>JALBWW010000006.1:280000-905000 GCA_023212625.1 Styphnolobium japonicum
GCTATCCCAGTTGGTTGTCACTTTGAACTCTTCTTTTGGCTCTTCCAGTTCCAGGTATTCCAACGAGACAGACACTCCTTTTCCCTTCTGTTGGGCCTCCATCATATGTGCAATCCAGGATGATTCTTTTGAATATGGTTCTACTTGTGAGGGAGATGCAGATGCAAATTTCTGATGACTTTCTTCTTTGTTTGGTGGTACACCATCTGAAGCAGCCGCCATCATTTCTCGAACTGGCAACGTGAATTCTTCCTCAATTTCTTTGTCCATGACAACATGCAAGCTCCGGAAAGCTTGCTGTACCAGCATGGATAATGAATTCAACATCTGCTTCTGCTCTTCGCTGTCATGGCAGTCCTTTGGTAGGAAAAACTCCAAGACAAAATCAGCTGATCCGGTGTAGACACTCCGGAGGGGAATAGCGACAGCAGCATGCAACCCAAACATCTTTGCATGGAGAGCCAGAGGATATTCAGCTTTGCTAAAGGCAGTTATGTCAATTGCAAAACACGGTTTGGTTGTTGTGAAAGCTGTCCCAACTATTCCTTGCCCTCCGAAAAGGTGGTACTCAGAGCACGCTTCCTGGAATCCCAATATGTCTAGATCGGACACAATACAGGCAGAATCCACAGTGGACACACAACACACATAATTCTCAGTTGAATGCCCACACCCACACTTCCCTTGTTGGCTGCAGGGAGCCCAAGTCAGAGCTAAAGGCAAATTATGCGTCTTACACACAGACGTCAAAACCTCTACGATCTCATTCAATGCCGCTTGGTACAACTCGTCAAATACCTGATCATGAATAATATTATTATTGTTTGTTGGATGGATGGAATCGATAGATATATATATATATATATATATATATATATATATATATATATATCTCACCGGCCATCTTAAATTACTTAATTTCCCTAATTCATTTAGTCAAACTAATTCATCATTAATGAACAATTTATTAAGGATTCTGTCATTCTGCAAATCCTCTACGTACCTTTACAGCAGGTGGAATGAAGTTCCGAGAACTGCTAAAATCAACAGCCTGCAAATCATTAGATACGCTTATATGAGAAAGAGGTTTTAAATTAATTAATTAGAAGCAAAAAAACGTGATCAGATTTTATAAGGCATTTGCTTAAGCATTCAAATGATAATTAAGCAAAACCACTAAAACCATACAATATATATATATATATATATATAAGCACACTGCACACATACTTTTGTTCATTATACTATCGTCTTCAGGATCCAAGTATACTGCAATGCAAGCAATTAGTGAGACGCTTAAAAGAGGTTTAAGACTATAATTCGAAGAAGGGTGAAAAGGTGGGTTAGGCAAATAAAATTAAGAAAGATGTTGGTGGTACGAGTATTCTATTCTTCTTTTTATAATTTCCTAGTATCTCCTATTCCTATCTATCTATGTAGGATACTAATGGTATGAAATAGAAGAAGAAGAAGAAGAAAACCTCAAGAGCATTGCAGGGATTCCCAAAGTTCTGGAAGATAGTTGATCTTTTGGTTGGTCATTACAATCTCGACGACACCAAGGCATGTCCCACTGCCTCGTTCAAAGACAGGAAGGACCAAAGATCCACGGACATCGTACTGCTGGCCACAATGAAGGCACGGGTACTGGTGGCTTCTAAAGAAGCGTAGGTTTACGTTGGGACCGGGAAAACCAACCGACTCATTGGAATCCTCCTGAATCTGATAAGCTCTGGAAACATTTCGGTGGTACTGGTACTCAAGGGCTTATGGGTGATCGTGAGCGGTGAGAACGTATCTTCCCCCTCTCCGTAGGGGCACCCATATCTGAATCAGCACATTGGTGTTCTTGGTACATTCTTTAAGTACCCCACTGCAAGCACTAATCTCTCTTTCACAGAGGAAGATGGCCAGGATTCGCCCTTGGTCCAATCCACCATCTCTTCCCCACTTCCGTGCTCTCTACCACAAAACTTTCGGTTTGGAATGCAGAAATATTGCTTGCGTGATTCGATTCTTCTTGGAATATTTGCTGCTGATTGGGCTCTATCGTGCTACTAGTGCTGGACTGGTCTGAAGTCGGCAAGTAGTGTGGACGTACATGTGAAGGGTCGGCGAGAGCACGGGGAGCCGTGGCAGCAGTAGCACAAGGCTGCTGCGAGAAGTTGTAGGATCCACCCGTGGTTTCAAGCCAGCAACCTTCTACGAAGAGCTCATCAATGAAATCTGCTTCTGGGGCCGAGTCCGAGAAGGTCCCAAACGCAGAATTGTGCACTAAGGCACCATATTCCATGTTGTTAGTTGTAACTTAATTAATTGCTTCACCTTAATTTCCCTCTGACGATCGAGACTGATCCTATAATTTTACATTACATTTAAGTTAAGTTCAATCACTGAAGAGGACACACACATACATAGGCATCGAGACCAAGTACAGGAAACACTCACCTTATTGCTTTTGAAGATTCTGTCTTGTGGGGAAAGGAAACTCCCGGGTTGGCGTCCTGGAGAGGTAGCTCGTAGTCGTACGTAATTTAGATTAAGATGATTTTCTAGTATGGCAGCAAGATGGAGAACAAAGGAAAGGTCCGTAGTGTACTCTAGCTTGTAGAAAGACCAAGAGAGGAACGTTATTCTCAATCTCAACTCTAGTTGTTGGGCGCTGCTTCTGCTTAATTGCATATGAATATGATTACCTGAGCATGCGAGAAGTCTCTCCTATTTAATGACCAGAAACGGAAAAATTCTTGTATTTCTGTAGGACCCACGAGTAAGCAAAAGCAAATTAGCTGAGAGTAACATATATATATATATATATATATATAGATATATATGAATTCAATTCAGTGTGTGTGGAGGGGGACGGTGAAAGAAAGACAGGAAGAGACAGAAGGTATATTATTTTTGTTATAGAATTGGAGTGCTGGGGGTACAAATTGCAAGTGATTTTGGGATGTCTGTGCCTATTATGTATGTAAAGTCTCACCACGAAGTCTATGCATCTATGTATCTATAATCTATATATGCATGACCCGCTATATAATAGTGGGAGATCATAATGAAGAAGAATCAACAGTAAAATAAAGGCACAAGTTATGACCAAAACAAAAAGAATATATAGGTAGAAGTAGGAGGGGCCTCGGCTCTTGCGGGCTCCCTCTCCATGCGCCACATGGCGATCCTACAAATTTAGTGTAGCAAAAAAAGCAAACTAGGATTCCAGGGATTGCGTACACGTGCACGATATCGGCGAAAACGATGTCTCTACGATCTACATACTTATAATGCATTTAATTTAGCAATACAAGTGGATGGCAACAATATTAAGGGACTAATTGAGCCGGCTTTATGTATTCGGAATTTTGAAATTTTTTTAAATTGATAATATATTCTAACATCCCAAGTTGAGGACGTGATCGAAAACTGAAAAAGATTCTTCGCTGTTTCATTGGTGAATTCATTGACGCAAGGCATCTCCCGCGAACCTAAATAATAAATACTGTGGTTAAACCATGGGGAATGGTTACTCAAGCTAGCAACCTAGCTAGATGGATGGTTTGGGCCCCTTTTTGAAAAGGAAAGGGAATTACTTTTATTGCTGAGGTTTGTTGATTTAAGATTCTCAGACAACTATTCTAAAGCATGTAATTAGCCAAAAGGAAAAAAACTCTAAAATGGATATTATGGGCTTTATATATATATATATATAATATTTCTTTATCATATATAGGGTTATATTGCTGCCATCTGTCATGAAATGGGTCACCGTACCAACCAGGCCAGCTGCATAATACAGAGTTTAAATTCTCTTTTCAACGAACGGGCAGAGGAGGGATAACTGCGCAACTCGCATTAATTCCTCTTAATTGCATGCATGCTATGGTACTGCTAAAATCTTGTCGCTTCATTCATATGGCTTACAAGTTATAACATGGTTATTCTTTATTCAACACCATATTTAGCTCTGTCAAAGGGTTGAATGTACCTTCAAGAATACAATAACCTTTATAATAATTGATAAAATAAAAAATAAAAATGAAAGAATGAAAGAAAACCAGTCTCCGGATATTTAATATTAATATTGGACGTCAATTTTACTTCCTAATTAAAATTCTAAGATATATAAAACTCATACAATTAGTCTAGTTGTTAATAGGGTATGTTTTCTGCCTTAAGTATTCAAGTCCAAACTTTAATTGCATTTAGGAAAATTAATTACACTAAATACATCAGGTCAAAGTAAAAGGTGTGCACCAAAATTATTTAAAGAAAGACTTAGTCTTAATTAACACAAAAATTAATCTAAAAATATTCCAACCTTAATTATAAAAAATTTCAAAATATATGTACATTAGAGAAGTGCCAAAAATAACCAGAAGCCTCAACTATATATCTTAGTTTAAAAGAAACTTAAATAATGAACTAAGCAGATGGGCTATTATAGGCAGAAAAAGCGGCCACTAATTAATATTTCACATGTTGTTAGACCATTAAATGAAATAAACAAATAAATAGAGGACTTTATTAAAATGGGCAATCTTGTCATTTTAACATATATCACTTTAAATCAATGATATTAGAACCAGATCAGACCGACCGGTCAAATTGTGAACCAGCCTCCTTTTCGGTTATGGTTCAATGTTAGAACTGAATTTATGGTTAGATCGGATTGAACTAGTCAAAACCGGACAAAACCAATCAAAACTGAACAAAATCGATGGGACCGATCAGACTGGGAACCGGCCATATCTTTTTTTTATTTTTTTTATTTCCCAATCACTGAATACTCAACTGAGAGTGATATAAGACTTGAGAATTGAGACCCTAAAACCTTATTATGCATTTTATTATTAGTAATATGTGTTATGAGTTATATATATATATATATATGTGTGTGTGTGTATTTATGACATCACCCAGTTCAACTAGACGGTTAAACTAGTTGAACCTGAACCGAAAACTTTTTCAATTCACTATTCGGTCCAGCTTGAACAACATTAATTTAAATAACCCTAAACAAAATCATCTTCCCTTTAGAATCCTTGCACAACCTCCCCCTCCGTGCCTTCATCATTCGGCCTTCCTCTCATCCTTATTTCATCTCAATTCTTTTCTAAGCCACACGGCAGCAAAAGAAACATTGTTAATATTGTTATTTCAATATGTTAAAGCCTTAATTAGTGACTCTTGGGGCAAGCAAATTAAAATTTGGAAATTTCACAATTGACTTTTGAATACTATTGTGATGAACCACTGATTGAACTAATAATTTTATTATCATGAAATATATTGATAATGGTTTTGGACCAATGATGGTAATTGGTACGAACAAAGGTTTTAGACCAATGATAGTAATTGTTACGGATATATGCCATGTTTATGGAAAGAAAATTGGAGTTTGTTCAAGTTGAGTTTTTTGATATTAGAAAATGTTCTATTTGAAATAAGCCTACTTGCACAAATTTAATTTTCATTTCGTTCACTTGAATTTTTAATTTTTTTTGGAAAATATTATTGTGCATTTTGAAAATTGTTTTCATTTAGGAGAAACCCTTGTTAGAATAGTGTATCTAACAGCTAAGGGTGTTCAATGGTTTTGGTAGACCTGATTAACCCGATAAACTGAACTGAACCAATTAAAAAAGTTTGGTTTAGTTTGAGTTATCGGGTCCAATCTGATCAAAACCGACCACCAATGATTCAGTTTACGAATCTGACAATTTTGAACCCGCAAACTCAATTACCCAGATAATGACCCAACAGTATACCACTCTTTTTGATTAAAAAAAAGTACCATTCTTTTACTTTTTTTTATAGAAAAAGTATCTCTTACTTTTTTTTTGATAAAAAAAGTCAAAAAAATATCACTTTTACTTTTACTTACCTGCAGACAACGTATGAAAATGAAATTATGAATCATTGATTCATTTCCATTTTCTTCATTGTACCTGCAGACTACAGAGACGCGAAGAGAGACTGAGAGAGAACAGAGGCACCGTCACTGACCCAGGCCCTCCGACCACTGCCACCGCCAACGGACGCGATCGCCTCACCATCGTCATGGTTGATGTCTTGCTAACTTGCTTGCTTGGTGTTTCCCTCGCCATCGTGGTGGTCTTCACTCTTCAGCAACCGTTGCTGCAACCATGGTGTTGAGGGGTTGCTGCCACCGCCCACCGAAGAAGACAGCTTCTGGGTCACGTGGGAGTGGGGTTAGGACTTGGGCTTGTCTGATATCTTCTCCAACCACTAGTACCCATTTGGCCATTTTCACATATCAAAGGCAAAATGTGAGAAGAATAACTTCTCCAACCAGTAGTCCAGTACCCATTTATCGGGACAACCCGATGACCTGAATCAAACCAACCCAACCTTAATTGGTTTGGTTCGGTTCGATTTCTTCAAAAAAAATTTCAAAAATCGAACCAAACCAGCCCAGCCAAAGTTGATCGGTTCAGACATTTTTTCTTCCAAACCCGAACCAACCCTACCCATGAACACCCTTACTAACAGCAATGAAGGTGTAGATTTTATTGGATTAGACCCTAGCCATAAGGAAAATGCTAACTCTGTGTCTATATAGGCCAACACGCATGGGTTAGTTATGGTTTTGAGCTTGATGCTCGTCAGTTCAACCCTTGTGCTTGGCAGAGATTGTCAGTTTACCTCAAGCTCGGTGCTCGGTGCTCGTCAATTCAAGCCTTGGGTTTGCCATATTGAATTGGAATGAATTGGATTTGATGAGCTGTGTGTGCTCCGTCAAGTTTGGTATTGTCTAGTGAATTCTCTCACATAAATTATGCTTTAATCGATTACCCTATATTTTTAAATTTTTGGAAATTATTTCTTGACTTGAATATTTTATTACATTTTTTTAGCCAAAATTCTATATTATGGTTTTGAGCTGCCTTATTTAAGAAGATATTTATTAACGATTGTCATGTTTTTTTTATGTTTTTATTTATTTATTTGTTACATTTGTTTTCAATAAATATTTTTTATTGCTATAAATTTTTTCAATAATCTTTTAAATACATTTTCTTTATGGAAAAACTTTTGCTTGTTTGTCCCGTTTTGGTTATAGTAAGTATTGACTGCTCATTGAGTTGTAATTTCACTTCAATCGTGGATATATATATATATATATTACGGATAACTGCAAAAAGATTGCTTGCAACTTTACTCTTCCACTTTGATCGATGGAGTCTACAATTATTTTTTGCAAGCCCGAAACATTATTTTGTATGGGCAAATTTCAATATTTATTTAAGATTTTTAAAATGATATTATTTGGAATTCTTATAGGTTAATACTCTAAGGTGTGCTCCATTGTTTCTACAAGTAGGATCCAAAATAGTATGGAATGTGTGTAAAATAGTATTTTGGCAAAATTTGACATTTTGTTTTAAAAAAATTTGTTGGTGATGTGAATTTGCCTACTAAATATTTTGTGTTTCTGAAGCCCTGTGGTGGCTACTATTGATATTTCGATTTGTCTGAACGAATTGACAAATGATATTATTTTTATTTTTTTTGGAAATTATCAAAATTTAGGGGAAATTTTGTTGAAATTTTAGAATTTTCATTCAGAATTTATGTTGCAAGTTAGCAATGCTTTTCTACTCCTTGAGTTGTTGGATGTTAGTTATTGACAGATTTTGAGGCTTGCATGATTTAGATGAGCTTAGGACCCGTGTTAGTGATACGCCAGTTATATATCCCCATTCCCCAGTTTAGATCGTGACAATATCGACCATATTTAGTCTTTATTATAATATACTTAATATTATGGGATTGATCTTCATTCCGCCCACTTTCTAGATTTCTAAAACTTTTATGCAACAAAAATTGGTTTCGGGTAGCCTTTAATTAGATTTTCTTTTTTTTTTGGTAATCGCCTTTAATTAGATTTAATGGTTTGATTTGGGTTTAACTTCGTAAAAAAACAATAAAACTATACTATAAAGCATATCAAAATTGAACCAAATCATATGGTCCCCAACGACTCTAGTAGCTAGTGGGGATAAAATATGTAACATGTGGTAAGACGGATTCTTATATGTTTTAATCCTAATTTCAACAAATTTCTTGGTATTACTTGTATGGAATTTCCTTGTCAATTTTCTAATTTTAACGCACATGAATGGCCTGCCTTTAATTCGACCGAAAATGTGAATAAATAGAAGTGTGCACAAACAAATCCATACACCATCTAACCATAATATCAATAAAATTACATTTTTTCTAATATGATATTTTTTTATATTTTATTTTATATCACAACTATAATTTGAGGGAAAATAAAATAGACCAAAACAATTAAAGAGTGAACTTGATTATTACTTTGAGGAATTAATTTACATTGATTATTTTGTAACGAGGCTCATATAGATATTAAATGAATAAGGCTTTTGATCAAGAATTAATATCATTTTTTTGGTACATTTTACAATGGAGAGTCTCATTTCATCAATATTCACTTCATCTATTACTTGAACCTTACTGTTCATTATTTGAGTTTTGACTCAATACTAGCATGCATGAATCCCCGTTCTAGATGAGAGATATACTTATATTATGTTCCCCATTTCTTAATAATGTCTAGCTTCCTAATATTGTGTTAATTATGTAGTCCTATTAGATTTATCTTTTCATATTTACATTGGTAGTTGATCGAGTTTAAAGTTTTACTAAGTATCTTATATTTTATAATTTTATTAATAATTTTTTAATAGAATTTATTTTAATGATGATCTAACCAATATCAAATAGTATTTTTATGACCAAATTAAATAAAAAAATTAATAAAAATCAAATTATTATACACTCAATCATAAGCATTGATGTATTTATCTTATGATTTTATATTAAAAAAAACGTATTTTCATATTTTAAAATTAACTTCTTGTACCAAAAAAAAATTAACTTCTATTAAAATATATAATTAATTCAGTAATATTAGTAACTTACTTTTAACTCATTGGTGACAAAATTATTAAATTTAAGCTACATGTGTATCAAATAATTATTAAATTATCAAATTATTAAATTATTAATTAGTAATTCCTTTCTATTTATATTTATATTGAATGTGAAAATTTAATGCTTCTAACCTTAGCGACATTGATATGTGACATAAATATACAAACTAATTAAAGCATTTATTTAGAATACTATTTGCTTTGAGTCCATTAATTTGGCTTGTTATTAATATTGGAAATTCATTTCATTAATTTACCCAAATCGTTATTGTTTACAATACCCAAAGAAACAAAAAGCATAATTTGTTTACGGATTAATATATTATGCAAGCGATTCTTGTTAGGAGTTGGTCATATTTTATCTTCCTTCAAAGTACAAGAAAATAAATAAATATGCTACGAATTGCCAATCCATACTTTACCAATAAAATTAAAAGTCTTAATATTGGTTTATGGCTAAAAATTGCTAAGATAAAACAAGATAAGAGCTTAATTATTAATTCAACTTTGTGAAATAGGTTATTTGATTTTCTTTTTTGGTTATATGATAAAGGGTAAATTCTCGGATCAATTTTTGTGTCAATTAAGACAAAAACCATATTAAGGGTATACCCTTACATTGGTATGATGCATTTAAAAAAATTAATTCTCCTGAATGCTAGTTTAAAGCTCAAACCCTAAAAATTAACTACTAAATAATCAACCCTTAAGTTATATTTGATATAATAATTAAACTTTGTTACTAAGCCAAAGTACCTAGTAGTTGGATCATTGTTAATGCGCTTACGTATAGTAGTTAGTGAACGGAGCAAAGAAAACCCCTTTTATATCACCAACTATTGCAGGAAATTGGGCTGCCAAGTAATCTGCTTCCAACTTCCAACGAATAAAAGTTTAATAAAAACAAATTGAAAGGAAAAGATAAGCAGAAAAATAAAACTTGCATATTAAAGAAATGAACCATGTCCTAATTGCCAACACGCTAGCATAGATCTTTCATATCATAGTATCAGCATTTCATATATAAATGTTTAATATCAACTTGATCTATGAAAGGAAATGTGATTTCCGTCAGCATTTAGGCCAGAAAAAAGGAAACAGGGTAATTGTTGGTCCTTATGAACACCGGCGGAACTTCATAAGGACATAGGAGTGCAGCTGTTTTATTTTTTTTAACATATGAGAAATTTGTACTGAATTATATCATCATTGTTTTAAATTTATGCTGTTTCTTTGTTTTGATGTTAATAATGTTATTTTTCCTTTAAGGTAATTATATTATCAGAATCTTTCGTCTAATATTATACTTATTCCATAGGCTTAAATCTAAATCAGCTTTAAAACAAAGTTAAGGCTAGAATCTTATAAGATAATCTCTTACATACTTTCATACTAAAGTTTATTTTATAGTGACTATAACTAATACTAAATTAATAATTTGTTTATTATTATTAAAAGATGAAGAAACATTTTTTATCTCTGAATTTTATGCCTAGCTACATACCAAACTTTGAATAGTTATCAAAATAAGTAGAAAAAGATCATATGCTTTAATGACTTTTATAGTTGAGCTTTGTTGAATGTGTTAAATTGAATTTGTCTTTCCTTTATTTTTTATTTACTTATTTTAAGCTCATCATTTGTCCCCCACACCTCCCCCCACCCGAAAAAAAGAAATTAGTGAAGCTACGCCACTGCATATGATAAATTCTCACAAATGTAGCCTTAATTTATTTAGTAACAGCTCAGACAATTTCTATTTTCCGTAAAAATAATATTGAGCAACAAAAAATGCTAACTAATGGTATTTATACAACTTTTGTTTTTGTTCTAAAAAGAAGTAGTAATGATAGGTTACTCATTTATTACCGGTCAGGGTACTAGTAACATGTATGTGATTCGAAGTATAAGCAAAGACTCATCTAAAAGATTACCTCAAGGGTATTCACTCGAAGTCACCAAAGAAAATTTAAACCTATATACTTAATGAGTGCAAAGCCTCATATGAAATCCTTGAGTGAATTGAGCCAACTCATATTAACATTTATATGACTTTATACATACTAGTATTATATTTAAGTGATCGTTAATTTGATTATTTTTTTTCATCAGATAAAAAAGATCAGTTTTAGAATTTTAAATAAATAATTATTAGCTATAATTTTGTTTTACTTTTTATTCACTTTTATGTAAAGAAGTAATAAAAGGGGGGGATTTTAAATTAAAAACAAGTACTCACCTAACTATAGCTTTTTTATTTTTTTAATTAAGATGTATATATTGAGTTTAATTTTGATCAACTGTTAATATAAATTTAATTTACATTATTATCCACTTATGTGCAACTATATCTTTAAAAGAAGTTGACTTTTCAAATAGGTGTTATTATAGTGAAACAATTTTAATAACGTGGCAACACATTAGTGGATAATAATGTAAAAAAAAGTTTTACACTGAAAGTGAAATAAAATTAAAATCTTATATATTTAAAAAAATCATAAAATCAGAATTTGTTTGAGTAATATATATTAATATAAAGGAAGTTTCTTCGGCGTTCTCCTCTTTTTTTGTGATGGTATCAGTATCTTTCTTACTTAGTGGTTAAATATTGTATTTATATTTCAACCAAATGAGATATATAGCTAAATATTGACAATTAATTATTAAGGGTATCAATATAAAAATAAAGGGTATCGAAAAAATCTTTTAATATAAATAATTTTAAGTAACTATACTAATTATTTAATTAAAATTTAAGAGTAAAATATCAATTTTGATCCTCTAAAAATATGTGTGGCATCACATTAATTCATACATTTATCAGTAATATCAAATTGCTCCTTCAATGATAGTTAATTCCATGGATTTTGTTTTTCAAGAAACAATTTGATATTATTTTAAGGACAATTTTGATGATCAATTTGATGTTACATATATATCAGTAAGGCAATTTAACATATTTATAAATAAAAAATTAATACATGTATATCTTTAGAAGACCAAAATTAGTGTTTACTACTATAATAAATTTTTTACACTTAAAAAATCAATTAAAACTACTAGCATAATCATATAAAAATAATAATTAAATTATGTAGTTAGCATTATTTAAAAGGAAGAGTAAGTCACATAACTATATATATATATATATATATATATATATATATATATAAATAAAGATAAGTGTAATTTAAAGAATTTTACCTTTAAAAGTACTGTATAGTACCCAAAAAGAGTAACCTTATATTAGTCGAAGTTTGAAAGGGAATATAATATAGATTTAATTTTAATTTACTATTTAAAAAAAAGTTTACATTCATTTAATGATATTTTAACACATTATTAAAGAGTTTAACTTTTTAGTTAATTGTTATGATAGTCAAACTCTTTTAATAATATAACAATAAATGATTGAATAATAGTATAATTCTTTTTATATTGATAGTGAATTAAAATTAAACTCATATAATATATAATAATCATGGATAAAAGTTACATAGTTACTGTTGATATTATATTCAGAAATGGACGGTAATTTTCAAATGGAAATTCCTTTTGCTTTCCGCATCCAATACACTCTTGAAACGTACCTGAATTCTCTAGGGTTGAGCTTTCCACTCACAACCCATTATTTAAAAATAACTAAAATATTGAAGAGTTTTTTGTGGGTCACTTTCTTGAATTGCGGTAAAAATAAATGTTAATGTGACTTTTAAGTTCAAATGCCTTTCAATGCTCCGGGAAGCCACAGAAGGTGAAGCTTACCCTAAATAATTATTCTAGTTCCCTCTATGCTTTTTCTTTTCTTTCTCTCTCTTGTGTTTGTTATTTTCAATTCTTCTGGTTAAAGTACATCGTTATTTTTCAATTCAGCAATCTACTTTGGCCATCTACATTTGGAATCCTCATGAATCATGATGGTGACAGAAGTTTAATATAGAGAACGATAATATTTCGTATATAAGCACCACAACAAATATTTCTGGCTCATGAGGCCACAGGATAAAAGACCCCGTAACCTTAACATGAAGTAAGTTTTTCTTTTATGTGAAAATAATGAGAGGTTTAAGTATGTCTCACAAAAATAAATAAAAAGGATCTTAAGTACCGCGCTTAAAAATGTTATGGTTCTTGTAAAGGAAAAATGTTATTATTCTATATATGCGTCGGTAAATTTTTTATAGAAACTAAACAATCATAAAATCTATAATGGGTATATAGTTTTCTTTTATGATCTGTTTTCCACTACTCTTTTAGAAATCTCAATCACTTTTAATAAATATCGTGATAGATGTTTTGCAGAATATCTAAAATTTGAAAAGTAAACAAATCAAACTACAATTTTTATATGACATTTAAATAGTCCTTTCACTAATTTAAAACTTTATAGCATTTGTTTCATAATTTTAAAATACTAGCTTGTAGTTGTTTTATAATAGTTTTCATCAAATTTAAGAAACAATATTATGATGATTTTCTTGCTCCTCAAAATATTTTAAAACAAGAAGTATTTCTTAATGGAATAAATGAACTGTCAAACCCTTAAAAACTTTGGCCGGCAAGTTTAACATCATGATAATCAGATCATTGCAACAACAATCCATAAGCTAATAAATTCAAATTATCAAATGGTTATCACCCACACATTTAATTGACATCCAATAATTTAGTCCTCCTATATTATCAGGCTATGATCATGAGTTGTGTCGCAGTCTATCATTTTCAAAGAATTTTTATTAAGAAAGCATGTTAATGTCAGCCGAAAATGACTAATATTATATCATTTTGGATTAGTCATTGAAAACGAAATAAAATGTTAATTAATACGAACCTACGACCAAAAATAAAAGTGTGATGATGAACCACAGAAACTAGCTAGAGATAATAGTATTTCTATATTTACATTTTTTCTTTGTTGACAGAACCTCCTTCCCCAATGAATTATGTCATTTGATGTAGAAACTATAAGCGGCGAATTGCCGATTAACAGTATATCCAAATAAAGTAATTCGATTGTGGATTCGAGGATCAAAAAGATGATGCTACATTAGGAATTATTCCTACGTGTTTTTGCACAAAGTTTTTCTATTAAAGCACTAATCATGTCTACTGTTGTGTGCTTTTAATGATGATATGCTTTTTGAGGTTGACCCCTCCACTTGCATCTTTCAAAGATTTGATACTCAACCAATCATTTATGTTCACTGACGTTAGAACCCAGTCAGATGCCATGGATTACAATTGAAAGTTAGACACCCCCCCCCCCCCCCACTTGTTCGCCTACTTAATTTCTATTATTTAATTTCTCCTTTGCTTTGTGGGACTCGAATGTTTTCCCTATGCTCTATGTTGTAGTTGAGTTTTCTCAAGCTTACTATGGTCATCTAAAGAACGAGAGGTCCATCCTTGGACGAAATAAGGATGTTAGGATCGACATGGAACAACTTGCTAATTATGTAAGAACATTATTGCATGCAAAGGAGTTTAAAAACTTGTTTGCAAGATATGCTTTAGCTTACCCCCATTAAATTTAGCTGATTCACAACTCTTTAACTTCATTTTTTCAATGCATATGCCTCATGTATTTTAGTAGTTAATTAGATCAACAGACCCTTCTATTTACTTTTTGTCTAAATTAATAACCAAAATTTTACCCATGAGTAATTCATTTATTACCTAATTTAGTTAATTAATGACTGTAAAGCAATACAAAATAGTTTTTTTAAAATAATTTTAGTCTTTCCTAAAATATTTTTAGCAACTGCTTTGTTTAATTTCTCATGAAATTCTTAGAAAAATATTTCAACATATTACCCTTTTTTTTAAAAATTAAAATATTTGACAAACAATCAGCCACTACTTGTAAAAAAAAAAAGTTACCTTTTTTAGTTTTTTTAACAAAT
The DNA here is from genome assembly GCA_023212625.1 of Styphnolobium japonicum. Taxonomy (NCBI): domain Eukaryota; kingdom Viridiplantae; phylum Streptophyta; class Magnoliopsida; order Fabales; family Fabaceae; genus Styphnolobium; species Styphnolobium japonicum. The sequence continues at coordinate 294,885 of JALBWW010000006.1, forward strand.
AAAATATATGCTAAATCATTGTTTTTGGGATATATTTTGACACCAAACAGTTTTCAAGTAGCTTTAACTTATGGTTAAAAGATGATACTTTCATAGCAGTTTATAGAAAATTTTAAGGATATGCTTTCTGATCAGTTACACTTTTCAAAATTATCAATAAAAAGAATGCCAATCTCATGTTTGAAGTTTGAGTCTCATTTGCATCTACCAAACCATTCTTCAATTATATATATATATATATATATATATATATATATATATATATAGTTAGTTAGTTAATACTCAAATTGTTCATTTAAAGATGTATGAGACATTAGTTTGGTATCCCAATTATTTTTAACATTAAAATAGTCATCAAAAGATATACGTAACATCAGTTTGGTTCTCCAATATCATTTTTTGACATCAAATTTGTCTCTAAAAATTGACATAAAAAGACTAATTTGATGTCAAAAATAATCGAAGGATTAAATTGATGTTTAATGTGTCTTTAGAGGACCAAATTAGGTATTATATATATATATATATATTAATAGGGGAGGGATCAACTTACACCGGTGTAAGACTTGATCACTCTTACACCACTCAATAACTTTTTATTGAATAACTTTCTTACAAAATCTATCGTTAGATTAAAAGTTTCTATCATTTAGATCATACCTCTAAAATTTTACATTAATCCGAAATTGTTTTGTGACTCATTGATATACATCAAAATTAACGTAATATAAACTATTAAAATATATGAAAATATGAACTATTTGATTATATTCTTATTGATATTTAATTTTTTCAAAATTTGACACAAATGATCTACATGATATAAACTTTCAATCTAACGGTGAATTTTGTAAGAAAATTATTCAATAAAAAGTTATTTAGTGATGTAAGAGTGATCAAGTCTTACACCGATGTAAGTTGATCCACCTCCATATATATATATATATATATATATATTACTTTTCTCATCAGAACACATGATGTATATTTCGTGCCATAAGGTCTACTCTTATATATGTGCAAGTGGCAAAGGAAGAATTTTAAAAGAAACAAAAAATAATGGCATGCATGTAGACCAGGGAAGGTGCTTGGAAGATCCCTTGGGATCTCCTCCTTGACTTGTTTCTCCTCGAGTTCCAAATTCCTTCATATCGCAATGTAGATTAGGATCTAGAAATTATAGATTTGACATAACACATAATTTTAGTTAGTGTTTAAAGTAATGATAAAAATTATTTTCGATAGCAATGCAACATGTCTGATTAAATTATTAAAAGGAAATATGCCGGCAATCAGTGTTAACAGGATCTGCTTAAGTAACGTAAGTATGGTTACGAGATAGGCACTCGTAATGTTTTAGATTTTCACATTTAATCATAGATACAGTTTTGCTATGTTTTGGATTTCCATATCTTTTAATAGGGATGTTACCCACAATTCTCTTCTTTTTTATTCATTGATTAGTATTTTCCTTTTGCAATAACAGTAGTAGAATAGTGGCCTCTGGCCATGACATAATGAAATTATATATATATATATATATATATATATATATATATATATATATAACAACAGCCAATGATTCCAAACCAACGTATTTTTTTTTCTTATTTTCCAAATCTAGTTACTTCTATTTGATGTTTGCTTTAGTTGCTTTAACTATCATCCCCTTCCTTTGATGTATTAAATAAATGGATTTGGATCCTCATTTTAGAGAGAAAAAGACATAAATTTTATTGTGGTATGATCCATTAATATTTATGTAGTCTATTAATTTTACTTTTATATCTTTCTCTCCTTAACATGATATTCTCATATTACTTAATAACATGAGAGGATTATAATCTTAAATAAATATTCTACCAATAAAAACGTCCTAATTTTATTTTTTAAATTTTGGCCAAGTTACCGATTAAAAAACCAAAATTCATAGTATTTAATCTTGCAATACCTTAATGTATGTGCAATGATCTCAAGATTGAGAGCCAGATCCAAGAAGAAAATAACAAAACAAAGTGGCTTAAATTAATTAATTTAAGTGTCCTGAATTATATGATATTCATCTAAAAAAATAGTTAATTAGTACTACCCCGGTAGTATGATTGCTGGGCCTGGTCATCTTCCTTAGCTAGATAAGATGGTATTGGTGAATGATTATAGCTTCAGGTGTAGGGTTCATATGATAAGATGGTATTGGTGAATGTTTTAGTTTTTCCAAAAGCAATACAATATGTAAAGGGGCCCCACCGTGGATATTAATGAATCTAAATTACATCTGCGACGGAGATTCTCTCCTTTGTAGTTTATTGGTAAGAAGAAAACCCAGTCTACGTGCTTGATTTCATTCTTTTCTTTTTTCATTTTTTTAATTATCTCTTATTCTTTTTTCGCTAAAAAAAATCCATAATAAGGGAAGGTAGACTAATTAACAACAATTAAATACATCTGAATCCTATCTATGTTATCAAATCAGATACTCAATCTTAGCCCTTCAAAAACGGGGATAAGTTTCTTAATCATGATGAGAGTAAATATTCTAGCATTTTACGATCATGCATTATTCGTCACTTTTAAGCAATGTATTGATTTTCGATTAAATATCTTCAACGCATAAGCTCACTTTATTTCATCATCGGTAGGAGTGATCCATGGATTAATCGAGATTTAATTAAGTTCCTCTATTTTCGATGGTCAGTAAATTAAATGATAAACCAGCCAAAATGTGGTCAATTTGTTAGAAACCACATTGGCTCGCTTATCACTTTCGCATAAAAAAACATTAAATTACTCTTAATTAGGTACTGCTGATGTATTTCACAAAAGAAATTAAAAAGAAGGAAAAGTTGGTGAGATCAATGTTATGAGTAAGCCTTAGGATTTAACTAATGGTGAGGGGTATGCATTAGTTTACAAGAGTTCATAAATTCAAATATTTGTGTCATTATTGTACAAAAAAAATATTATGAGTGACTCCGTTGATCTAATTAATAATTAAGTCCATGACCATTAGTGTTCTATTTATTTTTAATGTAAAGCTATCTTTTTTCTTATCATGACAGCACAAAAATTTAAATGTATAACATTCTGTAAATTACTCAAACTCTTTGTCACTAATTAGACATTCTTAGTGATTTAATCTAAAGCTATCTAATATAATACTAATTTGATGTTGCCGATAAATTTTTCATTGTCTTCACTTCAAAATCAGTCACATGATTGTTGGTGGTGAAGACAAATTTTATTTATATTTTTTAAGAGTATTTATATATTTTTTTGAATAAAAATTGTTTCAATTTCTTCCATTGTTTTGTAAAATTAGCCTACACATATCTTGCACAAAATCAATGTGCAAACCCAAGCACGATGTCTTTCATAGCTACAACAATCCCTACATGAAAAATGAATTAACCCATTAATTCACATGTGCATCTAAACAAGTAATTCACAAGTACACTAATAACCAAATTGTATAACTAAACCTTTTGTTGATCAATTATATATTGGTATCCGTGTTCTTGTTTATCACCAATGTCTTTCAAAAACAATCTCATAAATCATGATCATGGATATATCTACAAATATATATATATATATATGTAAATAAATAATATTATAAAATATATTAATTGTAAACAAATCAACATATTTAATTCACAAATTAATAAATGACATACCTTTGGATTCTACATCGAATTCTATATCGACAATGACATATACAATGACGTAAAAGTCGTCGTTGCCTTTCTAGCTTATCACTGATAGTAGTTGTCTACCATAGTACCCTTTTAAATGGCAGTCATCCAACATAATCAATGGCCTACAACCTATTTTGAAACTCTTATTCAATGCATCCAAACAAACATACATTCTTTGAAAGGTAAGAAGCACCTCTATGCTAGGCTTTTCTACACCCAACAAAATAACGAATCCTAGGTTTCCTCAACTCCCCACAATAATCTCACAACTTAGTATATTGCTCTATTTCAGATCCTTCCACTAATTTTCTAGCCTCATTAATTGCTCTGAGCATGTTTCTTCAACTATGGATTTGTTAGTCCTCCTTCTCAAGATACTATATGGTTCTTCATTTGCAAGTATGGCTTCTAGATTTAGTACGCATAACTCAAGTGAAATTTGGATTTCAATATCAAGTTCATTGACAGGCTCACTAGTAGGCTCATTGCAAGAACGGGTGAACATAGAATGGGTTGAGTGGAGTTTGAAATAATTTTGGACTCAACCCACTCATAAAAGTAGTTGGTTGAGTTGAGTTTGGTTTAGAGATTTTTTTCCTCAGATCCAAACTAATTCGACCTGCTCATATGTGGGCTGAGTTGGATTTAACCCGTGAGTTGAACTTGAACCTAAAAAAAAGTTAACATGCTAAAATAGAAATCAAAATCTATTATGAATAACATAACATAAGTTTCTAAATGACATAACATAAAATAAAAATTTCAAAGTACATATAACTCTAGGATTACAGTTACGATCAACAAAAATAAACAACAAAGACACATGTAACACAATTAACCAATGACATCTTAATCAATGCCTCCTCTCTTCTTTGATTTTCTGCAAGTCAGTAACATCATAACGTTAACCACAATCAACACAATTGTCAAAATAAACATAAGTTGGATCTAACAATGAAATAATAAGTTAAAATGAATTAAAATCCTAACTAGTTAAATGAAAAATATCTAAAAAGATTAATTATTACAATCTACAACTTCATCTCTAATAGCAGATATATCTAACGCATAAAGGAATCATGAAGCATTAACAAACATTAACGATTAAACTATTAGTAATTGACTAAACAAATTAAGCAAATTCTATATAGTATACTACATGCTTCAATCTTTTCAATTTTATCTATTTGCACTTATAGATCAATGTGTTTATTTAGAGTTATTAATTAGTTATGAGCACAAATCAATGCCTCAACAGTGGTGGGTTGTAAAGAACTTCGAAAATGATCTAGAACTAGCTCTCCAATACTAAATGCAGTGTAATTTTAATTTAAAAATTCTCAAGAAATTAATTATCCAAAAAAAATTATGAACTTATATAAGATTTGGAATGTCCCAATAAAAAGTGATAACATAACCTAAAAAAAAAACTTGAGTGGGTTGGGTTGGGTTTGTACGGGTTAAGAGAGTTTCAACTCGCTACCTGATCCATACCTCGTGAGTTTGGTTATTTTAAATCCAATCCAACCCACTGACCTAAACTAACTAGTCAATTGTGAGTTGGGATAGGTAAAAACGTGCAGGTTCATAGATCCACCCAACCCACTCCCACCCCTAATTGCAAGGTTCATTTTCACTCTGAATTTCAGATTCATTAACAGGCTTATTGCAATGTTCATGTTCACTCCCATATTCATTAGCAGGTTGATTGCAAGTAGATTTATTGGCATCTTCCACATCAATCCAGTAGGTCTTACATCATAAAAATCAATGGCTTCTATAGACTTATCATCTATATTATTGAGATGTAAAAAATAGAAATGGATTTCATCTTCATCTTTAGTATCATTCAGCATATATTAACAATATCAATATCACCATTAATTTGTCTTATCCCATCGTTCATTGTCATGCCAGGGACTAAGTACAAACATTTAACATAATCAAGATCATCATGCTCCTTAAGCAACTGACCCAGAGTAATTAATGACAATACATCAGGATCCACATAATCCTACGCATCTATTTCACCATTGACATATTCCATTTGGTTGCTTTTCTTTAGAAAAGAAAAACCCACTGTGGTGTAATATTACTCAAACTTGTCTTTCCATTATACACACAAAAGCAAATAACAAATACACATAAGATTTCTATAGACAAAACCCTGACAAACACACACAAATCATATTATCAGGGCAAAAGGATGCGGGCCATTATATTACAGACAAAATGTTAAGAAAAAGTAAGCACATGGGACCACTACACAATAAAAATCAACACGAACTGAGAAATATGGCCACATGCTTAGTTTTAAGGTTTCAAAATTGGCACCATATACTCCTTTTAGGGTTTAAAAAATGAGACCATAGAACATTCTTACTTGCAATGTCACAAAGAAATGGGGGTTCCACTCAAAGTCTCAAACCTCATCCACTATCCTTCCCTGGAAACATCAAATTTGTCCTTAATCTTCAAATTTCACGTGGTCTCTTTCAATCTCTCTCACCTTCACTTCCCGCCTTTGGTTTTCTTATTTTAGGGAGAAGAATCACTCAACAATACACTCTTAATCACTCACTCACCTTAGCACTATTTTCACACGTAAGAAAGTCACATGTGTAGAAAACAATCCAATAAAGATGATAAAGTGTTCCATTAGACAAGTTGAAACGGTGTCACGATAGACCTTGACAGAAAAATCATTTTGATGTCTATTTTAATCATTAAGAGGCTAAATTAATGTCTACAATTGCTATCATATAGAACCTCTTCATTGTGTGCTTTAATTTTTATATATTATAATAGTTAGATTGGTAATCCTGGTTCATCCGAATTTCCAGAGCTGCTAGTTTGAACACTTACTAGCCGAAATTCAGTAACATTTACAGACATTCCAAAAACACAAAAATCATATTTCGTATAACACCAGCCCTGAAAGTATTCTGGAGTGTGATTCTTATGTATCATTAGTTTGGATATTAAATGGTGTGCGATTCTTAATATGAAAAGAAATTGGTTTTTTGATTATGAGAAGTAAGAAAATATTAAACTTCACAAGTGGCCGCCTAAATTAATTTTCTCTTTCTTTTTTATTTTTTAAATGAATTTATGGATACGCATGAATATAAGTGGAAGAAAGTACACGGAATAAGACGCAGTATGATGGGAATAAATCAGGATAAAGAGTATCAATATGAAACTCAGTATGATCAGATCTCCCGGTCAATACACAGTATCGGGTCTGTTCCCTTGACATTTGGAAAGTCTATCAGTGGCCACCTTAACTATTATATATAATAACATAGACCCAGGATCGGTTTACGTAGGACAAATTTTCTTATCTTTTGGACTCTGCCTGTTCCACCCTCTGGCCCAAAGCCTGCTTTTGGAAGATAAGCGTACCAACTTCTCAGGCATCAATTAATCATATAACTTTCAGCAATAATAATAATAGCACTTATTTCAACCAAAATAATAATAATAATAATAATAATAATAATAATAATAATAATAATAGCACTTACAAATGACGATTATATGCGAGGAAAACATGGCATCAATATGGTAAATGTTATGCCTTAGTCTTGGAAAAACTTGTTAGGTGTCATATATAGCTGTAGCTTTTGTTCATGGTATTAAAAACAAAATTTAAATGCGACATATTATATAGTGTACCTTGACCCTGGATCATAAAGATGTTAATTACTTAGACGTGCTGTAACAAACTATATCTATTTGTACGCCCAATAAGCATTGTGCAAAATGTAAGTGGGTACTAGACTGCGTTTAGCGCAGGGTATACGGTGTAGTAATTGCATAAAGGGGCAAAGCAAATGAGCAAATTAAGAAGAGTAACTGATTGATTAAGAAGATATAGAATTATGACAGCAGGGAAGGTGCACAAATCAACATTCTAACTATGTCAGTAAGTAATTAAAGACAAGGAATAGTTTAGTTGTTAAATGTGTCTAAGAACTAAATAGATGTGTCTCCCAATTGAGGGGCATACAGAAGCACTATTGATCATATATCTATCAAGTCAATTGTGAATTAATGGTAGGGAGTAGGGATTATATAATACTAGGTAGCACCTAATTAACCTAAGTTACTAGAGAGGAGCGCCGATGGAATGATAGAGAATAAGAAAAGAAATGTATAAGGTTGGTTGACTTAGCTTAAAGTCCCAACCTCAAATCCAGAGTAAGGGTTGAGGAAGAGTATGGAATTGGAGAGGAGGAATCATCTTCAAGAGGGGCAGGCAAATTCAAGTCAACAGGACATCCTTCCTTGGGTGCAGGAGCAAGAGTGGGGGTGATGGTGATGGAGGGATCATTTATATTATCCCCCCCTTTCTCCCAATGACACCTCTTGTGGCCACCCAATGCTTGCCCACTGGAAAACACCCTGAGGCATATGCTACACTTGTGGCCACCGTCATCTGGATCTGGTTGATGATGGTCATCCTCATTACTGGCTGCAACGCTATGCATATGGTCCTCAACAACAAAACTACCCTGATCCCCATCGCTCCTGGTTATTGCAAAACAGCCCTTCACATTCTTGTGACTAGCCCTGTGCCCTCCCAGAGCCTGGTGTGATCCAAAAACCTTCTTACAACTCGAGCACTCGAACCGCCCGCAGCCATCTACTTCCGATTGTTCCTGCTGATCATGATCATGATGACTCGAAACGCTCAGACTCGGAGAGTCGAAGTCGACGGTTCCATTCATGTTCCCATTTGCAAGCAACAGCAGACAAGAGGCAACCTCGTGGTCCTCCTCCTCCTCGGTCATGAAACCTAATCCTTGTGGCGGTTGCGGTTGTTGTCGTCGGAAATTGGGAGGAGGATTAATCCCGCGCCACTGACGCTCGGGGTGACATCGCATGTGGCCAAAGAGAGCCTTCCAAGACCAGAACTTCTTGCCGCACTCGGTGCAGGGACGGGTAATCTTAGGGGCACCGGGGTCAGGTTTCTTGCCATACTTGGGCTTGAAGGCAACGTTGTGGTCGTCGATGATGGTGATCAATTTGGTGCGCTTTTTTCGTGGGTTACGTATACGAGAGTGGTGTTTGGAAGAGGATGAAGAAGAAGCAGCAACGACACATAGATCTGTGTCAGGAGAATCGGAATCGGAGTTGGTCATCGCTCAACTTAATTTAATTTTACTCGTAATAATTCATGTAAAGGGAAACCAAAAGCTTTTAACAATGGAGGCGGAGCGGTTACTGCAACTCTCACACTTCGAATTGGCGGTTTTCTTCTTACCTAATACCAAATTCATCCCTTTCCCCCCACTTTTATTTTCTTTTTCCTTTTTTACAAAAAACTATTTTATACTTAATTAATACAAATTAGCCATGCTTTATTATGAAATGTGAGATACTATCCTCTCCGAGACTCATTCAAAAATCTTTTATATTTATGGAGCATATTAATTATTAACTGACAGCAATCTCTTATTATGAGAGTTAGAAAATTAAATCTAGATCACTAGATCATGTATGTGTAGTTAATATTAAAATAAAAATTATATGGATTTTTTTAAATAATTATTAACGTAGATTGTTATGAATTTATGCTAGTTATGAAGTAGCTAATCTATAAAATATATTTTTATAAATCTAATAGTTAAATTATATATGGGACATTATTTCATATGCATCACAAATTTCGAATAAATTTATCATCAACCATTCACAAATAAAATATTAATAATTTAATTATATTTTAGATATCATATTATATATTAACCTTATATAATAATAGAACTGAAGTTAATTTTTACAAAGAGTTTTAGGATTATGTATATGATTTATGCTTTTGATTTAATTCAACAAAAATTAGTTTAAAATGATATTAAAACAATATGAATTTATAAATCTCACATATATCAATGAATATTTTACAAAAATATTAATATTGTTAAAAAATTAGAAAGAGTGAGGGCAAGTGCAAAAGAAGAAAAACATTGAAAAAGTTTCTTTTTGGTCAAAGCAGAAAATAAAACGGACAAAGTTAGGGACGAGGAGCGCTATGGGCTTCAAGTATAAGGAGAAAAGCCCAACCCCCATGGGCATGACTCTTGTCTGAATATGAAACGGGACAGCTTTTGGGGGTATGCTTTTGTGTTAATGCCTTTAAATTGGCTTGTACATCAGAATGCGAAATGAGACTCACCTTTGGGCTTGGGTTGGGCCGGTTAATTGACTTCGTGAAAAATCTGGTGGAAGCGACTTACAGGAAATGTTGACCCATCAGTTCTTTTGCAGAATTCTGGCTGCGTCTCTCCAAATTACATGATTAGTCAGTTTGGCATTAATGAGAATATGAGGGCCATCCTTATTGACCGGCTTATGGAGGCACATGATTTATTTTGGAAAAATATTCAAATATTCAGTTTATGAAAAATAATGATTATTTAGCTTGTTTTAAAAATTAATTAAATATTTAATTATATTAATTAATAATTTATATACAATTAATTATATATTAAATAATAAAATAAAAATAAATTATTAATTAATTATATATAAATTATTACTTAATATAGTTAAATATTTAATTAATTTTTAAAACGAATGAAATAATTCAAACTGTTAAATTCTATCATCCAACCCATATGAATGTATTTCAAAGCATTATTGAAATTCCTTTTTACTTAATCATTGAAATTTAAGCTTCGCCTAAGTCCTAACTTACAATTAAATTAAAAAACTTGGTCGTATTAAACAGGTTCACTACAAATTCGAGTTTATGGAGTGTTGTTCCTTACCGTCAATATCAGACAGGTTCTTAGAGCGTGATACAATGATTAAAATATTATTGAATGATAATGTAATTTATATTAATAATAAATTAAAATTAAATTAAAAAAAACCTAAATAATCTAAGGTCTTTGTTTCTAAAGATGACTGGATATAAATAGAAGGGCAGTCCCATTCTAGATATAAATAAGATTTAATATTTTTAGAATTATTTTTTATTTAATAGCATTCGGGCTGAATCCGACCTTTGACTCTTTCGAGTCCAGGGATGCATAATAAGGTTCAATACTTAATTTATGGTATCAGAATTTCCGTACTTGATATTAACTATTCACATTTTAAAAAAGTTTTGATGGCGCAATCTAGTGAAATTTATGTGTATTGTACCAATGTATTTAGTATAACTCACATAAAATTGTAAATATATATATATATATATATATTTTAAGAAATAGTTTGAAAAATATTTGATTATTTTAATAATGCTTTAAAAAATGGTAGTATTAGAGTAGACGACCAAATTTATGATTTGTAAATTGTGTAGACAAATAGGGGTGGCAAGAGAGAGAGAGAGAGAGAGAGAGAGAGAGAGGAGCAGGACGAGGAGACGAGGGGGGATAGGGCATGGAGCTAAGGAAAAGGAAAAGGCTTTCATCTGTTGTGTTGTGTTGTGATCAGAGAAGACGATCCAAATAAGGTTGACGCGACGGTAAGCCCCTTTCATCTTATATTTGGACATCACTTTAACTTTCACGCCCTTACCCTATTTTTAATTTTAATAGTATTTTGTGTTATTATTATTATTATACATCCAATGTTTATGTTTCCATGGTGATTGCTTGATGTCAACACTCGACGACTGGACAGGTATGGTGCAAATGAAATGGCAAATGGTGTTTGTTTCTGAGGAATTTGAATTTCTAATTTAATTATGCTGAGCTGAGCTGAGCTGATGAAGATATTAGGTTATTTGAGCAGCATCATCATCATCGAATACTCGCCCCCTACATGGGCAACTCTAATTGCTGCTGCCTTTCTCCTCCTCACTCTTACTCTCTCCATCTATCTTCTATTTGACCATCTTTCTGCATACAAGAATCCTGAGGTTCCTTCTCCTCTCTCACTCTCCTACTACTCTTCATTTCCCATTTCTTACATTACTAACATTTCTTTCTCTCAGGAGCAAAAATTTTTGATTGGAGTTATCCTTATGGTTCCCTGCTATTCAATTGAATCGGTAACTTGTTTTACAAATGTCAAATGAGTTTGTGAATTTCATAATTCACCTTCTCTGCTACTTGCATGTTGTACTCATCTTCTCATTTTGACTCTCATTGTTCTTTCCAGTTTGTATCATTGGCCAATCCATCCATTAGTGTTGACTGTGAGATACTGCGGGACTGCTATGAATCCTTTGCCATGTATTGCTTTGGAAGATACCTTGTTGCATGTCTAGGTACCGTATGTCATTCCTGGATAATGCTTTTGCTAGAGTTTTAGTACCAAATTTCTTCGATCAGTTCTGTAATTGATTTTTCTTTGCAAAATCGCCATAGATGTACTATTTTGTAAATTTGCAAACGTGACTTTTCTTCTTCATTCCCTTGTTTGTTTACTTCTTTTAGTTGGAGCACAAGCCTGTCCATTGTTTAATATTTCTTGCAGTTTATTTATATGAATAATATGTTTTTTCTGTGTTTATGTGCATATTGTGGATCTAAATTTGTTATGTTTACTTGCTCAATTTGTCGCATCAAATTTTTATGCTTGTTATATTACATATCTTTGCAAGTGGAAGGATCACCAGGTGATGGTGTTTATCTGTCTTCATTTCTATTTTTGTGGCTCTGATACTTTCTTAGGTGTTTCAGAGTATTTAAATTGATTGGGTTCATGATTCTTTGTTGATAATCTGTAACAATTTAATTACTCTTATTGTAGACTAATAATTTTGAGGGGGAAGTGTAGTTGCTCCTGGATTTCATCTTTACATGGACATTACTTTTTTTCTTTTTCCTGAACCTTGAGTCCAGTTCTTGTATTGACATGTTTGTTGCTTACTCTCCCTCTATATCTTCTAGGTGGGGAGGAAAGGACCATTGGATTTATGAAAAGAGAAGGTCGTGCTAGTTTTAAAACTCCTCTTCTAGAGCATAGTTCTGACAAGGGAACCGTGAAGCATCCATTTCCTATGAACTACTTCCTTAAACCATGGAAACTTGGCCAATGGTTTTACCAAATTGTGAAATTTGGTATTGTTCAATATGTACGCTTCTGTCACTTAAATGATCTGTTGTTTGATCCTTTTGCCCCTAAATATTTTCTTCATATTAAATGTCTCCTAAATATTTTCTTTCCCTTACAGATGATAATAAAGTCTTTGACTGCTATTATGGCTGTAATCCTTGAAGCCTTTGGAGTCTACTGTGAAGGAGAATTTAAATGGGGATGTGGGTAAGAAAATTTGAAATTGCTGTTGTAGAATATATTGGTTTGTTTAATCAAGTTACTCAAACATGTTAAATTTGCACTTGGTCATTGATGTTTTCTTCTTTCCTTTGGTTTACATGTCTCAGAACTTCCTTATCTTTTATTGATTCCTTACATTCCTTTTAAGTGATTATTTCCATAGAACATATAACTTATTATTATTATTATTATTTTAATCTATACAAGTATACATTTTTATATGGTAGATTCTTGTGAACCATTCCTTGTGTTCTCCTTCCTATCTGGGCGACCATAATTGATGACTGCCACATCTATGTTATTTTATATGGTCCTCTTTTTGTTTCAAGTACCTTGACAATATGCATTTTTTATTACTTTTGTCTTTCTCTATACTAACATAACGGGAACCCTCCTTGATGGTCTCCCAATATTTATAAATTATTAAACATGTATACTTGTATTGTACATAAAATTTCAAATTTTGAGACTATTCAGAATCCACTTTCTCCATTTTTTAAGGAGTTATGGCAGTTATTAAAACTACTCCAATTTCACGTAAACATACAGAGACAAGAAGGAAAAACAAATTCTTGAAAGAAAACATAAAGAGTTTAGACTTGTAGAGAAAAATGATTATTGGAAAGGAAACGGGGAAAAAAAAGGAAGAAATAGTCCAAACTGGAGAAGGGTTAATATTTGAGGTCTCCGATTCAATTCTTTTGTTGCAGAAAACTAGCATTTAGATATACCGTATTAAAATTTTCCTTTAAAATTTCAAAGGCAGTAATATGGAGCTGGTGTACCTGAGAATGCCAGCATAAAGAGTAATCAGTAACTTAGCCATTCGAAAATGTTATTTCTTTCAGCTCTAGGATATTTCAAACTAAACCATTTGTATGAGATGCTATTGGTTGTGTTTTGTCTGCATCTGATTGTTTCTGAGCCGATGCAAATCACTTGCATGCTGATGCAGTGATATTATATGATTTTTCTGGATTCATTAGTTTAAATTTCATGTTCAGTATCTTCTTATTAAAGTCTGTGCTATTATGCTGTGCTCTTACATGATAGGTAAAGGAATTATGGAGTTATATCTAACTGCATGAACTATTTGCTACGTTTGTAGGTATCCTTATATGGCAGTGGTTCTGAATTTCAGTCAGTCGTGGGCATTGTACTGCCTTGTTCAATTTTATACTGTTATAAAGGATGAATTGGCACATATAAATCCGTTGGCCAAATTTTTGACATTTAAATCAATTGTGTTCCTCACTTGGTGGCAAGGTTTGGCAATTGCTCTCCTATATGCCCTCGGTTTGTTCAAAAGTCCTATAGCTCAAGGCTTGCAATTTAAGTCAAGTGTCCAAGATTTCATCATTTGCATCGAGGTAGATGTCCATCACTGGAGTTAACTTGCCTCTTTGCATGGGAAATTATGTTGGGAACTGTAACAGCATTTTTTTTGGAAGGAAACTTTTTATGCATCCATGATTGACTAAAGACCCTCCTCCCTGGCCCGGGGTGCAGGGTCTTGGTTGGTGAACATGGTCTGCAAAATTAATTATATATTTTGATTATAATCTTGGTGGGAAATGATCTTTTTTATGGAACTAGGTATTTGTTGTGAGCCCTGACTTCCAAATACTGATGTGATGTGATTGGACATTAGATCATTTGATTGGTCTTTATTTTTACCAGGCAACCCAATTCCATGGGATGAATATGCTAGAAAGTACAGTAGTTCATATTTTCTAATTTTGTAATGATCTGTTGCATTTTTTATATAGGCTTTGTAAACACTCAAGGTCTCAGGTTTCTATGCTCTGTTTCTTCAACTTGTACATGAACCTTTTTGGACTCATAAATTCATGTTTAACCCTACCCTTATCTTCTTGATGTATTAAATCTTTATGATCACTCCAGATAAGGGGAAGAATAAAGTTTAACAGCACTTTGAATTCATCCAGTACAGATGGGTATTGCTTCTATAGTTCACTTGTATGTGTTTCCAGCAAAGCCTTATGAGCTAATGGGAGACCGGCTTCCTGGAAGTGTTTCAGTTCTTGGAGATTACTCTGCTGACTGTCCTCTCGATCCTGATGAGATTAGGGACAGTGAGCGCCCCACAAAACTGCGTCTTCCTACACCTGATGTTGATGCCAAGAGTGGGATGACAATTAGAGAGAGTGTTCGTGATGTTGTTATTGGTGGTGGTGGATATGTAAGTTTCCTGCAATGTGCTTTACAACTGTGACTCTTGAGTTATTCTGGGCATGTGGTGCTAGTCAGTACTTAGTATAATCCCCTTCCTAGCAAAGGCAAGGAAATTATATTATTCTGTCATGCTGTGAAAATTTGAATCCTTAAAAGTCTTATGAACTTGTCATAATGGGGCTAATTGGTAAATAAGGTCCTCATAAATGAAAACATACTATCTTCTCTAAATTATTCTAAGGGAATTAGGTCAAACCTTTCCACGTAGTTTTTGAGGTTATAGCATCATATGGAAGATCTTACTTTAAATGTTCTCAAATAGTCAAAGTATTCTGGATATTTTGCAGAGAGAAAAGAAAATAAAAAGACTAAAACCCTATTTTGGTCTCTCACATTTGATTCAATTATCAATTTCGTCCTTGACATTTTAATTTTTTCAATTTTGTCCATGACATTTATAAACTCACTTCAATTTGGTCCCTCCGTTTGTGTGTTTGTTATTCAGTGAATGAAAATGATGATGTGTTACCGTTAAAGGTAATGTGACATCCTTATTTTGCCAGCATGACACTGAGTTAGTAGCTGATTAAATTCTTTCACAAAAAAAATGACTCTATTAATTGGCATTTAGCTTTTCATGGATGAAAATAACGTCGTTCTTTTGGTGAAATAATCTAGTTAGTCACTAACTCAATGTCACACTGGCAAAATAAGGATGTCACATACCTTAAATGGTGACACATCATCATTTTCATTCAGTAAATAACAGAGACACAGATGGAGGGACCAAATTGAAGTGAGTTTATATTTGTCGGGGACTAAATTGAAAAAATTAAAATGTCAGGGACGAAATTGATAATTGAATCAAATGTCAGGGACTAAAATAGGGTTTTAGTCTAATAAAAATGGTGTAAGATGATCTAGTAGATTATAGTTGTTAGAATATTAGGGTTGTTAGTCTTATTGTTAGTGGGCTTGTACTAGTAGTACTTGACCTAATTATCAGCATAAATAAGAATATTAGGTTAGGGTATTGTATCACATTATATCTATCAATCATATATTCAATTAGCCGTCTTTCTCTCTTTTCCATCTAAACCCTATATTTCAACAATAGGTATTTAAAACTGCTTGTAGAAGCATTTCCTAATGTATCAACCAATTTTCTGTTTTTGAACTGGAGTTCCCAACTCACAGTTGATGTTGAAATGGAGAGCGTCACTATATAGAATTAATGTAGTTGTCCTCTTGAAAACTCGAGTGAAACACACAAAAACATTTGTGCATGAATTTTTTAAAAAAGAATTATAGAATCTAGAGGAACACTAGGTGCTGGGGAGATAAGAAATTGGATAAAATTAAGGAAAATGGAAAGAGAAAATTGGGTGCGGTTGTCTAAAATATTTTTTATTTATTTTAATTGCATAATTACATTTTTGACATCATACCTTTTATTAATTTATTTTCTAAACATGCAAATAAACTATGGACTTTTTAGGACAAAAACACAGATTGAAAGCTGTCCAGAGTTATCTTTATTAGTATTATACATGTTGCCCTTTGTGCATTTCATACTAATCTCAGGTACATCCTTATATGTTATATGCTATACACTTTTTTTTAACATTCAGATTGTGAAAGATGTGAAGTTCACAGTTCATCAAGCAGTGGAGCCCATGGAAAAGGGGATCACTAGGTTCAATGAAAAATTACACAGAATCTCCCAAAACATTAAGAGGCATGACAAGGATAAAAGAAGAATAAAGGATGATAGTTGCATTGCCTCCTCATCACCTGCAAGGAGGGTGATTCGGGGAATAGATGACCCCCTCTTGAATGGGAGTGTTAGTGATAGTGGGATATCAAGGGGAAAGAAGCACCGCCGAAAATCTGGATATACAAGTGCAGAGAGTGGAGGAGAGAGCAGTAGTGATCAAAGATATGGGGGCTACCAGATTAGAGGCCATAGGTGGGTTACCAAAGAGTAATGAATACTTTAGAGGACAGCTTATGGCAGTCTGGAAAAAATGCTGGATTTTGCTGGTCCTGGTACCACAAGCTGAGCTGTGATGTATTCGCATTCAGTTGGAGGAATTATGTCTGTTACATGCTCGGGCTGGCTCATAACATGTCTGGCCATGATAGTTCTGGTTGAAATTTTTTTTACTGTAAATTTCTCATCAGATGTCGTGATGTTGTTCCTGTGCCAGTACTATAAATGTCTTCAGAATTTGTATAGAGGTTTCTTCTGGCTGCTTCTAACGGTTGCTTTGTACCAAAAAGCACAATATTATGGCTGTATCTTTTTATTTGAATGTTAATGGTAGTTTTATTGGCTCATAAACTATTAGAGGAACATTTTATGTTCAACCAAGGAAGTCTCCCTTGGTTAATGATTGTGGCTTATGATTTTATTGTCTGATGAGCTTAAACCTTATAAGTTGTCATGTGTTGGGTATTTGAGTTATCCCTTCATATGCAAAGGAATTGATGCATTGCTGGCGTTAAACTCTATGGCAGAAGTTTTCCATCAACTCTAACAATTGACAGTATATAATTTACCGTGAAATTTTGTGGTACAATCAGATACTAGGAAAGGGTCTTTGACAGTTGAAGCAATTGACATTGGTTCCAGGGGATCTTAGTGACTATTGTTTTGCCTTTAATTGATGCCTATCTATCCTATTCATCATTGGACAGTTGGGTGAGATTCATACCGTAGGTCTTGCACATGGCTGTGAGAGGATGTACAAGTATTGTATATATATAACAACCATTGTTTTTTTCTTTTTCTTTTTTATGGTTCTGCATTTATGATTTCTCTATTACATTTCAGTCACTTGGATCTTCTTTTCTCTTAAGGAATGACTTTGCAATTTCTCACAGAAATGCGAACACGAGTAAATCAAGAAGACACTGCATGGGAAGCTACTATAAATTTATACTTCATCTTTAATAAAAATAACTGGTGTGTTTAGTGATAGTGGCCAAGAAGACAAGAAGAAAATAGAAAAGAAAGTCATTATCTTTAGAGATTAAAAAAGTTTATACGATTACAATTCAGGTTGGAACAAAAATGAAACCTCCTCTTTCACACTAAATCCAATATATAATTGTTTGAATATGATAAACTGCCAAGTTTTTTGCCCAAAAAAAAAGTCACCATCTTTATAGGCAAATTACTTGCTAAATACTCCAAAAAGTTTTGGATATGAAAATAAACTAGTAAATGAAATAGGGGCAACCAAAACAGATCTGGATCCCTGTTTCTAAAAAATTGCAGGGGTGTTGTTGATATGAAAACATAAGTGGGTCTCGCATGATTTTCCTGTGAGGCCTACCAATATAGAGATAGATGGACTCAATTTTAAAACAGCACACGTACTGTTTTTAGCAACAATAGGGGACCAAATCCAACCAAAATAGTTGCCTTTCTCCTAGACCTCAAATATCAAATGACTCCCCTAAGCTCTCCGGTAAGCAGTGCATATTTGCGGTGCTGGGACAAGATGGGTGCCACCTGAACTGCCTCTAGTCTTGATGCTAAGTCATTATAAGTGGGTTCCTTGTGTTGATTAGCTGCATTCAGAATTGTTTGTAAGATTTGCAGGGAATCCCCGTGGCTGACAACCAAAATCGCACATCTGCAGGATGTGGAACAGAATTTTATAAGCTAATAGAACATGAATGAACATACTTTAAGAATATAACAATAGATGTAAATGTTTCAGTGAATTTCGGTCGACCTGCGTCATTTAGATCACTTGGAATAAAAAATTTACATTTTTAAATTTTGAATGCATTTTCGTTTCAATGTGTCTTTTGGCAGCTTGTAATACCCGCAGGGCTCCAATAGATTTGTTGCACTGATAGTCTGATATGTACTAGAAAACACAAGAATACTATAAGATTTTCAATGATATTTAAGACAAAAATCACTACCCTTCAAATTCGGATTCCATAATGGCCATTGCCCTTGCAATTCTACAGGCAACATCCTTAACACTTTCTCCTCCTTCTGGCCCAACAAGTGGATCCTTTTCATCAAGATCCCAAATCTCTGCATACTGTTGACGATGGAAAGAGAAAATTAATGAGTAGCCCAAACTACAGATGGCTTGAGAATACTAAGATGCACCAGAATATTTGAAGATTGGCACTGCATGGACTTAACCAGAACCTGACTAATGTTCTGAATATCCAATATCCCTAGAACCAAATATCATGCAGAAAATATATTGACAGCCCTTCAATTTGCGATTTTTTTTATCACAGTGAAGTGCCAACACAGCTGAGTAAAATGCCAAGGACCATCACTTACTTTATCATGCGACAAAAGTTCAAATGAAGGACCAAAGAAGCGTTCTCGAAGGTCTTCCATCATCTGCATAGCAAAATAGACTCAATTGTTTAGGCAAAATACAAGAATATGAAAAAGATATGATATTCAGAAAGAAAAAATTATGAACTTTGAGAATGAGGATTGAGGAATAAACAAAAATTAAGAAGTAAACTTTCATTTCAGGATGAATAGCTCCTCCTCTGAAAAGATTTCTCACGTTGCATATCCGTCCACAAAATTAAACTAGTCAGTAAAAGAAATTCCTTGCGGTACTTGGATTTGAATAGCTCTCACCTTACACTGGGGGACTTCAAAAGGAAGATTCAACACATCAGCAACAACTTTTGCTGTGTGTTTTGTTCTTGAAAATGGAGAGTAGCAAATGCGTACATTTGCAAGTGGTATATTGTATGTCTCCAGTTCCTGTCCAAGAAATAGACTCTACTAGCTTAGACTACTTGTAACGCATATATAGAATATAGTATTTGATTTGCTAATTGAAATTAATTCATGCCTCCCTTTTGCCTGCCACTGCCACCTTATTGAAACACAAGAAAATAGTGTGTAATATGGGTCCAATTTTATTTATAAAATATATAAGAAAAATGAAGATAGAGAAATGCAGAGTAAACTAACTACCTTCAGGAATAATTTTCCAGCCAGTTGTGCTTGATTAACACCCTCGCAAGCCAATTGGAATTCTGGACGTGTGCCATTTTCCTGTGATGTTTGTTTTATTGAACGGACCATTCAATTCATCATTTCATTTTGCTTAGAATTGAAAAGAAATAAGAATTTATAATATAAAAAAAATATATCCTAATATTACAATTGTTAAAGAAATATAGTAATTAATTGGAAATAAGAATTGATTTAAAGAATTGAAAGAGAGAGAGAGTTGGATTGGAATTTGGAAACAAACAAACCATGGAGGAAACAATGAGGCCTCGCTCGTTTGGAATGCTCTTGCCATGCCTCAGAACCCAGTATCTGTTGTTTACCAACGATGTACCCTCCATTTCAATCTAGCGCTCTCTCTCTCTCTCTCTCTCTGATGATTCCTATTTATCTATTCTATTCTCCACCCATAAACAAAATA
This sequence comes from Styphnolobium japonicum, assembly GCA_023212625.1. Lineage (NCBI taxonomy): Eukaryota > Viridiplantae > Streptophyta > Magnoliopsida > Fabales > Fabaceae > Styphnolobium > Styphnolobium japonicum. The sequence continues at coordinate 315,454 of JALBWW010000006.1, forward strand.
CGAAGAAGAAATGGTCATCGGATTGATGTAATTTATTTATTAATTAATTGTAAATGCCTCGCTATTTCTTTTTTATAAAAATATAATATTTCTCGCTAAAGCTATGAGGTGGCGAGATACTATTAGTCTAAAAATGACCACTTTTAAGAGGCTCACAGCAGAGGGATTTAATTTAATTTGCCTCTGCGGCCCGTCCTGGTCAATGAGAATTATTAGATTAGATAGTAGGCATTTTCATTTTCCAGAGGAGGTTGTGGAGTCGATCCCAAAGAAAACAGGAGTGGAAGGGGGAGGTTGTTTGAGACTGCTGTCAAGCGTCATTTCGGAGACACCACTTCCCAGGAGGTTGTAATGTACTAATGTTGACGCTGTCTGCAATAAGGGGACACTAGTAACTTAGCTTGTTGACGCCAATTTGCGATGCAATCGGCAGTGCCTATCTTGTTGCCAACCAAGGCCGGGTTTCGAAATGAGGTGTCGATGAGAAAGAAAAGAGAAATTGAAGATGAAACTCACGATGAAGATCGTGAAGATCGTTGATTCAATCAGAGTTCAGTGTGAAGAACGTTGCCTCCAAAAGTAATCATTTGATACCATGTTGAAATACACAGGGGCAAAGAGAACCGAGAGAAGAAATAGTCTTGAGCTCATTTTCATTGATCAATATTGACAAAAACAGAAAATGAATTTTCTAATTAATTCTATAGAATCACTGTTATATATATACTGCAAGCAACTAACAATTGCTAACTAACTATCTAACTATGTGAATAAATGACGGTTATAGCTAACAACGAATTACGACTAATTACATCCAATAAAAAAATGAATTATGTACATTCTACACAAAAGTTCATGTCTTTGAATTGACTCAATCAATTTGGCCTTTTTCATCCTCTCCAATCTCAACTGGAGAGAACAAATTGGGCTACTTCATGGTTCATGCACGATGCATCCTCTCCTCAGAAACAGAAAAAAGAGGCTGCTGTTCCTTTTGCGTAATGTAATATTGATTGAAAACAGCCCCAGCGTCAATTTTTGACATCAGATCACGTGACAACCCGTTTTGGTCAAATATGAGTAAGTGCCTAAACGGATATAGCTTTAATACATTGTATAAATTCAATTTATATTGACATCTTTGTTAACGGCCGTGTCTACAATACAACAACCACATAATGTGGTTGTGATACCATAATTTACGATACACACAATTCTTACACGTAGCATTATTGTGAGTGTGCAATTTGGAAAGAGGAAAAAAAAAAAAGCATCGTACCATTTTCCTTTACATTGAGAAACATTGACGGGAAAAGTCCCTTACAGATAGTTGTTATATAATTAAACTGATTGATAAGATTGAGAATTGACTAATTTCATTGCAAGAGCCTACAAAGTCCTTCTAAGAAGTCCTATTTTCTACACAAGCACAACGGAAAATCCTAAATTCTAACTTGATCTTAAATATAGTATCCGATGCAAAGAATCATCCTGAAAAATGTCACGTCCTATTTCTTCCGTATTCTCCATCTCAAGACTTAAGAGACCATCTGAAAACAAGAGCTACAAGGTTAGAATACCCCATCTCTAAGCGGTAGATATGAATATCTATGCAGAATGTCAAGAGCATCACATAATATTAATCAACGGAGAAAATTTAGAAATTAGCAATGCTGTTTTCCTCAGTGTCTGATTAAAAGCATTAAGCAAGTCCTAGTTCACCTCTGTACTCACAAGAAGCAAAAATTAGCTCCCCATAAATGGACACACTACCATGATCATGCCATTCAATATTATCTTTGCTCTTCCTAGTGACATTGTGAAACAGGGAACCAGGCTACCAGCATCCGCATACATGTTCAAATTTACAGTCAATATCATTTTCAATCAAATTAAAAGTCACCTTTAAACTTCCAAAGTTGAGTATTGGCTGAGGGTCATAGAAGACATACAACAACCACCACCACCACCACCAAGCCTTATCCCATTAGGTGGAGGACGCGGGGTTAGCTACATGGATCAAACAATGCCATTGGGATTTATCGAAAAACAAATTTTCTTCGGTCTTCCTCCACTTCTTTTAATCGAACTATCTTCCATTTGATCCATTTTTCCCTAGAGCCTCTATTGGTCTTCTCCTCACATGACTAAACCACCTCAGTCAAGTTTCTGTCATCTTCTCCTTAATAGGTGCTACTCCAACTTTCTCTCTCTGACATTTATTCCCGATCTTATATTTTCTTGTATTTCCACCCATCCACTGCAACATTCCCATCTCTGCTACACTTATTTTTTGCTCTTGTTGGCAGTTTATCAACATTCACTTCCATAAAGCATCTTTAGTCGTATAGCAATCTGGTAGAATTTTCATTTTGAGTTTGATAGCCGCATCTTGCGATCAAAAATTACACCTCAAGCATTTCTCCATTTTATCCACCCATATTGAATTCTATGTGTTGCGTCCCCCTCAATCTCCACATCACTTTGTAAGCTAGATCCAAGAAACCTAAAACTATGCAAATTGTGGTATGATGTGGTCCCCAACTTTAACCTCCAAAACACTACTAACTCTGCGTCTTGCAGAATTTGCATTACCTATACTCCGTTACGGAAGATATCTTTCTAGAAAATATTTTCTGCATTTATTGGTTTTTGGTGTGTAAAATATTTTCAGGAAAAAAAAATTTTGGGAAGACAGCCAAATATCGGATTTAACATATAAATGTCACCCTATTTTCTGGACTGTGCTTCAACACACAGAGACCAAGTTTCATTATATGAAAAAGGGGCCACCCGTTCCTTCTCTAGTTCTTATTACTATAAACCTCTGGGAATTCATTATTATATTTCATTTTCCTCATATACTTCGTTTTTTTTCTCCTCCAACTTCTCAGGGTAAGGAAAATACAGCAGGTAAATAGATAAATAAAACCAAGGACAGAGAGATAAAAATAATAATAATAAAATATTCAAAAGTTCAGAGAAAAATAGACGCCATGCATAATGTTAACTGAATTTTAGTCATCCACAAAGCACAGTCACAATAGGAATTCTAGAAATATACACTGACCTCGGCAATTTGTAAATTCCTGTGTAGAAACCACCAAGGACCAGACTTTGATAGTAATCTGAATACGTAAAAACATGAAGGGTTCAGCCAAAAAAAATGTTCAACAGGCACAGCAAGACATTGCAATAATGTAGCCACACTATCTAGCACCAACAAATCTACTAAAAGGACAGGGTGATACTCTCTTCCCTTCCCATATCTCCTTCTCTGAACAAATGGTTTAACAATTTCACTTGAAGATTTGATAACCAATGTAAACGTTGTCAAATATAGTCACAGATTTTCGGACACAGCATCCCAACAAATGAGATTAAAATCATGATACCATTACACAGACTAAATCAATATACTCAATCATGCATACCTGTATCTTTTGAATACCATCAGATCAAATGAGTAATCAGCCAAGATGTATAGGATAAATATTCTCATCTAAGATGGATAAATAGTTATACATGAAAGTTAAAGTAGCCATCTAAAATAGGTAAAGTAATCCATTTTAACAAGATAGAAACATCAACATTTCTTCATTAAATTTATTTTTAAAAAATGTAACAGTAATGTGTCATTTCACCTGACAAAACCAGCTACCACACGAAGAGCCATGAAGAGAGTCAAGCCCAGCCATACCCCATGAAGGCCAAAATGTGAAGGGGCAAATATCAAAAATGCTGAGGAGACTGCTCCCACAAACATCTATAAAGCAATTATCATAAGGATTAACTTTATGAAACATATGTAGCAGGACAGAAACATTGTAACAAATTTTGACAAGCAAACAACTTACCATGGAGAAAGCAGCATATGGGAAATCAGAAACACCATAATGGAGACCATCAAAAATATATGCCAGAGCATTAAATGGTTGAGAAGCACTGACAAACTGGCATCAATCACAGAAAACAGTGTATACTAATATCTGAGGCAGACATAGAGACAAAGGCAAACAAACACTGAACAAATAAATAAGCAATATCATACATACCAACACCCCAGTTCTAACAACCTGCAAGACTTCATAGTCCTGGGTAAAAAGGGTAGCTAAAGATCCAAAAGATGCACCCAGAATTGCAGTCAAGCAGATACCCGTGAGCAGTCCTATCTGGAAAGACATCATCAGGTTCTCAAACAATTTCATGAAACCTCTTATTTAACATAGTTACACAGACATAACTTGCATAAATTCTGAGAATGCCTAACGTATGAAAGCTATGAAAGGCTCAAAACTTAACACACAAAAAAGATAAAGCTTACCCTTAATACAAAATTAGTAATTTCCTTCACAACTTTGTATTCATGTCTGGATAGAGAACTTGCAATAAGGGCCTATAAATAATAATATAGCAGTGTCTTAGAAGTAAAAATAAGGCATATGCTAGCAGCAAGACAGTAATGAAGTGAGTAAAAGACAAGCTTAAAGGAAACTAAGATTTTAAATGAAAAAAAGCGTCATACTCAAACAACTTGAATTTTCCCAAGAGGTTCAATGAAGCCTGTCTAAATAAAATTAAAAGAAGATTTTTGTCTGTATTCAATTATAGTCTGCCTTTTGTTTGCTTAACTTGTTTCATTGCAAGACACGCTAGTATTATTACTAGATTAAAAGAAATTTAAGAAACTATACCACAAGAAAAAGAAAACCAAAAAAATGTACATGTTTTACATAAGGGATGATTCACTACCTGACTAGATGCAGCCAACGCATCTGTAAGAAGGGAAACAGCCAACCACACTTGCATACATATCTGATGTGCAGCCATAGCTACTGGACCTTGACGAGCAGCCATTGATGTCCCTAATGTCATGGTTGAAAGAACAGCAAGTGTTCTTCCAAGAAGGAAACCACCTATAGCAGCCCAACAAATCATAACTGAAGCAACTACAAAAATCTAACAGAAAGCTAAATGATATGCACAGTAAAGCAGAAAAGAGAATTTTGCACATGTAAATACTTGTGTACTATCAAAAGAGAAAGATAATGAAAGACAGAAAACAATAAGCCAATTTCATCTGTTGACTAAATGTACTACAAACTACAGGCACAAATAGCATTGCATTTCATCAGGTGACAAAAGGAAAACTACTAGTAAGAAAAATCAAAAACCTTTAAAACCAATTTGTTCTATTAATGCTATTGTCTTTAAATTGAAAACTACAAACAGAAACAGAGGGGGGGGGATTGGAAGTGAGCTCTTTTGCTTGGAAATTGTTTTGGAAACAGTTTTTGAGATCTCATTTGGCATCTAGCTGTTGTCTTCCTTTTTTTCCCTATTTTTTCAATGAAGAGAAAATCATTCTAGGCGGAGTGCCAAACACACTCTTTCAACTCAGGTTTTAACAGCACATAACAAAAGGAAATAGAAATCACCAAGAAAGAGACAACTCCTCACCAGACTTAATATAACTGCCAAATTGCAAGTCTCCCATCTTTGGAGGTAGTAACTCAGCTTGCTTATTCAGACACCAGATCATCAACAAGGTCACAATATATCTGACATATAAAAATTGCATCATAATTACGGTTATATCAAGCCAAGAAGTATAGAGGAAGAAAAGAATGCCTTTGAAAAGGACATACTGAGAGAGAACGGTGGATATGGCTGCACCAGTTATACCCAACTGAAAGGAATACATAAGCAAGGGAAATAAAAAGACAGCTGAAAGATTACCAATGCCTGCATTTTGATAAATGAATTAGCAAGCACATATATACAATATATAATTAAAATGCAATCATTTTTTGAGAGAAAGTAAAACAACAAGCACACTTATGACACCAAAATATAAAATTATTCTTCATTCTTCAAGATGAAGTCACAACTCACAAGTACTCCAACCAATTAAAATATTAATACCACCTTGTTCACTCTTAGCAAACATACTATGAGCACTTTGTTTCTTCCTTTGAGTCATGTGTACCCATGATAAATGTTGTATAGAAATAAATAAACCATCTTAATTTACAATAATAAAATTAACAAGAGCAATGTGCAGCTCAAAAGCTGTACACATAATTTTCCTTTTACATCATAAAGCGAACTTAATGCATTATTTTAAATAGAAGTTCTGTTATCAATGTACCAAAAAAATAGAAGTTCTGTGATCAGTATAAACATATTCCAATATGGTTGGTCAAACACATCTTGTCATATCAAGCCACCTATCATTTACAAACAATTCACAGGAAGCCACCAGCTTTCCCAATAGCATATGTGTAACCTCTAAAAAAGAAAGGCTTTTTGTAAGCACTCCTTAAATCCACATGCTAAAAATAAGAAATGTTAGTTAGTAAGGCCACAATGATGGAAAATTTATTTTTCAGTGATTTATGTGAGCTTGTCAAAAATAATTTCAAATGAATAATTTATTCATGAATCCTGACTATAATAAGAGCCTTCAAAAGAATAAGAAAATGTTAGCAAAGCAAGGTCTTAGAGCACATGCAGAAGATAGACCCCAAAAAATATTAAAAGCCTTCAAAAGATTAAATTAGCAAAGAAACACACTCTAAACCAAACACTTGCCTATACATAGAACAGGAGTTTTTGTATCCTTAAAACCACGGAAAATGCCTTGAAGAGCCAAAGAAAGTACAACTGCAGGAGCACCAACTGCTCTTAAAGAGAGATATTGTTGTGCTGGAATGTATGTGGGATTTTCCTGTTGAAAAGAATGTATTCAAAAAACATTCCCTAGGACATTACAATTCATGTACTTTGAGAGGATACAAGAGACATATTATAGACTTCTATTCAGAGTACTATTCACAACTAAAAGTAGCCCACATTTAACTAGGTGCAACAAATAGAGGGGTAAGGTACACCATCAATGATAAGGAAGCCTAAGTTCAGGTGAAAACATACTGTTGATACACCAATTACATGTAGAAACGTTCCGGATCCCAGATACATAGCTAAAGCCTCAAAAATGCCAATTCCTAGTGCTAATAGCAAAGCAGTGGAGACAGAGGATAGTTGCTTTCTTTGAGAAACTCTTTTCAAAGGTTTACCATTCCCACTATTTTCTAGACCACCATGTTCTGCATCACAAATTAATGGCATTAGATAATGATGTGAATGCAGTGATAGTAGTACGACGACTAGAATACAATGGTATGAAGCCATTAATTGTCTACATAATAAATTCACCTGAAGCAGAATCTTGGTTAGCAATTTTCGCTATGTCCTCAGCAACAAAAGAAGTAGTAACACTAAGAAGGGGAATATTAAATAGCTTCGATATGATGTTAAAGATGGTTACGGAAACACCCGCAGAAGCCAACTCCACAGTGCCTGTGAATTAATAAATAACACACAAGTAAAGCTCGGTGTGACCAAACCAAACTAGTAGTTTTACAATTGTCCAGAGATAGGAGGCATAGATCCTAACCCAGTCGACCAATGTAAGCAGTTTCCATCAACTGTGCCAAGGGATCAATTGCCTGTCCGGCAAGGGCAGGCAAAGACAGCAATAAAAGCTCACGTTTCACATCTGAGTAAGGTTTTTCATTGACACGAGTTGCTGGCAATTGACTGTCAACAAGTTACAAAAATCAATACTATTATTATACTTATTAGTATTAAATTAATAAAAATAAAAACTATTTCAGAATATAAGCAATGGAATGGATGAAAGTTATTGACACATAAAAGTGACCACAAACTTAAGTTAAAGAATCAAACATGACATTTTACATGCTAGGGAAAGAGCAAATCGAAAGGAAGATAAAGGTTAAAAAAAAAAAAGGAAGCTTGTGGAAGAATAGTGTAATCACTGTAAATGTAAATTAGAAAGCAACACAGAGAGCAGAGCTGTGCATAAAACATTAGGAAAGCACAATACAAGTAGAAATATGAAATAGGGTCTTACACAGTGTCCTTATCTGAAGTTGTGAGCAGAGTCTGTTCTTGTAAAGGTAAAGCTTGATCAACATCAGCAGAACCCAAACAAGGATCAGAACTCAAGTGATTGGCAACCACTGGAGAACGGGGTTTGGGGCGACGGGTTATGAACGGCGAGATTGTGGTTGCACTTGCAGTGTTGGCAGAGAGGTGGCAATCCCCCACATAGCTGACCGGGAGAAAGTTAGAATTGGCAATTTGGTTGCATTTGCGGGCTCTTCTGGTAAACCCATGATCATGAAAGAGAGAGGCCGTGCTCAAATGGGTAGCCTTCATGGCCGCCTTCAAAGTTCAAAGTTCAAACCCAGCAATATATATATAGTATATGCTAGAGTTGAATTGAGGCTTGAACTTGAGAGGAATAAATAACTTAACAGGGACCACGATAAAAACAAATCAATCCACAAAGGCGATGAAATTGAGATTGAGAGCGATAACTATTACCACCAAAAACTACTAGAAAGTTGAAAATGGGATAAGAAAATAATAAATTTGAATATTAAATAATAATAATAATATACCTGTTTGGGAATTTGGGGGTGTAACACCAGGAAAGTTCATCAGATGCGATGATGATTGATGTCGTAGCCCTAGCACATCAGATAAACATCAAACGGAGACAATATAATAATAATAATAATTTATAAATATAAATAAATTAATAGTAATAAGCAGTAACCGCTGCTCCAGGCTCCAGCGGCAGCCCACAGGCACAGAGCCCAACCGCATGTGGCGCCACGAACGAACCTTTTCCGTGATATCCTTCCCCACTGCTCAACAGTTTCTGACTTTCCCTTTTAAGATATTAATTAATTAATTTTGTTCGCTCTAATCGTTATTAATAAAAAACTATTACTAGAATACTTTAATTTCAATAAAAAGTTAAACTATCAAGACACGTTAAATTCTTTTAATAATGTATGAATGAATAATAATATCAATTCTTTTAACATTATTAGTAAATCAAAATTAAATTATAAATTTAAATTATTTACATAATTTGATTTTAGATAAGTCTAAAATGTTAGCCATTGTAAATGATGTCCTAAATGAATCAATAGAGCCAGTGTGTTTTCAATATTAAATTGAATTGATTTAATTTAAAAATTAATTATTATATTTAAAGTTCATTATAAAAAGTATGATTTAAATTAATTTATAAATTAATTTTTATGTTTAAAACTCATTAAAAATAAATTAATTTATTTCTTTATTACTTTTATTTACAATATTCAAATAATTAAATTAATAAGTGTAAAATTATCAATTTAAATAATTAAAAATCAAATCAAATTCAATCATATTTAAAATAATATTTAATGTTACGAATGGTACACAAAATTGTATTTCCATAAAATAGAAATGAAATAGGAAAGGACTAGATTGGAACGACCATTCTCAATTATTAGTTTGGTAACTTTTGAAATGAAATGGCTTTCCAAGCCATTTTATTATTTGGTACATAGAATTAAGATATAATGAAATCAAATTTGATCTAAATAACATAAATATTCCTCATAAGAAAAAATAAATAAGGTTAACTTTTTTTATGTGTTTTTTTTTATGACTTTTTAACAAAAAGATGTTGTTGTTAAAAAAGAATATACACTATTTTATTTATGAGAAAAAAATTCAAAATGTGCACAATGTTTTGGATAAGATACCTCATTCATCTTTTATGATAATTTTTTGTGATATTATATATAATAATTGTGTTGCACTATGTTATTATAATTTTTTAAATATATTTACATAATTATCATTTTCTTTTAAATTTAACATGAATATTTAAAATTAATTAAAAGAAAAGAAGGTATTTTCATATGATAGATTTAATAAAGGATAATAATTATCATCTCATAAAATAAATAAATGTATGCTAAGGAAAAAAATAAAAAAATCTCATTTAATCGATCTATCTCACCTCTTTAGGAGTGGATGATAATTCTTGATTTTATGGAATGAGGCATTCCGTACTTTTTTCTACTAACAAAAGTGGTAATACCCATTCAATGGAAAGCAAGAAATGGAAATATCATTCCGCTTACCAAACATAACAAATGCACAAAACTAAAATTATGAAGACTTTAAAATCAAACCAATTATTATTTTATTTATAAACCAAATCATTTTCAAATTTTGTGGTTCTAAACTCGTTAATTAATAAATAAATATTTATTAATTGTTAGTTTTCACAATAAATTTTTAAAGTCAATAACAAGTACAAACAAATATAAAAAAATATCTAATTATTGATGAGTGAAAAATATGTTAAGGGTTTAATTTTAATTAATTATAAATATAATTTTTATATTATCATTCAATCATATATTAACACGTTATTATAAAAATTTGACTATAACATTAATTACTTAAAAATTTAAACTTTTTAATGATAACTCATGATTGAATTTAATAAAAGATCAAAATTAAACTCATATATTAATTGGTTATGACTAAATTAGTTGGAACAACTTGCTCATTAAGTATAGCTAGCAGATAATTAGAAAAACAACAATCGTTGTCCTAAAGACAAACAATTGATACGAAGAAGGGAAATTTTCTTATAACACTGTAATTAGCTAAAGTAAAATGTTTGTTTGGATACCAAATCACCACAAAATAAAATGACTAAGAATAAATAATTGCTGGAAAACACCAAAGAGGCAAAGACAACAAAAACAAGAACCTAGACTGGTCCTTTACGAAGGAGCCATGTAAACAAAATGGTCAAATTTAAAGCAAAATTAGAAAAGAAAAACTTAACCAAAATAATTGGAAAGTAAATGTGAAGAATAGCTAAAACCAAGCTTAAGTGAAGAAGTGCTTGAACTAGATTATGTCGTTTGATAAATATATTTTATATGTATAATTTAGCATCTCTCATTGGTCTTTTCTTATGAAATTATTGTATATATGAAGTGAAAATTGCATAATTCCTTATATATTGGTTATGTTGTTACAAATTGAGCAGAACACTCGAAGGACTATTCAAAGCAGTTATTGAACCAAAATATCATTAACTTGAATGTTGATATCAGTATAGCTCAAACAGAAGAGAAATGAAGACCTAAACTCAGTGAATTTTGGATTACATCAAATTCAAGATAAATCAAAAAATTCATGTTCAAACCTATACTCGGTTATTCAGTGATTTCTCAAGATCTAACCGTTGGATGTAGCTGAAATTTTGATATGTCATTCATGACATCATTCTCTATGACTTTCATAGAAAATGAAGATTTCCATATTAGCATCGGAAGTTGGTCAAAATTAGGCAACAAGTTGGTAGCTGTCATTATTGATATAATCTGAGCAATTTTAGCAAAATGGTCATATCTCAAGATCTAATCGTTAGATCTCGCTAAATTTTTTATATGTTCTTCATGACTGCATGTGCTACAACTTTCATGAAGAGAAGATTTCCAAATTATGACGCGAGTAATGACGAATTTGATAATCTTCAGAGCTGAAATTTCAACCCATGTGCAAAGAGATTTGACAAAGTTGTAATTGAATAGTTCTAGCATTTGCCTATAAAAGGAAGGCATTTGCCACACTTAAGAGCATTCCATTTTCTGAATTCTCTCATTGTAGTTTGAGTTAGAGGTGGAGCTTTCATAAATTATGAGATTTATACTTTGATTTCAAGGTTAATTCTTCCAATTTGTCTAAAGTAAATCCCAAAGCTCTTGTAGTTTGTATAATATATTATTCATCTTATTCAAGTTTCTTCATCTTGATGTCTAGTAAAGTTTCTTCCTAGAGTTAGGGGTGAAGCTTTCATAAATTGTGAGATTTATACTTTAATTTCAAGGTTAGATCTTCCAATTTGTTTAAAGTAAATCATGAAACTTTAGCCCATTGTATTCTTGTTAATATCAACAACCACTTTCATTTTTTATCATGTTTTTCACTTGTTCTTTTGTTTCCTTTAATATAATGAGTAGTTACATTTCTATACTAGGATTGTAATTTGAACTCACACGTAATTTGATTCGTTTATCATATCCAAGAGTAGATTGATTATCTTGAATTATTTATCTTACTTGTTTCTAATACTTTTATTTAATTGGCCATTAATTAAATTGAATTGATAAACCTTAAGCAACTTGAGAAATGGATTTTGGTTTTAGATCTAGGTAAGATAATATATGATCTTTGTGCGGAAGCTTTAAGTTTGTATAGGATAGACATATACCTATACGACATATGTAACCATTAATGAAATCGAAACTTAATGAATTCTTGATTATTTGATAGACATAGACATATAGTTTATCATTAATTAAGGATATTTTTATTTGACCATCGAAAGAGGTTTATAGATAAGTTAAGGATTTCTAATTAACAATTCAGATAATTAATTGATCTTAAATAGAAGTAAGAAAATCAAGTAAAGTGTGAGGAATAATTGCAATCCTAGGTTTGGTTAATTTGATCATTAAATTCTTCTTCTTGTTTACTTTAATCTTTCATAACACTTTCTCTTATTAAGTTGTTTAAATAAGATTGAACTTTGTAATCTTTTAATAGATAGTTAAATTTAGAATTAATCCCTGTGGGTACGACATTTTCTTATTATTATATTACTTGATTTGCGATAACGTACACTTGCGTTCTGATTTACCACATCATCGATCCCATATTGCAATGAAGCTTCAGCTTTTTATAGGTATTTGAAAAGGGTTACCCAGCTAAAACAAACCAGTCCCTAACTGGATCACAACTTGAGATTAGGAGCCCACGTTATTCACAATTGTTCCTTACCATTGTCGCTGATCAAGTCAAGCCTTATTTATCTACTATTCCATTCGATTCTTAAGATCGACCAGCCTTGAGATTGACTAGTAATCTTGACTTCCTGAACCAATCTGGCTATCTTTTAAATTAATATGCTCACGATTTTTTGTAATAATATTTAGTTCACTTTTAAATTGTTCGTCTTATTAATGTCGTATGACCTTTTTTTTAAAGAAATATTCTTATTATTTTTTGACTAAAAACTAGGAAATAATATAATTAAATATAAAAGAATGTGAAGAAATACAAAATAATCTTAGTTTTTTTGTACAATAAAGAGCCAAAGGCCAGAGAAATAAAACAAAACTACATAAGGCGAGAAACGAAACAGGATATGGAAGTCCCAATAGAATCACCATGAAGAAGGAGACACATCTCTGAAGGAGGAAAAATGAGTTACTCGTAGCCAAAGAAATTAGAATTTTAATTTTGATATATTGTCAGTTTTTTATATTCTCGTCTAATTATATGTTGATATATTATTAAAAAATTGAGTTTTCAATTAGTTATTATCATAATCAAACTCTTTTAATAATGTGTAAATACATAATTAAATGATAATGTAAAAAACTTTAACATTAATAGTGAATCAAAATTAAATTAAAAAAATTAAAGGTAAAGATATTACATTATATCAATACAACATAAAACTCCTTTATCAGATTTACATCAAAGACACTGTTTATGAATTTTTTTTAATACAATTGAAGTTATCTTTGATTATGTAAGGGTCATATTAAAACTTCTTTGCGTAGATTTATAGACATATGAAACTAACACAATTATATAAGCATGTAAAATAATGAAACTAACACAATCAGAATAAGCATGTAAAAGAATGAAACTACCACAATCAGAATTTTAGATGGTATTGTACATGTACATCTTATATCTAGCATAATCAAATTGACCTTAATTACGTGTTTAGCTCCACAAATCAAGGATCCTTTTTTTTTTTTGGGTTATTTGGACCCTTGTTTTACTGTGTTAATGCGGGATTCTATAGGCCAATATTCAGATCTTGCGGCTCTTGTCTAGACACTGCTACGAAAAGGCCCTTGTTCATGAAATCAAAGCCACATATGATTTAACATGGGACCTGATCCAATAAGGGTTTAAATATATTAGTATGTACAAGTTACAAGCCTACAAGAACAAAAACCATTCGTATACAATCATTACTTGGCAAAGTCTATAGTGAAATCGATTCATGGGTGCAATTAGTATATGGTAGTTTTTAAACCGTTGGTATTGTTCAATTTGATGGATGACAAGTAGATTGAATCAAGTAACGGTGCTTATATTTGGGACTCATGTCTTTATATCGGTTTGTGGTACCTAGCTAATTTTCAAGCTTGTATTTAGCTTGGTCCGCTTGGCCATTGTATGTCAACGGTACTAGTAGATGATACTTATTATGCCGACTGTATCTTTAAACTTTTAGATGCGCATGACATTGTTATTATTTTGTGTTTTATTAATGGTACGATAAACTGTAGCAGTGCCAGGTAAGAAGAGGAAGATGAGTAATAGCGAAAACTAAAACTTGACCACATAATAACCATATAAATCTTTGTATGGTTTTGTGATTTTGTCTACATATGAAATATTCTTTCGATTGAATTGCTCTTATAAAATTTGTCAAGCAGGGGTCACACCTCTATGCGTTTTAGAAAGAATTTTCTAGCAATACAAATTTGTTTGATTGACACTTAATTTTTGTATATTGACACGTGCATTCTATGGTAGAGTTTCTTCACGTTACACATGATGATAAAGATGTGTGACTCGATCATTTTATTTGGGGAAAACTCATTTACTAGCCAATGAAGCCTCTGCTTGATGTGACGCCACACGCATGACGGTCTTTTATTTCAATGTCAGCAGGGCGGACTGGTTTAATTAGGGGTCAAAGAAAGAAATAGCATTGTAAGAGGCCAAATTAAATATTTTGTTTTTTTTTTTAATTACAAGTCCTTGACCGAATAACGTAGCATTGTCTCACAAATTTCAGAATTTATAATGATACAAATTATTTAATAAAGAAAGATTATTAGTAACGAGAGTTGAATTTAAATCTTATAAAATAAAGTTATTCGATCGTTATCAGCTGAATAATCTCTTAGTAAATACGAAGCTTTTTAACCCCAAATTGTAGGGATTATAATATTTAATTGCCAGCTTGATAAGTTAAAAATGTTTATTAATTGGAGTTGAAAGAGAAGTAAACGGCAAGGTGGGACACCGGACAGGAAAGGGTCCGTAAAATCTACACTATTGACAGTAAATATGGGATTTTGCATCGTGATAAGGGAGTTGGAGTATAGAGTTGGTTGGAGCTGAGTTGGTTGGTTGGTATATGTTGAGAAACATGACCAGAGAAAATTAGGAGAAAAATAAAGTGAAGAATAAGAAATTATGATAAAATTATTTATGAAAGTAATTTATATAGTTTTAAAATGTAATTAATTATATAACTAATCATAATTAACTATTTAATCAATTGATGATGTGTGGTAATAGTGTATTTTATTTGATCAAAGGTTGAACCCCGTCTTTGTTCCCTTTGGGATGCAGTTGCAGATGCCAGATAGAGTGAAATGAGTCAGTGGCCATATTTATTCACTTTAACCCTGAAGTGAAGTGTCGTGCAACGTTGACTTAGTCTTGCATCTTACTTTGTCTTTGTATGCCGTGACTACTGATGAATTTATTTACTTTTGTTGTTTATAGTTTGAGTTTTATTACTTTTGTTGTCCTTGTTGTCTAATGTGTCAGCATGCCACAAATTTAGTAAGCTTATTTAGGTATTTGCATATAGCTTAGTGAGGGAGATTCTTAGTAGCGAAAATGGAACCCTTTTATTTTAAGTAAATTAATGGTTTCAATCCTTATCAATTAGATTAAATTAATTAAATAAAACGTGGATCACACCAAGCCCTCCTACCTTTGTTGTCAATGTCTAGGAGGAACAAAATTACAAGAGTGTTTTTAGGAGGGCATTACCCATTAATTAAGGTTGGCAAAATCCTAGTTGTAAAGCCAACGAATTTTATTTTAAATTAGAGAACTTCTATCTATGCATAAATTGTTTTTCGTTTTTTAGTTTAAATCATGAGTATTTCTATATTTTTTAGGTATGAAATTAATCTTGTTTTGATTTAAAAATATAGTGGTTATAAGCCTCTCCAACAAATGTAATTCCAAGAATCAAACATTTAGCCTGGCATTTAAATTAGAGCTACTTATCATTTTAATTTATCGGTTGTTAATAATTATTTTTTGTTTATATATATGTTATATTATGGGGCAACAAATATTTTAAATCTAACTTGTTTTGGGATTTGTGTTAATCACAAGTTTTTATGAAAGGCAAAATTGCAATATTATTTAACATATATCAGTTACTAAACTATATTTGTATATTTTGCTTCAAAATATGCTTAAATATTATGTTTTGAAAATGTTTAAAGAAATTAAAATTTAGTAAACCTTTTTTTAATTAATTGTTTTAATGGATTGTATGATTTTAACATTAGTTGCATATTTTTACATGTTTTTTGTCATGCAGCTTCTTTTCCTTCACTTTATTTGTTATGCCCTTTATTATTTTATTTTGAGTAAATATCTAATTTGGTCTTCTAAAAATACATGTGATATCATTTTAGTACTCCAATTATTTTTTACATCAAATTGGTCCTTTTAGGAGATTAATTTGATGTCAAAAAATAATTTTAGAGAACCAATTTAATGTGAAAATGTAAAAAATTATTAGAGGACTAAACTAATATAACCTGTATCTTTGAAGGATCAATTTAAGTGTTTACTCTTTTATTTTTTATGAATAAAATTTTAGGTGAGAAGAATGCCTATAGATTACATATTAACGTAGGTACCTTAGATTTAAACACAATTCATAATTAACATGAACAAAATACTTGACCAAATGATCCAATACTCATTGGCATTATGCCCTTTATTAAATTCATATGACTCACTCATTTATTTATTCCTCCTGTAGGTGGCTTTTGTTATTGAAGTTTTGGATTCCAGGATTTTGAGTGTGACCTAATTTGCTTTTTAAGACTATTTGTATGCTGATATTTTACGGGAGATTTTGTTGAATTTTCGGTAGTAATGCATGCTTACTTTGTGTCATTTGAGTGTATGTGTGTTGTACTAGTAAGTACAGTTTCAGCCATTGTAAAAGTTGTTAATTTTGTGCATTTAGAGATATTTTGTGCCTATCAAGGTAGAATGCTTACTAGTAATGTTTGAAAAATTGGACCGGACCGGTCGGTCCGACCGGTCCGACTGTGACCCGCGTGCCTGGCCGGTCCGGTTCATCCTAAAAATCGTTTTGGCCATTGAACCGGGAAGAATCGGATTGAACCGGAAAAAACCGGATTGAACCGGCGACCCGGATGAACCGGACCCGGTTCTTGAAAACCGGCCGGTTCAATCTTTTTTTTTTTTTACTTTTTTTGAATTTTTATTACTTTTTCAGATTTTTAAATTAGTTTTTTAGGATCTTTTTTCACATCTATCTTCTAAAAGTCATAACTTTTTACTTATTCGTCCGATTTAAATGCATTTTATATCAATTTCACGTAGCTTTTTAATATCTATGCGATAGAAAATGAACTAATGAAGTTGGACAATTGATTTTAAAAAAAATTAATAATTATTTTCATAGTAATAAATATTTTTAAAAGAAATAATTATAGTTATTTTTTTAAATAAAGATTAAACCTTAATTTTTTCTTAAATTCTTATTACCTCTCAAAATAAGGTTATTTTAATTGAATATGTATATAAATAATTATTTATATAATTATAATTATAATTATTACGTCATCCGGTTCGACCAATGGAACCATGACCCGGAGGTCTCGCCGGTTCGATCTCCAATCCGGTTCTTAAAACATTGCTTACTAGACAAAACCTGTCTATATAGTCATTTCCCTAGATATCGTACTTGAAACCAAGCGAGACAATCAAAATAGATATAAATTATAAAGACTCAATTTAAAAAATTATAAAAATATTTGTAAACAATGTAATATTATAAAAACTAAGCATATAATTAAACCTTATTTTTAAGACTATACCAATGTTAACTTTGAATCCGTATATTACTAAACGTCAAAACCAACCCACATAAAAATATATTCTTATGTACACATTACATTTGTTCTATTACTCTATGAATGTTTCAAAATGCATGACGTAAAGATGGCGCAAACAAATTGATATGCATATATTTTTTTAATATAAAATTATTGATAATGCTTGTTGATTGACATCCACATAATATTAAGATAAATAATAAATAATTTGTAAGAAGTTTAAACTTCAATACTTAGCAGCCGAATACTTTAGTAAACTGATTTTATATAGGATCCTCTTATCCTTGACTCATTCTTCAAACCAGTATTTTTAACTAAAGGTTTGGTGCATATATTCTCAACAATAGTTCGTTTTGCAACAAACCAATTCTAATATGGCCAACTAGATATGATTGATTGGATGAACAAATAAGAGGGGAGAGAACCAACTTATCCCCTGCTACCACAACTGATCTAACTAACTATAAGTCTATATAAACACTAACTAATTGCACAATTGCAATATAAAAAACTAATGTAGTTGCGGGTTAGAACTTAGAAGTGGAACACAAGTGGCTTCGCTCATGGTTGATATATAGTATTAGATTATTTTAAAACTTAATTTAGTGCTAAAAACAAAAATTATTTAAATAAATGAATAAGCAGAGCAATCATTGGCGAAAAGTTCGCGCATAAATCGTATCCTAATCTACTTCCTACATAAGACGATAAGCAAAAATGAGAAATAATCCCTGATCTAGTGATTTTTGTTGGGAAATGGGAAGGAATACTATTCGTCGTCACGCTCTCACTTGTACGTGTCTGCCTTCAACCTCCACTCATTCATTCTATTTCTTAGCTTAGGTAACTTGTCCTTTCACATGACTGAAAATTACTTTTTTATTTTATTTTATTTTACCAATTTACATGGATACAAATAAAAAGAATTTCAGCACTTTAAACATATTGTTGTGTTTAATTTTTAAAACAAAAAAAAATATAGTTGAAAAAAGTTTTTACTTTTAGTGCATATCTTAAAATATTAATTTCTCACTTTCTAAACAAAAAAATATTTTTAGAAGCTAAAAATTATTATTATTATTATTATTTTAAATTCTACTTCAAAAGTGTAACAGTAACACTAGAAATTAAATGCGAGAGCGAGATCATGCAACCACGTGAAACACACGTGAAGAGTAGTAAAGAGCAACCAAAATTTTTTATGGGATTGCAAAGAAGTACCAATAAAGCTAAGCTAGAGAAAGAATAAGAATTTGTGTCTAACATACTCATCCAACAACATTCATGTCCTTGTTACTTGTTGGCACACTGCACGTATACATTAAGAAACCACTTCTTTACTTTTCCCTTTTGTTGTTCTTTTCATCTTAATATCTGTTTCACATCCTAATCCTTGAGAAACACGCTTTGTCCCGTCACCTCTGGTCTATGTCTATGTAGTTAAAACAACCACTTCTTGATAATGATTTAAAATTAATGTGTGTGTGTGTGTGTATAGATATATAATAGAACTGTTAACTAGTTAAAAATGTAATTATTTAATTAAGTTGAGCAATGAGCACCAATATTATGCTCACGTTTTTCTGGTGTACAAGGATAAACTAAAAAACAAACTCCTAAAGAAAGCTATATCAGACTTAATCAGCAAGAATTTGCACCAACACAAAAGCAGGAGAAGACTCGTAACTACGTTCAACCAACTTCGAGCTCCAAATTTAGCGGGAGAATCGGCTGCAGGTTGCCATGTGACTCCATATTTAGAGAACGCATAGATTTTGAGAAACAGA
Source organism: Styphnolobium japonicum (assembly GCA_023212625.1). Taxonomy (NCBI): domain Eukaryota; kingdom Viridiplantae; phylum Streptophyta; class Magnoliopsida; order Fabales; family Fabaceae; genus Styphnolobium; species Styphnolobium japonicum. The sequence goes on from JALBWW010000006.1 coordinate 335,144, forward strand.
TATATAAAGATGGAATTTATTGTAAACACCTGGATTGACCTCACAGCATATCTAGAGAGTTTGACTCAAATCAAACTTACTTGGACAACTAATCATATATTGTGCTCAAAATTGACTCGTTTTCTTTTCTTCTTTTTTTTGATAAATTCACCACCACGCAATACAAGATTAACATTTGTGGTTTGATAAATCATTAATTTAAAAGCTAGCAACGGAATTAGTTAGAAGTAAGATGATGATGATAGACAGATTTATGAGTGAGATAAGGATAGTGGACTGGACTATATCAACGGCTGATAATAATATTGGATCCACGTGTTCGCATGTAGAACGTGACTCAGGTCCGAGTATCAACACCTAAGCAGATACTGCGATTTACGCGCGGTTGCGTTGGTTTTGGTTCAAAGGTGGGGGTTCCTTCCCTTCTTCTTCTTCTTCTTTTTCTTCTTCAGAGAAAAGATCTTGCTCTGTTGCGACACGAAAAGTTCACGAAATGGAAAATAGAAGAAACTGCGAATGCGGAGGGAGCACTTGCTCGTCTTCTTCTTCCATGCAAGCAATAGCAATAGCAAAAGCAAATACGAATTGAATCTTGGTCTCTCTCTCTCTCTCTATATATATGATATCTGTTGCTGTAAGTAACAATGTCCATAGCATTAGCAATGAAGAGAAAAAAGCATCACACAGAGAAAGCCAGTGTCATCGGCTTCCTCGTTGCCACTCTCCTTCGCCGTCGGCTCCTCCACCGCCCTCTTATCTCCGCCGTCTCCGCCTGCCTTCTCCTGCTCTTCGCCATGCTCTCTCTCTTCGCTCCGTCCCCCGTACGTAATATCTATCTATCTATCTTTCATCCTCAGCTCACCAATTCAATTTCATTAGTAATTTAAATCAATCTTTCTTCTCTTCTCTTCTCTCTGATTTTTACTTCTCTACCTCTACATTCTCTTTCTCTGTCTTCCTTTGGGCTCCTAATCATTTGTTGGTGTGGTGTGGTGTGGTGTGTTACTCAGTATACTGACCAAGTCAGGTCCCGATTGAATTCGCATCAGGATTCGGTGTTTCACGTTCCGGTAAGAAATATTAATACGAATTCTGCATTTTATTTTACTTTTGGTTCGTTTTTAATTTCTTTTGGGCCTACTGCATTTTAAAGGCGAGTGGAGGTAGTTTAGGACGTGATTTATGGAGTTCGATGCACTCAGACCTTTTCTGTGGCTGCAGCAATGCTGGTGTCAACTTTGCAAGTAAAGTTAATTCCAATCTTCTTGTTAATCAATAATTTATGAATTTATACTCCTATTTTTGTTATTTTGAATCAAACTGTAAGCGGTATATTGATTGATTGACTCTGCATTTCACTTTGAATTGCACATCAAAGAATCTTGTTGAATGTGCAATTTGATTGCGTATGTACATATTTCTTACAGAGGCTAATGTCAAAACGCATCCAAATCGATACTTGCTAATTGCCACCAGTGGAGGCTTAAATCAACAGAGAACAGGGGTAAGCTTATTGAGCCACAGTTTTTCTCTTCATCAACTACGCTGTTGGTTTAATATCAAATGCAACTCTTTTTGTTAAATATGAGTTATAATATATTTACATGCTAATGTCTCTCACTCTTCAAGGGCACTTGCATATAAGCATTTGAGAATTCCAGTTGTCATACGCATCAATTGAATTTAGCAGGCTCTCAAAGTTGCTGCTTCGCTTGTTCATATTTGCATTTCAATTTTCAGCCTCCTATAACTGTTCTTTTAGTTATATGTTAAATTGTTTTGTTTATTTGGACTCTGAATTTACTCTGTTCCTGTCCCTTTCATCTATAAATTCTTTTGTTCTATCTGCAGGTTGGCATTCATGTTTGATACCTTAAGTGCTTTCCATTTTATTTCACTTAATATACCAGCTGTATAATTGGAAGATTTACCTCTTTTTGTAAGCAACTAAGCGTATTGTTTGTGCATGAATAGCTCTTTCTGTAAGCAAACATAATTGCAATAAAAGTATTAAAAACATATTTGTTTCTCTATAAATGATGGCACCGGAAATATGTGATATGCTATAAGCCTATATCTCTAGATTCAAGGCTAGGCCCTATGGTTATTAGGAAAAGTAAGTGTTGAAATTCCTTTAATGAAAATCCAACAAGAATAGGAAATGGGAGTTCTTCGACAAACAAATTGGCATACAAGTTTAATATTGTTGTCTGGGCCTTAGTCAGAATTATTTTGCTTTTGTTATTGGGCAAAAAACTCATTAATCCGGCACCTATTTGATGAGTGATTGGGGATACAATTTTGAGTCATTTGAGTGCTGCATTATGTGGCTGGATTATTTCTGGTGTTGAAGTCCTGATTGTGGCTGCAGATAACAGATGCTGTTGTCGCGGCATATATTTTGAATGCTACTCTTGTTGTTCCAGAGCTGGATCATACATCTTTCTGGAAAGACACGAGGTCTGCCTATACATTTTAATTCTAGTAGACATCTCTTAAACATATATGATAGTTTTATTGGAAGCAAAATTTATCGTCTTTCCATCTCTTAACTTCTATGTATTTAATATGCTATTTTTTGCAGCAACTTTTCTGAAATATTTGATGCAGACTGGTTTATATCATTTCTCCGGAATGACATAAGAGTTATAAAACAGCTTCCAAATAAGGAAGGGAAATTTGTGGCTCCATATACACTGCGTGTTCCAAGGAAATGCACCCCCAAGTGCTATGAGGATCGTGTTTTGCCAGTGCTGGTCAAGAAGCATGTAAGTGTTAAAATCCTCAATAAGAGTTGTATGCTTTTTTGAAAATTATTTGCATGCCTTCCACCAAGTTTAATCTGGACCATGTAGTTTAGGTTATAGAACTGATGTAGTAAGGATGCAGAATGCTTTATTGGATTTTTACGGAAATAATCTTGTTAAATTTGTAATTTCTTCATAAATGCATTTATAGTATAAATTTGTCAGATTGCTAGTTTTGGCAATTTTTTCTAGTATAAACTATAATAATTAATTCTAAGTGTTAACCTTGAGTTATCCTATTAAGTACGTGATGATATTGTCCTTGATTACATGAATGACACTTAAATTCCTTGACGCAGGCTGTTCATCTCACTAAGTTTGACTACAGACTTTCTAATATGTTGGATGAAGATCTACAAAAGCTGAGGTGCAGGGTTAACTACCATGCTCTCAAATTTACCGAGTCCATTCAGGGAATGGGTAAATTGTTAGTTGAGCGGATGAGAATGAAAAGCAAGCATTTCATTGCTCTACATTTGAGGTAAGATATAATAAATATAAGCAAGCTCTATCTCTGGTTCCTTAACCATTAGTTCCTCAACAAAGAATGCAATATGCATAAATGAGCCACAATGTGATCAGCTTCTTTGGTAAAAGATAACTTGCATTTTGGTTATTGAGATGCACAGTTCTGTGCCAACTTTGATTTCATTTTTCTTTTTGAAGTTCAATAGGATAATTTGTTGATTCAAACTGATATTTTATCTAATAGGTTTGAACCGGATATGCTTGCATTCTCTGGTTGCTATTATGGTGGGGGAGAAAAAGAAAGAATAGAACTCGGTGCAATTAGGAAGCGGTGGAAAAATTTACATGTAAGGTCTTACTAGCATCTAAGAAATCAACTCCACATCCTGTTAGCCTTTATGAAAATTGATATATTCTTATTTGGGAATGGGATATAGGCAAGCAATCCTGACAAAGTTCGAAGGCATGGAAGATGCCCACTTACCCCACAGGAAGTTGGTCTCATGCTAAGGGCATTAGGTTTTGGAAGTGAGGTACACTTGTACGTGGCATCTGGCGAAATATATGGAGGTGAGGAAACGTTAGCACCCCTCAGGGCTCTTTTCCCAAACTTCCATTCCAAGGAGACCATAGCTACCAAGGAGGAGTTGGCACCATTTGCTTCATTTTCTTCTCGCAGGGCAGCACTAGATTTCATCGTTTGTGATGACAGTGACGTTTTTGTCACAAACAACAATGGTAACATGGCTAAAATGTTAGCTGGAAGAAGGTAAGCTGCTTCTTTGGTACTGCACTTAAATTTTTAATGGCTAAAACGTTAGCTGGAAGAAGTTAAGCTGCTTCATTGGTACAAAAACAATTTAAAAGATTATTTGAACTACCACCTTTAAACGATCTTCTTAAGCCTGATACATTGCAACTATTTTACTTAGTTTTAGCCTAAAGTAACACATAGGAGAATTGAATCCCAGAAATTGACGGTCCAATGCAATTATGAGGGAAGAATCAAGAGATTGGGTATGAATTAACAGTTTTCGTATTTTAAATAAATTAGAGATTCTTCTAGAGTCATGTTCTGTATTCTCTATAGTTGGTTTCTATTTCGACATGTCTGTATGCTGATAACCTGGACAAGATCTGGTTGTTGCCTATGCATACTCATTCTTTCTCTGTTGCAGGAGGTACTTCGGTCATAAACCCACCATCCGTCCAAATGCAAAAAAGTTGAACCGGTTGTTCATGAATAAAAATAATATAACGTGGGAAGAATTTGCCTCTCGAGTTCGAACTTTTCAGGTAGGCTTCATGGGAGAGCCAAATGAGTTAAGGCCTGGCAGTGGCGAGTTTCACGAGAATCCATCATCTTGCATATGTCAAAACTCAGAGGTAAAAACTGAGGGAATTTCCAATCCTCAAAATCAAATACGTGACAGCCTTGAAGGTGATAAGATTGACAATATGAATAAGGATATTGGTGTTATGACAGAAGAGCAGTTTACCGAGGAAGAGCAGGAGTGGTCTGACGTAGATTACTTGGACAGTAGAAATCAGATTCAGCTCAAGCGAAATAGAACTGATTCACTCCCTAGTCTTTTAATGAGAACTGACCAAGCTGAATTGCAAGAATTCTTCTCAGATTAGATGGAGATGTTCCAATTGATTAATTTAAATGCATCTCTAACTCAGATATTTAGCAACTTGTCTCTGGTTTTTTCCGTCGATGGTGGTTTGCTCCCAAGGGTAGGAATTTCAAACTACTCTTCCTAGGTGTTACTGAAGCCTTTGTATATAGATTACTTGTGATTTTGATGGGGAGCTACTTCAAAATGTAGACGGCGCCAACTGTATAGGCCATTAAGATTTTGATTTCTAGAACTGAAATTTGTGCGGAGAGTTGATAAGGTCGCATTTTTATTTTGATTATAGTATAGGGCAGGATAGCATTAGGGGCAGCAGAACTGGGCGTTCTAGAGTTCCTTTTTTCTATTTCAAGATTTTTTTCTTTTTTAGTAATAGCGCGGTTAATATCGTACTGTGATATATATATTTAGGATTAAGAAGTACATATAAAATAAAATAAAAAAATTACAATTCATGAACTATTGTCCATAGTTTCTTCAACTTGCTTTCCGTTCTGTCGGCTAAATATTGATACATAAGATGAGACCCGGAGAAAATGGGCTCTTTACCTTTACCGTGTAGTTTGTTCCTTATTTACTAAACAGGGGTAATTTTAAAATTATTTCTTAATATGAGTTTCGTTGTGTCAGGTAGAATGCTCAGTCAGTGTTTGACCGAAAATTGTACAATACCGGTCGATACTTGCAGTGCCGGTTTCAGGCACATACGAACTTCAGTTATTGAATTACCGACAATGTAGATATTACTGTATTAATAGTATAAACTATAGACGGAGCTAGAAAACGAGGTGGGGTAAGCTAATCACTTAAATGAGAAAATATGTAGGTCCTTATATATTATGATTGGATTAATATTTGGAGAATTTTAAATTATGGTTTGGATAAAAAATAAATTTTTACTTAAATTATAATTTAAATTTTTTTAAAAATCAATCTAAACATACTGATAGACAAGAACATTTTGGCCAGTAGAAGAATAGTGATTCTGTGAGCGATACCCACGCCAGTAATGTTAGTTAGCAGCGATGGCTCAAGATGTTTGATGCCCTAAATTATAAAATGAGGAGTTTTTTATGTATTAAACATAATATAGTTAATTTCTTATAAATTAAACATAATGAGGAGTATTTTAAATTAAAATTGAATAATTAATTTCTTATAATATATCTTTGTCAATTGATAATATAACCGATCTATTAAATCTATTATGAGACATTGTTAATTTTAAGTAAAAATTAAAAAAAAAATGGAGTGAAAAAGTTGCTTGTCTACTATGGAAAAAGCTGAATTAAGAAATGGATATTATAAATTAAAAATTAATTTTATAGGAAAAGGATTAATTGTTAGTATCCAATAGATACAATAACCGTTGATTGACGAGAAATGAAAGAAATAATTCTATATAATTAAAAATTAATAAGGATTGTGGAAAGTGAAAGGCAATAAAAAATTTCAAATAAATTTAATTAGAGACGTGAGAAAATATATGCTTATGTGAGCATTTTATTAGTTATATTAATTTTTGCATAATTTTAATATAAATTATAATTAATATATAATTATAAAATTTTAGGACTTATAAAATAGGAGTCTAAAGCAAGAGCCTTGGTGGGTACCAAGGGCTTACCCACCAGTTAATCATTCTAATCATATACTTATATATATTCATACACACATATATAATCACTTTAGAATATTCATACACACACACACACACATATATATATATATATGGATAAAGATTAATTAATATCAATGTAAGAGTACATTAATATTTAACTATTATTTTTATTTTAATCTAATAGCTTAAAACTATTCAATTTAATAAAAAGAGAAGAATAAAATCTGACATTAATAAGAAAAGAGAATAGGAATTTGACGTTAACCAAGAAAGAGAATTTAACTATTAAATATTATAAAATTTAACAGATATCGGCTAATTAAAATTTTAAGAATATATGTTTTTTTGGCAGTTTATTTATTGTTATTTTTGTTTTTCATTTATTTTGTTATTATATATATATATATATTGGAGGGTGTAAAAATATATTATAAGAAAATAATATTTGTATAAATAAATTTGTCATAAATTGTTTACAATGTTCCATGCAAATTATTAGATGAAACTTGAGTTTCGCCGTATTTTTTTTTTGTTAGAAAATGTTTCATATGAATCCACCTTAAAATAAGAATTTATTAGGATAAAGTATCTGAAATTAACATTCCTTTGTATTATAAGATTCACCATATAAGAAATTAAGTGGGTGGTTACTGAGTAGTAGTCAGTTTTGTTTTCTGTTTTATTTTATTATTATTGTGTCTAAAATGTTGCAAGAATAATCACCAGCTGGGCCTACTCTGATGGCTAACATTTGCCAACGTAGCCTTCAAAGTTGAAAGAATTGACCCAAAGCCATTCTTACAGTATAAAATATAAATAAAAACAAATAAATAGTTTTTTTCCCACTCATGATTTATCCCAGGATGCTTTGTCTGTGTTTTTGGGTGGATTCCTCAATAAGGCAATGATAACGTAACGTAGTTCATAATCGCTACTGATACCAATCATAAAGCCCATCAATGCACAATACCGTGAAAGGTCACTACCGGTCCTTTCAAGTTGGGACCATTAACGTAACTAGGCAACCCAATCTCCTTTGCCCCACCCCAAACAAACAAAGTGCACTCATAACAATATAAAATATTTAATAAGGGAGTAGTAACATAAAAATATATCTATGTAGTTTAGTCTCCCAACCAAAGTCTAGAAATATAAGGTGCCGAAGAAGGTGCAAAGTTCACTATTAGATGCCCATATATTATTAATATGATATCAACTTTTAAGTTCCTTCCCTGCTTTTAACCCATACACAAGACAAGTGCCAATTTGGTGGAAAAACAGAAGGTAACCGAAGTGCCAGACAATTTGTCTACTTTTTCCGTCGTTCTTTGGTTAGTTGATTTAACAGTAACACCCAATGGAGTGCTTGCCATTTCATTAAAACTTAATTTTAGTGTATTTTGTATTCCTTGATTACTTATATTTTGTGGTGCAAAGTGGAAAGTAGAACAAAGTGCAGTGGAAAGCGTTACATGGAGGATGCTCCTATAGTCCTAGATTCTGCTTATATAGCTATGATAATAAATTATAAAGGTGAACCGACATTTATTTTTGACTCACTCCCCTCCCCCTATCAGGATTGAATTTTGAAAATGAATCATCACATGTGCTATGCACGTGATTCCTTGAAAGTGCCCGTACTCTTTTCCCTTTCCTCTCTGCCCCGGACTGCAGTAAACTATCTTTTGGGTTCGGGGAATGAAATGGGTAGGTATGCCAACAAACAAAAAAATTCCAACACAGTCAGAAAATCAAATGCTCAAAAACACATGAAAGTGACGTTTCGAAACATCACGGCGTACGTTCCTTTCTTCACACACCCACACACACATATATAATAATACAGTGATGAGCTTTTAAGTTTTTCATCAACCAAAAAAATGAAAAGAAAGAAAAGAAAAGAAAAAACCAGGCTTGCTCATAATACAGGGATAAGTCTAAATTCCAATCATGTCCGTGACGTTTTTGTCCTGGTGACTGCTGTTGTATTGTTGTGTCTACCTCTTCCTAGGCAATCTTAGCCATTCCTTTTTGTATTGTAGATAATCACAACACAATTGTAATACATAATTTATTCACATTTTTTTTTATCAATTATTAAATAATATTTAAGTCTATTATAATTTCTTTTATACAATCAAATTCAACATTGTAACTATTAACTTTTCATAATAAAAAAGACATGCGGGATTTGTATAAACCGGCAGATCGTGTAATAATCACTCACATGCACATGTACTTGTACTAAACTTGGCCAAACATTAAAAACATGAAAATTAAATAGCTATGTAAGAGGTTAAAAAAACACAAATAACAAAGCCCTGTAAGGTATCTGTGGGACCAAGAAGGCCCAATTGAGGCAGCAATGGACCCACTCTTGAGAGCAATAACATAGAAATAATCGTCCCCTCACATTCTTCCCTCTATTATGTATAATATATATTTAATTCATTTGAAATTGTGTATGCTCCTACGCTCTCCTAACTTTCCCACATTCCTATAACAGCATTATGATTAAAATCCTTGCCCCATGGTGAGTGGAAAAAAAAGAAGATCCTCCTCTGTGATTTGATCTGCACAAAGTCTACATTACTTTAAAGTCTTCTTTAAAAGATTGGTAGGCCTATCTGCATATTCTCCAGCTGATCTGATCCTCCTTTTGACTTCTAATTTTTTATGAGCTCATTTGATTTCACCTCCTTAACCTTTCGATGAAAGAATTTAACACCATAAAATAAATTGCATTTGTCTATATATAGTCTTCTTCTCTTGTTCACGTGACTTCAAATTCGCTTGCTTGGGACATAATGGGTCCTTTTACTTCTTTATTTCTCTCGTCTTTCTCTTTTGAAAGGGGAAGGGGATGTTTCTTATTTCAATTCTTTTGTGAGAGAGATAGAGAGATTAATGAAACCTAAATTCCTTCGTTTTTGAAAAACACTTCATGGCAGTTTGCTTTCAGCTCTCACATCAATGCAAGGGATTTCAGGGAGAAGACGTACAAAGAAAGTGTCAGTTATTGATAAGAGAGTATGCAACCGAGCGGCGTTTCATTGAACAGATAGCTTTTACTTAAAAATAATATATGGTTGTTTGTGACGACCCTGTAACAATGCACGTATACAGTATGCTACATATTAAACGTATTTATTGCTTCAGGTTGGTCCAATCAACTTAATAAATTAACTTAAATTAATTAAAAATAATTAGTTTAGATTGAGTCATCTGATTTAACATGATTAAAATTGACCAATATTGATTTAGTTTATGAATCTTATATTTTATAATTCGATGACTTGGTAAAATGATCTGAAAAATAATGAAATTTTAGACGTTATTATATTGTTATTTAACTTTTCATTCATTTAAAAAATTAAGATATAATAATATATATTTAATTTTTATTTTAAAGTCTCAATCATTCAATTATTTTTATTTTATTTTAATTACATATTAAGATAGTAACATTTCAATTATTAACTCACTCATTTGTGTCACACAATTCTATAACTTAAAGTCTTCTCTGTGAAGTACCATATATATATAACATTATTTATGAATTAAGATACATTTAATATCATACATTTATATTACATTTATATATTTGTGAATTAAGATACATTTATATCACACAAAATATATCTATATATAGGCATGAAAAGAACCATACAACTTTAATTTTGTAAGTCATTTAATATGCCATATAAAAAATATTTAACATATGTTACAAACTTTACAGTGGCTATGTAACTCATATAATCAATATCCACTTAAATAATAAATTGTAACAGATCTAAATAACTTTTTATGTGATCATTCAACTCATTTACCTATTAAATCATGGAAAAAAAATATTTAAAACTTTTTTATACACATACTCCAGACTTACAGCCCAAATTGAGGTCCCTTCCTTAAGTGTACTTTTCTGTCATACCTGTTCTCATACTTGATATATACTTGACCAATGCAACTTTTCATCCGTGACTCGGAAGAGAGAGAGAGGTGCAAAGTTCACAGGGGATAGAGTTTTTTCAGCAGGATTTGTTACAACATGATTTCCTCGTTCGTGCCCAACAAAGATACAGTAGTAGCAGAACCAGAAGATCCAATACCATTAATAATATCTCTCTCTCTTTGGATTCAAATGTTGCATTTGACAGCAAATTCTGCGGACTGCATCCAGGCTACTTCGGTTTGTCGATCTGTAGATTGAGGCGTTCGGCGTTCCATTGTCTCAAAAGACTGCACATTAGTATTAATATACTTTGCAATTTGATACCAATTTAATCTTATATTAATTATTTGTCAGATAAAGTGATACACTAACTAAGTAAAGCAAGGGGAAAATATGCAAATTTCAGCTTTTCCTTCCGGCTAGAGACTTCACGAAGCAGTAAATATCCCCAATTTCTCGGCCGAAAGTATAGTTTGATACTAACTGATCCCCCCTGCCAAGTGGAAATTCTATCTTGCGTCCCACAAAATTTGACTAAATATTTGTTTTGGCAGTCTGAGGAGAACGTGACCAATTAACCTACCTAATGTGTACAACTTTTTTTTTTTATGAATAAATAATATTCTGCATGCTCTATAAATCTGGAACTTTTCGTCTCAATTCCAAATTTCCAGAGTAGAGAACTCCATTGTTTTTTCATGATTATATACGGGTGTTTTAATCCTTCCAAGAGTTTTAAGAAGTCAGAACTCATTTCACTTCATATCAGTGGCGTAACTTACTAAAAAGTTTGGGGCTAAATGATGAGATCAAAATAAGTAAATAAAAATAATAAATAAGAAAGGTAAAATTAATTTAACACATTCAATAATATTTAGTTATAAAAGTTATATATATTATTTTGATAACTTTTTAAAATTTGATATGTACTTAAATACAGATTTTAGAGTTTTTTTTTAATTTTTTGATAATAATAAATAAGTCATTAATTTAGTATCAGATATAGTTGCTATAAAATAAATTATTAATATAAAAGTATGTAAGAGATTATTTTTTAAGATTTTAGTTTCGATTTTATCTTCAAGTTAACTTTGAATTAATCTTATGAAATAAACATAAATTAGACAAAAGATTCTAATAATACAATTACGTATCTTAAAAAACAAGTAATATTGTTAACATAAAAAAAAGTAACATAAATTTAGAATAGTAATAATGTGATTAAGTACAAGTTTCATATATTATAAAACAAATTGCGAAGAAGCTCCGGCCCTGCTTCATATTCAATTAACGGTGACAATCATTAGCGGATCTTTTTGGTGATTAATTTTTTTAGAAATTCTATGTGAATATTTAAAAGATTACATATTATTTATTTAAATATAATTAAAATATTATATGATTTTTTTAAAATTTAAATTATTTTAGATAAATACTTAATAAAATTATCAAAATATTATAAGCATCCTGAAAATTTTATCCCGAGATAACTTCATCCACAATATAGTCATTCCTTGGAGCTTTCTCGTTTCTTGTAGGTAATATTATATATGAATTATTCAAATATATATCTCATAACAACAACCATAATTATATGTCAGCTCACTGATTGTCTTTTATCGCCATTTTCGGTAAAATCTTCTCGCATAGATTGGCCTTGTACTAACCTAGGTTTCCTCCTAAGTCATAAAGCCAATAGGGTAGAAACATTAACCATCTTTCTTATGTTTTAAAACACACCGAATCTTAAAAAGAGTATATCACATTTGAATAATTTCATAGTAGAGGAGATTTTAAATATGAGCAGTGCTCTTTAATACGAAAGACTTTTTACAAATCTTACACGAATTCACATTACATTAATAAGATAGAGACAAAAGAGTGAAACAGTTAAAGAAAAGAGTTTAATTTTGATTTTTATGTAAAAAATTTTTACACTATCATTTAATTATATATTATCAACTTATTAAAAGAATTTAATTATTATAATAATTATTTCAAAAATTTAATACTCTTAATTATGTGTTAATATATTATTGAATAACAATATAAATTTTTTTACACTAATAGTGAATTAAAATTAAATTTTAAAAAAAAAATTAGAAGAACACATAGTTAAATTAAATTGCAACCCACAAAAGCCTTGCTAACAAATGTGCGAATTACTTTTCGGACCATTTAGTATTTCTTTTAAATATATGTTACACCAAACCTTAAAAATGATCTGTGTATTTCATCAAGTAACAATTGAATATATGTATTTTTTGAAAATTTAAAAAAAATGTAAAAACGAATATATATATATATATATATATGAATATTATTGATATATTTATAAACTCCTGAAGAAAAACGTTGTTTAACTTAAGTAATGCACAACTGATATGTGAAATCCGCATGTACCTTTTATTTGTTGCACATGTACTGTAGAAAAAGTATAAAATTATAATATAAGTTCACTCATTAAATAATAAAAATATAATAATATAATTACACGTATATTTTATTTACATAATTTTCAAATATTCGTCTATAATGATTAAATAATAAATATTTTTAAAAGAATTTTTAGTGCTAAAAGCAGAAAAGTACCGTCCGCATTTTCTTGGTGAATAGTAGAAAATTGAAGAAAACAAAACTGCAGTGCTCACAATAATTACATCACACATGGATTGACAACTGGGGAGTGGGGACAAAGCTTGTAAGTGGTAGATGCTACTTACCATAGCAAAGGGCATTCAATCACCATCCCAATAATGATAAAATATGTTTGGATTGGATGATATTGATGATCAAAATCTGTATAACTTTGGTGATAGTCATTTCATATTTCATAGATGACACTCATATTCTCAACAGAATTATTCTTTTATATATATATATTAAGTATTAATATTTAGAATAAATTGTTAAATATTTATTAATTATTATTTATATATAATTTTTTTAAAATTTTTATTATAAAATTAATAATTAATAATTTATGTTAAATATTATATTTATAAAATATCATAACAACTCTCATACTCAATAATATTGCAAAACAGTACTGCTAAGTTTGCAATATTATCGGATGATCCAATACAAACAAGTGGGATATAATAATAATAATAACAACTACGGATCACAGGCATCCATGAGATGAAGATAATTAGGTTTGCTTGCTGCTGGTGCTGCTGGTAAAAGCAACCGTACATGGAATTTAGAAACGTAAAGCAGAAGAACATTGTAAAAAATAATTAAACAAGTGAGATAACGACGTGGAATTATGGCATTCAATTCTTGTTTGTTTGGTACATATATACAACGCTACCAATCATGGCTTTGGTCCTTTGGACCCCCCATTTTTGAATAGCGTGGTCACCCCACACAATATGATGCCCATTCATATTTTGGAGTCGGAGATAATAATAGAGATTCTTATATATGGAAAAAATTTCATTGTGTTTTGGTCGAAAAGGGAAGGACGAGTTTTTTAAGTTACAAATAAGATTAAGGTGAAAAGTACTTACAAAGACATATTAAATTTAAGTTAGTGAATGAAATTCTTGAAAGAGGAGAAAAGAGCTTGCATTTGTTAGAGTTTTTTCTTGTATATATTTAGTTGGAAAAGCTGAAATGGTGAGATTAGGTTTTGAGCCTTTTTCATGACTTTGAGTCGTATGTTAACTAGTGATTTAACCCGTGCAATGCATAGAGGTAATAAGAAAACTTTCAATCAGATTATATCAAAATTTAAATTTATTATGTCCAAAGAATCAAATGAATAATATTAACTTGAAATATAACAATACAATTTGAATTCTAATATTCTACCATTTCTAAAATTCTAAATCCAGGTTCTAAGCATTAATAATACCACTACTTCGACCAATTATAAATGAATTATTTAATAATACAAATATGCATATATCCTAATATTAACATACTTACATTAGCAGAAACGCTCAATTTTTTACCTTTAGAGTATACAAAACTATCCTCTAAAGTCAAATTCTACCTTCAATTATAGTCATTTTTTTTTATACTATTAAGGATATGACTAATATCATTCATGAATGCCATTCATATGTAGATCATATATTAAAACTCATCCTTAATTTTTCACACCCGCTTTTAGGGACATAACAAAGTATCAAAACTCAAAAATTATTTATAGTTACTTTGGTATACCCATTAAAATTTTAAAATAATATTATATTAAAAATTAAACACTTCATTTTTCAATGGCATTTTTAAATGTTTACCAAACAAACCACTAATGTTAGAATATGATCTTTTTAATAGTCACATTTGAATAACATTACAAATTAAGGTGAAGACTTTATGAATGAAATTTTTAAATATAAAATTATATTGAAAATTCATCCCTTAATTTGTCACCCACATCTTCAAGGGTATGCAAAGCTGACTCCTAATGTTAAAATTCATTCTAGAATATTAATCTTATTTTAATAGATGATGCATTGAAAAATAAAAAATGAATCTAGCAAAAAATAAATTAGTTAGTAATAATATAGACAAATGATACTCGTTGCATTTAAGTAACTTAGCATTATTTAGCCTATACATTTAGTTTACACAATATAAGAAGATTAAATAAAAACAACATTATTTACATCAATAATCTATCAAATGCCTTCTGGTGTACAACATTCTTCTCTTTTGCAGGTCCAACAAATTATTTCAGTAGGACACACTTCCGTAGCATGCCCACTACATCCCTATTCCAAAGGTAAGAAAATCAATACCTTTACAATGATATAAAGACGAAGACATCTTCTTCACACATAACTGTACACAATTCACCCCAAAGAGTTATTTATCACTTCTAATTCAAATCTAACTAACATGCAATCTTGCAAGTATTAGTAGTATGTGGCACATTTATTCTAAACCAACCATTAAAAAAGTACTAATAAACATACGTAATTTATTTAAAACTCTTTTTTTAATTGTTGGAAGATCACACACTTGAAACTAAGCTTCTATACCAAAAGTTTAAAATCACAACAGGTAGGAAATGCTTTCTGCAAAATTGAAATTAAAAAAATTAAGAAACACCAAAATTACATTATACG
Source organism: Styphnolobium japonicum (assembly GCA_023212625.1). Taxonomy (NCBI): domain Eukaryota; kingdom Viridiplantae; phylum Streptophyta; class Magnoliopsida; order Fabales; family Fabaceae; genus Styphnolobium; species Styphnolobium japonicum. Next base: position 350,716 of record JALBWW010000006.1, read on the forward strand.
TCTTCTATTAAATCTAGACACCTTTTCCAACTGATCTATGTTACTTCTTTCATACAAACTTCATATAAAAATAGCATATAAAGATAACAAATTAGACATGAACAATAATTAATTATGTATCAGAAATATTTCTTTGCAAAAGTAGAATTGAAGAGAATAAATAACATCTTTCTTCTTATCAAATGGTAAAAGAATATCTTACATCCTATATTATTTTGTTTGTAGTATATTTCTAATTTTAACACAATGAAATATATTTCCATGTGAATGTAGTATCTTTAATATCCATGGACAAATAGAATATAGGAATATTAAATAGCAAATATAATTAAAAATTTCCTCTACGTACCATATAAAATGGTCTATAATGAAAATCTATCATCCAATGAACCATATGCTAGCTTAAGTAGTTGAAACAAATGGTTATGAAAAGCCAATACAGAACTAACCTTCGTTTGCGCCTCTTAAGAAGATTTGGAAAGCCATGAAAAAAGTTCTTAAGCTGAACCATATAAATTTTTTTTGTCTCTTGATGGTGTTCAACCACTGGATTCTTTCAAGAATTTGACAGGCAATAAGGAAAAGTAAATAGCTAGTATCCAAAACATTCATTCATCCACCTTGGTACTATTTTCTTCCAATAATAATAATATAACTCTTATTAAAACAAAAACTAATGCAAAGATAGAGACCAAAACCTTGCCCTTAGAAATATTCCCTCATAGATAATTTCTTGTACATTTTCTTTGAGGCTATGTTAAAATAGCCTGAACCATAAAGTTTGAGCTCCTTATCATTCTTTTCAGTCGCTATCTAAAAATAAAAAATTATATAACCTCACAATCTAATATTAACAAAAGTAAACGCAAAGAGTCAAATTATAATTGCACACTAACACCACCTATGATTTTAGTATGTAACTATGAATACATTGTTTTTAAAAACAATAACTTTCTCGTCAGAAGCATACCATGATAAAATAAAAACAAACACACAAAGAGAAAATGCAATTCCAAACAATTCAACAATTTTGGAAGTTGCAAAATTGGCGGAGAGCCAATTGGCCAAATTTGAAATTCATTTGAATTCCAGCCTTAAAAATGAAAATTTTACTGATCATCGAAAAATACCTTCTTGAAGTCAATAGCTTTGAACTTGCCTTCTTGAGAGACCATATACTGATACTTTTTCCTAGTCCTCTCGTTGACGATAGTCAAGGATCCCTTGAGGTTCCCCAGTGGTGAGATCCCAAACAATGAAGCCAAATGGTGAGGCTGGATAGCAAGTTTGCAATCAATTGGTTCAAGGCAGTGGATGGGTTGTGAGCATGCACAAATGACCCTAAGTAAGAACCATCAATGATTCAAAATCCATTGTCATTTTTTCCCAAAATATTTAAATTGAAAAAATGAAATTTAAGGAGAAAGATATCAAATATAATATGCGAGAATCATAGTTTTGATGCATCAAAATTGAAAACCATTAATCACAAAAGGCATAGAGAAATCATGAAAATCGTAGGGAGAGAAAGTTCTTATTTACTTTCTCACAATTACATGCTACCCTCATGTCTGGTGGGTAACTCCATTATTATTATTATTATTATTATTATTATTATTTTGGTTTTAAAACAATATTATCACGATTCAATAAAACATTAGCCAGAAATATTGAAATCATTTTTCACTAAAATTAATATCTATTTATAAAATAAGAAAAAATCTTGCTTCCCAATAAAAATCTTCCCTTAGAATGCAAGGGAGGAAGAAGAAATGGAAAAATCCACACTTTTAGAAATTCATCAAACATCAAAATTTCCTGAAAAAGCCCATGAAAATCACAAATCCCTGGTCCAAGACATATTGCACAAACCTGCTTAACAGATATAGGGAATGCTATCTTAGCAGAAAGTTCAGGCATCTTGACCATGTCCTTGGTTATCTCTGTCCAACTTCGGCATAAGTCTCCACAATCTTGTGTGTCGGCCAAGTGGTCTCAGATTCCTAAACTCTGAGGAGCACATCCCTTAGTAGCTCCTGCAGCCTGTTCGTCCACCAACTCTGCTTCAACCCATCAGCGACCACCTCCATGGAATTCATGTCTTCAATTATAGGCACGGCACGAGGTTGGTTTCAGATTATATCAATTTTCAAAGGGTTTTAGTGCGTGAGTGAGTGGGAGAAAAAGAGAGAAACCAAGGCAGACTAATTTGAGCAATGATTAAGAGAATTTTTTCAAACAATATTCTCTCTGGAATAAAAAAAATGGATTCCTTTTTGGTGGGTTAGAAAATATGAAAGGATGAGAAGAAGGAAAGATGACTGAAATAATGAAATAATAAATGAGTGCTCTTAGAAAAGATAAAAAGCTATGGGGAGTAGAAAGAAACTGATACATGTCCATTAAGCAGAGGAAATGATGCCTAGACTTGGACGGGTATGGCAGGCAAAGTTTTCAAATTCAAAATTCAAAACAAATGAGACACGTGTCAAGGGCCCATATTAGAGTAAATGGGTAAAAGTTTCTATAAAAGGAAAAGAAAATAATTTTGGAGGGAAAAAATCATGAAAAAGTGACATCTGTCATAAACTTTCCATGAAATTACCTTTGAATTGTATTATTTATAGATTTGCTTTTTGTGGTTTTAATGGGATGAGTCTTTGAACAAACTGATCCAGCACAAGCCCTTTATGGTAATCGGCGAGCCAAGGGACTAGGCGAGCTGAGTGTTAAGATGTAAAAGTTGTGGTGAATCTTAAAATAGCATGTGAAAGGGGGTTGCCCAGTTAGTGTAAGGGGACATATGATCTGAGGCAGGATGGTTGAGCGATGGTTGTGCTTAGAGGAATGTTGTGTCCGAGCGAGTGGATATGACTTAGGTTGTCAGGTGGTCGGACCACTCAGGTTTAAGCGGAGTAAGTCGGGTAGACCAGACTTAAGTTGTCAAGTGGATGGACTACTCGGGCTTAAGGAGGACTAAGTCGGCTAGACTAAACACAGTGTGCTGAGGGGTCGGAGCACTCAGACTAGGAGGTCGGGGTCTTCTTCTTAATCAATCGGGGCTTTATGCTCAGGATTGGAATCTGACCAAGGCTTTTTACCCAAGATTGGAATCGACCGGGGCTTTCTTCCCAGGATCAAAATCAACCGAGGCTTTCTGCTCGAGATCAAAATCTGACTGAGGTTTTTTACCCAGGATTGGGATCGACTAGTGTTGAATGAGAATCTAAGAGATTGATTTGCCACTGGTCTTATGCTTGGGATCGGAATCTAACCGAGGATTTTTACCCGGGATCATAATCAACCGGGGCTTTCTTCCCATGATCAAAATCAATCGAGGTTTTATGCTTGGGATCGAAATCAATCCGTGTTTTCTTCCTAAGATCGAAATCAACCGAGGCTTTCTGCTCGGGATCGAAATCTAACTGAGGCTTTTTATCCGGGATCAGAATCGACCAAGACTTTATTTCTAGGAACGAAATCAACCGGGACTTTTATGCTCGGGATTGGAATCTAACCGAGGATTTTTACCTGGGATCAGAATCGATCAAGATTGACTAGTGTTGAACAAGAATCTAAGAGATAGACTTGCCACTGGTCTTATGCTCGGGATGAGAATCTGACTGAGGCATTTTACAGGGGATCAGAATCAACTGAGGCTTTCTTCCCAGGATCGAAATCAACCGAGGCCGACCAGTGTTGAATGAGAAATAAAGAGCTTGACTTGCCACTGGTTTTATGCTCGGGATCAAAATCTGACCAAGAATTTTTACCTGAGATTAGAATAAATCAGAGCTTTCTTCCCAGGGTCAAAATCAACCGGGGCTGACCAGTGTTGAATGAGAATCTAAGAGATTGTCAATCCACTAGTCTTATGCTTGGGATCAGAATTTAATCAAGGCTTTTTACCTGAGATCAGAATCAACCGAGGCTTTCTTCCCATGATTAAAATCAACTAGGACTTTCTGCTCGGGATCAAAATCTGACTGGGGATTTTTACCCCGGGATCGGAATTGACCTGGATTGACTAGTTTTGAACGAGAATCTAAGATATTGACTCGCCACTAGTCTTATGTTGGGGATGGGAATCTGATTGAGGCTTTTTACCCGGGATCAGAATCAACCTGGCCCGACTCTTCATCGAGATTGGAATTGACGTGAGCTTTGAAAAATCAAGTCAATTATTCCTCGTGGTCTGATTTGCTAAGAAACCTTTTAGTGTTTGGCATATACCCGAACATAAGTGATATGAGATTGAGATTTCTCGGGCTTAGCTATGGCTTAGCTATAACTTCAGTTTTTTGATATGTGCTACCAAGTCATTCTTAAAGCCAGATGTGTTAGCAAGGCCGTGTAAAGCAATAACCATAATTTCTTTCTATGAGTGGTTAGTTGATTGCCAATGATACTTTTTTTGCTCCGTTAAAAGTGATAGCATTTTTTAGCAAGAATTGCCTTGTGGAATTGATGTGCCATTTGTTTTAACTCCACAGTTGACGCTGGCAATGTGGCTCTTGAGTTAGACTGAGGTCTATTAGGTAGGTGCGAGATTTTCTATCCTAGCCCAAGTTTGACTCTTAGCCTCCTTTCAATTTAGTATAATAGAGAGGGGATGCCTGGACATATGCTTGTTCACACGAGTTGATGTGTGAGATGAAGTCTTAGTTTATGCAAAGTAGCGGGTATAGATGCCCACCATATCCAGGTGTTACTTGCTAATCTCTAGGTCTGCCACAAAGAAAAATAAATTAAATTAAGGATTGAAAATAGTGTTTTAGGTGAACAATCTTCTCATCCAAGTGGATTATGACAGCCAGTAAATGCCAAGCTTCATGATTGCCGAGATGGGTTCTTGGTACTTGTCTGAGTTAAGTTGTTACCCGAAACGACGTTTTTGAATTCCAAAATCGCTAAGAAGAGCTTTCAAGCTTGGCCGAGTGATATCTTTGCTGTCAACCTAGCCACTCACACAAAAAATGGCTTAGTGAAAGTTGTGGAGTCGGTTTATGGGACGAAACAGGATCCTCTCAGGTTTGCAGGGTAAAACCAGCCTTCCTTCGGGTTGGTCGAGAGGTAGTTGACAGAAATTATAGCTATTTGATCGAGTTGGAGTCTTGGTGCTTATGAATTTTCTCAAGCACCTGAAAGTTCGGTAATTCCCCACTGGAAGCTCAGGCAATGTCAAGAACCTGGTTACAATTTGTCATGATGAACTCAACATCATTGCACTCAAAATAAAGAAAACAATACGTTTTTGGGGTGGTGAGTTCTGAAGGAGCAGGGACCTCAAGGGGGGCCAAACGTGACAAGCACAACCATGTCCTTACGACAACTAACTCCAGTGTCAACATTGGTTATGTTGCTTTAGCATTATCTTCCTGATGTTTAGACAAGCTTTGTCCGCTGTTGCTGGACGCAAAGAAGACAATGGTTTAGGCATAATGGGTTGTTTTCTCATAAAATTTCTTCTATTCTGCGTCTTAGCAATGACTTTGCAACTCGACACCATGAATCATGGCACCTAAACAACCAGTCACTCCCAATTGGCATTTCTGCAATTTGGATACAAACTCCGAAAAAATGGATGCGATGCCGGCATGGGGTGCGAGATCCCGAGCGTGGTCTTGCGTTGTGATCAATCAATTTGAGACATTTATGTTAGCTTTGTACTAGGCTTTATTGGATGTTTATTGTGCCAAATATTAGTATTTTAGCTGAGTTTAATATTGTTGGGCCTCATTGACCTTTAATGCAAATTGTGAATAATTCTTGGATTTTGATGCATTTTGACATTTCTCATTGGTTAGGCCATAACTTGGGACTCGGTGATCCATTTGAGGTGATCTTGGTGTCTTTGGAAAGCTAAGATAAGGCTATACAAGTTTCATGAAGAATTCAAGAGCTGGATCGGATTTCTATGGGTCCAAAATAGCCCTATAATTCAGAGTGAGTTTGCTATCACTGGAATCTGAGCAGTGTACACATATTGGATCATACGTGGGCTATAGGCCTCCTTTTGAGCTAAAACTAGGCCATTGGAAAGATAAGATTCATATCTCCAACTTCACTGAAGACCATTTAGTCAATAGGTGTCGTTTTATGCATGATTACGAAGCTACAAGTTGGTTTGAATTTGGAAACGCGTTCTGCTAACCTGACTTGAGGTAGGTGCAGTGCTTTTTGGAATATCTGGAGTTATAAAAGTCCAAATGACATGAAACTAACGCCAAAAGTTTAAGGAGACAATTGTCTACAACTGTCATGGTAGACCTCCAAGCCAAAATACATCGCTTAGGGCATGAAAATTAGGCAGGAAGTCAGAGTACAGTTGCTGACACCAACCCACCAATCATACATCAACCCACCAACCATGCACCAACCCACCTATTATGCATCAAGCTACCATATTTGACAATTTTTATGTTTTTACAGCTTGCATTCATATTATTTTCAATTACAAATTAGCTTCTAGGATTAGTATAAATAAAGTCAATCTCTTTGTATTATACATCATTTAATTTGAAGTAAGTTTGAGTATTTGTTTGAAGAAAGTTTGAGTATTTGTGAGAGTTTTCTTTCTCTTATTCTTCATTCTCTTTAGAATTTTGTTTTTGTTTTTTATTTTATGAGTTCTTTCTTCTCATCCATGGAAGGCTAGGCTCTTATAATTAATCTAAGGGATTAGCCATCTTGATGTTTAATTTGGAGATCTTGTTTTGCTTGTTGACAAGAGGTTGTCGAGACCTATCAAATAATAAAAATAACCGGTTCACAAACTAATTTGTAGTATAGAGAATAAACCGAATCGTCTCTCAAGGATCAAAAAATAAAGATTTAATTAGATCAAGATAATTAGAAAAAGGGGTTTTGTTGTTGATTAACAAGATTAATAAAAGCATGAGACTTAAAGTTGTAAACAAATCTAAAGAAACAACCAATCTAAGGAAATTTACCAATCTTGAGTTTAACTCATCATTGATCACAAGGAATTCACTTAATTGCTAACCATGTTCTTGGCCTTAGATCACATCAAGAAGCCTTAACATGATCCAAGAATTCTCTACTAGATAAGCATATAGGATTTGATTAACCAAGGTTAGATAAAGTAAGCACCATCCAATATAGATTAACTTAAGATTTAGAATTTAACCAAGTTAAACAATCTATCAAAAAGTTTTAATATATTGTTTAATCTTTGTGATCCTCTTTGAATACATGATAATAAAGCTATTTTCACATTAACATCTAAATCAAATTAAGCAATTTAATCTAGATAAAAATCAAAAGAGGAAGAAGAGAAACTTGAATAACAATTAAGCAATATGAACAAACGAAAGAAGATCTCCAAATTAAACATCAAGATGGCTAATCCCTTGGATTGATTATGAGAGCCTAGCCTTCCATGGATGGGAAGGAAGAACTTAGAAATAAAAGAACAAAAACGAAATTGTAAAGAGAATGGAGAAGAAGAGAAAGAAAACTCTCACAAATACTCAAACTTTCTTCAAACTTACTTAAAATTGAATGATGATAATACAAAGAGATTGACTCTATTTATATTAATCCTAGAAGCCAATTTGTACATGTACATAATCTGAATACAAGCTGTAAAAACATGGAAATTGTTAAATATGGAAGCTTGATGCATGATTGGTGGGTTGGTGCATGGTAGGTGGGTTGATGTATGGTTGGTGGCTTTTAGTCAACAACTCTTATCTGACTTCTGGCTTGATTTTCATGACTTAAATGGTGCATTTTGGCTTGGAGGTCTTCATGAAAGTTGTAGCCAGTTGTCTCCTTGAAATTTTGCAATTGGAATCATGCTATTTGGACTTTTAGAACTCCAGATATGCCAAAAACACTGCACCTACCTCAAGTTAGGTTGGCAGAACGTGTTTCCAAATTCAAACCAACTTGTAGCTTCATAATCATGCCTAAAACGACATCTATTGACTAAAGGGTTTTCAGTGAAATTGGAGATATGGGTCTTATCTTTCCAATGGCCAAGTTTCAGCCCAAGAGGAGGCCTATAGCTCACTATGTAGTCCAATATGTGCACACTGCCCAGATTTCCATGACAACAAACCCACTCTACATTGCAGGGATATTTTGGACCCTTAGAAGTCCGATCCAGCTCTTGAGTTCTCATGAAACTTGTAGAGCCTTGTCTTAGCTTTCCAAAGACACCAAGATCACCTCAAATGGATCACTAAGTCCCAAGTTATGGCCTAACCAAGGAAGAAAGGTCAAAATGCATCAAAATTCGAAAATTATTCACAATTTGCATTAAAACCCAATAAAGCCCAACAACATTAAACTCATCTAAAATATTAATATTGGGCACAATAAACATCCAATAAAGCCTAATATAAAGCTAACATAAGTGTCTCAAATTGATTGATCACTTGTTCATATTACTTAATTGTTATTCAAGTTTCTCTTCTTCCTCTTTTGATTTTTATCTATATTGAATTGCTTAATTTGATTTAGATTAGCTTTATTATCATGTATTCAAAGAGGATCACAAAGACTAAATAATATATCAAAGCTTTTTGATGGATCGTTTAGCTTGGTTAAATTCCGGTTCTTAAGTTAATTTATGTTTGGATGATGCTTACTTTATTTGACATTGGTTAACTAAATCCTATATGCTTATCTAGTAGAGGATTCTTGAATCGTGTTAAAGCTTCTTGATGTGATCTAAGACAAAGAACTTGGTTAACAATTAAGTGAATTCCTTGTAATCAATGATGGATTAAACTCAAGATCGGTAAATTTCCTTGGATTGGTTAATTTGTTAATTGTGTTTCTTTAATTCAACCAGTGTATTTACTTTACAAATCAACAAAACCTCCCCTTTTTAATTGTCTTGATCTGATTGAATATTTGTTTTTGGATCCTTGAGAGACGATTCGGTTCATTCTCTATATTACAAATTAGTTTGTGAACCGGTAAATTTTATTTATTTGACGGGTCTCGACAACCTCTTATCACGTTGTAATATCAAGCTTTATAATGAACTCAAATTGATTTTGACAAGATTGGGATGGACTCAGAAAATCTTCATCTTGGTATTATGAACCTTGCAGATCCTTCGTGGGGTGGTATCTGACGATGGGGTTATCATGTGTGTGTCTTTTGCTTTTAGCTGAATCTAGTATGTGTTGCTTTTACATGGTCAAACCTTTTCAAATCGGCACATTGAAGTTAGCTTATCCCTCCATCACGGCTTATTGAAGTTGGCACTTCATGGAAAATGAAAATTCTCCATACCAGGGTGAAGAAATCGGCAATGTGCAACTCGACACCATGAAGTCGACTACTTTGTCGTGATTGGGAGTGAGGGTTGGTGGATTGCTTGTGAGAGACAATTGTTGAGGTTGTTTTCTTGGTAACTCGGTCGCTTAAGCCTCAAGTCTCGATTACTTTAGTCTCAGCGTAGTGGGCTTGGTGTGGCTTCAAATGTTGATTACTGTTGGATGGAAAGAGACATGATGGGCCTTTTTTTCTTTCTTTGTAAGAGATCTCTAAAGCTGCTGAAGATAGCTCCCGGACTTGAGGTGCCGACTTGGGACACAAATGAGCATGGCACTGTAATTCAAAGACATTCTGAAGTTTAAGTTAGTCTCTGTAAGAATTGAATCCTGTAAAGAAAGAGAAGAGAGCTTACCTTTGAGAAAAATTTTCCTCATATATATCTGCTTGGAAAAGCTAAAAGGGTGGGATTAGGTTCTAAGCCTTTTTTATAGCTTTGAGCCGTGTGCTGATTTGATGATTACTTTTTGTGCTTTTGATGGGATGGGTCTTTGAACAAATCGACCCAGCACAAATTGATTGATTCATTATTCTATATTTATTATTGAGGAATTTTTAATTGGATCATTCTACAATTGCTTTACAAGTTGTTGACACAATTTACTGTATTAAAATAATAAATCAAATAATTATTAAATATTAAATCAGTAATTATCATTTTATGGTATAAATTGTGTTACTAGCTTGTGGTATCTATATGGTTGTTTTTTTTTTATAAAAAAAACAAGTGCATGAATAAATAGTTTCATTATATGCACTATGCAGTGAAAACAAGATATATAATACGATATTATATGCCCCTTCAAAATTATTATACAAGTAAAAAGTGAATATTTTGGGACAAGTGTGTAAGCCATAGCCCATAATTGTGTAGCTTGGATGGCTATATTTACGGGAACATTAAGTAAAGAAAAAATTGGTGGTAAGATCTCGGATCAAGTTAAAGCTACCAACTTTGCACCAAATTGGTTTAGCTTTTGGAAAAACAGAGAAATTAGCATAGCAACGAGGGAAAGGTGCAGATAAACTACCGTGCATGTATATATATAGTAGAATTTCTTCTCTAGATTAACTTGAGAAATTTCTCAATCTATCTATCTATCTATCTATCTTGAGAAATTTCTCAATCTATCTATCTATTTATCTATTTATATATAAATTTTCAATTATTCTTGTCTTTAATACATGCAATCCAAGGCATATTCCCATTTCTCTACCGGTTCCCTTTTCTTCCCAATTTCTTTAAGTCAAGGTAACTTTTAATTTTGACAATTGACACTTGAAATTAACTTCAAATGGAGCACATGACTAAATTCACAACACACCAAAAAAGTTAAAAGAAGTAGATATCAAGTATGTGCGTGTGTATATATATATAATTGCAACCGTTTGCTTGTTTCATGTTTCATATATATACATATAGTGTAGCCATACTATGGATGTTCATTATCCAGTGTGGCCTAAAAACTCAACCTTGGCCTAAGGTATTTGGGTTAGGTTCAAGTTTTTCTTTTAGACTTACTATATTTTTGAGTTAAGATCAAGTCAACTTTTGGGCCACTTAATCTGGTTCGATATTATGTAAAATAAAATTTCAATATTTTTTCTTATACATTCTTGTGATATTTTTTTAAATATTAGATTTTAATCAAGTATTGTAACTATCCATAATTTTAATTATTATGTAATTATTAATTAAATAAAATCTTGACATGAGTAAAAGTAATAAATTCATACAAGTAGAAGGTAAATAATCAAAATATTATATAAAACATATTTTGTGTATCTAAATAAGCCTAGTACGATATTGACCCTGTCAATCCAAACTCTAATCAAATCTAAATTATAAAAATTAATTTGATAAAAACTTTATACTAAAATTAGATTCAAGTTGAACCCTTCGGCAATTGGCACCTATTCATTGATTGGTACATATAGGGTATCTTTTTAATCTTATTGGCTTTCATAGGTTGGTCTAAGCATTTCATTTCATTTCATGTTTGCTCTCTTACTCAATTAGTTTTAGAATATTAGTAGGTGGCCTTAAGGGTTTCTTGTTGGACATCGATCTTTTCAAAGCTTCATCATTCGTAAATTAGAAAAAGAGACAAGGGAAGCTGACCATTTGGATTGGATGGTTGTTATTTTTTATTTTTTTATTTTTAAAATTTAAAAAAGAAAAGGGAAGAGATTATATATGGGTTATCATATCATATCATATGACAGAAGCAGCAAGATAGGGATCGAGATATAGATGGTGATGATAATTGATGGCTCAATTAATCCGAGACAGACTTGGAGATATTTGTCATGATGACGGCCGCGCGGGTGGCTTTCTTATGTTGAGCAGCAATATTAAGCATACATAAGAAATACATATCAAAGCACTAACTAATTAAAGAAATATTAATGGGCAATATAATGATATACTATAAATTAACATGATATATAGATGAAGATACCCATTTAATTTTAATCAAGAAGTTCTGTATCTGTATTGACTATTGATTAAAGAGTAGAGGACAGTTATACACAACAGATGGCACATGGTACCGGTGTGGTGTTGCGTATACAGATTTAATTTGTTTTCATTCAGTAAATGATTATACAATGGAATCTCTTTTTTGTGAGAAAAAAAAATATAAAATTATTAATTGGTCGACGAGGTTAGACTCGATCAGAATTGAGTCCGATTATCATATATAATACGATGATAATATAAACATTCCAAATTGGGACTGTTGCTGTGCATGAAATGCTTAAAAATTGGGTACTCTCCTAATGGAATTCCCCTTCGCAAGCACTTTTGCTTTAGACAACCTCTCCACGTGCACCAGTGCTGGCTTATGCTATGAACTTGCATTGAATATTCCAAAAACATACAAGACTTGGGAAACAAGTGACAGCAGGGGTGGGGGAGGGAGGGTCTTGACTCTTGAGACTGTTTTTTGGTAACCCACGAAAAAAGTGACATTTATAACGTCAATTAGACTAACGAACGTAGAATTTGGTTCAAAATGTAAGAAATTAAGGTAACTAAAAAGCAAAAGAAAAAGATTTGGCATATTTGGCAAGTTAGAAATTATATTTTTCAAATTATATAGTAACATAACATTGAACATAGATAGATGTCCGAGACATCTTGATCCTATCTATGTGTAAATGTAAATAACGTAACTTCGGGGGTGGGGTGGGGTGCCTCTACACGTTTGATATGGCCAAATTAGATGTGCAATTGAGAACAACTGCTAATGTCACTTTTCCTGTTCTACAAACTAAAATACACAACAAACAAACGCTTCAACCGCTTTTAATACAAATTAATTGCAATAGGTCCTTTTAAGAAGTATAAATAAGCGACCCATGAAGGCCCTTTGATTTCAACAATCACAAAATTTAAATCAGTTGTTGGGAGGGCTTTTCAATTTTCTATATTGTTTTTGAGGGCTAACTCTGTTTCTCTCTCTCTCTCTCTGTTCTTAAGGGATTAAGGATAACTCTACATCAGTTCATTTTGAGAGTTGGGTGTAGTTTGGTGTGATATTTAATTAAGTGCTACTTGCTTTCTACAATGGTTCCGGTTGCTTCTCAAACCTGCAAGAAAATATTTTCTCTTTTGAGAGTGGGTGTTGACGTGTTGTTGTAGATTAACAAAGTAAGTAACACAACAAATAAATCATAGATTTGACTCACTTTGCAAATTGAAGCCATGTAGACGAATTTTATTTATAGTATAGAAGTTTAAAATATACAGTAAACATTTTATAATTAGAGCAAAGTTTATAATTAAATAAAGATTAATTTTACACTTAAAGGATGTGGCACACCTTATGTTCTTATCAAAAGAAAATAAAGTACACAACATATGGAAGCCAAATTAAACTGTTTCGAAAGGAACATTCATCTTTTTTTTAAGCTAATTCAGTGATAACCAGTTTCATGTGCATGGCATGGAGATTAGTTAAGTTATTGAGTCATGCTATTTGCTTCTCTTCTGTAATTTTTTTGAAAGATATTTTTAGATTGCAGCAATTCATTTCATGATATCTTTGCCACCACCATATCTATATCTATGTGTGAAGTGTGGACAATTCTTTGGTATTTTTAGATCCACATTATTCAAATTACGTGTTTTAATAGGAAACGAAAATGTAACGGCTGGGCTGGTTTTGCGTGGCAGGTAATTCCAATATAATATGCAAGAAACTTACAAACAGAAATTGAAGTTAATGCGGCAATGAAATTCCTAATTGTTTTTAATAATAATAATAAATAAAAATGACAGATTGTTGTAACCGAAAGAAAGGAAAGGAAAGGAGGGAGGGGAGGGGGCATAGTTGGAAATGGAAATAAAGCGGAGGCGTCAAACTTAGCGTCCAAGTTCAATTTCTCAAGCTTCCAAAATGGAATATTTTGGTGCTTCACAGTTTTTGTTTCCGTCTGTCTGTGCTACTACTAAAGTAAGTTCTACCTAACTAGTTATATATATAATCTACGCCACATTTATTCAGCTTCAGCTACTACTTAGTCATCAGTCCATCACCAAACTCTGATCAATTGAGATTTGAGAGGGAGAAAGAAAACGCAGTTTATATATATATATATATATGAAAAAAGAAAGACAGACAACCTCAAAAGAAAAATAAGTAGTAGATAATAAAATAGAAAATAAAAAAGAATTTAAAATGGACTCATTTTTTAGATAATGAATAATAATAATAATAAAAGTAAGAAGGGACGAGGAATCGTGCATCTTAATCTAAAAAAAAAGGAGGGTATGAAACAAGTATGAGTTTTAATTTTTACAGAGGAGAGGAGGGTAGGAGCACAAGCATTGACAATAACACCGACGCAACGGACGCAGGTACAAGTGCACAACACAATGTTTTGACAGACAGTGGTCTGGCGAGTGGTCTTTTTATTATATTTAGTGGGTTACAAATACAAAAACAATAGAACTATAGAAGCCGACGAGGAACTCCGCGCTGGCAAAAAGATTCCCTTCCTCACTCCCTGACCCTCACTCACTATCTACTTTCTTCTTTCTTCTTTCTTCTTCCCCACCCCGGTGACTCTGTTTACTGTACTACTCCCTCCCTCTATTCCCTTTTTTCCCTAACAAAACAAACCCTAAAAAGTATCAGTAGTCATGTCTTTGTTCTTCTGAGAGTCTCTCTCTCTCTCTCTAGAGCATAACACACACAAACACACATAAGAGAGAGCATCTATTGTATTTCTAATCAAATGGGTTGTGCTAGCTCCAAGGTGGACGATCTCCCAGCGGTGGCCCTGTGCCGCCAGCGCTGTACCTTCTTGGACGACGCAATTCAGCAGCGCTATGCACTGGCCGCAGCTCATATAGCCTACATCAACTCCCTGAAAGCAATTGGCCACTCCTTGCATCTTTTCATTCAACAAGAACGCGATTTCACTTTCACTGCTTCCCCTTCCTCATCAATTTCATCCCCATCCCCATCCCCCTCACCCCCTCATCTGAAGAACCACATGGCCAAACAACAACACCATGCTTCTCCTTCCCACTCCAATTCCAATTCCAATTCCGGCTCTCACCTTCATTTCCACTCCGATTCTGATCAAGAAGACCTCGCTTCCCTTCATCATTCCGGTCACTCGTCACCTTTGCATCTCTCCCCTAATCCTATGACCTATAATAATAATAATGATAATAATAATAATTCAGATCATCACCTTTCCTTTCCCCCTCCCACTGGCCCCGGCCCCACTGGCCCTGGCTATATGCACATGAATTTCATGAAGAACAAACCCACATCTTCGCTTGTCTACGAGCAGAGGCCTATGAACCCTAACACTGTTTATGTCGGCGAATCTTCTTCTTCCTCCTCCTCCTATTACCCTTATCCCAATCCCAATCCCAATCCCAATCCCAATCCCTACGATCCTTATTCAATCCCTTATGGCGGTGTTGGTGGCTATGGCGGTGTTGGTGGCGGCGGTGCTCCCTTTTTCGGATCATCCTATCAGCCCCCTGTCGCTTCGTCCTCGAAGCCACCTCCGCCTCCGCCTTCCCCTCCAAGGACTTCCGCTTGGGATTTTCTCAACTTGTTCGATGGCGAAGACAAGTACTATTCTCAATACACAAACACACCCAGCCGGGACTCCAAGGAGGTGAGAGAAGAGGAGGGGATTCCTGATTTGGAAGATGAGGATTACCAGCACGAAGTCGTCAAGGAAGTGCATGGCGATCAAAAGCTCGTCGATGCTATTTCTCCTAATCATTCTAAGCCCACCCAAGAGGACCAACTTAACAAGACAGAGGCCTCCCTCTACCAGACCAGGCCCAGTGTTTCCACCGACAAGGAAGGTGTGGAATATGATGTGCATATGGTGGATGAGGTGAATAGGAGGCCCAGTGTTTCCAAGGCTGCTGCATTCCGAGGCCATCCTGGTTCACGCAATCCTTTTGAGGTAGCCAAACAGATTGAGCTTCAGTTCCAGAGGGCTTCCGACTCCGGTGCCGAAATCGCCAAGATGCTTGAAGTCGGAAAGCTTCCCTATCATAGAAAGCATGGAGGTTACATATTTACGTTTTCTTCTTCTGCGACCCCATTTTCCATCTTCTCTTTAAATTATTTAATTCATTCATTATTGTCAATTTCTTCTAGATCTCTCTGTATTCTTTCACCTAATTTCCCTCCTGTTATGCCTAAACATTCTCCATTCATAAGTTTTTTATTTCTTAGTTTCCATATATGGATTTTAATATTTTATTTTGTTACTGACTTAAAATTCTCAAGCAGCATCTTCCAAGATGTTTCATGTAGTTGCTCCCTCATTGTCCATGGTGTCTTCACAACCATCTACTTCTAAAAGTGCCCAATCCACATCCACCACGGACAGGGCTGCTCCTGGTAATTCGGATTTTGATGTTGATCTAGCAATGAGGTCACTCAATCTTTCTTCTACACTGCAAAAGCTTTCTATTTGGGAGAAGAAACTCTATAATGAAGTTAAGGTATGTCATTCCATGCTCCTACCCAAAAAAAAAAAAAAGTTAAGGTATGTCATAAATATGGATCTTCAATTACTACTGTTATCAGATTCCCTTGGTTTTCGAACCATTTAATCTTTGGGCACCCCAAATATTGCTACTGTTATCCTGTGTGAAGCAATTGAATCCACACTGTGCCGTGCACCGGCTTTCATCTGACTTACTGTAACCAGTAATGAGTATTTGGGAGCAATAAACTGGTGACTGATGTTATATGTCACGTCTCGTTAACCAGTATTTATATGTTTCCACTTTCCACAAAGTTTTTCCAATGTTTATATGTTTGCAGGCAGAGGAAAAGATGCGGCTTATGCATGATAGGAAGTGTCACAAGCTGAAGCGTTTGGATGAAAGGGGTGCCGATTTTCAAAAAATTGATTCAACTCGAACTTTGATTAGGAGTCTGTCCACAAAAATAAGAATGGCAATTCAGGTTGTTGATAAGATTTCTATGACGATAAATAAGATAAGGGATGAAGAGCTGTGGCCCCAGCTGAAGGAATTAATCCAGGGGTATGTGAAATTAAGAACTTCCAGTCCTGTTAGTTGTGCAGGTCATTAATGTCTCTCTATTCCTGACAGGTTATATGTTCACTATCTACTGTTTTTTTTAAATATTTGGAAAAAGGTTAAGTTATGTTATGTGCCTTGATTGATATTTTGGTTACTTGCCTATTGTCATTGAGGTAATAGAATATGACCTCATACAAAATGTATCTATACAAATCAGCAGTTAGTATCAATTTTCTGCAATGATAGAAGAGGAGGGTTGTGTTAGCCAATTGGCAGCCAATATAGAACTTTGTCAAATCTTTTATGACATGAATCAATTGATAGAAATCAATGACGTCAATTGATCCACGTAGCCGGCCCCGGCCTAATGGGATAAGACTTGGATATTGTCGTATAGTGAGCCAGGCATGCATTTCTTGGCTTGTACAATGGTTTTTTCCACTTTTAGCAGTTTATATATGCATCCAACCACTGAACTATGTGCCTGACCCAATAAATCATTATACAATGATTTAATGGAGGGAGTTATTTAGTTATTGAGGTTCCATTCCATCATCATCATCTCCCCTATATTTTAACCCTTATGATGAATCAAAGTATTGATGCTCAATTTCCCAGAATTCTTTGATAGCCATGATGAAAAGAGTATGCTGAGAAATTCAACCATCTGCAGTGTACACATAATTACTGATAGAAGCAAATCCTTGTGCATCTTCAAATATCATTTCTGATCATTTTGACAGGACTTGCTATTTACTCTGATGTCAGTTCAATACCCCAAATGATATCATCTTTTAGATAATTTGGTTGTTCATCTGCCCCCTTAAGAGCTTTGCCGAGAAATTTAAGGCTCCCCAATCACCAAGAGGAAGCTTAAACTATACCCCCCCTGTCCTTGTAGTGGATCTTGAGGTTTGTTTAAACAAAAAAAATAAGACACGCTTTTGGGCTTGATGATTAAAATTATAAGATATTAAGGTGTTCTGATGATTTATACTAATCAAATGGGGTTATCAAGCAGTTATGTTGATATAAGGTTGAGTATTTTATTTTAGAGCTTTGCTCATAGTGGGCAAGGGCAACTTTTTCTCTCGCCTTTTTCCTGATTCATTTTCATCTTCATGGGCAAAGTGCAAGATTGGGACCATACTGCCAATTTCAAGGTTTAATTGATTTTGAAGACTGAAAAATTAGGGATAAGGTACTGAGGCTATTTCACCTAATGAGGTTTGGGCAGTTCCAGCTTTGTGTTCTGTTCGATTCTGATGAGCTTCCTTAACAGTTGAAGTATCCGATAGGGAAATTGTGCAAAAAGATCATATAAAAAATTATATATGTGAAATTCTGCAAAAATATATCAAGTTAAAGTTTCTTATTCTGCTGCATGAGTGGATCGAGCACTTGAATTCAGAATCTTTAGATGCTCCATCCAGGTACCTATTGCACAATTTGCATTCTGGCTCCCTATGTGCTCTTTCCTGCTCCTAATGGAGCCCATTATTTTCTCCAGCCTTGTAACTTACTTGACTACTTAGACATGATGTTGTCACCCATGCCTTTATTTTTTCTTTTTACGTATATATGTCTTTTATTAATGCTATCATTTTCTTGGAAGTTGCTGACTTGTTATACATCCTTTGGGACAAGACATGCATGTGATGTACATACAGAATATAGAATAAATGTTTTGCTTTTTCTCATATTAATCTTAGAACTTTTGGGGTGTTTGTGTGTAACGTTTAGTGTATATATGGTTATATATAACAGAAATTTATTTTCAGGTTGTCCAGAATGTGGAAATCCATGCTTGAATGCCATCGTATTCAGTGTGAAGCAATTAGAGAAGCCAGAATTCTTGGTTCTGTTGGATCCAGGAAGAAGAGCGGTGATAGTCATCTTATAGCCACCAAGCAGCTCGATGAAGATCTGATCGAGTGGACTTCCCATTTCTCTAGCTGGATAAGTGCCCAGAAAGGTTATGTTAGAGCATTGAATAATTGGCTGCTGAAATGTCTCCTGTATGAACCTGAAGAAACACCTGATGGCATTGTCCCCTTCTCCCCTGGTAGAATTGGTGCCCCTCCAATATTTGTAATATGTAATCAGTGGTCCCAAGCTTTGGATAGAATATCTGAAAAGGAAGTTGTTGATTCCATGCGTGTATTTGCCATGAGTGTGCTTCAGATATGGGAACAAGGTAAACTAGAAATGCACAGGCAGGTGTTGGCTAACAAGGATCTTGAGGGAAAAGTGAGAAATATAGATAGAGATGGCCAGAAACTACAGAAGCAAATTCAGGCATTAGAGCGGCAAGTGGTTCTGGCATCTGGGGAAGGTAAGGGTCTCTCAGTTTCTGAAAATATCATATATCAGAGTGACAAAAGCAGTAGTCTACAGGCTAGCTTGCAGCGCATTTTTGAGGCCATGGAGAGATTTACTGATGAATCTGTGAGAGCTTACGAGGAGATGCTACAACGGAGTGAAGAAGAAAGTGCTACTCGAGATCATGAAAGAGTTTCATAGTGTGGTGTAGTTTGGTGGAAGTTGGAACTATATCTTCGCCAAGAGTATAATCTTGTTGACCTCCTGCTACTAGCTCTCTTTACACACGAGTTTTGGGAGGAGGGTGGGTTTGACTTATCTGTTACATACAGCCAGTTACAGGATAGAGGGTTCATGCGTCTTTTGAAAGAAGAGTCGAGCAAAGATCCCTCCTTTATGAAGCCTCATGGGTGCTTTTAGATGCTGGGAGGATAATGGAGTTCGTTGTCAGAATACAAAAGAAAGATATTTTGTGGTTCCTAAGTGTGAGGCGTACAATTTGCTTTATGGGCACTCGGCGCACTATAAATTGCGAGTGGGACGAAGGGACAAGGTTACAAGGGAAAGTTTTGCTACTAAATTATCTGGGAGTCCACGTAGTCTGTAGGACTAGGAAAATTTTGATGTTTGTCGCTGGGTTAAGGACAGAGCTGCCTACAAATTCCAATGTCTAAATGGTCTTTCTGGCTGCATTAGAAAATATAAATATATGTTTGGATGAAGGACTGACTTTCATGTACCATGCTCAAGTTTTGTGATGATAGAAGGGTGCTCCAATGAAATAGTAGAATGAGCATTTGGAAGAAGTCTCTGTCGCATGATGAACATGTCTGGCTTATGGTCTGTTGGAGAGTGACGCAAGTCACTGAAATGCATGGGTATTATTAGTTCTTGTATAAAAGTATTCATTTGAAGTTAAATTATTGTACAGATTACCTGTTGACACTGAGCAAGCTTAATGAAAGTATTTTGAATAAAATATCTTTTTGATGGGCCATTTGGGATTTCTGTTTCTTTTTTTTAATGGCAGAGAACTGTTCAAAGACTGAATTGAGAATTCCATTGTAAAATGGAAAGAGCATGTTAGGTTCCAGTACATTACCGATGTGATGATGGCATGGATTCGGACGCCTTAGCCTTGGGTTTGGAATTGCGGGTAACTGCGCTGCATCCAACAACAACCGTCATTGACACTTTTTTTTGACCAAAATTAGCTTATGATATCATCTGGAAGGGAATCGTAGCGGGGATTATTATCTTGATTCTTGTCAACACAATTAGACACTGCCACCACTGCACTTGACCTGGACGGCACAATATTGCGTTACGTTTAATTTGCACCTGGTAAGTAGAGTGATTTTTGAGAAAATTCGAATGATTGAATGATATAATTATTTTTTATTAGATAAAAAATAAAGTGACAATAAATTGGTGTGCTAAATAATAAGTAGGATTATGTTTATAATGATCTTATTTTATTCCTATTATTGGTATATTACTTTAGACAAAAACAAAATGGCAATAAATTATTTACCGAAAATATTTTCTTGATAATGATAATAATAACGGTGGAAGTTGTGTTTGTCAAAAAAAAAAAAAACGGTGGAAGTTGTGGTAATTAGTTGAGGTGGATGATGTCGACACTAGTGATGTTAGCGATAATAAGAATGATAAAAGTGGTGGTGAAAATGAACAAAAAATTATGAAGTGTTAATTTATCATTTAAAAAATATATAAAACATAATAACAATAATAATTAATTCTATTTTTATTTTAGCTTATGATTTTGTGCATTTTCATTCCACCATATCTAATATAACCTACCACCTAAAATAAGGAAAAAGAATAGTTGTGGCTAGTGAGGAATGAATAGCGGAGAAAGTGAGGAATGAATAGCGGAGAAACCCGAAGAAATCCCTCTCCTACAGTGAGGTGGTGCAAAGGATCAAAGCCAAGTGGAATCTCATCTTCCCTGGGACTCCTACACTTGTTGATGGAGTAGCACAAGAAGTTCCTGGAATCTTAGCAGAAACAGTACCAGGTGAACAAGAAGCAATCGAAGATATAGCCCACTGGAGACCAAGAGCAGACCCACTACTCCAGTCTTGTTATCGATTTAGACTCTAGTCTTTTTACCTCGTTTCTTGAACAGGATAATGAAAATCATGTTAACATTCACTATTTGAGATCACTTATTGAATATTGCAAGTTATTGCTGCACCAGATACAACATGTTGAGATCCTTCAGATTTATCGAGAGGCAAATAGTTGCATGGAAATCTTGGCAAAAATAGTTCATGACCTAAAACAATAGACAAGCCAGCCTCCTAGTTTTATTCACTGTATTTTATGATGAGCTTCTTTCGGGTTGTTACCAGCAAAAACCTTTCTAGAAGATTGCTTAAATCATGATTGTAATTAACTGATTATTTTGAAGGCTAACCCCTCAATTGATTTTATTAAATTAAACTTTTACTGAAAAAAGAAAAGGCACCAAATTTGAATGTAACCTTAGTGTAGATAGAAAAGAAAAACAAATTTTTATGCTCTAACAAATTTGTTTTCCTCTTAGGATAGAGACATGATTAAGTAGTCGTAAATCTGAGAAAAGATACCAAATAATTTAATTAAACTTAACATTCACAAATGCTTATAATATAATAAAGTTTAAAGGTCGCATATATTCACTCCTGCTTCACTCCACAAAAAGCCAGTAACCCACTCCGTTGAGCAAAATGCCACATTTGGGTATTTCTAATCTAACTATGAAGAGTGAATGATCTTAACCCTGTATTTTGCATACCTATTATAGAAGAAGGTGCAGAGGCATTTTCGTGGGGATAGGATGGTGATGGCTGCTAATCTATATACCACCCTGCTGAATGATTCTGATATGATATGTTCTCTTTCTTTTGAGCTTTTGCTAAGGAAATTGAATGATAACGCTTGGGTTGTGTGGTAGGTTGTCATTTAACAAAAGGTGGCACATCGCAATTTGCACAAATTGGGATTGGTTATTATGATAGAGAATATTTGGTTTGGTGGCATTGCTGCCCATAATAGTACTTGATCCTAGTTTAAAATGACGGTAACTGTTATATTAGCCGCACACCAAAGAAAACGTACAAAAATTGGTCTAAACAGCACAAAAATTAGTCATGAACTCCTGGGATTCCATGTTTGTCAAACAAACATAGAAAATGGGAAGGAAAGAGAAAAATATAGAAAATGATTATGTTTCCCGGCCACTCCTTACGTAAGTAGCACCAAATTTGTAGTACCTGAACTAAATTTGTTAGAATATGCATCCTTTTGTTTCGCCGAAAAAAAAAATGCTAAAAGGCAGCACATGTGATCTGTAGTTATCAAATTATTGGAGAAAGCATTCTGAGAAACTGAGGAAGTCTTAAAATTCACACTTGCCTAGTCTCATGAAGAAGCAAGTTGATTGGATCTGTGTACAGAAGCGTCTCCACGCTGACTCCTCCAATTAGATTACTCTTCATCAAATGAAGTAAGTCGTCGTGACTCGTGTGTCCTAATTTAATAATTAAAATAAAATAGAGATTCAGCCAAAAACCAGATTTCAATCTGAAAAAGTTTAAAAAGATATAAACAAACTACCATTCGATTTTACAAAGAACAACTTTTGAGTAGATACAATATATAAAAATTGTATATTCAATTAATAAAAAAATAATAGTTAGTTTTCATATTTAAAATTTGAATCCAAATAGGTATAATTTTTTAAACGAACTAAATATTCTTATTAGTTCAATAGATAAATTCAGCATATAACATGTTTATCTGAAAATGTCGGCTTATAAATATATTACTGAGCATTAGTGGGTAAGCTATAATTGATACAAAAAGGTTTAAATGAAATAAATTATACTTCGTAATAGATACTTGATAGCTGTATCTATTTAATTAATTTTTTTTGTAGCTTTATTTAAATATAAATTTTGTTAAACTGTGAAATTTAAATTACATAAAATGGAAACTGTTGATTGGGTTGGTGTAGCCAAATTAAGTAATAGTGATTCTATTTAAGGATATTTCCATCGAGCAATCACGGATCACTAAATGAATAAGTTGCTTAAATAAGAAATGTTGAGTATGGATAAGGCGGTAATAATGAAGGGGGTGGAAGTGAAGTGTATGAGAGTATCTATTACTAATGTATACTATTAGGCCTTTTATTTTATTACTTACTTAATATTTATTACTGCAGTGCAGGGTACAGAGAGCGTATGTATCTAACCAAAATAGTGAGTACTGACTGATTCGCAACAGCGAGGAGGGAAGGGAGGGGAAGGGAACTGGAATGAATGAAAAGTAAAATAAAATTTTAAAAAAAAAAAGTTAAAAGAGAGAATGAAGGGAAGGCACGCATCAATTCATCGCAAAGTAAAATAAAATTAAAAAAAAAAAAGTTAAAAGAGAGAATGAAGTGAAGGCACGCATCAATTCATGGCTTGCTTGCACTCTGTCTTGTGAGAAACACAGCGAAGACAGCACAATCTCATGATCTCATGATCTCATCTATGGTTTCTCCGAACCCTTATTTTTATTTAGCTTAGCAGACAGAGAGAAGGAGAGAAAGAGAGTTGATAGTATTGAGAGTCTCGAGTGTGAGTGTGAGTGTGAGTGTGAGTGATGGGTTGCTGCGAGTCATCGTTGTTCAGAGAGACTCACCCAGAAAAGAACCAAAATCACAATGAGAATGAGAGCCTGTCCCAAACCCAAACCCAAACCCAAACGCTCCCACCTTCTGATCCTACCACATCCTTCGCGGAGTTCTCGTTCTCAGACCTGAAAGCAGCGACCAACAATTTCAGCTCTGAGTTTATAGTCTCAGAGAGTGGTGAGAAGGCACCCAATCTTGTCTACAAGGGTCGACTTCACAACCGCCGCTGGATTGCTGTGAAGAAGTTCACCAAGGCTGCTTGGCCCGATCCCAAGCAATTCGTGGTATCTTTTATCTTACTCTCGTAACTCGTAACATAACATTTTACTTTCCTTTCAATTCAATCCAATTCTTGCTGAATGCTGATTTCTTCTCTTCCCTTCCCTTCCCTTCCCTTCCCTTTAGGAAGAGGCTTCCGGTGTTGGCAAATTGCGCCATCGCAGGCTTGCTAATTTGATCGGCTACTGCTGTGATGGCGATGAGAGGCTACTTGTTGCTGACTACATGCCTAATGACACTCTCGCTAAGCATCTTTTCCACTGTATGTATATATATACATATATCATCTGAACTGCATTTGTTCATTTTTCTTATGCTTCACCAAAACCAAAAGTTCTTTAACCTAACCTAGGTGAATTGCTCTTTATCTTATTAGTTCAAGCTTCAGTCTTTGTTGTTTCTTTCAGGGGAAAATCAAACCATTGAGTGGGCCATGCGCTTAAGAGTGGCTCTTTATATTGCAGAAGCTTTAAATTATTGTAGCTCGGAGGGCCGCCCATTATACCATGATTTGAATGCTTATCGGGTTCTTTTCGATGAGGTAACGCTTTCTTCTTCTTCTTCTTCTTCTATATTTCTGTTTCCATATATCTATTGGACTTTAGTTGCTTATAACATCATCTATCATAATTTAAAGTGATTATCTAATTTATAGATCGAATGATGGATCATTCAGGAAGGTGATCCACGTCTGTCATGTTTTGGTTTAATGAAGAACAGCAGGGATGGAAAAAGTTATAGCACAAATCTTGCTTACACGCCTCCTGAATATTTAAGAAATGGTAACTACTCTTCTAGGTGCCCTGACTTCTTTTGTTTTTCCCTACCTACTCAACATTTAGTTTGATTTATGAAAATTAAATTTCATTAAATATGTTGTGTGACCATCTTTCCTCCTATCTTTATTCTAAGTGGTTTATTAGACTCATAATTGATCTCATATTTACTTTTAGGAAGGGTCACCCCTGAAAGTGTCATTTACAGCTTTGGTACAGTTCTTCTTGACCTGCTAAGTGGGAAGCACATCCCTCCAAGTCATGTAAGTGCCAAACTTTTGCATTTCTACCTACCTGCTCATTTGTTTGGCAAATCCATAAATTACTTTTGTTATTAACTATCTCAACTGAGAGCTTCTAGCTAAAATTCGTGTTTACATAAATTAAATATCAAGTAGTAGTCTTCTCTGAATTGACTTGGGAATAATACTTTCCCTAGCAAAATAGCTAGAGAAAATGGATTAACTACAACAAAATGATGGGTTTAATAAATATAGAATGAAAATTTGTAATTACAAGTTACAACTGAAATGTCATATTATCTTATAGTTATGCATTTTTCTACTTATATTTTGAATTTGAGTGGAACTTTCTTTCGTTAAGTTTGCTTAACTACCACACATAGAATAAACAACCAATTAAAATTTGCAAATAAAAGCTCCCTACCCTGAATCAACTTGCCATTGTCACCACCATTTCAATAACAGGGGGTGGCTTGCTGTCACTGATTTATATTGCATGATTCCCGCTTATCATTAAAAGCTGTTAATGCCTGCATTTTTTTTATAGACTTTTTTAGTCTTAAACATATAATTCTTTCTTCCAGTGTTTTTCCTATAGATCTTGGCTAGTATTATGTTTATAAATGGTTGTTATGTCCATATTTATTTTGTGGCGTTAAAGTTGTGACCATACTTCAAATGATATTACGATATTTGATCAATACATGAAATATGATTTTATATGAATGCCAACTTGAGGTATTGAATTCTTTCACTTAGTTTGATAGTTAATAATATTGGAATTTGCTGTTGTTATGATCGGTATGTGAGTTAAACATTAATGCATTTTACTTACTCAGACTTGTTCAATTAGGTTCTTTGATTCATGCCATAATGGTGTTATCTGATTCTGTTTGCAGGCACTTGATATGATACAGGGAAAAAACAACATGCTCTTAATGGATTCACATTTGGAGGGAAAATTTTCTACAGAAGAGGCAACAATAGTTGTTAATCTTGCCTCCAAGTGTTTGCAATATGAACCCAGGGAGCGGCCTGATACTAAGGATTTGGTCACAACACTTGCTCCATTGCATACAAAACCTGATGTAAGGATGTTAAAGTTCTTTAATGTATATTATTCAAATCCTACGACTTCCTTATTGAATATTTGTTTCTTTGATTGCTCAGTGCAAAATGGAATTTACTTGGTTGGGGCCTCTTAGCTCATTATCCTTGAATTGTATCCAACTTGATAACCCAGATAGATCTTAGGCTGGGACAGTTTAAATTGTTTTTGGTGAAAATGTAGTTGAACCTGGGTGATCTGCATAGGTTCATTTTGACTCTGATAAGGATTTCTTTAGGCCACAAACTTTTCCAGTTACTAGAAATTATATAATCTGATAAGGTTTTGGGTATAAGATGGGCTGTACATGTTTGATATGTTTAGGTTGTCAAAGTTATTGTTATATGGTTCTAGCAGACTTGTTGTGAAGTCTACTTAGCAAAGAATTAGTCATCTTTGCTGGCTTGATGCTTGTTTCGGAGTTATATGAATAAACTTCATTCATTCAAAACGTAAAATCTTATATTACTACTGTAAGTATAGTACTTTTAAAGGCTGAAAGAAAATTTATTAATTTTCCTGGTGACTAAATTATACTAATTGTAACCAATAAAGGATGTCAAGGTACTCGTTAGTGCTGAACTCCAATATCATATATATATTGATTAAAATACGTAGAAAATGTTATACTCTTGTGCAACTAAAACTCAGGTAAGAATATCTTTTCAAATAAAGTACATGAATGAGAAATAAAATTGACAAATCTAATAATATGTATATATTTAGAAAGATATTGATATGTGATCTTATCCTAAAATATTGGCATATGTACTAGGAGCAAGCTGTAGCGAACAAACATATTGCCAATACAGAAAAAGAGTTTAGTCCAGACATTTTATCTATAATTAGTAAACAAATTTTCATTATTCTTTACTTTAATTCATATTTTCCGAGCATTGTAAATATAGAGATATAAAATTTAGCTACCAATATTTATATAGAGACTGTTTATCGTATTGCATTTAAATATTGTATAAAGACATTCAATTGGACCAGCAAGACCCAGTAGTTAGACTGATGATTCCAATCTCTGAGCTTATGTCTTACACCTGATTGACTGGTTGATGACTGAGCCAGTACTATATGTTAAATCCCTTTGGCTGCCATCTGACTGTGATGAGGCCAGTATTACTTTTAGGTTTGCATTTATTTCTAACTTGAAACATCTCAAGCCAGTGCATACAAGATTTATGATTTCCATGCCTATACATTGAGGGCTTTGGTCTTTATTGTGTCATCGGATAAAATTTAGTTATCCATCTATAAATTTTAATTTTTGGATTCATGCATATCTTCCTAGAATATGTTCATTTAAGCAGTATGATAGTGAAAATGCCAAGCTAATTATACGAAGTTACTTTTTGATGGTCTTGGGAAGCCAGTTTCCAAGATAATAATTAGGTCCGGTTTTGTGCTTCTGGCTATCTAGTATAGTCTATCCATTCAGTGTGCCACATATCAGCATTTATAAATGTGCATAGCAGAATTCCTTTTAGGAAAATAAATAGTAGGATGGAATTTTACAGCTTGTTGCAGTTATAAGGGAAAGAAAGGACAAAGATCATTGATTGCCTCATGGATTGTCATGCCACCTGCTTGCCTATGCTAAGCAGGTTCTCACATAGTCATGCATTGTTGGATGTAGCTAAACAAAGCTCTTTCATGCTTATTGTATACTATTGTCATGAATGCAACTCTTTTTATTGTCTTCCCCTCGTTAGTGTATATGTCTCCATGTAGATCAGGGAATTTAAAGGAGTTGTATATTGAGCTAATGCAATGCAAATATCTTCACTTACTTGATATGGAAACACATCCTTGTTAAATGGCAATTTAGGTGTTAAAAAGGGACCAAAACAACACCACTTCTAGTTGATTATTATTATGTGTGCTTCAGGTTCGTTCTCATATCATGCTTGGAATTCCAAAGCACGAGGAAGCTCCATCAACCCCACAACGTCCTCTTTCGGCAATGGGTGAGGCTTGTTCAAGAATGGACCTCACTGCTATACATCAGATCTTGGTTGCAACACATTACAGAGATGATGAAGGAACTAATGAGGTAACTGAAGGGTGCAGTAGTTTTAAATTTACTACGTTTGGTTGGATGCTATGCTATAAGGTTTGAATTTGGATTGGTTCAGTTGTCATTCCAAGAGTGGACCCAACAGATGAGAGATATGCTGGAGGCAAGGAAGCGTGGAGACTATGCATTCCGTGACAAGGATTTCAAGACAGCTATTGATAACTATTCCCAGGTGCAATTCAGCACTTGCTTGACATTGTAAATGATTGTAGCTTAGCTGTGTGCATGTTGGTTATTTTTGAGATGCTTTTGCTTTGTGCTATTTGTGCAGTTTATTGATGTGGGAACAATGGTCTCCCCAACTGTTTTTGCACGGCGCAGTCTATGCTATCTGTTATGTGATCAACCAGATCCTGCGCTTCGAGATGCAATGCAGTCACAATGCGTTTATCCAGACTGGCCAACAGCTTTCTACATGCAATCAGTTGCTCTTGCAAAGCTGGACATGCACAAGGATGCGGCTGATATGTTGAATGAGGCAGCTGCATTGGAAGACAAGAGGCAACGAGGAGGTAGAGGATCATAGTTGTAGACACTGGCTAAATTTGAGGTTGCCAAATTCTGTATAAAGGTTGAGCTGGGAATCAAAAACTAATGTTTGAATCTAAATTAAAAATGCGTCACAGAGATACACAACACTGGAGTAGATAGCACATGCACTTCGGTTCATTAACTTATAGGAATCGGACATAAGAAAGAATACCGGTGATTTTTCCATCGTCAATGAAATTGATTGTTTGAAGTCTACTTGGTCACTATCAACCAGGTGATGATTTGAGGTTATTTAGACTTATCCTAACTGCCAACAAGTCAAGGCAATGATGTTCGTAATATTATATTATAGCTAGCGGTATCATCTACATGGAGTAATACATATGCAATCTCTCCAAGACTTTATTTATTTATTTATTTCTAAATATACATTTCGTTTATTTTTCCTTGAATTGGCGGAATGCTAGAATCCTGAATGCATAGCAGTATAGCACTGTCCTCTGCCCATCGCAGTTGGCAGCATATACGAATTCTAAATCAAGCACTTAATATTTATCTTTACAATATTTAAAATAGTTTTATTAGATCATTGGCTTATAAAAAATATATTCTTTCTCTCCTACTTTTTATAGATTAGAATGTCTCATTTGCTTAAACCTTAATTTTTCTTTTTGCTTTTCACTAATAACCTCATTTCCGGTAGGAAGAAAACTACATTATGGTCCCTTAGGTGACCCCTTATGGCACCTCGGCTCAGTGACCTGAGCACGTGCGTTTTTTGGTACCTTTGACTATACTGATCACACATAAATACAACTTGGGAACATTATTATTTTAGTTAGGCCATGAGACAAACGAAACAGAATGTAGGGTATATGTTATGTGCCCAAACTTAACAGGTTTACATAATTACATAAAATAACATGCTAAAATGTGTATTTGACTTTGTTGAAGTTATAAACCTTTCGAAAATTTTTTTTAGGGCATCATGACATGAAAAAGATTGGGAAAATAGCACAATATCATACTGCTTTCTTAAAAGCTTCAACGCACATTCACTATGAGTGCATTCATATGACTTGGATTAGTTGCCTATAAATTATGTGCTCTTTAATCTTTGTTCCCATTTGAAGAGAAATCTCTCAAGAAAAAGCAGAAAATTACTTGAACAATAACATTAATCAAATCAGTTTACAGAGACTGAAAATTATCAATGGAGATAGATATTTCCTTTTTCATATTATTAGTTATGGACCTGATTTACTTCATAAATGAAATAATTCCGAAGCTTTCTAATTATTACGACAAGTTTTACATTATCATTCGTACAAAAATGCACTTATGAAGAACCATAATTAAAATCTTTGTCAAAAAAAAGAACCATAATTAAAATCTTTGTCAAAAAAAGAACCATAATTGAAATCTTTGTCAAAAAAAAAAAAGAACCATAATTAAAATCTGTCAAAAAAAAAGAACCATAATTAAAATCGGTGCAACATTCTGGTCATCATCTAGTTATACATTAACTACGATAATGGAAGGTGAAAAGTTCTTTACTTAATGTTCTCCTAATGCATATATAATCAATAATTGCATTTTTCTAAAAATGACTGTATACAATGTGCATTTTTTTTGTCTATTATTCCCTCCGTTTCTTCTTATTCTAAAGAATATTTTGTTTGTTTTTTCTTTCAACTTATCTTTCGTTTTAGAAAATCAGTGAGGTATTAATTATTTTTTCTAATTTTATCATTGTCTCTTAGTATCTCCACTAAATGAAATGGGAGAGAAAACATTAATAGAATGATCATATTTTGAATATTTTAATAAAAAATAATTTAGTTAAATTCAATTATATTTTTTCATAATTAAGGCTATTTAATAACTTCTTTAATATTTGTATAAATTACCTTAAATGACTGAAAAAAAAAAAGCAACGAAAGGAGTACACTACATACTGCCCAAACAACATAATTGAAAAAGCAATGGATATGAATGCCTGAAATAGAAGAAATTATGATAAATGTCTATTCTTACCCGTACTATTAAACCAATCCTTACACTAATTTTTTTAAGGGTGCTACTACCCAATGCTATAAGGGAATTATTTAAAATATATATAATACCTTTTAATTAATTATTTTAATTATTTAATAATTTTATTATTAAATATTTTTTTAATTTTTAAAATATTTAATATTTTACGTTTATATTTAATATTTGTTATTTTAATTTCTTAGTCAGTACGACTGAAATCACTTGTTATCAAAGTTCAATTCCTAACAATACTAAATTTCATAATTTTGGATGGATAGAATCGGTCAATTAATTAACAAAAATAAATAAAAATATAGAAAGCAGCCTTGTAAAGTTGTGAGGTAAACTTAAAAAGTTAAAAGCAATTCACCTCTATCTATAACAGTAATAATGATTTTGGTGGAGGATTATTTGGGAATGGGATTCCCGTTTCACAACTAGTAATGGAAAAGTGTATAACAATAATAATGAAATTCCATGGGGCACTTTACACAATACTTGAACTCAGGTTTGTGGTCCAAATCAAACAAATATGTATCGTGAAACTGTTATCACTTACCAGTCAGAATGCATCATCATCCATCAACCTCTCATATTAGAAGACTGCAAACCATTGCTTCCGCGTAAGCGAACCAACGTTGGCCACTTGGCCCTCAAAATTCAAATGGGAAGCACCAAACGCCACTCTGTCTCTCATTCGCATCAACAACAAATGTTGGTGCATTTTTAGTTGTATTTGTACTACACGAATAAAGTACTGTGAACCATTTCCCCTTCCTCAGCTAAAGTTCTTATCGTTTATTCTTAGTGCTTTCCTTGTAACAATTTCATCATAAAAACATGACACGTGTCAGCCTCTTCGATTTAAGACTAAATGTATAATTTCTTTATTATATTATAAATATTATATGAATTTGCTTTCTGATTATACACAAATAGTTAATTTTTTAATAATTAAAAAATAAATTTAATTTAGATATTTATCAATGTAAAAATTTTTACACTTTCATCAAATAATGTGTTAACAAATTATTAAAAGAGTTTGACTATCACAACAATTACTTAGAAAGTCTAACTATTTTAATGATATGTCAACACATTATTAGATAAAAGTATAAAAAAATTTTACACTGATAGTGAATCAAAATTAAACTCTTAAAAAATATAACTTGTTAGTTCTTTTATACATATATAATCACATTATTGAATTATTTATACCAAATATTAACAAGTTTACATTTTTAAATTATGAAATTATTTAGTTGCATATATTTAGGGGTTAAATTGATTTAGGAGTAATGATATATCCTCCTAACATAGTAATATCTTTCTAATTACTTAAAACATAAAGTATTAAATAAAAAATAAAAATATTTAATATCTTAGGAATCTAAAAAATATATAATTCTTTCTTTTTTGAGTAATTGAGAAAATTATCAAATTGATTCATTAGGAATATATAAAATTATTTTTAATTTAGAAATTATAATTCAAAATTTTTAATTTGAGTAATGTTATATGCTTTTAACAAATTTTCTTAACATCTTCGTGATTACTTAAAATAAAAAATGTTAAATAAAAATATAAAAACATGTAATATTTTAAAAGCTTAAAATGTATTTAATATTTTGAAAAACTAAAAATATTTAATACATTTTATTAAAAAAATTAAGATGAATACTACGAGGATATATATGGACATGGAAACATAAATTTTGTGGTGCGCATGCAAGAGTGAATAGTGGGTGGGTATGGAATGGTCGAGGTCCCACAGCGTACACTTGATTGCATGAGAAACACGTGCATTTGCTATGGTTTCTTCTCAAAAAGAGCTACAGAAAATATGAAATGAAAGTGACATTGGCTTTTTTTGCCCAGGTTGCATTTGCATATACTTTTGCCAATTCACTTTTCCGGCAAATTTCCACTAGGCTGTAGGCACAAGCACAAAACACCAAAGTGTTGTTGTTATAGACTTATAGCACATTGTTAGCACTTATCTTAATCACCTCACCTCACCTTCCTGCACCCCTTCTTTTACCAATGCCTTGTTGCTATTGGCTTTAAAGACCACTTGGCGCACGCGCTTCTAGGATCCTCCATGCCTCCTATCTTTCTTTTTTTTTCTTTGATAATAAACGGTATCCATGCCTTCTATCTTTTTATATATATATATATATATATATATATATATATATATATCACCTCCTCATTTCATTGGTGTACCTCCCTAAGCTATCATCATCATTCATGCCAAACTAGTGCATTTCGATATTGTTTATCTTGTAAAATAGTATTGTACGTAACCTACACTTGAATGAAAAGTGATTGTTACTACTAATTTTATATGTTAATATATAGTAAAATCTCAAACTCACAACCTTCGTACCTTTGAACCTCATAAAAACTATATCTTTATTATTAAGTCACAAATTGTTATTATATTATTATGTTTATCTGAGAAGTTCTAAAAGTCCAACCATTACACGGAGGTATACATTAAAGAGAAAATAGTATGCAGTTTTTTAATGATTGCAAATTGGATTGATGCCTAACCTAAGTTGTCTACTTGTTTCTTCAATGTGTGGACGACTCAGTAGACATTGAAATTGTGTAAAAAGTGTAGAACAACAAAATTGATATATTATTGGAGACAAGTGTTATGTGACGTGGGTTTATGCACAAAATCCATATATTTGGCAGATTATATCGCATTGCTATGCGGCCATTGTCATTTGCAAATTCAGATCGTAAAGCATATTAAATGTTAACATATGATATGTGATTACCTGGTCGCATAGTAATTCGAATCTTATCATTTCTTTGAGGCGCAGATTGCGATTTTTTTGGGTGAATTCTTCAATCTCCATGTGGATTGATTAAGTAACTTCAACTAGACTTTTGAAGACATGAAATAATGAATTTAAATTTGATACATTATTAATGTAAAAAAATTATATTATTATTTAATTTAATGTTATATTGACATATTATTAAAAGAGTTATAAATTTTAAATAATTGTTATAAAAGTTAATTTATTTTACTGATTTAATAATATATAATTAAATAATAATAATAATAATAAATTTATACTTAGAGTGAGACAAAATTAACTCATGAAATAATACTAAAAAATATATAATATAATTGGTTGTAAAGGTCGTGAATATAGTTGGTTGTTTCTCCTGTCCATCATTTATTTATCATCACGTTGGACAATGGGCCCCGCTAATTCCATCAATTTAATAGTTAAAAGAATCAATATATGAGTGTGTTTGAACTTTTAATAATTTTTGTAACATGTATTTTGAAAAAATATATATTAATATTCTCTCATTTTTATATCATTTTTTCTGGTAAGAATTTTTTTATCATTTTTAAAAGAGATTGATCCCTATCAATGATCCACATTGGGTTTTTAGTTTACAAGACCAATTCTTGTGCATGGATTACATTGGTATAAATCTTAGAAAATAAATATATATGCGAGTATCATTTTTCAAGAATTACTTTTTGGAGGTTGAATTTTATGTTTGAGAATATGATTTTCCTTTTTCTTTATTGTGGATAAACACGACATACCAAATAGTTTGTCTATTGAAATAATAGAAAGTGATATTACTTAAAGAAAATGGGTTTAATTTTAATTCATTATTAGTGTAAAAAAATTTTTATATTGTCATTTAATCATGTGCTGACACTTAATTAAAAGAGTTAGACTTTTTAAGTAATTGTTGTGATAATTAAACTCTTTTAATGATTTGATAACACGTAATTGAATGACAATGTAAAGAAACTTTACACTGACGTTGAATCAAAATTAAACCCAAAGAAAATTATAGAAAATGACAATTGCTTTGATACTTTTAAATTTTAAATTTGAGTCCACACTATATTCTATCCACACGCGTAGTGCACAAATTTAATATATACCATATCCAGAATTTCATGTTGATCTAAAAATAATTTTATAAAATTGAATTTTCTTTTTTATCAGAGAGAAATTATTTTTCTTATATAATATAAATAAAATTATTAAAAATAAAAGATAAGTACATTTATATTATTTAAATTTTGCATTAAAATGCTTTCGAACACTGAAATACCCCAAATGACGTTTGGGTTGTTACTTGGAGCCCAACGACAGTACTCTTGGATAGTGGGGGCTATTAGAATTTATGTTGTGGAGAGTTTTCAAACAACTCCTTGAACGGCCAAAATTCGTGTTGGGTCCTAACGTAATTCTGAATCCCATATTGGGTATGGTTCTAAACATGCTCTATCCATAATATATGCCTTAATGCCTATAAGGTGTGAGCTTTTTTTTTAAAAAAAAAAAATTAAATTTGAAGTGAAATAGATATAGATTACTATTAAAAAAAAAAAAAAGACCTGGTGTGGTGTCTAATTTGAAATGGGCATCATCATCATCAACTACTTTTGTTTTCTTTGTTTCTTTTTTCCACCGTGGGAAAGAAAAGAAAATTCAATAATCATATGCGCATTTTTCCTTAGATCCCACCTTTTACTTTATATATATATATATATATATATTGTAGAAAAGAGCAGTCAAGGTTAGCATATATATAACCAATTCAAATACAATAAACCTTTTGAGGCACGTGCATATTCGCTGCCTGCCATTTATATCTTCTATATATATATATATATATATTTAGTGTTGCTTAGAACAGTCAGAACCCAAAATTATAAGCAAATAGAGCCAAAAGTAAGAGTGCCTCGTAGGTTATTTTTCATTCTTTGAGATTGGAAATATGAAGCAGTTGAAGAAGCCAAGAATCATTCTGGTTCCTTATCCCGCACAGGGACATGTTACTCCCATGCAAAAGCTAGCCTCGGCCTTTCTCAGCCACGGCTTTGAGCCTGTGATTGTACTCCCCCAATACATTCACCGACAGATATTGGATCATGTTGATTACAAGGATAAGATCAAGTGTGTAGCTGTACCAGATGGCTTGGAGGAGGACACAGCCCCAGATTTCTTTGCCATTGAATCAGCCATGGAGAACAGCATGCCCATTCACCTGGAAGGACTGATTCACAAGCTTGCAGAGGATGGTGATGTTGTCTGTTTGGTGGTTGACTTGTTGGCATCTTGGGCCATACAAGTGGCCAACAGGTGTGCCATCCCTACAGCTGGATTTTGGCCTGCCATGCTTGCTACGTACCGCTTGGTTGCAGCCATACCTGACATGCTCCGGACTGGCCTCATTTCTGATACAGGTTCCTTCTCAACATCAACATCATTATTTATTTCTCTGTCTCTCATTTACATTAATTTTGCTTTCTTTTTACTCCTTTTGGCCAAAAAATTAAATAAATAGATACCAATATATGTGCAAATTCTGCACAGCTCGTTAAATTATAGATTTTTATAACATTTAAATTCTCTCTTTTCCTTAGAACGTAAGATATGTTGGGAGAGGACAACAAATATATACTGCTTTTGTGCACATATAATGATGGCTGTGCCAAAAATTCTAATTTTATCTCTTAAATTATAACACTATCGTCTTCTTAAAAACAAATTCCTAGTCTTTGAGCGTATGGCGCCCTACAATTATCAAAAACAATCCTCACTGATTTGTTTTTTTGGTAATAGTCGTGGGTACATACAAAGGGCATGGAAATCCTCACTCGTTTGACAATTAGTAACCACGTGGCACATATAAATGCCTTTATTATGAGATAGATCGATAATAAATGCTCTTACCTTTGGCATTTACTTTGGTGTGTCGGTAGGATTTTGTTACAGAAAAGCTTGGGGGCTTCTGTAGCCTTAGGCATCTTTTAAAACCATACTTACTGAAAATTTAAATTTATGATGTTTTGTAACTGATAATCGATGGAGAGCTCCGGTTGTGCTCTATCTCTTTGTAGCATCACCTTATGTCGATGTGTCTTTTTTGGTTATATTAAATTTTTTATCTTGTACCAAATTCTTTTTTTATCATTACGAATTGAACTTAAGCTTTTATTTATTTTAATCACATATTAAAATTAAGTGAATTTAATTGATGATATATTTAAACATAAAAATATAGATAACAATTTTTCTTTGGCCATGGCATAGGATAGCAGTTAAAAAGATTAAATTTTCACATAGTTTTTGTATCAATATCTTTTCTTTAAAAAATAATTTTGATTTTTTGTCAGTGTAAAACTTTTTTATAATATTTCGATCATATATTGTTAAATCATTAAATGAGTTTAATTATCACAATAATCATTTAGGAAGTCAAATTTTTTTAATGATGTATCAACATATTATTGAATAATAATAAAAAAAATTTATACTAACAGTAAATTAAATTTAAACTCTTTTAAAATACACATGAAATTAAGAATATTAAAAATATTGAATATCTAAAAGGATTATTTAAGAAGG
The DNA here is from genome assembly GCA_023212625.1 of Styphnolobium japonicum. NCBI lineage: Eukaryota > Viridiplantae > Streptophyta > Magnoliopsida > Fabales > Fabaceae > Styphnolobium > Styphnolobium japonicum. The sequence goes on from JALBWW010000006.1 coordinate 388,016, forward strand.
ATTTCATAGCTAATATATAACATCTTTATATTATGAACAAATGCAGCCATAGAAAGTAATAATTCTGAATCATTTTTAATTTTATGGCGTGACATTGGCTTGATATGCCCCTTGTTAACTCAAACATTAAAAAATAATATTTAAGATTTTATTCGCCAAACAGCTCGTAAAAAATTTCTAAGGACTTCGTTAGTTAATAATTTACAGCCCACCCTGTTTCATACACTCGGTTAAATAAACTGAAAATGTACCTGTTACACATATATATGGTTATTCAAACTTTCTCAGCTTTCTCATTTTTTGTTTTCTTATAAATATCTACTCATGCATGTTTTTATGCATTAATTTGTACTTTGAATGCATGTATTATTTTGAAAATAGAAAGGAAAAAAAAAAAACGAAACTAAGAACAGGGGTAGCAATGTGACTTATTAAGTCTCCCTTTATATGTAGAAGCAAAATTGCCTAGTGGCTAGTCCGCCATTGAGACAACAGAAATTGTATTAATATATGGGAAAACCTCAATTTGACGGCATGACACATGTAATTAAAAATTCTTCATACAATTTTAAAAACTTTCTCGGAAAATCACTAGTAACAAGGTAGAGCGGGCTCCATGTCATATTTAATTTTTGGAAAGAGACCAATTTATTTGTTGTAGTGACCAATCTTCCTAAAGGAAATAAGAGGAAAAAAATTAATATTGAAGTTTTATGAAGAAAGATAAGGACATAATCTTTCTTCTCACTTATGGATAATCTCTCACTCAATCATAAATGGACTCAACAATTAAGTGATCAATAAATAATTGCTGAATCAACAAATATGAGGTACTAAAACTAACATTACGTGCAATTATCATTTCTTAAGCTTTAATATACAAATAAAATATATTATCCACGTTTATATACCCGTGCCAGTAACTGAAGATATTGCTATATATTGGCAGGACTACCACAACATGAAAGCAAAAATTGCTTTGTACCTGACCTGCCCATTATTTCAACTGAATATCTACCATGGCTAATCGGAACAGTTGCTGCAAAGAAAGGAAGATTTAAATTTTGGATAAGAACTTTGGAAAGATCAAAAACCCTTAAATGGCTCCTAGTGAATTCCTTTCCTGATGAAAGCAAACTTGAGCTGCAAACTCAATTGGCCACCAAGTGTTCACAGGGTTGTCCACGTGTGTTGCCGATAGGCCCTCTTTGGAGGCATCAATTAACTAAAAATCTGAGCTTCTGGGAAGAAGATTTGAGCTGCTTGAAGTGGCTAGCAAACCAGAAGGCTAACTCAGTTGTTTACATCTCATTCGGAAGTTGGGTCAGTCCTATTGGGGAAGCAAAGTTGAAAAGTCTAGCACTGGCACTTGAGGCTTCAGGGAGGCCTTTCATTTGGGTGTTGAGGTCCACTTGGCGTGAAGGCTTACCCATTGGATTTTTGGAGAGGGTGTTCAATCAAGGCAGAGTTGTTTCATGGGCACCACAAATGGAGATTTTGCAACATAAGTCTGTGGGTTGTTATCTCACACACTGTGGGTGGAATTCGATATTAGAGGCTTTCCAATTCCAGAAGAGGTTGCTGTGCTACCCAGTGGCAGGAGACCAGTTTGTGAACTGTGCCTATATTGTTCAAGTATGGAGGGTAGGTTTTAAACTCAATGGGCTAGGACAAGAGGATGTTGAAGATGGATTGATTAGGGTGATGGAGGATAAGGAGATGGATACCCGGCTAATGAAATTATATCAAAGAATCAAGGGAATGCAGGGTGATAATGCGAGTGGAGCTTTCATGTTGAAAGCCTTCGTGGAAGATCTCAAGAAAAATGCTAGTTAAATCATCATTACTCATTCGAATAAGAAACCATATGTTGACTACGATACGAGGATTACTCTTCTTCGTCTTGACAATAGTATTTCTTTTTTCTTTTTGTTTTTGGGGGGTGCTACTGAAAAGAAACAAAACAAACTAACTTCTAACAAATTGTTTCAATTCGGTCGTTAAAACAGTTTTTAATTGGATTAATAATTACACAAACCCGTCAAGTTTATGACATAAGTTAACTAGTACTACTATGTGAACAAAATATCTATTGTTATTACAGGAGCAAATTGTTGTAGCATGTCAAGTGCTACATTTGCATTTTCGTTGAAGACTAAACGGTTTCATGTTATTTAGATTCAATTTAAAAGGAAATATTTTCGAAAGACCCAATTAAAACGACTATATTTTGAAGGGTCCGATTGTAAATTTATTTTTCTTAAGAACCTAAAATGTAATTTAGCTAATAATATTTATTATTATATATATTGAGTAATGCAAATAGTGTGTACACTCCCTTTTTAGACTCTCAAAATCGAAGAAGAGTTGAGTCATGAATGATCCCACAAAGAAAAAGGCAAGCATAAAAGTTAGGAATAAAATTTCAAAGGACAAGCCATTGGGGCTTTGCCCTGATGTATCTTGGGTTCGATACCCAGCCCCTCCCCCTTTGCCCCTTGGATAGGTTCCAATAGGTAACTTCCTTGTAAACCAAAAATAAAAATAAAAATAAAAATAAAAATCAAATGACGCGGTGAGTGAAAGGAAAGGCTGTGGTGCTGAGCTCAGGACAGGACTGTAGTCGTCTATTTTATTTATTATTTTCATTTTCCAATTAATCCAATCTCTCTCTCTCTCTCTCTATATATTTATTTATTTATTTCCTTACCTTTCTTTCTTCTTAAGTTGCAGTTGCAGGTAACTTGAACATTTGTTCTCTCAATCTCATATAACAACATAACGTGTATGCTCATATTATTTTATTCCATTCATTCATTGTCACTGTTTTGTTTGGTATCATCTGCCATCTTGTTCCTTCTCTCCGCCTTTCATTTCAATAAAGATTTGGGCTTGCTTCCATTTGCCCTTTTCTTTCCTTTCATGCTTGGTTTTATCAGAATGATAAAAGACATAATATTAGATGAAGGCTCCAAATTAAGAATTTCTTTTGATTTGTTTTCTGAATCTGATCAACCGTGCCCGTGCAGTGCAATATATGTCATCTTTTGGATTCTGGATATGTAGGTTACTTAAGGTGATTGTTAGCTGAGGAGAGGAAATTATGACAGAAAGCCATAGGAATACAAGTGCTAGCTCCAGCTCAAGTTTGAATAGCAGCTTTCAGGATCAGGATACTGAGGATGACCAAACCATTGCAAGCATATTAGCACAAGACCAAAATTTTAAAGCCGACAACAGGCTTGGGAAACGACTTTCCCATTTAGATACTATTCCAGTATGATACCTACTTTTTTTATTATTATTATTATGCTTTCTTTTTTAAGTGGAGTATTATTGGGTTCTCAATACAGCTGTAACTGAAAGAAAAAAGGTATAATTTTATTCGACATATAATCTTTCTTTTATGATTACCTGATTACTTGTGATAGGGAATTGAATGCTACTTTAATACTGTTTAACTCTAGTTTTGTTGCAAAGTATCTCTATGAATCCTTAATTAACATTTTGTCTTTACTCTTTATTACCAAAAAAATCCATGACACCTTTTCCCTGGAAATAGTTCAGAAAAAGCAAATATCGAAAGAGAAAAGAAAACTGAAAAATAAAAGTAAGTATTAAATACTCTAGGATTAAGCTAAAACTCTGCCGTACGTTCCTAACAATATGCTTCCATTCACACATATTGTTATAGAAACATCATAGATATTAAGCCTCATTTTAAAGTCACTATATATATAATTCACTGAGAAATTGGTATACATTCTACTATGATCTTTCCTGGCAAATCAAAATCACTTTGTTAATATGGCAGTGACTTATGCTGAACGACTCTTAGTAGGGCCTTGCTGAAATTACCATTTACTAGCATACACATGTATGGGTTTTTTTTTAAAAAAACTGTATCTTGTCTTACACATTGGCAGCGGATTTTGATAACTGTATATTGTCTTACATATGGAATGGGTGTTATCTACTAATGTCCTAAAATCCTTGCAATGTTACACTTACTGCATTATTTATACCTCTTAGGCTCTCATGTTTCAAAAAATTTCTTGTAATTAATCTACCTTTATCAATTTGCCATGATGACTACTGTAACCAATCTTTATTCTGTTTTTTCTGCTATTTATATACTGTCACCTGCATTGGGACGAGAATACTAATTCAGTATGTTGGCAGCACACTCCCCGGGTTAATGGAGAGATTCCTAATGTGAATGATGCAACATTAGATCATGAGAGGCTATTTGAAAGGTTGAAATACTAGCTTGATGTACAGTTATTATTTTATCTTGTTTTATTAATATTTGTCTTTTTCTTTCAAATGAAATTAACATTGCACTGTTTGTAGATTTTGCATATTGAAATTTAATCAGATTATTATGTTTATGAAAGAAAACATGTTCAGTTTCCTCAAACTTACTATAAAGTCATGATGAGAAGGAGGAGGATAAATAACATTCTCTTTTATGGTTTATTTAGAATTTTCTCAAACTGCTTTTATTTTTCAATTGCCTTAAAGTTTTTACAATTCTTTTTCACATTTTTGAAAAGGAAGTGCAAGGTAATGTCAAGTTATAACTGATCGAGGATTTTGTGTTATAGAGCATTGTAATTATGTCAATGATGAAAATAAAATAAATGGCAGGAGCATAGTTGATGTGAACTAAAATGTTTATTTGCTGTTTATGTATAAGGTAATTTTGTTTTACTTAATAATTATGCTGCATCATTTTCTACAGGTTAGTTACTTATGGTTTAGCAGAACTACAGATAGAGGGTGATGGCAATTGCCAGGTTTTTTGTACTGTTTGAAGTTATTTTTTACATGGCAGCTTACATTTTCCCCTTTACTTTTGTTGTTTGTTTCTTTTCATTTGAAATATTTTGTGTAATATCTGTGAAATGTTACTGGACAGTTTCGAGCTTTAGCAGATCAGTTGTTCCGCAATCCTGATTACCACAAGCATGTAAGAAAGCAGATTATCAAGCAGGTGGGATTGCTATAGCCCTTCTAGTGCATTTGCTTCTGTGGTTATTTTGAATAATTTCAATAAAAAACTGTTAGTCAAAACATTATAAATTAAAAATCATAGGATAGGTTTCAGTAAATAGTTGTTTCCACCAACATGCTACTGATCTGATAGGTGGCTCTCTTCAATCCTTATTGTAACTGCTGTGTTGATTTTACGATGGCCAGTTCAAGGGCTCGTAAGGGAATTGAAAAGAAAATAAAGAAAAGTGTATATAGTGAGATACTGCTAGTGGTTTGTATATATCTTACATTTTGGAATAAGGTTCTGTTTTGGATGTTACCTTGTGTGGTATGGGTTTAACAGATATTTGTAGCTCTTGGATCTTGCATAAGGCACCACAGAAGTGGATGTAAGTTTCTAATTTTAAGTTGTTTCTACTTAGAACTTTGGTCGTTACCAGGAGCATCAGATACATAATCCCATATGATGTTTGTGGACGTTCTTCATTTTCTTCCCTGTCCACTTAGTGAATATCTTGAGGATTTGACAGGAAAAAATAGAGTTCTAACGGTCCTTTTCCTGCCATGGTTCTCACCTTTTTTTTTCTTACATTGTGTTAATGTATATGTATTGGCAATTGGAGAGTGTTTAATTTAATAATATTATGTTTTCTTAGTGGAGAGGTGTTAAATCTGTTTTCTATCTAATACTTATATTCATATTTTCCCCCCAGCTAAAGCATTTCAAAAGGTTATATGAAGGTTATGTATCAATGAATTACAAAAGCTACCTGAAGAAGATGAAAAAGTTAGTTATATGCGGTGATCACTTTTGGTTTTCATGCTACAAAATTAGAGAGCATGTAGGACTGAGGGTAAATGCTAATTCGATATTTGCATGTTTGCCAATAGATCGGGGGAGTGGGGTGATCATGTTACTCTACAAGCAGCTGCAGACCGTGTAAGTAATTGAATTATGTTAATATCCACTTATTCTAAAATCTTTACAAGCGGATTTTTTGTTCGGAATTACCTATATGTTGTCATACTCTGGACCACGGTGTACAATTAAGAGGAGAGTGCAGCATTATGTGCTTAGATAAAATAAAGGGTATACTTACAGGATACTGAACTGAAAAGTTGATTGTGTGAAGAGACATTACAGACACTTTAAAAATTTGTATCTTGTACTGGCTTATTTCACGTTCATTGTTTAGAAAGGGAAAATTTATCACATGTGTCATAAACAGGTTTCCCTATCTGCTCACATTCATGATATGTGATGCTTATATCAGAATTGCAATCCTAATTTGGACACAATTTTATGGTGTGTTCATGGGAGGGGAACAATTTTCCAACTGAACCCTTGGACTCCCTGGTGTGCTACATTATTTTCTTCCTTCTGAACCAGAAATACAGGGGAAAAGGCGAACTTCATAAAATACCTACACTTAAGTTTGCATACAAAGCTTTTCAATAAGTTTTTTCATTATCATTTCACCTCTTTAATTCAGGCTTGTTTGTCATGTGTTTCTCTACTATTTGTCTCTATTTTAAGATCCTGGCAGGTGTTATGGGTAAAATTACTGAGATGATCATTAGTAAATTCTTTGGTTAGGGTTAGGTGATAGTAACTAGTGAAACAAAACATTTTTGGAGTTAGGAGCTCTACTGTAGGCTAGGACTTGTGAAGGTCTGGAGTGTCTAATTTGGTATTGTAAACATTGCCCTTGTTAAGAAATGGTTATGGTGATACTTTTGGATCCTGATTCTCTTCTAACAGCAGTGCGGTGATCAGGAGCACATATGGTCTCTATCAGAGTGGATGGGATGTTAGGCTTGGAGTTGATGTCACTCATCCAAGTATCACACATGTATATTTTACTTTCTCCTCTATTTTCAAATAATACATTGGGAACAGTTCTCAGAATCATTCTTGGGATGATCATTGATGGGAGATTGATGGAGATCTCAAAAAGGAATAGAAGACCTTTGTTAGGCCCAAACATAGGAATATACATTTAGGATTTTATGGAGGCTTGAATTATAGATATATTCTTTCAATGTTTATTCTCTGCTTTTGTTGCATGGTTTTAGGTATCTTGATCCATCTTACAAAGTGATGGAGAGATTGATGGGGATGTCAATAAAATGGAGAAATGATTCACATGTAATTTGTGATCACCAATTGCCTATCAAATTCAAACTTTCTACTAGACAACTATAAGACTACCAATACTCTATGGAAGTGAATGTTAGGGAATGAAGTGTCACGACCCGATCTTAGGCCATGACCGGTGCACAGGCTAAGCCAACTCAACACTTGCCTAGCCTGGCAAGCCTAACTAAGGATGCTTAAAAATGCTTTAAACCTTAGAAAGATGTTATCGGGCAAAATCTCCCATAAAAACTGAACTAACCAAAATTTTAAACTCAACCTAAAAAAAACAATACTATCACAGAAATTTCAACCAGCATGATTTTCTCTCATGCACCAGCTATACATATAAGTATGTACAATCAAGATCAGCTTATAGAATATTACACAACCAGGATAATAATACTATATACAACTCAATAGAATTTATAATACTATCCCCTATAGCTGCAAAATACTAGAGTCCAAATACAACACTACTCAGCACAAAATGGTGGGGTATACCAAAAGACTAACAAGCCTAGGGAGAACAGCAAATCCCAGGAACCAGCTACTCAGCTGTCTCTAAATCTGAGTAAAAAAAAATGAATGGAATGGAGTGAGTCACACAGACTCAGTGAGAGAATAATCAACTAAGTGAAATGGAAAGAAACAAGTAATCGCTTGTATTTAGGCTTTCTAAAAAAAATCTCTGAATATACTAACTGATGGAAATAAAATTTATAAATGCAGCTATTATATCAAATACTTTCATTTCTCAAAACTATGCATAAACATAAATTTCTTTAAAAACTTATAATCATTAATAACGTCATCCATATGGGTAACACTGAAAGAACTATAATATAAGTTAGGGAGTTAATTCTACCCAACATATCACTTGTCATGCTCATCTCAGACCAAGGGCCCTGTCTCACCTAGCACAAATATTGTGGCTAAGGTCCGCTCACCCTACAACCACATAAAGGGCTAAGGGTCCTCTCACCCAATAGCCAAATCTGAATCAACTGGCCTCGCCAAGTCTATTTATGTCTCTGTATATACTATGTGCACATAGGCCGTTATATCTCTTCGCTAACGGCAAACGGTGTTCTAACACGTACCCCATAATGGATATTGAAAATATAATATACAAATATTATTAAGCAAAACTAACAATTCTCTACAATAAAACTGAAGTCATTTCTAAATATCTAACTGAACTTTCACTTTAATAATTATAAATGACAACTTAAATAGCTCATAAAATCAATAAAGTTATAGCTAACATAACATTTATAACATTTAATATTTCCAAACACAAAGTGGAACTAATTATAATTTGATCGTCCCTTGTAATAAAACTTCATTTGAATAAAATTCAAATATTCTTGAAAAGTTTGTTTTCCCAAATAAAATAAAAAAAGATATCACTAAGTAAATTATCCACTCACAGAAACGAAGAACTATTTTAACTATTTCCAACAGCTCTATGGAGGCACATGGGGTAGTATCCTGTGAATCTGCTCACAAATAAAATAAAATAAATACCTTTATAAATCTAGATAGGTCATCAAGGACCTACACCAATTCAAACTCATAACTGATAACCTTTTTCCTAATACAACTTAAACAGGAGCTCTAAGATTTCTAAGTTCTTTCAAGAAACATGGAATTTCTACTCCAATCTAACTCCAAAGTTTCCAATCACCCCTTAGAATTTATCTTCAACCCTTATTTTGTTATCATTTCCACAAAATATAACTACCCACTATATTTTAGAGTTCTCATAACTAAAAGATATAAAAAGAGTAAAAACTCAAATATTAAGAACTCACCTTAAGCTCTAAAATCAAGTGGGTTTGATGGTTTAAAGTTCCCTTTCCTTCTTTCTCTCTGTCTCTATCTCTCTCTCTCTCTCTTTCTCTTTCTCTTTCTCTCGATCTCTCACTTTCTCACTTTCTCACTCTTGCACGAACAGAGGAGAAAATTATCTCCTCTGTCGTGCCACCGCCCCTAAAATATTCAGCTTCTTTTTTTTTTTTTAACTTTAGATGCAAAATTACCAAATTACCCTTAAAAACAATTGTCTTTCCCTTTATATCCCTCCCCTGTTTTCTATCGATACATGAAGTGCCAGCAAGAGCAAAAATTAAGTGTAGCGGAGATGAGACTGCTAAGGTGGATGAGTGGACATACGAGAAAAGATAAGATTTGGAACATATGTATTTGGGAGAAAGTTGGAGTAGCACCTATTGAGGAGAAGAAGATAGAAACTCACCTAAGATGGTTTGATCATGTGAGAAGAAGACCAATAGAGGCTCTAATAAGAAAAATAGATTAGATGACCAATAGTCTAATTAAAAGGGGTAGAGGAAGTCCTAATAAAACTTTAGGAGTAATAATTAAAAAAGACATTGCTCTAAATGGTTTTACCAATAAATTGGTTTTTGATAGAGCTCAATGGCGTTAGTTAGTCCATGTAGCCAACCCCACCTAGTGGGATAAGATTTGGTTGTTGTTGTTTATTTTCTTTTATTTTGTCACCTAGTTATTTTTTTGGGCTCATTATAAGAAGCCCTTTTTCTGTAAACATGAACTCAGTTCAGTTTTGAGTAAAAAAAATATCAGTTCCCTCCTCCCTTATTTTCTTTCTCCATTTCTCTGTCCCCTTTCTTCTCTGGTTCTACATGAATGGTACAACTCTTTCTATAACCTGACCTCATCTTTATCAATAATCTTCTACATTGTGCTTACTTGTTGAAATTGTCCTGTGCACTTTGTTCATGACTGAAATGAAATCAAGCTCATGGAGTACTATTCATTGTTTTTTGAGGCAATTTGTAATCATGGTGGCAGGTAGTTGTAACTTTGTATTCACACAGGGTAAGTCATGTTTATGGATGCTGTATTGCAAGTTAAATGCTGCTTGTTTCTTGCCTTTGTGAAGGTAGTAATTTGACAACAAAGGAAAATTAGGAGTTTTATAAGATCTTTGGGACCCTAAGGTTGCTTTTTCTTTCACTAAGTTGTTAGAATGAAGGAGAGAGGGGTGTCAATTGTGACATTGTGAATTTACAACCCTTCTAAGCTGCTTATAATAATTACCTCTTAGTGACATTGTGACAAGGGCTGTTATCAAAGGGTTACCCTTCCTCCTTCGATAATTACCCAGCAGAGGGGAGAAAAGAGTCTCTTATCTTATGGCCTGATTCACGCTTTGTTAAGATCCTATGTGAATCTAGAGTAATTTTAGGATGCAATTATTGCCAAAAGCCTGGTAGGTCTAATTGCTTCCTAACTCGTCAATTTGTCCATTCATCCAAAGAAAATTCTTCAGGTTTTATGGGCATAATTCTTGATGTAGGACAAGTGGCACAGAGAATTCACAAGATAGTTTTCTAATTATCTCTTCTTTTTCCCCCTTACTTTCATCAGGAGTCCAGTTATGTATTTTTCTATTTTTATCAGCAACCAGCCCAGCAGTATGGTTCTCCGTATGGAATTAAGAGTTTAGTCACTTTCTTAATTCTGTCAGCTGTAATATTTTATCTTGCTCTTCTAAGGAAAACTTAGTCTCTTTGTTTTCCAAGTCTTAATAGGTTTAGGGATTACTATAAATTGTAGTACAGGCCGGCTGACAAATCAGAGTTTTTAGCCTTGATAAAATTTCTGAGCTTGCTCTTCTTTGGAGGATTACCTCCTTCTGCTACGTCAATTCTGGAATCTAAGGAGTAATTTTGGGATGAGCTTGCTGCTACTTTCTAACTATTAATTTTTTTTCTCCTCACATCGGTCAAACAGTTACGTAATAACATCTATTATATGCAGAGAGATTTTGACAGCTTTGTTGCATTTTTTAACCTATTAGGCTCACTGTTGTTTTCTGATAGTTTCTTTGTTTAGGAGGATATCTGATCCTCGTTCCTTGTTGTAATTTCCCATTTTTTCTCTAATAAAATTTCTTCTTTTATCAAAAAATAAAATAAAAAAAAAGGGTGCTCATTTTGTCTTTACTTGCTACTCTATCTGTTTTTAATTTCTACATTTATTTATATAACCTTTTCCCATACTTTGATTTGTTCTTTGTTTCTTGTTAAAATTGATTTTTGACTACTCATGTCTTTTTTTTCCAGTTTGGTGCCAAAATTTGTTTAGTCACCTCTTTCAGAGACACTTGCTATATTGAGATCCTTCCCACTGACAAAAATCCCACTAGAGGCAAGTATTATAAATGTTGTTTTGTTTAACAGTTTTTTTGTGTCTGTCTGTCTCTCACACTTCTATTAATTCATCTGGTTCAAGAATGTCATTTCTAAGTCTTTTACATTTGTTTAATGCTTAAAATTGGTACAATTGATTGGGATCCAAGTGATGTAAGGGCATGGGGATGGATAGAGTGACAAGACGTGCGACGTGATTATATTTTAATTGAAGCATTTGAGATTAGCATTTCCGTTGCTTCTCTTTTATTTTGAGGTCAATGTTAAGAGTCTGTTGACTACTATAATGTTTGTGTCAGTTAATTTATTGCCATCTAATAGTGCACACTACGGTCATTTTTATTTAGCTGGCTGCTAGTCTGCTACTATATTGGGAACCTGAAGGTTGTTAATCGTTATGTTGCCTATGGGAGACAAGTTTTACAATAAGGGAAAATGGTCAGCTAAGAATTTTCTATCTCTGCCAAAAGGGTGAAGAGCAAAATTGAAAAAGGAAAAAAAAAAAAAACTCATGTGGAAGGTGCCTTAGTAAACAAATGGTGTCATAATTTGGAATTATTATTCTGAGATATAAATTAAAAATTATTCTTAGACCTTCTCCTATTAGTTTAAGTTATTGGATCAGTTGATTTTTTTACATTTAACCAAAGCCTATTTGACCACGTGGTCAGGTTGATCCTCTCCATTCCTATTTTCCTGATAATAATTAAATCAAATATCAGCAAAAAGAAGTACTGGTGTTTCTCTGCTTTGTCATCCTGCAAGCCCAAAAAGCTTTTGTGTGCAAGGGGTACGTAAGAGATCTTAAATCAAGATCATTCATGAACTTTCTATTAGCTTAAGCCATTGGATCAATTGGTTCTTTTATGATTATATCATAAAAACAGAATACAGAATTAAAAACAAAATATTTTCTATCCTTTGCTTTTAGTTTCTCTCTAACTTCCATCTTTAGATTTCTATTTTGAGCTGTTAACTGATCATGATTCTTCATTGAATTGTAGAGCTATGGCTAAGCTTTTGGAGTGAAGTGCACTATAATTCATTATACGCAAGTGGAGGTGGTGAACCTTACAACTTTCAAATGAATTTTTGTTCTAGCTACCTATATTTTCTCTTTATGGCTTAACACGTGCCATCGAACAATAAGCTTATTTTTTATTCATTCAATGAATTTACAGATGTTCCCCCTAGAACACCGAAAAGAAAGCATTGGCTTTTCTAGACAGATGGAAGAATATGAAATCATGCAAAGCACTAACTTTTATAAAGGGTAATCACTTTTATTTAACTTATTGCCAATTACTATATCTGTCATTTAACGCTGTGAGCTCCAGTCAGTCATATTTTCCCCCTCCCCCTCCAGGGGCAGTCAACAGTTATGAAAGCAAAACCACTCTAGTTTATATGCATAACCCAAAAGAATAAGAAAGAACTCAATCAGTTGCATAAGGTGCTTTATGCGTTGGTTGTGGTTGTATAACTTATGTTGAATTTCATTATTACAGAAACAGTATGGATATTGTTATCAATGTGATGATAAGAATTGGATTGGCATAAGGTCAGAAGATTTTTAAACCTCACCAAATTTGTATTTACTTGCATCATTGTTGTCCCCTCACATTTACAGCCTTTCAAAATAATCTAATCAAACTGTAATTGGAAAAGATGTTATTCTTGGTGCATTGCTATGGACAAAAGCAGAATGAATCTGTCTTAGGATTAGGATAAATGCTTATTAATAAATCAAGTTTGTTCATTGTCCAAAAAAGGTTGTTGAATGTAGAGAGGATATTACTAAATCTATATAAAGCGTATGATTGCATTAATTATGAATCTCTTTCGTATTGATAGCACGCTGTTTTTAGTTGAGCATATAATAGAAAAGTGTAATGGGCCAATCTTGGATTAAAAATCAGCCAACTGATTTGGAATCTCTAAAAATTGCTTGTGTTGGTAATGTTTCATTTGTTTTATGCTATTTGCACACCATTTTATGCATTCATCACTTGCGCACTTACATATATGGCAGCAACTGAGTTTAACTAAGCTTACAAATTACAATGGACCTACTTAAACTTCAATTGTACAGCTCATATTTTCTGCTAGGTAGTGTGCAAAAATTCAGCACTGCTAGGTAACCCGAGTTCGGATAAAGACACAGAATGAGATGGGTCTTACATGTGGGATGGGACATATATCATCTCATGTCTCTGTCCGGGACGAGGTTGGTTTATTTATCTTTGAATAAATGTTCATTTTAGTTCTCTAAAGATATATGCAATATAACATTAGTTCTTCATTTATAAATACATTAAATTAGTTATTCAAAAATATATGCGTCATCAAATTGATCATTCAATGTTACATTTTTACCTTCGAATTAGTTCTTGAATGACAAAACTGATGATGTCAATTATCATTGAAGGATTAATTTGATGTTACTTATAAATAGATGACTAATATGATATTACGTATATTTTTGGATGACTAAAATGAATGTTTATTCTTTACTTTTTCTAAAAGAAAATGATAAGTGTTGGCCGTATTGTACTACTTTGAGTAAAAGTTTATTTTGGTCTTTTGTATATTTAACATTATGTTGGTCTTATATTTATAGTAACATCAAAGTGACCCTTCTACTGTTATCAAATTGGTCTTTAAATAAACGAAATTGATGACATTAATTACTTTAATGTCTTCTATAAATAGAGAATAAATAGAGCACTTGTGATGTTGAGTATATTTTAAAGGATTAAAATGGACGGTTGCTGTAATACATTTCCCCCGCCCCTCCTTTTTTTAAAGGTTTGCAAACGTATTGCTTCCTATAGCAAGTAAGTCTGTTTTTCCCTTAATCTAGAATAGTATATGGAAGACAAGTAAGCACATGATATCAAGCTTGACTTTATTTTTGCAAACTTGTCTTGCATCTGACGCCCAAAGTAAGAAAAACCGCTTATTTTAGGAGGAAGCAAGAGTTTTTCTGGTCTCGAGACCCATCTACACTATTTTGGTCCTTTTTCCTTAAATCACCACAAAATGTATCAAATGATCATATTCATATTCTAATATTGATTAATCACTAGATAAAGGATAGTAATAGTAACTTTTCATCTCTTTATTAACTCATTTTCAATGTTGTCTTAACTCAATCAATAATTTTACTCTATCATCACAGATGTGGAACCCATAAATAGTTTTTTTTAGTGTTTACATCAGACACAAATTGTACAAATAGTCGCTCTAGCTCGCCTAACTAAGGTTAGTCTATTAGATTTTACCTTAATATGTACTAATAATTAATAAAAAAAGATGGTATACCAAATATATGCATGAGGAAGAAAAGAATAAGATAAGGGAAGAAAGATACATCATGCAGCAAAATATAAACATGCAATCCTAATGGGTTTTATCCAACACCTAGGAGGTAAGAAGCTTAGTACGCCACAAAACGTGAATATCAAAGGCCAGTGTAGTTCTTCCCAAAAGAAAGTTAAAATAATCTTTTAAAGATACAAGTATGATGGTTTGGTCCTATAATAATTTTTGATATCAAATTAGTCTTTTTATAGAACCAAGAGGTAAAAAATCACATTGAATGACAAATTTAATGTTAAAAAATAATATTAAATGACTAATTTGATGTCAAAAATTAATATTAAAAGACTATTTTGATGTATTCATCATTGAAAGACTTAACTAATGACATTTGTATTTTTAAAAGACAAAAATAAGTGAGTTGTGAAGCATTTAGTAGCTATTATTTATATTTAATAAACTTTCAAATATTTATTGTGAAATTAACAGTCAATAAATAATTGACAACTCATATTGGATATCAGACCTCTCAGGATATTATAGCAGAAATCAATCATAGGATCCAAAGCTATTTTGAAAACTAGAGTTTCATTTTAAATTATTTAGAAAACACTAGAGACAAGTGATGGATTCAAATTGAAAGTTTAATTTCACTTAGAAATCTATTCCAATCAAAGTTTCAATTGCAATCCTCTTAAAAGTTGAGTCCACTTGAAGATTTTCCTATTAAAGACTTGTAAACTCTTTGACGAAAAGTCCAAGTTAAAAAGAATTCTTGATCAGAAAAAAGTTCAATTCAAACGAAAGCCTTTGGTCCATATGGGATTCCTGAAGCTGAAACATCAAATTCTCTTTTGGTAAGAGTTATGCAATATGCCAATAGGAATGTAAGAATAAAGCATAAAAGATGCAACAAAAGAGAGTGTTGGGAGAACAGAAGAGAAGTGCAATCAACATGTGTCTTCCTTCCAACGTTTCCTCATGTTTTAAGAAAAAGGAGAAGAAGAAGAAAGGAGAGCATTCAACAAGACGACTGCACTGCATATGCATGTATTTATCCTACAAGTACAACAAAAGAAAACATATCATTTCCCGCCACGTGTACATTACGCCACTTGGCTTCTTCTTACTGGTCAAGTTTATTACTTTACTCCCTTTCCACGTAAACATTACTCAAACAGCGACCAGCCGGAGCGGAGATGAGTTGAAGAGCCACTGCACCACTTTTTCTCTCTCAATTTTCTCGGCAACCAAGCAGTCTTCGTTTTCCAGACAATGTGATACTTATCTGCCCCAAATTGGTCTCGTTCGTTTCTCTTTATTCTCAATATTCCTTCGTTTTCTCAGCAATCAAACGGATATATATATATATATAAGTGGTTGATTTTTTCTTGTTTTGTGCTGCACTGCACTGTGAGTTTCAAGGTGGATGATAATGAGACTGACTTTTCGGCTGAGGAATTAGTGGCAATGTTTTTTAGTTATGCTCGAATTCCATTCAAAAGTGCCCATCAAAGATACTGTAATCACGGTGCCACCTTATTTTGGGCAAGCTGAACGTAAGGATTGCTTCAGGCAGCACAGTTGGCAGGGATTAATGTTCTTTCTTTGATGAATGAGCATTCTGGTGCTGCGTTACAATATGGGATTGATAAAGACTTTTCAAATGGGTCACGGCAAGTTATATTCTACGACATGGGTTCAACTTCAAGCAGTACCTATGCTGCGCTTGTGTATTTCTCAGCGTACACAACTAAAGAATATGGAAAGACGGTGTCTATCAACCAGTTTCAGGCAAGGGTTACTCCATGTATATCTCGTTGCAATTTCAATAGGATTTTAAAGTTTTTTTACACTGCCATTCAATTATGTGTTGATACATTATTAAAATAGTTAGACTTTCTAGTAGGGTTTGTGATAGTCAAATTCTTTTAATGATTTGGCAACACATGATTGGATGACAATGTAAAGAAATTTACACTGACAATTGATAGAAATTAAACTCATTTCAATATTATATATTTGGTTCATGTTAATCAGACAAGTTAATTCAATTTTGAGCGTTACTCTTCTTGCTAAGATAGGGGTGCATCTTTATTCTTTAATGACAAAAGAAGATTATTCCTGCATATTTTGTGAGGGTATAAAAATAAGACATGCCACCTTTTATTTTTTATTTTTTTATAAATGGAATTTCTTGTTTTCTCAATTATTCTAATCTCAGCAATTTGAGAGCTAAATCACCTTATACTGCTTTTCTGACAAGGATAATTTATATATATTGTTTAACGTGGGTGCCTGGATTCTCATGTTGAAAACGTACTAATATAAATTGTGGTGAAATGCAAAAAGCCATATATACTCGTTATCATGAAATCAAAACCTAATCATCTATTCCCCATATGTGAGAAATCTATGATAAAATTCACATTATCTAGTAAATTTGAAATCAGTTATTAGCATAATTTATTATGGACCACAACATTCAATATATGTTGAGAAATGGCTCGAATATTGCCTTAATGGATGTTTATCAATCTTGTATAATGAACATGTAGATGTTGTATTTAAGATTAATTGTAGTTTTGCTGTCTTCTCTTGATTAAGTAATTAATACTAGCCATAAACAATTAAGCATACTCTAATATTTGACTGAAAGTCGTGATCAATTAAAAGTTTAAAAAAAAAAAATTGTATCATCTGGGGAAGAAGTTATCAAAAAAACAGATTTACTTAACTGATAATCATCATTTCAAAGATATAGAGTTCATGAGGATATTGAAATTATTAGAAAGATAATGGCGTGGTTATATCAATTTATTCAGTTTTAATTTGAATTTGACATGACACCTTATAACTTTGATTTTAGACTTGATAGATATATTTTTTATTAAAGAAGAATTCGTTAAGAAATGAATGTTACAAAACAAGACGATCAGGAATCCTCCTAAGGCTACAAAGAAACTACAGAGGAAAGGAAGAAAAGAGAAAATGCATCAGCTCAGAAGCGCGACTCAGTCCCTTTGCATGTCAGTCCTAGAAACACCCTTTAAAACCCCATAGACAGAAACCTGCAAAGAAGCTAAGAAAACAAGCCTGACCCATGAAAGGTGTGGAGGAAGACATTTATGGGGGAAAATTCTGGAATTATGTGCCTGCCAAATACGCTGCACTCCAGCAGAAAGAGCACAATTCCAAATCACCTTATTATCCCTTCTACTCCCAAACCCTTTATAACAGGTTACAGGTAGAGAAAAAGACTTCCAATTAGTTGGACATATCCAGCGCAAAGTCACAATGCTATTTAACAATTACTAAAGAGTCTAAAACATAAAATGCTTGGTTTTCAATATTTGTAAATATAATATGCAAATGTAAGATAACTTTTACTTTCTAATTATTAATAGTAGATATGTGATATATGTTATACTTAATTGACTCCTACATAGTTCATATCTGTGAAACATAAGAAAATAAAGTGGTCTGGTCAGTCTTTACATAAGTTCTGTTATCATTTCTTCCTGCATATCTTAGTGCTCTGACCCTGTAGGTTAAGGATGTCCGTTGGAACCCTGAGCTGGGTGGTCAGAATATGTAATTGCAATTGGTGGAATACTTTGCTAGTGAGTTCAATAAACAAGCTTGTGATGGAATTGATGTGAGAAAATTTGCCAAGGCTATGTCTAAAGTGAAGAAACAGGTCAAATGTACAAAAGAAATTCTTAGTGCAAATACAGCAGCTCCGATTTCAGGTGAATCCCTTCATGGTGATATGGACTTCAGGTAGGTGATTTTCAAAGTCACTTATCAGCTCCTTTACCATTCTTTTACAGTGTACCCTAGTATCTTGTTGCGCTTAGTTTTACAGTCTGACCACACCAAGCGGCGCTGATCCAACCTGGCTCTGATGTCACTTGATGTAGAGGAGAGCCCCCTTCTAAAAGCTCAGATTGGAGTTTCTTTACTACCGATGAATAAAAGACCTTTCTTAATGAATGAAACACAATTTCGGAAAAAGGAATTCATGAATTTTTGCAATAAATAAGTTCAGCTTGGTTAAGGGAGTTGCATATACCCTCAAGTATAATGTTGCATATTAGTTAATAGTTACATTGGTATCTCTTTAAATCTAATGTCAGAGATCAAGCTAAAGGAGGTTACTATTGTCAATGGATTTACAAATCCGATAAACAAGGAAGAGTTGAGACTTGCATGTGAAGAATGGCATTTCCTTATATGGTCAAGCTTTTTGTCAATTGAAATGTATGCATTAGTCAAAACAAAATGCAATCAGTGACAAGGAAAATAAATATTTATTTGATGATCAAATTATAATATATTTTAGTCGAGTTAATACTTAAGGGCCCTATTCAAGGATTCTTTTCTTCCAGAAGCACCATAACCCACGAGAAGTTTGAAGAGCTCTGTGAAGATTTTTGGGAAAAATCTCTTTTACCTGTGAAAGAGGTGCTTGAGCATTCAGGCTTGTCAGTGGACCGAATATATGCAGTGGAGTTGATCGAAGGTGCTACCAGAGTGCCAAAATTACAGGTTTGAATATTCTTTTTCCTTTTATTACCTTTCTTTTCTCAATATGCATTTAGAGAAGGTGGGATTATAACATCTGCAGATATTAGCACAAACTGTTGAGATCCCTGCATTATTATCTCATCTCAACACCATTAGTTTGCCATATACCATCTGCTAAATACATAAAACTTTGTTCTTTGACAAATTGGTGGTTCAATGTTGATATCAATCTTAGTAATTCACACCTTCCACAAACTTGTTCCTATTTTATGTGCAGATTGAAGAAATGCTTGCTACTGACTACTGCTACTTTTTTTATTATTTGAAGGGTCAAGAAAAATAAAGAGCACAGCTTACATGTTAGCAAAATGATTTTTATGGAGAGATAAGCATTATGCATGCAATTCAATTGCATAAAGGGCTTCATATCAAATAATCATGACTTAGTTTGGATGTCAAGAATCTCTCTGACATAGTTGTGAACTCATATTTGGTATCTATTTATAGTCAAAAGAAATTGCAGCACTTTGTCTTTTTATCTTATCTATGTCTCTGATGATTCAAAATTCATTGTGCAATACTGTGTTAGCTCTTTGGTTTTACGGATAAAGTACTTCACTCAGCAGCCCAGCGTTAATGCATAGAAATTTACTTCTTGTTCTCCTGCTTCCTATTATTACAGGCTAAACTTCAAGAGTTCCTTGGGAGAAAAGAACTTGACAGACATCTTGAAGCTATAGTTCTAGGTGCAGCTCTGCATGCTGCAAATTTAAGTGATGGAATCAAATTGAACCACAAGCTGGGAATGGTTGATGGTTCCTTCTATGCATTTGTGGTTGATTTGATTGGTCCTGATCTTTTAAAAGATGAAAGTTCTAGGCAGTTACTTGTACCATGAATGAAAAAACTTCCGGGTAAGGTAAATCAATTAATGCTTCATGCTTCATGTGGCAACATGTTATAAGAAGTCAAATGATCAGTTTTAGTCTCCAATTTTACTGATCATCTATAGTATTGCCTACTTAACAGATATTCAGATCCGTTATCCATAACACAGATTTTGAAGTGTCACTAGCTTATGAAAGTAAAAATCTTTTGCCATCTCGTGTTACCTCTCCTGAAATTGCTCAATACCAGATATCTGGTTTGACAGATGCAAGTGAGAAATAAGGATAAGCAACTTCCTAAATCAATTATGGGCATAATTGTTGATTTATGCACCTTGAGGAATTTTTAAATCCAAAATCTATAGAAACTCTGATGCTCTTCTATATTTATTTCCAGGTACTCATCCCGGAATTTATCGTCCCCCATCAAGGCAAATCTACATTTCTCTCTGAATAGAAGTGGAATTCTTTCTCTGGATCGAGCAAATGCTGTTATTGAAATAACAGTGTGTGGAAGTTACTAGAAAGAATTTGACCAGAGAGAACTCAACTATTTCTTCAAATGTATCAATTGCAGCTGGTGCTAGGAACAGTTCTGAGGGAAGCAATGAAAACTTGCGCACTGATAGGGGGATTGGTAAGACATCCAATGTTAGTGCAGAGGAGCAAGCTGCTACAGATCCTTGTACAGAGAGGAAGCTGAAAAAGCAGACCTTTAGGGTACCCTTAAAGGTGCAAGCTAACAAACTACCTTTACTTAGTCATTTAAACTGGCTGCTGTTTTTCTTTGGGGGAAATGAAATGGAATCTTCTAATGTACTCTGTTCTTGCTCTTGTTTATTTATTTATTTTCCTGGTGGCATATCGTTGAGAAGATGGTGGGATCTTGAATGTCTCTATCAAAAGAGTTTCTTGCTGAAGCTAAACGCAAATTAGAAGCACTAGACAAGAAAGATGCAGAAAGCAGAAGAACGGCTGAGTTAAAAAATAATTTAGAAGGATACATATATACTACTAAGGAATTTGAAGGAATTTTCTATTTCTACCAAAAAAAGATCAAGACTAAGAGTGCGAATCCTTTTTATACATTTAACAAACACAAATAATTAAAGGTGAAACTTCAAATGAATCTCTGAAAGAAAATTGGAAATCTTATAGGATAAAAAATTTACCCATCATATAAAAGATGAAGGCATTCAACATCGAGGAAACCATAAAGGTGATATCATGGTTGAAAAGCCAATTCTATATATATAGGAGGGAGGTGGGCCTTCCCCCTTTGGTGGACAACATCGGACTCACACCCACCCCAACCTTATTTTTTCCTTGAAAGACTACTTTTTTTAATCTAAACAAACATAGCTGCACACTATTTTTTTTTTTTGGGGGGGGGGGGGGGGTGGAATAAATAAGATAGGACGGAAAAACCAACCTTAGACTTTTGTGGCTCACTTTAGTATACATATATTTTTACAAATAAAATATTTATATGATTTGTGTTATGTAGTTAATATTTTTAACTAAAAAATTTAGTTTGTATTTTGTCATAGCTATAATAGTTTATCTATCTGTGTGTGTGTGAAGTTATAGTTGTAATAGTTTTCTTTAACTTCGAAATATGTATATATTACTGAATTAATTTTGTATATATATATTATGTGATCCAGTTTGACCAACAGTTGAACTAATCTGACTGTGAACCGTTAGCCTCACTGGTTTGATGACCAGTCTGGTCATAATCGCTAGCTAAATTAACATAAGAATGCCCGTCCATTGATCTTCATTCTTTTTCATCTTTATTTTGCATTGAGACTAATTTTTTTTCATTGTCTGAAAATCTGGTTTTTGACAGAGCATAATGACATCATTTGATCCATGTAACTGACCCCAACTAGTGCGAAAAGACTTTTGTTATTGTTTGATTGTTCGGAAGCAAGATATTTATGATGCAGACTTTTTAGTATATCCCATTTTAGTGGTTTTGGGAGGAGTAAAGATGGCTAGGCCCTTTGATAGTGTGCTATGTTTGAAGTGCTTTGCTGCCTTTGGTTGGAGAGAAATGTCAGAATTTTCTAGGATAATCTCTTACCATTACTGCTTCTTAGGGATATAGTGGTCTTCTTAGCTTTTTTGTGGTGCTCAACTAGTAACTATTTTAAAGGGGTTTCTTTATCGGATATTGAGAGAGATTGGTGTGATTTGCTCAATCGATGTGTTTTTTCTTTTTCTTTTTCTCTAAGAGGATTTCTTATCCACTGCTCCTGTATTTCATTCTTTCTCTTCTCTAATGAATTTCTTCTCTTATAAAAAAATATTGTCCTTGTATAGTTGTATTCATCGCCATCTGCATTTGTTTGGAATATTTCTCTGATTGCCATGCATTTGTCAGTGGGGTTTGGGGATAATGCTCCTCTTTTTTATTGGTTTGCATACTCTATAAACATTTGGTCTATTTTTTCTCAGAATTGGTCAAAAATTGACTAATTTAATTTTTTTTTTCAACTTGTACTTAATGCTGCCCGTTTGCTCCACGTTGAAACTTTGGAGGAATTTGAAAAAGTTTCTACCAGTGAAGAACGCCATTCGTTTATTGTGAAGCTTTATCAGGTTAACCTTTTTACCTGGGCTATAAAAAAGTTTTTGTATAAGTATTTTGACTCAAACTTCTTGCCTTCTTTCAGGTGCAAGATTGGCTGTATACAGACCGAGAAGATGCCAATGCTAGAGGTTCAAGAGCATCTAGATATGTTAAAAGCTGTTGGTGATCCAATTTTCTTCAGGTCTGTTGTATTTTATATTATACTATAGCTTTATTAATTTTGCTATGTACACCTTTATATTGTGGTAAAGTTTGTCTGAACCAGCTAACATCTGTTTCAGGATAAAAGAGCTTACTGCTCGACCGGTGGCAGTTGAGCATGCTCATAAATACCTTGATGAGCCGCAACAGGTACCACTACCAACACTGAACTTCTGATGTAATGTGCCCTGGCACTTAAAAATTTATTTAATATAATTGTGTTCTCCATGAAAGTGTTCGATACATGGGTAGCATCAGCAGTGTTGTCAATGTCGAATGGCGGTCCATGGCAGCAAGCCTAAAACCCGCCATAGCTGTACAAACCTGAAAGACAACTCCTGCTAATAAATATAGGAAACATGATGCAACATGTGGTGTCAAACCTATACCAAATCCTATAGACGTGACATTGAGGATTGCTTTGTGTTGCCCACTTGCCCAGTAGTGAGTAGATTGTCTTCTGAGTGTTGAGTCACATT
Source organism: Styphnolobium japonicum (assembly GCA_023212625.1). Lineage (NCBI taxonomy): Eukaryota > Viridiplantae > Streptophyta > Magnoliopsida > Fabales > Fabaceae > Styphnolobium > Styphnolobium japonicum. Next base: position 411,370 of record JALBWW010000006.1, read on the forward strand.
AGGAGCCATCGTGCATGCTAATTCATGGTCCAGTAAGGAGACTACACTCTGAAGATATCGGATGGTATTGGGTTTGCAGGAGCTCATTGCACCTTCCCCGCTCACCAGTGAAACTGTTTTAAGAGAAAAGATTCATTTTGCATTTAAATGTGTTTTGTATATTTTCAAGGATAATAACTCCTGCATTTGGATGTGTTTCATATATTTCCATGGTTACAATGGAGATGTGGCTTTGAGACCTTTTCTTTCTCTTGTGGAGGAAATTCTGAAGCGATCTCTTCATGGAAAGGCCTTGTGAGACAAACATTAATAATGCTTGAGGTTGCAATGAAAGCGATGATGTTTGGGCTGGCCCTGCGCTACCAATCCTTCGACTTGCCAACCATATTATCACTCTGGCCTACGTATAGTTATAAACCAATTACGTTATGAAATATGAACATTCATTTAATTTTATAGTCCCATTTAATTTCAACAATTCCCGCTAATCAAAACTATATATTGATTTTAGTGTTTTTACAATTTATTTATTTATTAATTCATCTTGTGAGCTAAATGTCATTGCTGATTGAATTCTTTTACAGTTTTACTCAAAGATTAAAACACATTATATTTATTATATGCTTTAACTCATAATAAAAGTGTTCCTTCGGGACATCCGATAATATTGGTACTCTGAAGATAAGTACTTGACTAGGAAGGAAAATTACCATCTTAATTACATTGATCTTATAATAATAAGTACTGTTCTCGAGCACTCGCGTTAGTTCAGAAGTTATTTTGCCACATACTACTCTCAGAAACAAATAACAAGAAAATCTCTGTCTCTCTCTGTTCTTAAAACTGAAAGAAAAATCAATCCTTATTATTTTAAAATTGTGAAAGATCTATTTCAAAAAGAAAGAAAGAAAGAAAGAAATTGTGAAGATGTATCATTAGGCATATTACCTGAAGTTCTGTTATGTCAAAAATGCAGTGGCGTCCATTATGAATATTAATGGCTACAAGTTTATTGTGTATGTTCAACGTCTCATTCTTACACAATTTTTGCACGGAAGAAAAAAGCTAACGATTAATGTAAGAATTCCGTTTGTTTCCTAAGAAAATGATGGGAATCATAACAAGATAAATATTAAAAGAAAGAAGTCCAAATTGCTTACATGAATGATGGGAAGGTGAGTGAACAGATGAAGAATGAAGGCTGAGATCCAAATAGCCGTTTCGCTTCATATATCAATAGGAAAATGACTGTCATATTTGATTTGGTTAAAAAGTTGAATAAATTGGTTCGTTTTAAAAATAATAAAATATTTAACTAATTTAATTAATAATTTACATACGGTTAATCACGTATCAAGTATTAAAATGAAGATAAATTATTAATTAACTGTATATAAATTATTGGTTAAATTAGTTGAATAATTAATTAATTTTTAAAACGAACCAATTTATCCAACTTTTCAATTGTGAAGATCATTTTCCCTATTTGCTATTAGTTGGCAGCTGCATTTTGCTTGCTCTTTTGAAGAGGAAAATTACCCAAATTGGAAATTAGGTCACTTGGTCAAGTCCATTTGATTTTACTTTCTCTCTTATTGCATCATGTATATTTGTGTTTCCTTTTCTTTCACGTGATAAAATTCGTAAAAAAGAAAATATACTCATTTTTCTTTTTCTTATTTTTCATAATTTTTTAGCAAAAAATATTTCATGAGTCTATGAGCCCGTTTGTTACAGATTATTTAATGAAAAAATCAATTTTTTTGAGTAAAAAATAATTTTTAATGATTTTAATTGTGTTTATTTAAATTTATTAAAAAAATTATTTGTTTTAAAAAATTATTTTTATGGTTAAAATAAAAAGTTATTCTCATTAACTTTAAAAAAAAAATCTCTTGCGATAGAAGAGAGAGAAGCTACTCTCATTTAAAAAATAATTTTTATGATTATAAATAAATATAAAATGAGTTTAATTTCTATCCACTGTCAGTGTAAAGTTTCTTTACACTGTCATCCAATCATGTGTTACCAAATCATTAAAAGAGTTTGACTATCACAGCAACTACCTAGAAAGTATAACTCTTTTAATGATGTAACAGTGTAAAAAAACTTTACACTGACGATGAATAGAAATTATATCCATATAAAATAGCTTCTATTTTTCTTTAAAATCTTTAAAAAAATAATTTCTAAATTATTAAAGTTCAAATTCTTTTTTACCTCCAAGAGTAAGAATAAGAATCCAACATTTCAATTTTCGGCCACAGAAAGAAGGTTTAATATAAAATAATAAGATTTTAGTTTTTATTAATTTCTCATGTTTGGGGCCGGGCCAGTCCACAAGTTGGACCAGGGTTCAGCTTCCAAAAAAAACAAAAGAAAAAGTTGAGGAAGCAAGAAGAGAGAAAAAGAAAGGACGGGGAACAGCGGGATCTTGAAACGCAAAATTCGCCGTGTTGGTTGGATGTTCGGGCAGATTCATCAGGTCACAGGATACCTACTCTTTCAATCATATTTGTTTTTTTGTTTAATACATATACAACATATGTTTCAAGAGTTTTCTTGTGTTGGGTAGAAATTAGAATTCTTCATTAGCGTGAATCATTCAATTTGTTTATAAATCAATCAATCTTAATTCTTGTATGCTTTGAACTTTGCAATTATTGGTTGATGATGAGATGAGTGTTTTTGTGATGACATTGACAGGGTTTATAGCTTTTAATTGCATAACAATAACAAGGTAAAGATATGGGTGTGAGGCAAGTCATTAAGAACCTCGACGCCTTTCCTCGCGCAGAAGACCATTTGTTGCGCAAAACTCAATCCGGGGCTCTTGGTAATCATTCATATTCTTTCCTGTTTTTCTTTGACCCCTTTTTTTTTAAAGGATATATATAGCTGAGGAATTATGCTCATTAGTGCTCATCTTTTTCTTTCTGCAGTTTCTGTCATTGGTATAATCATAATGGCAACATTGTTTCTGCATGAGCTGGGTTATTATCTTACAACTTACACAGTCCATCAGGTCTGCATTCTCTTTTATTTTCTCTATTTTTTATTCCTTTCACTCAACAATGTTTAAACTACCAGTATTTCTATGTCTTGAGCCTTTAAAACTTATTTTACATGGACAAGGAATTTAGTCAATCCATTAGTATTCATTGTTTATTCATGTTTATGAGCATTCGGCTATTTCAATTATCAACTGCCCTACAAACCCACTTGAACAAGCAGATATTGTGGACTAGTGTCTTCTGTTTATCATAGCAAAATAAAAAAAAAGCCTGCTGTTTAGGAAGTGAAGTGATGTTTGAAGAAAACTTAATCCACTGCATGAAAATATGTATGGTTGATTTCTTCAAGTGATTTTTTTTTTTGGGTTGAGAAAAGAAATTTGTTAGAGAAGAGAAAGAAAGAAAGAAGTAAAGGAGTAGAGGATGAGAAATGCTCTTAAAAGGAGAAAAAGAAAACACATCGAGTGAGCAATCACCCCAATCTTTCTGTGTATCCAACAAATATCCAACAAAGAAACCCCTTTTAAATAGCCACTGGCCGAGCCTGCAAAGAAGGTGAGAACTAAAACGACCACTTTATGCCATAAAAGGGGAACAACAAGAAATTATCTGTGAAAAACCAAATCACTGCATACATAGCATACTGCCAAATCACTGCTCCTATTCAAGTAACTCACCTATGCATATTCTCTATACTGATTAGTTCAGCATTTTTGTTTTTGATTAGAGAATATTTTTTGGTTAGTTCCGTGTTGGCTCAGATACTAGTAAATATATACTAGTGAGAAGGAGTTCTATCAAAAGAAAAAAAAATTATTAGTGAGAAGCATACATCGACTGCAGGGTGCAAAACGCAAACAAACTTGACTTAATCTAGGACTGTTTCCCTTCAATCTACTAAGCTACATTTCCTCCCTTCCTTTCTAATTTTGATATTGTGGAAGAAATGAAAAGGTTGGGTTGGACAACCTCTTGGTTCTCCACATTTTATATCAATAAGAGTTCTATAGATTCCAGATTCACATAAGTAAGATATGCATATAATTTTCACTTATTCTCGTCTCTTTTCAGATGTCAGTGGACTTGAAGCGTGGAGAAACACTTCCAATTCACATAAATATGACATTTCCTTCTTTACCTTGTGATGGTTAGTACGGTCCTTTCATCTGCTTGAATTACTACAAGTTTCTTGTTGGTTTCTATATTTATTCAGAATTTCTTATTCTCTGTTATAATGAAGATTCTAAACATTCATCATCTGTCTCTGTGAGCAGTTTTGAGTGTAGATGCCATTGATATGTCAGGCAAGCATGAGGTGGATCTTGATACAAACATATGGAAAGTAAGTTTTAATCCATTATATATCTCTTTTGACATATCTATAATTTCTAGAAGTATGTATGTTGCTTAGTTTGGTATAAATTCTTAATATGTTGAGATCACTATAAGTTTATTAGAAACCTTGAATCCTTCCATGTTGGAAGAAACATGGACTTCGGAAAAGTAAAACAAACACTTTGTTATCAACTTGCTTATTTTAGGAGGATTTAGGTAATTGCTGAGTGTATAATGATTTCTGGTTTTCCCTGGAGCTTTTTAGTATTCTATGTGTTCAAAATTTATCCTCCAGAACTTGATGCCTTATCAAACAGTGAACAATGTGTCTATGTGAGAGAGAGACAGAGAGAGGGAGGGAGAGAATAGAAAATGAGCATCTTTATCTCACAATTATTTATTTATGCTGTATTGGAGCTGAATAATAGCTGATCTTAATGTTCTACTTTTCAGTGGATGTGGGCTTATTGTAAAAGGAAAACATGTTAACCTCTTTAAGATGTATTGACAAGGTCATCATTCAATATAATTTTAACCTTCTCATTAACATTTATTTGAGCTTATTATTTATGTCTGTTAGATTTAGAACTGTGTTTCATTTATGCTCTTTACATTAAGGGTCAACTTTGAGTCATTTTTTATTTTATTGGTGATTGATAAGTTGATTCTATGGAAGTAGTTGACACCATGATCAGAAGGAGGATTGAATTTATATGCCTTCAAGAAGCCAAATGGCTTGGAGAAAAGGCTAAGAAATTAGGCACTTCAAGATTTAAACTTTTGTTCATAAACCAAATGGAAAACGGTTCAACACATGACTTGTATGTGTTCATTAATATACATAGCAATCTCTAATTTGTCCACATCATTTTATAAAAAAATTGTTTCTTTTTTTAATTTAATTTATTTGTTAATTATTTGATATTTTATATTTTTTGAAATAGAAATTAAATAAAAGAGAAAAAACAATTTTAAATTTTTTAGAAAAATAATGTGGACAAATGAGAGACTGCCATGTGTATTAATCAACACGTCATGTGATGAATAGTTTTCCCTTGGTGGATGAAAAGGTATGTTTGCAGGTTTTGAGAAGTTTATGGACCTCTCACCCGGAACTGAAAATTCATGGTGGCTACTTAAAAAGGGGGTAAATTTTTCAGGGGGGGGATTGCATATTTTGCTCTTAATAAATTAAAGAGGGATGAGAGAGCTCTATCGTGCTAACTTGTTTCTTTTGTGTTCATTGTTTTGTCTATTTTTTGGTTGTTTTGGTAGGTTTTATATCTCCCTTTTTTGCGCTTCTTTCTCTGAATAGTTTCTTCTTTTCTTTTATATTAAAAGAATATAAATGTGGTACATGTGCATAGTAGGCATTGTTTAGTAGCCATTGCTAGATATATAAAACCATTCATGAGCCTCCACCTAACAACTTAAGCTTTTAGAAGAGTTGATCCTTGACATGATATCGAAGTCTCTATGACCAAGGTCAGGAATTCGATCCTTGCCGCCCTCATTCTTGATAATTAAGTTAAATTTCAGCATAAGGTAGAGTGGGCCTATACATTGTTCACGCTTCAAGCCCAAATGGATCTTGTGTGAGGGGATGTGTAAGAGATATAAAATCATTCATGAGTATCTACCTAACAGTTTAAGCTTTTAGGAGAGTTGGTCCGTGGCATCCATGAATTGTTTTGAGTAAATTTATCCAACCTTTTCTTTTTGTAACAATCTTTTCATTAATCATTACACTAATTAGTTGGTACCTGCTGCAGCTTCGCTTGAACAGTTATGGCCATATAATTGGCACCGAATATATATCTGACCTTGTCGAAAAGGAGCATGCCACTCACAAGCATGGTAATATCTCGTTTCATTATGCATTTAATTTCAAAACTAATTAAAAATTGCATGAATTATATTTGATTGGGTTTTAATATATTGCTTGTTGGGCTACGAGGCAGAGCTGATTAAGATGCTGATAATGTTGAGTTTATATCAAGATTTAACTGAATAAGTTAGTAAGTCACTATTTTACGAAACTTGTACGTCAACCTGTTGTCTGGCCTCAAGGTCTAGTTTGATAGAACGAATAGAACTCAATTTTTAGGATAATAGAAAGGAAAGACTAGGCTTCAGGTTCCATGTGCTGGAAGAGTTGTCAAGTTGAATATGCAGTTGTAATTAAATTATTTTAGAATTATTTTGGCGATGACTAATTTTTTGGTTGGGGAGGGAGGAAATCCAATAATCATCACATACCCAAAATATTTTGGTTGGGGAGACCAATTCAACAATGATTGCTACTCATGCTAGTCCTTGGAAGTTTGTCTCTAAAGGATATACTTTCTTCAAACCTATGGTTTCTTTAGGTTTAGATGATGGTTCTCACATCAGGTTTTGTGAGGATGTTTGGGTGGGAAATGTTCCTTTCATAAAAGCTTTTCCTTGCCTTTATCATCTCTCCACCATGCATAATTTGCCCACAAAAAGCTTTCTCTCTTCTCAAGGATCTCATTTATCTTGTGATTTTCACTTTCGTAGAGACGTGAATGACAGGGAAGCTAGCAAGCTTGAGACCCTACTGGTTTTAATTGATTCTACTCAGTTCTATGCCATCCTGGATAGTAGGGTTTGGATTTAAGACTCTTCTGGAGTCTTGTAAATCATTTTTCCAGTTTCTAACCCACTCTCCTAAATCCTAATCATCGGAGGTTCCTTTTGGATAAACCGATTTGGAAATCCACTGCTCCCTCAAAATTCAAGTCCTTTGTCTGGAAATCTGGTTCTTAATACAAATGACTTGCTGCAAGTCCAAAGACCTCACACTGCTCTTTCTGTTTATACTTGTGTTATGTGTTGCTCTAGTTAAGAAACACTTGGGAACTTGTTCTTGCACCGCAGGGCAGCTACTCTCTTATGGAACAACTTGTTTTGGGTTTTTTATGAGCATTGGGCATGTCCTACTTAGGAACAATTTCTGTTGGTTAAGTATAAAGGCTTCAACATGTGCAGTTTATGCAATCCTTTGCTGCATCTGGTTGTATCCTAAAGCTCACTTTTTTAAGGTTTTCTGTCTGCCCCTCAACCTGTTATGGGATATGATTGTGTATGTTTCCTCTCTTTGGTGTTCTTCTAATGGTTGTTTCAAGGGAGTGGCCATTTCATACCTGTCTAGAGAATAGAGATTGAGAAGCTTTGTTTGATTTTTTCTTGCTCTCAGTTGTTTTTCACTTTTTCTGTTTTGGAGGATTTCTTATCCTCCTTTTACTTGTACTCTCTCTAGTCTCTCCTTTCTTTCTAATAAAATTTCTTTTCCTATAAAAAATCATTTTTGTTCACATATACCATAAATCATATTTTTCTAAATCCCTATTGTAGATTAACTAGGCATTGTTTTAAACATTTCGCTGTGTGTATCATATTATAATAACAAATGTAAAGCTCACATTTCCTGTTACACTTCTATTTTTTCAAAATTATTTTCTTGCCACTTACGGCTGTATAAAATCTGTGAGCAGATGGTGGTAAAGATCATCATGAGGATTCAGAACAAAAGATTCATTTACAAAGCTTTGATGAATCTACTGAAAATATCATCAAGAAGGTGAAGCAAGCATTAACAAATGGGGAAGGATGCCGGGTATAAATTCTAATCTTTTTATATCATGAATTATTTATTGTGGTCTATTTATGTAACCTAGAAAACTCTTACCATTTGGTTTAATTCTCTTGTAGGTTTATGGCGTTTTAGATGTTCAAAGGGTTGCTGGAAATTTTCATATTTCGGTTCATGGACTAAATATATATGTTGCTCAAATGGTAAGATATTTTTCTTTCTTCATTAATCTTGCCTCACCTCGTTTAGTGCTTTAAAATATGCATATTGCAATTTCTGATAAAATTTGCTAAAATTTACAGGTTTAGGTACCTTTAATAGAATTAAAGGAGTGTTTAACTTTAATTAAAACTAAAACAATTTTTCAAATTCTTTTTAATAGCTTTTATATCCTGAGAAGTCCATTTCTTTTTTGCAATACTTTTTCTCTAGGAAACTATTTAAGGAACTGACTCAGTCCTCCTCAGTGTATAGCAGTATTTGCCTGTCTAGATCTAGAAAGTGTGAAAGGAAATAGACGGGGGGAAATATCAAGATGCAAGGATACATGCCTTAGATTTTACAATTTTCGTCAAGAAATTAGAGGTGGATAGTTTAGTAGTTGTTCAGGAAGCTAACTCTATATCTGAAGAGATTACTGAATTTTATAATTTTTCTTTTAAGCAAGAGGATGCTTATAATAGGCCCTTTATTGAGACTTTAGATTTGTCTCCTATTGCAGTGGAAAGGTTTACTTAGATTGAGAGGCCTTCTATAAGATATTTATGTACAGATTTTGAGGGATGAGGAGAAATCTCCTCGCCCCGATGACTTTGCCATTGCTTTCTTTCAGATCTTTTGGGATGCTATAAAGATTTACCTGATCAAAGTCTTTCAGGAGTTTTATGACAATGGGAGAGTAAACCTTAATATGAATTCAACTATTGTGATATACTGATATGCGATCTGTGGTAAGTGTGGGATTGTATATATGTTGCAATCTCAATTCTATAACTGAGATAAACCTTCCCACTCTGTTCTGGCCGAGTCTCATAGGAAGCTTTCACTCCTCCATAGAACTGCATTTTGTAAAGGGATAATCATAAGAAAAAGACTCCATACTCCTGATGTTGGAGAGCAACTAGATTGCTGCATCTCTGCTTAACAATAGGGACTTCCAAAAACTACAACCTTGTTCAATTATTTGCAAGTGATACCAATTTCCCCCTTCCTCAAGCAGAAAATTAGAAAACTTTGCTTCTATAACAATTAATTTTGCTCCACCCATATGCAGCTTTCTAATTGAAACACACAACTTCTCTCTCTTTTTAAACACATCCAATTCTTCTTGTCAAGATATAATTTTAACCAGAGGAAAGAAATCACTTCAGGTATTGTCTACTACTGTGATTTGTGATCTTTGGCAAGCGTGGAAGATTGTAAAGCAAGCTTGAAGGATGCTCTGGATTTATGCAGGAATGGATTTCCTTAATCTGATTTTCTTGTCTTTATTAGGAATATGCAAATAATTTCAATGCAATGTTACTTTTAGTAGCTTCTATGGAACCTTCCTGTCTAAAATTTGCTTACAAAGATTCTCATCTGAATTATTGGTTTGTTATATATCAGATACCTAATACAGTCTTTGATGCTTTTTTGCAGATTTTTGGAGGAGCAAAGAATGTGAATGTAAGTCACGCTATCCATGATTTGTCATTTGGCCCCAAATATCCGGGACTTCACAACCCACTTGATGAGACAACGAGGATTCTGCATGATACAAGTGGAACATTTAAATATTATATCAAGGTTTGAATATTGGGCTCTCTCTTGAGTAGTCTTTGAACCTGGTCTGGATAACAGTACATTTTGCCATGTTTCCTCCATGCTCCTCTCTGATAGTTTGCAGAATGCCAATTTACTTTTTTCTCTTTGTTTTCCACTCCCTAGATTAATTCTCCACATATGTTATCAGAACCTTCATAATCTCTCTCTCTCTCTCTCTCTCTCTCTCTCTCAAGTAGTTAGATCCTGTCAATCAAACCCTTGTAGAGTAGCTCTGTGAAGCCAGAATGTAATTAAAATTTAAAATTGTGGTTATTCAGTTATTTATTTATTTTCTTGTGGGAAGAGAAAATTGAAATATCTGCCCATTGCTAATTTTCCCCATATATTACTAATTGTCAATGTTATGGAGGCATTCCTCCTGCTTTATAGCCTTAAAATTTCCCATAGCTCACATCATGCTTATTGCAGGAACATAGTTTGGTGCTGTTTGTGAATGTATAATTTTATTGTGGATTCCCTTTGGACTAAACAATATACTTTTTTCTAGAAACATTTGGTGCTCGATTGCTTCCTGTATTTTTAATGTTTGGGTCTTAGTTCTGGATTTAGATAAAATTGGAATTGTAAATCCTTTAGAATTAGGAGAAGGATCTAAATTGTATTGGAAACAATATATTGTTTGGTGTAATTTTTTTTTATGCAGAAAGTAATGATCAGTTTATAATTTTGATTCAGCAAAATGGTTTTTTCTTGATTGCATAATGCTATCAAACCCTAGCTATGATGCCTAAGGACAGTAGCAGTGGAGCCTAGCTTATATATATTCAATTTAAAGCCTTTGTCTGACTCCTTTTCTTGACCAGCCATAATTATAAACTTTCTTTTGAATACCTAATTTATCTTGCTTGAATATTCGAAAAGCCCATAAACTCTTGAAGTTAGAATTGTGAATACTATTCATAACCCTAGAGCAATTTAGTGATTGTCTTTGTTATTTAAGTTAATTTTCATTGGTAAACCTCATAAATTTCTCTATTTGTGACGCAGGTTGTTCCAACCGAATATAGATATATCTCAAAAGAAGTTTTACCAACTAATCAGTTCTCGGTTACAGAATATTTTTCCCCCATCAATGAGTTTGATCGGACCTGGCCAGGTTGGTATTATGTTTGAAGTTGGCTTTGTTCATTTTTTAGTCTACTAGGTTTTGATTATTTATTTTCTATTCGTTTTATGTCTGCAGCTGTCTACTTTTTGTATGATCTGTCACCTATTACTGTCACAATCAAAGAAGAGCGGCGCAGTTTTCTTCATTTCATTACTCGGCTTTGTGCAGTGCTGGGTGGAACCTTTGCTTTAACAGGTTTTTGTCTTAACTACTAATTATCTTCCATATGATTATTAGATCTCTAAAGTTGAGGTATATTTTGCCATGCCAAAAGTGACTTGTCTTCTGAGATACTACTCCAGAAAAATAAAAAATCGGCAAGTTTGAGATGTGGTTATTTTCTTTTGTATGAAGTGGTTAGATTGGAACTTAAAAATATTTGAAGTCGGCTCATAATTTAGATAATTAAACTGTGGTTTGGCATTTTCAGCGAGAATTCAAGCTATTTAAGACATATAATAATAATAATAATAATAATAATAATAATAATAATAATAATAATAATTCCACCTCTAGGAATTGTAAAATTATAATATTCACAATTTAGTTCTCATAAGTTGGTTTTCTGGAGTCCTCATGAATTGAATTTCTTCCTGCTGCAGTTTATTTTCTTTGTTTCGTTCACATTCCTTGTGTAAAACTCATTTACATCAACAGGGATGCTGGACCGATGGATGTACAGACTTCTGGAAGCTTTAACTAAACCAAAGTCTAGAAGTGGATTACGGTAGATATGGAAGCCATTACAATTTCCAGCAACTCCCCTGCATCTGCACTATATGGAAGTTAATGCCACCTCCGATTTAAAATATGCTGGCATAGATGAAATTAAGGATTATTTTTTGAACTCTTTCACAGATTTGTGTTCATATAATTCCTTGTATTGTGTGACGTTAATAGCAAACCCGACTAGCCGTGCCGTTCATAATCTCTTCTTGTTTTGTAATGGGTGTATTGTCATATATAGCTGCGGCACATGTGGAATCCCCTTTGTAGACCTCAAATGATTTGCATTCTCTAAGGCGATTAGTGTACTTTAGAGAATAAAGTATAGAGTTATAACTGTTGATAAGAAAATTAAGAGAGTAGATTATCATATATCTATAATATGTTGTGCAAGTGATGCTTGTATTTTATAAAATTTAATACTTTTTTATTTTGTCATCAACAGTTATTATTTTATATTTTACACGTGTGCATTTTTGAAAGATTGAAATTTGAATATAGTGATTAGATAGGTAGTTTCTGTACACCTCTATCACACCTTTCCTTTTTCTATTTAATAAAATTTTAACTGCAACTGGTAACTGAAGTTCATGAAAAGTCTATAGGAGACATTAAATTGTTAGAGCATTTTTTCTTATCATTTGGGGGAGCGTAATAATGTTAGCTGGGTGTACAAAATTTCTCTCCCACTTGACAATCACTACTCCTGTTTAGACGAACATGACTGGTACTAAAGAGTGTTTTCATTGACGGGGTTGAATGAAGTTGCAGTGAAAGCAAAGAGAAGATGAAAGTACCGTGTAACAGGAGAGAAGGAAAAGTCGAAGGGGGTACACCATCCTATATTCATGACTCTGATTTCTTTCTCGGCCGAAACAGAAATACAGTGGAATCAAAGAGTTCTTATATGGGGCTGTAGAGAGTTCTTAAATGGAGAATTACCTCTTTATCGTAGTATATCTGCAAAGTTAGAGTATTGATTACTTCTAAACTATTGTTATGAAAATAAAAAATAAAAAAACTGATTGGAAATACAAGAATACCATACCGTAGAGAAGAAACATCCGTACTTGAAACATATTTAACATAACTTTCCTAGACTCTGCAGTTTATATAATCATGCTGCTGGTGGATTCAAATATCTTGGTTCACACCTCAAGTGGAAATGCCTGATCTAAGTAGTGTAGAAAATTCAGTAAAATAAATAAAAGAAAGAACAAAATTCTTCATAATTGGGGAAGACTGCTCTGATCCAGTTGTATCAACTGTTTCTGGAGGATAGCGAGGAGACCTCATGATCTTACCAAGAAAAAGAAAAAAACTGTTTCTGGAGGTGGAGTTGTTACTGTCATTGATGTTGCTCCTGCTGCTGCCTTTGCCTCTGCCGTTGATGATGCTGTCCTTAATGTTCCTGCTCCTGTTGTACATGATCACGCTGCTGCTGCTCTGTCCCGTTAACATTTTGATTAGAAGACTGAATCTGCCTACTTGCTCTCCATCTAATATATTCCGTAAGAAGAGAATTCATGCTGATTGCAATCCCAAATCCAGTGAATGAGGAAAGGAGAATGGAGAGAATTGCATTAACATTGAGCTACAAGTCAAAAAGGTCTGTGTTAAGATATATATACTTTCGCTCTCACCCACTCCTAAATGATATCTTCATTGGATTCAGGTGAAGAAACATGACAAGCACAAAATCAAGTCAGTATAGGAACTAGATCATCTTACTATAGTATAAAATACATGAGCAAACAGGATGAGAATTGCGAACTGGAAGCAAGCATAAGCCCATATGTAACTCCTGCTCACTGCCACCAAAACATATAATGAAAATTTTAAATTTATTAAACAATATTAATCATTATTAGCTAACAAGTACTTGTGTTAATGAGAAATTAGTAGCTCAGGTATCATGAAGTCTATGGCAGCATAAGATTAGAGCAACTCCAGAGAGAACAGGAAAAATAGAGTATGGGTCTCGTTCTAATCGCCTTGCATGACAGAGAAAATAGAACAATGTCAAAATTTGATTTGTTTTACCCTTTTATCCTGTTTTTAAAATCCAAAATCAGATGAACAAAAATAGAAAACTGAATGTTCCAATAAAAAAAAATTGAAAAATAGATCAAAATTGCAGCTGTTAGAAATTCTGTTTCTTTGAACTCACCAAACTTAACCGCATCCCCATTTGCCAATACCCAAACATTAAATCTGGATTCCTACTGCACGATTTACTTACGCATATTAACTAATGACAAATTTAAACAGCAACCACCCACCGTAGGGCCACATCCAGGATATTTTGTGTAACAAAGGAAATTCGATTATAAAGTTTCTTCTATTTTCTTTCTACAACACATCCTATTCCTTATTTTCTTTACATTAAGAAACTTTGTTTCCCTCTTTAATTCTCACAATTTCTGCCACACCAATCACCTGTCCTTAACCTTTGAAATTGCTGTGTTTTCTATAAAGCACTTGTCCTAAAAAAAATCTGCTTTTGAATTTGAAGCTCATATTCTACTTCAGTCAGCAATCTCTCGCCAATTTCACTGTCAACAGGCATCTTTCATTGAAAACAGCAAGAAATTGAAGTGCATATGGGAAGCTGCAAAATTCCAGGTCCTAGTAGATAATTGTTGAGATTCATTATATGCACTGAGTGCACAACAACCTGTATATTCACTGAATGCACACAGCCTGTATATTCTCAGTGTTAGTTTGCTTTAGAAACCCACTGATTAAAGTAGTGCATAGTATATATTATCCTTATTATATATGTTATCTTAAGAATGATGATGTTTGTAATCTAGGTTATAAATTCAGAGTCTGAGAAGTCATTTGTAAGTGATTCAATAAATAGAATTCTATTTTTCACTCTCTGTTCTGTCTCTATTCTGTTCTTCAAGTTGGTATCAGAGCCTACAATTCGTGGGCCTGATTCATCGTCAAATAGTCACTACCCGAGGGGGGAGGAGAGCTACCCATCCACCTTTCTGACCACCACCAGACCCAAAACTCCGGTCACAGCCTCAGAGACTGCCGACGAGCATTCCGCCGCCGACCAGTCCGCCATTCAGTCCCTCACGCGCCTCCACGCGCCGTCACAAGATTTTGCACTTGTCCGCGCGTGAAAGCCACGCGCCGTCTTCCCAGTCGCCGATGGTCTCACCGCCAGTCCCATCTGCCTCGCCGGTGTCTTCTCTGTCATCTGTGATGAACAGTCACCGCGCGTGTACCCCACGCGCCGCCACCACCGCGCGTGTATCCCACGCGCCGCCACCTCCTCTCTGCCTCCGGCGACCAATCAGTTCTCCTCTGTTTTTCTTTGTTATCCTCTGTTTCCAGCCACCATTCCAAGTATTTAAATCACTTCACCTTTGTCATTCTCTCTTTGTCACCTTTGAGGCAAGTCACCTTAGTCACCCGAGTCACCATTATTCACCAAACAGTAAACCTCATCAATGGATTCTACATTCGAATCCTCCGCTGCAACATCCAATCCAAGTTCTGTTGGCCCAACACATAACAAGAATCATCCTTCCTTTGTTTTCTCTGGGTGTCCAACTATAACCTCCGAGAAGCTTAACGGAAAGAATTACATGGACTGGCAAACTGCTGTAGAAATTTGGTTCTTGGGACAAGGTCTCATTGATCACCTGACCAAAAAGGCTGTAGATATTAATACAGCAGATCAAGATCAATGGAAGAAGGCAGACTATCAGTTGGTGTCTCTTCTATGGCAATCTATTGATCCGAAGTTGTTGGTTCACTTTCGAACCTATAAAACGTGCTATGACATCTGGAAGAAAGCTCGCAATGTTTATTCAAATGATGTCCAGTGCTTGTATGATATGGTACACAAATTAGCAACACTTCAAATGACAGAAAATGATCTCCCGACGTATTTGACCAAATCCCAGTCTACTATTGATGAGGTCAAGTTACTCATGACTGGTGATAATATGGAAAACAAGCTGGATAACATGTGCATGGTGTTTGTCCTGCATGGCCTCCAAAAAGACCTTGAATCTGTCCGGAATCAAATCCTGACTAATCCTAGTATTCCTACTGTAGAAAACCTTATGGATCGCCTCCTACGGGTTCCTCCATCAGAAACTATGATTGGATCTAGTTCCGGTTCCGAATCATTTGCCTTTTTCTCAAACACCACAAACCGAGGAAGCCGAGGTCATGGACGAAGTGGCCGAGGAGGACGTAGTTCTGGTAATCGCCCACATTGCTCCTATTGTAATCGCATGGGCCACACTAAAGACAAATGCTATTCTCTCGTCGGATTCCCTGAGAGATCAACACATGTCGGATTCCCTGAGAGATCAGCACACGTGACATACCTACAACCTCATGCCTCAGAGAAGCAGACTGATAATCAGAATGTCTTATCCAATGCTGAATTTAAGGAGTATCTTCAGCTCAAAACAACCCAACAAGGTCAATCTTCAGCTGCAGTCTCCCATACTAGTAACTCTACGGTTTGTCTGTCGCAATCATTACCTGTTAGATCCTAGCTTTTGAATTCTGGTGCTTTTGACCATATAGCTGGTAATCCTTCTCTTTTCTCCATCATAACACAGCTTAAAACATCACATTATATCACTCTTGCTGCTGGCTCTAAGTCAAAGGCCACTGGCATTGGTCAAGCCACACATCTTCCATCCTTATCTTTAAATTCTGTCCTTTTTATGCCTGGTTGCCCGTTTAACTTAGTCTCTGTTAGTTAGCTTACTCGTAACCATAATTGCTCCATCACTTTTACTAATAACTCTTTTTCCATCCAGGACCAGAGTACAGGACAGACGATTGGCACAAGATCTGAATCACATGGCCTTTACTATTTTCAACCTCCATCGTCGGTTGCTTGCACCACTACTGATTCTCCAAATCTCCTTCATTATCGTCTTGGTCATTCCAGTATCAATAAACTGAGGAAAATGGTCCCTCATCTGTCTAACTTACAGTCTTTACAATGTGAGTCATGTCAGCTTGGCAAGCATGTACGAGCTTCCTTTCCAAGCAAAAGTCCTCGTCAGACATCCACCCTTTTTGAACTTGTCCATTCTGACGTATAGGGTCCTAGTCGAGTCAGTTCTATCTTAGGGCATAGGTACTTTGTTACTTTCATTGATGATTTTTCAAGATGTACTTAGATTTTTTTAATAAAAGACCGTTCAAAAATATTAACTATTTTTCAGCATTTTTATAATGAAATTTAGACCCAATTTGACCATTCTATCCGTATTTTACGAAGTGATAATGCCAAAGAATATTTTTTCTGCATCTTTAAATCAGTTTATGGCTTCTCATGGCATATTTCATCAATCTTCTTGTCCACACAGACCCCAACAAAATGGTATTGCTGAAAGAAAACACCGTCATATTATTGAAACTGCACGTACCCTTCTGTTATATGCTAATGCATCTTTAAAACTTTGGGGTGATGATGTTCTTTCTGCTGGTTTCTTAATAAATCAGATGCCCTCTTCTATTCTTAATAACAAAATACCATATTCACTCTTGTTCCCAAAGGATCCATTGTTTACTGTTCCCCCACGTGTATTTGGTTCTACATGTTTTGTTCATGATCTCAATCCAGGTCTTGACAAGTTGCTGTCAAATGCATCTTCCTTGGTTACTCTCGTGTCCAAAAAGGCTACAAATATTATTCACCAGCTACTCATCGCTTCTACATATCTGCTGATGTTACATTCTTTGAGGATACCCTTTATTTCTCATCCGCCATAACACCGCCCTCTATTTCTCAAGTATTACCTCTTCCTTTGTCTATACCATGTATTGTTGGGTCTCCTACTCCACCTGTGTCTCGTCTTCCTTCTCCCCAACCTCTCATTACCTACCAGCGTCGTCCTCGCCCAACACCATTGGAGGATGTTGTACCCAACCAGGCTGGTGATTCATTCCCTGCTCCAGTTAATCTACCTGCTCCGGATCCACCTGAGTCTTCTCCTGATTTACCTATTACCCTTCGAAAAGGTACACGTTCCACTTGCAATCCTTATTCCATCTACAATTTCCTAAGTTATCACCGTATATCTCCATCCCATTGTACTTTTGTTTCTGCTATTTCCTCTGTTTCTATCCCTAAAACTGTCCAGGAAGCATTATCTTATCCAGGATGGAGGCAGGCTATGATTGATGAAATGACAGCCTTAGAATCCAATAACACATGGACCCTTGTTCCCTATCCTCCCGGGAAATCTACAGTTGGATGTCGTTGGGTATTCACTATCAAAGTCGGTCCGGATGGTCAGATTGATAGCTTGAAAGCCCGTGTAGTAGCTAAAGGCTATACTCAAATCTTTGGACTTGATTATTGTGACACATTTTCCCCTGTTGCCAAAATGGCCTCAGTTCGTCTCTTTTTGGCCATGGCAGCCATGCGTCGCTGGCCCCTGCATCAGTTAGACATTAAGAATGCATTTCTCCATGATGATTTATCTGAGGAAGTCTATATGGAGCAACCGCCTAGTTTTGTTGCTCAGGGGGAGTCTCATGGCTTTGCTTGCAGGTTACACACAGCTTTATATGGCCTGAAGCAGAGTCTTCGGGCATGGTTTGGTATATTCAGTACAGCTCTCCAACACTTTGGCATAATCCGCAGTGAAGCATATCACTATCTTTTATAAATGCTCCTCCTATAGTCAGTACATCTATCTTGTTGTATATGTAGATGACATTGTTATTACAGGAGATGATCTTGATGGCATTAAGAGTCTCAAGCAGCACCTATCTCAACAATTTCACACCAAAGACTTGAGACGATTGCGGTATTTTCTTGGAATTGAAGTTGCTCAGTCTAGTTCAGGAGTTACTATATCTCAGAGGAAATATGCTCTTGATATATTAAAAGAGATTGGTATGCTAGACTGTAAAATGATTGACACACATATGGATCCCAATGTTAAGCTTATGCTAGATAAGGGGGAACCTTACTCAGATCCAGGAAGATATCGCAGATTAGTTGGAAAGTTGAATTATCTCACTGACTAAATCTGACATATCCTTTGCTGTCAGTGTTGTGAGCCAATTTCTCAATTCTCCTCGTGAGAGTCATTGGGATGCAGTAGTTCAGATCTTGAGATACATTAAAAGTTTTCCTGGGAGAGGGCTAATTTATCAGAACAAAGATCACACTGACATTGTTGCTTACACAGATGCAGATTGGGCTGGTTGCCCAAGTGATAGACGGTCAACATCAGGTTATTGTGTTCTTATTAGAAGCAACCTCATTTCGTGGAAAAGTAAGAAGCAAAGTGTTGTAACTAGATCAAGTGCAGAAGCAGAGTATAGGGCTATGGCTCTTGCTACATGCGAACTCATTTGGTTAAAGCAACTTCTCTCTGAGTTAAGTTTCTGCACAATTGGGTCCATGAGCCTTATATGTGATAATCAGATAGCCTTGCACATTGCTTCCAACCCAGTCTTCCACGAGCGAACCAAGCATATCGAGATCGATTGCCATTTTATCCGCGATAAGATTATATCTGGAGAAATCATGTCGTCATTCGTGAGCTCCAATAATCAGCTGGCAGACATGCTCACTAAATCACTCCGGGGCCCAAGAATAAAATATATATGTGACAAGCTTGATGCATATGACATGTATGCACCAGCTTGAGGGGGAGTGTTGAGATTCATTATATGCACTGAGTGCACAATAACCTGTATATTCACTGAGTGCACACAGCCTGCATATTCTCAGTGTTAGTTTGCTTTAGAAACCCACTGATTAAAGTAGTGTATAGTATATATTATCCTTATTATATATGTTATCTTAGGAATGATGATGTTTGTAATCTAGGTTATAAATTCAGAGTCTGAGAAGTCATTTGTAAGTGATTCAATAAATATCACTGTTGTCCGGACCGGTCGGACCGTGAACCGGTCCCTTATTCGGTTATGGTTCAATGCCAAAACCAGATTCATGGTCGGACCGGGTTGAACCGGTCAAAATTGGTCAAAACCGGACAAAACCGGTCAAAACCGGGTTGAACCGGCCATCTTTTATTTTTTTTATTTTTTTTTATTTTTTTTTAATTTCTCAATCATTTAATTACTCAGCTGAGAGTGATATGAGACTTGATAATTAAAACCCTCAAACCTTATTATGCATTTTATTATTGGTAATGTGTGTTATAAGTCATGTATATATATATATATATATATTTGTTTATTTAATATGTAATTATAACATCATCCGGTTCAACCAAACGGTCGAACCGGTTGAACCTGAACCGGAAACTTTTCCGGTTCACTATCTGGTCCGGCTTTAACAACATTGATAGATAGAATTCTATTTTTCACTCTCTGTTCTGTTCTTCAAGTATAATCAAATAAACCTAATTTCTAGGGAGAATTAGAATAAAGGGTCAGTATGGAGTAAATTTTACAAAAAATAACCACCAGTAAGGATTAACCACACCTGTGATTAATTTGTCCTTCATTGTAAAGTGAAACACAGGTTGGTCCTTGCTTCTGATTCTCCCTAATTTCCTTGGCATATGCCAAAATACAAGGGCATCCAATTCTTTGAAGATACATTTATAATTTCAATGCTAGTAAGACCCAATTACTAGGATTCCATGTTTTAAGGGCTAGTTTCACTAAGCAGAGTTGGAGGGGAAAAGAAAGAAAGACAACTTAAAAAACAAAATATAATGTGATTCCACATTATTTGAAAATAGATGAAAAATAAGAAAAAAAAAAAAGTACACAACAAAAACAACAACCAAGCCTTATCCTATTAGGTGAGGTTGGCTACATGGATCAATTGATGCCATCGGACTATCAAAAACCAAATTTTCAGTGAAACCATTTAGAGCAAGGACAAGGTCTTTTTTAATGGTTTCTCCTAAAGTTTCTTAGGTCTTCCTCTACTCCTTTTAATAGGACTATCTTCCATTTGATCCACTTTTCTATTGGTCTTCTAATTAAAATTAATACAATTATTTAAAAATGATGGCTTCTCCTTTAATTTAAAAGTGCTATTATTATAGAACCCTGGCCTTTAAGACAAAGCCCATTATAAAAGCAAGGGGAAGCCAAGATGTGGGATGTAACGGGGGATGCTTTTGGGTCATCAGATGATTAAGAAATACTTGAAAATGCTTATTCTTCCTTGATAAGCCTGAGTTATAGACATGGAGTCAATATTCTTCAGCAATTATGGACATAATGAGGGTATTTCTAAGGAGAGAAATGAGGTGGACTGACCTTGTCACTTGTCTCGGTTCTTTTGGTTGTAGGGAAGCTCAATAATGTATGGCATTTACAGGTCTACTGTGGAAGGAGATACTAAATAAAATTCCAGGTCAATGGAGGACAAAATAATTAGAATTTGGAACTGATGGAGATGTTTATGTGATCTAAATATTATCCTATTACAATACATTATGAGTCCAATATTTGTCAATTCTCATTGCATGTATGCTGCTTTTCTCTTTGATGATTGATTCTTTTGTTATCCATCTTTTTGGGTTTGTTTGTTTGTTTTTTTTTTTTTTTGGTTATCCTTATCTTCAACTATAAGTTGCGAATACATATTAACCTACTTTTATATATTTGACAATTATATATTGACATCCCCTCTATGCATACTGTTCATTTTCATCCTTGGTAGTAAAAAAATCTAACCAGTACAAAAAATGAAATGTAAAAGAAAAAGTGCAAATTAAGGGAACTAAAACAGATACAAAATGACTTTGATATGCTAAGGCAGACAAGGAAACAAGTTTACCCATGGTTGAAGCAATCATAGATGAAAGGAGACCTAAAACGCAGGAGAAAGGTAATGAAATGGCAAGAGCACGAGGGCCCAAATCTGAAACCTGGTAAACTAGAAATCATTGTGTCAGACATACTTTCATTTCGTACAAAACAGTTAAAAAGAAAACAAGGGAAAATATAAGCCGGAAAATAATAATAATAAAAAAGGGTATACAGCATTATTCAAGTGCTATCCATATAAACTTAAAGATGGCCTTCTAGTAAGTACTAAATAGGCATAGAAACAGTATCTCCCTTTTTTCCCCATATTACACTCGGGTACAAAATGTATTCCATGGCATAATTGATTAATGCGTAACTTGAATAAAATAGTGACATCATAAATAATAAAATGCAAAAACAAAAAAAATTCACTTCTCTAAATTTTAGGGCACTATTTGCCACTCCTTCAGCACTCATTAACTATAAGATTCATGTTCTTTATACGAAATAAGGAAAATTGCTATGTTCCCTAAACTTCTGGTTTGTAGTAACCAATTAAAACAGATTTTGGCTTTTCTCAGTCTTTTAAAGTTGTGATCTTTTTATTCTCAAAAGAATTTATTATTTCATGCACATAACTATGGTTTTAGGCAAATTAACAAGTTTCACAAGGACAGATTTTGGTTAAATAATTGAAAAGTTCAATGTCAATACCTAGGTTGACAAACTATATTTTTCAGCTATTGTCATTCTCAGAAACCAGAATGGCTATTGGTGTTACAGCCCAGTCCTCAAAACAAATTTTACTTGTGGTGATATTACATGTTATTGATAGGTCCCACACCAAGGCAACATACTTGGTCAATTGATCTTTCAGAGGCAAGTTTCTGATGCAGATGGCACTGTGACCATTGGATGCAATAGGCCAACCCATAACTTAATGCAAGAAGAGCAGTTACCATAAACTCCAGCATGTGTAAAAAGAAAAAGCATACCAGTAGTTGCTCTAGAAAGCAAAAGTAAGCAAGCATGCTGACCAAGATAAGTACTGGTACATCCTGCCAGATCCTGTCATGCATGAAATAACTAGAATACATTACAATTAGAAAACTAGTGATTCACTGATGATTTGTCACAGGTTTGTAGACCAAACAAAGTGTTGTCTCCTGACAGATGTATATGTTGTTCAAATTCAGAATCAACTGCACATTTATTCTTACACAGCCCAGCAGCCAATAACATATGGTGTAGGCTTTTTGGTGTGTTGGGTGAATCTTGGGTTTTCCCACCATAGTCTGGAGCAGTTTCTCTTGATTAACTTCAAACGTTATGACAGGAGCAAGGAGGGTAAAGTTTTAAGGCAGTATGCTAATGCTGTCATTTGGTGTCTTTGGATGGAGAGAAATGCTTGGATATTTAAGGGGAAATCTCTTTCCTTAGACTTGCTATGGGATATGATTGTTTTTATGGCCTCTCTTTGGAGCTCAGCAAATGGATTCTTTCAGGGTGTTTCTTTGATGGATACACAAAAGGATTGAGCAGGTCTGTTTTAGTAATGTTTTTATATATTTTTTCTTCTGCTAGGTGTAAGGAGGAAATCTAACCCTCATTTCTTTGTAATCCTTCTTTCCTTCTATTTTTTCTTTTTCTATTAAAAAAAAAGGATACCAAACAATACCAAGAGCACATCTTCCTGCCACCTACCCATATGTGCATATAAAGTTAATGGAAGTTGCGGCTAACTAAACCTAACAACCCTCAAACAATTATGATCTCCTAAGGCCTCTGCAATATTACAACCAGCCCTAATATAAAAACAATACTTATAATAATAATGATATACATTGGCCCTTAAGCTTACATGTTCTAAATGATCCCAAAGTCTGGATCACAAGGCCTATCAAATAAACATGACAATAACTTTTTACGTCTCTCCTATGTCAGTTTGAAAGGGAATTGAACACATAAATGACTAGCACATTGACGCAATTAAACTTGCCTGTAATAAGATATTTCTCTCTGTTGTGGCACATTTGATGGCTGCCTAGCAGCAGTTTGAGGATTATAAATTTTCAACAGTGTTACTGGGAGGTTTTGGACATCCTGCTTGCAAACATCACAGGTCCTGTTTCCTTTAATACTAAACCACTTTACTGCACAGTCTTGGTGAGCAAGAGCAAGATCACCTTTACAACTGCACTCCATCTTAAGAGTATTCCCTCCTTCCCCAAGCTCCACCAAACAAATTCGACAAACTGCTTCTTCCTCTGGAATATCCTCAGTAGCATCTTCAATGGCTGGAAAGGGAAGAACATAGTGAAAAAAAAAACACAAGGATGAGGAGAAGGGATTTAAGCATATGGCTAACAAGATAACCAAGGACAATGAGAATAGTAAATTGATTAAAAATATATATTATGTATGCAGATAACAGTGGGTATAATTGATAATGCAACTATAAGAGCAACAAAATAATGTTAAAAGAAATTGTTTAAAAGAAAGAAAGACACCATACCCATTTATCTATTTAAATCATTTATTTCTAAAAAATGCTTTAGTCAGTAAGATAATTGTTACAACTATCTGACAGGTTTAAATCAAAACTTGTCCATTCACACAGAGGAAAGGTAATTAAACGCGAAAGGTGCCCTTAAGGCGCTAGGGGATTTTAACGCCTTGAGGCGAGAGACACCCGCCTCACTAAAGAAAGGCAATAACATTAGAAATAAGAAAACAATAAAAGATTTGACTGTGCATTAATTTTCCATATAAATTAACTACTCAAGCATAACTTTCATAGTAAAAAAAAAAAAGATTATAATGTTCAATTTACAAAACTAAGTCCCAAAGAATGACAACTAGTTTTATTTTAACATTCTAACTATTCTGCCTCCTTTAGCATCACAGTTGGCAAGTTAGATGGCTGGGCTTATAAGGTTTTTTACAATTGTCAATAAGGAGCTAAAGGTGTGCCTTGCCTGAACCAAAGAGGCGCACCTAAGGCGCCATAGGTGTGCACTCCACTAAAGGGAAACGCCTTAACCAGCAAGAGGCGCTGATCTCAATGCCTTAGGCGCACCTTTTGGTGCCTTTGACTACACTGCACAGAGGTGAAAGAAGTGACCTCTTTGGATAGCTCTCACTTCCACATGCAATCAGTTAAAGGCTTTTTTAAATTATAAATCCTGTTTAAATAGTTGAAAGAAACATATCCTCATGGGAGAGGTGTTCAGCACATTAAAAAGAAGCCACTTTCTTGAGAGATATAAGCATGGCCACTTACTACTTGACAGATATAAGCATGGCCTCTTTATTGAGAACCCCACTCGTACTTCTGCTTCAAATGCAAAGCATTAGTTAAGGTCATTGATAATGTTAGAATTTTCCCAGACTCTGAAAATGATACAAAGTCGCATATCGGATCTTGTTAACCATCTGAATAGCCTTGCACTATATTATATTCAGGAATGCATAACAGTAAAATATGCATTTATTACATGCCTCAGGAAATGAAATGACAGTAGGACGGTAAATTAAGAATTTTCTAATGTTAAAAAAAATGGAATGAGAAATTAATCTTCTTCTACCCATATCAGAACTGGGTGAGAAAATAGTAGGACTAGTTAGAAGTTTTAAAAAAAAAAAAATCCATCAGTTGTAAGGAGTTTTCTAGTAGGCATGGGGATAGAAGATGAGAAATTCTACTCCCTAATAAACCAGGTTCTTCTTAAATACCAAGTAATCCTAACTCACATGGATAAAGACAATCCGTAATTAAAAACCCTAAAATAAAAATTGAAACTCCTAACCTACTAATTTACAAGTTAACATCAATATAAACTTACTTCCTTCACTATCATCATTTCTTTAATTTGGAGAGTCCGGTGGCAATGGAATGAAACAGTTTTAAATGCTCTAGAGTGTTCAAGAAAAATGAGAGACAACACTTTTTAGATTATATCACCTCGAAATATCTATCTTTTCTTTCCTCTATGGAGTCTTTTAAACAATGCATTCTTGTTGATTATTTTATTTTATTTATTTATGGTTCAGTGCCCAATATTTAATAGTTGTTGCTTGTCAAAACAACTGAATCTTTCAGATTACACATATTCTTTATCAAGAAATTTAAAAGGGACACCTAGAAGAAAATTATGTACGTTCCATATATTAAGAAGAATTACCAATCTCCGGAACCGAAGCATCATCAGTTGAAGTTCCATCAACAGTTTCAAGATGTGGTTTTGCTGAAATTACACGAATCAAGCCCCTAGAATCTGTACGCCTTAAATTAGTGGCTTTGACATTAACTGGAACTGAAAATGATCGAATCATATGCTGCTTAACTTCCATTGTCTGTACAAGAAGGAAATATTCATCAATGCAGCATATTTTAAGTATCATATACCATTTTTGTATACAAAATGATAAAAACTTTTACTATGAGTACAGTACACAAGTAGTTGTTTTGATCTTGAAACAAGAATGGACAATGGAAGCATACACTTAAACCAGAATCACTCCCTGGATGTCTTCCATGTACATTCTCTGCACCTGAATTTGCAATCGGAGTAACTGGTAATGAATGTGCAGCTTTTGTTGATGAAGGGAACAAAACCTTATTATTAAGAGACTGGGACCTTGAAGTTGAAGGCTTATCCAAAGAACCATCTGATGGGGGAGTATCGGGAACTATGAGAACTGTCCTTTCATAATCCCGGGAACAAGTTTTTGCCCTGAAGCTCCTCTGAGGAAGTAAACTTCTCATGGAAGGCTTGACTTTGGCTGAATTTGGCCTTGGGGGAAGTCCTACTCCTCTAGCAGAACCCGGACTTGGCAGTGAAGGACCATCCGTCTTTGCAAAAGAAGATAATGCAATATCTAGTGACCATGTTGGTATTTGCAGAGAGAGGCTAGGTCGTCTGGACTGTGGAATCAAGGAGGTCTTGTCACCTTTTTCATTTCCAGTACATGTCTAGAAAGCCATCAAAACTAGTTCATCAAAAAGTAGCTCAATAAAATTGAGAAAGGAACAAAGCTGTTAGTATCTAATCCTATTCTTTTTATTATGTTTATTTGGCATGGCGTTCCTTGGTGTGATAATTACGTTAGAGCCTAACCAACCTATTAAGAACAAACAACTGTACAAGATGAGATACGACAATGGCTTCGTGTGATATATTAAATGATTCCAAATTACTTTTCGCCTTCAGCACATGCCCGGTATGACATGTAGTTCAAGGTCATTAGGCAAGCTCAAACTCGAAAGGTCATCCTTTACCTTAAGCTATCCAATTAATAGTTACAGTTACTAATACATTAGGAATCCAATCCATTCACAGCAGTTGCAAAACCAGATTTTTCTGCAATGCCATACAAGAAAGAAGATCTCGTGGCCAAGAGCAATGAAATAACGAGCAATACCAGTTTAATGTTTAAACCACACAATTGATAAGAAATTGAAATCTTCAAGAGTCTACTCTAAGGACTTAGAAATCCCACTAGGAAGCAAAAACCTTCACTAATTCCCCCCGCCCCCTCTCTTTCATTTTCTCTGTTTTGTCTTTTTCTTTCAAAATGGGTTTTCTCTGTGATTAGTAAAGTCACATTGATTACACATACTACTAGCAAACACAGAAAACCCAGATTCTCTCTCTTTTTTTTGTTCGGAATGGAACCCATTTGATGTACAGAAAATGCATGCAAGGGAAAAAAAAGGGTTTTCAGTTTTACAACATTCAGATTTTGAAGAAAGAATTGAAAGGGGTTTTGTAAAGTCACGGTCACCTGGAGACGATGAGCAGGATCTGACACAAAATCAGTATCATCAGCACCTGTGTTTTCCATCAAATTCCGATAAATAAAAAACAAAATTATCAGACGAAGGAAACGCTGTTTGTGGAAAAGGTGGGCAAAACTGTTACACCATCAAATGCCCAAACACCAAAATATATATATATATATAAAATATATAATATAACAAAAGGAAGAGAGAATGATGACAGGAAGAAAGGTTGGTTTGTGGAGTTTGAGATATTAATAAATGAAATGAAAGTCGAAAGATTTAGCAGCAGCAGCAATCTTTCCTATTTTGAAATTGTTATGAAGATTATTACCCGCCAACCGCAACTTGTGACTTGTGAACTTTATGATCCTTCCACTTCTCCCACGATTCTAAAATCTTGATTTTATATTTTTCTCTTTCTTTCCCTTCTTCCTCTTCACACCCCTTTCCTTTCTACGCTCAAATGGCTCTTTCAATTCCTCTTTTTTTTTTCTTTCAAAAATTAAATATTTAGTTACATTGTAAATAATATATATATATATATATATATATAGTTTTTCGTCTTTTACTTTAATTTCAAATTTTATAATTAATAAATAAATATATTTTTATTCAATTCAAATGTTAATTAAACAATAATAAATAATATTAAGTTGAGTTATACAAAATCTGCTTCAACTTATTGTCGTATGCAGTTTTTCTCGTATTTTTATTAGAAATAAGAAAATTAAGGATGAGATTAAAAGAAAAATTAAGACAGAGGAAACTTCATGTAAGAGAGAAAAAAGGAAAATATGAAGAAAAAAATAACGGTAACGATATTTTTATTTATTACTTAATCAACCCCTCACTTAAATGAGTTGAATCTTGGGCTAAGCTGTGAGTCATTCATTATCGAAGCTTTAATTTTTCTTTGTGAGAAAAAAGTTTAGAAAGATGGAAAGTTACTCAATTTAAAAGTCATAATATATCAATAAAAAATTACAATAATACTTTCTTTCTTTCTTTCTTTTTTAGCCATTGCAATAATACTTATTGATGTCTCAACTTTTAACACAAAATTTTACATTTCCATCTACACCATTAGATTTATTTCTAAATTTATGTCAAGTCACATCAAATTATTTTACACAAATAAAAAGTTTTTTTATATTTCATATGAAGTGTCAGTGATATTGTATATTTAGTTATACCCTCTTTAATTGACAATATTATAGTAAGTTAGATGAATTTTTTTATTAACTTTAACTAATAATAAACTATCACATCATGTGAGTTAAATGTAAACTTGACCCAAAAAAAATAACTACTTACATGCGACTAATTATTTTTTAATATTAAGAGAATGTCTAAAATCCAAACAAGATTGTATTTGTATTTATGTATAATTGACTACACACAAAATTTAAATTTAATCTAATTCATATGATAATTTTTTGTTTTCATGTACGAGTTGTGTTAACTAAATTTACACAATAATTTCATTTAGAAATAGATGAAAAATTTTAAGATCATATTACCAGTACCACTAATTAGTAATACCATAAAAACTCCCTAATATAATTAGTTATTTTATTTTTATGCAAAACATACAAAATACTAATTATTCTTTTGAAGTTTTAGCTACTTTTATGTTTTTACATAAAATATGTTTTGGGACTCATATCCCTCTTAAACATATGAACTTTAAAAAAAGTTGAAAATTGTTAAGTAAACAGTAAAAGTTGATGAATTATTACACATGTGCATATCACATGATGAAATAGAGGGTTAAAACCATCAAAAGTGGGTCACTTGCAGCGTATGTGAGGTAACAATTCATTAACTCTAACCGTCCACTTAACAGAAGTTTTTCTAAAGTTTAATGTCACGGCCCAAACCAATGGGTCTTGACCGGCGCATAAGAAGGATTAACCAACCTAGCAAGCCTACAGACTACTAATCAAAATAAGACAATATGCTAATTCTACCGAAAAATTCAGTAGAGTAACATCTAAAAATTAGACATCCCAACTTAATAATTCACAACCTGTTTTATAACTAGCATAACTATACACAATCCAACAAACTATATATCATAAGACCAGACCTAAAATACAGTGGAAGCTAGATCTTGCCTGTGGATAATGAAGCATATCTAAAATAGTTACATAATCAAATTGTACAAGAAAACTAAGGACATGAACAAAACAAACATACCAACACGAATAAAGTGTTAGGCTTACCAAAACGACCAACTTCTAGTTATTGAAAGAATCTGGACCTGGTTCAGTATTTGTATCTGAAAAACATAAATTAAAAGAGTGAGTCATAAGACCCAGTGAGAGATAACATACTCTATATTGAAATTACTTATACATATCGAAACATATGCGTTATTTCAAATAGTTATAACAAAAACTAATAAGTAGGTAAGTCATGAAATACCAAATCCAATATATATCAATTGTCAAATATCGTATGGGAGTTAAACAGACAAACACCCACAAACCTTAATTCCTATATCAAAAGTTGCATCAAACTATAAATAGAGAAAGATATGAACCTTAGGATTACCTTTAGAAGTCAAGAAGATGAAGAATGGTTAAGATGAGTTTCTCACCCAACCAGCAAATTTCCCTCTTTTAGAAACCCTCAAGACAATTACCAAGTAAAATTAAGAGGGAAATCTCACTAGAGGCTTTCAATCTTCAAAGATGAAGCAAGAAAATAGATGAGTTTTGGTGAGGAAGAAGAAAAGGAAGAGAAGGAAGAGCAGAAAATGAAATAGAAGCACATGAAATTCGTGTTTTAAGTGATCTGTTTGTCTTGCACGGCCGTGCAACCTTGCACACCTTGCACACCCTGGCCGTGTAAGAGACTGATTAGCAAAAAGAAAGAAAAGAAGAAAATAAGCACGAAAGCAGTGTGTTGCAAGGCCTGCTGTGCCACCTTGCACGGCTATGCAAGACCTCCAGAAAACCACTCAGCAGCTTATTTACATTTTTTCTTTTTAAGTTAATGGATTTGTACTATCCATTAACTTTAAAACATAAATGTAAATAAGAAAATACCCCCATTTGGATTCAACAAAAATATCAAAAAAATTAATATCCTTAAGAATAAAAAGTCAAAACTTGAGGTTTAGTTCAAATTTATGAAATTTGGTACCTTTTAAAATTTCCCATTTCAAAATGACTGAGTTAAATGTTTCTAAAAATTCATGAAAAATCATTTTGTAACTCTTTGACATCCAAAGATCCATTACCGCCAATTTTGAATTCAATAAAATACCTATTTACTATAGCTCTCCATATAGGTACTATTTTCCAGATTTAGAAAATTTTCAAGACCCGTACTAACAAGTAGTCATCTAGTATGCCATAAAAGGGTTCAAATGATACTTATAGGACATTTTTAACTCATAGAGCTTATGGATGACATAAAATGACTCACAATGTAATTCTAAACATTTATGATCTCACACAAAAGACTATAAGAAAGACTGGGGTATTACATTTAAGAAATATGTCACAAAACAAATTTTATATTAAATTTAATTTTGATCAATTATTTTTTTAACACTATCATCTAATTATATGTTGGCAATTTATTAAAGACGTCTTATTATCACAATAAATATTTAAAAAATTTAATATTTTTAATAATGTATTAATATATTATTAGACAATAGTGTCAAAAAATTTACCCCCATAACAAATCAAATTTAAATTCTTATATATATCAAACGTAAAAATGATTAATAATCTGTATTTTGCCCTACCTAATATCTATTCATTATTATTAAAAGAAAAAAAAGATAGTCACGTTTATCAAAAGTTGCAAAACAATCTTTCTTTATCTCATCTGAGTATTTGTAAAATAAAAATTAGACTTATGAAAGTCAATAAAAAATAAACATTTCAAATTTATACTTAATTTTATTTCTCTAATTTCCTTAGTTTGCTCCGCTTTTAGCCTAATTACTTTTTTGGTGTAATTTACTATTTTTTATTTTAACTATTTATTAATGTTTTTTTTCCACAGAAAAAAAAAAGAAAAAAAGTGTTTTCAGTTTTCATGCACACACATCTATCTGTACATGCCCTACTTTTTAGAATGGAGTTTGATTTAATTTTGAATAAATTGGCTTGGAATCGTACAACAATTGTTAGAAAAGGAAAAGGTCAATGTAAATAAATGGAGGTGGTAAGCATGTGGTAGAATATCCAAGCTTATGTCTTATTTTATTGTTTAGTTTGGAACTGGAAGATACTTGGCAGTTTCTTCTTGTAAGTTGAATTAGAACCCTAATGGCAATGGCAACCAACGTTTGACGGAAGATTGAAGATTTTTGAAGGGTCCCAAGTCACCAACCCCCACCAAGCCCACCACCACAAGTCGCAGGCTGACATGGGCCACTACAAAGGGTCACGCTATCATCACAAGTCACCCAACCTACCGTCTTCGTCTTGGGACGCTGCTTCCCGGAACCATCAGAACAAAAGATGAGATGAGACACACTCACGACTCATGACTCACGAGTCATGAGTCATGACACATACATCCCAATTGCCAACCACGCCGTTAACACCATTTTATCATAAACTTTGATCAACATGCCATTGCCAACCCCTCTTCCTTTTTATTATCTTATCTAAGTAAAAGATTAACTTTTATTTAAATAATTTTACAATTTAAATAAAATTTATATATTAATAGAGCTATTTATATTTAGCTTAAATCTTTGGTAAAATATCATTTTTATTTAGAAATTTTATATTTTTTGAATATTTATATTAGATATCTATATTTCACACGTGTGTATGTAATTATAAGATGCCTACAAGTGAAAAGAAAAATGTTAAATTCTCTTAATACTGATAGATTAAATAGCTCATAAATTGAAGAAATTACATGGTTGTGATCAGTTGAATATAAGGACTGTGTATTAACTATTAAGTGGAAAGGGTAATAAATAGTATTACTCTTTTTCCCGATCAGCGATATAGCCACGTCGCATGTCGCAAGTCACATGCTGCCGCCTAATACTAATACTAACATATATATATATATATATATCAAGGGCCAGGATGTGTTTGCTTCCCTCAATTACGCTGTTAACTATGACTGACCACATTGAAAGTTGAAAGTTGAAACCACCATAAATACCCCACCAACACACATCTATCTTTCCTTCTTTCTTACGTCTCACCAAACGAACAAACGGAACCAGGTCCTCTCTGACTCTCTTACTTGCTTTCTTATTCTTCTTCTTCTTCTCCCTCTCCCTTCCTTCTGTTTCCATGGCCATGAGTGAAACCATGTCTGGCCCTAATGACTGGCTCCATTTCTATCAACAAAATTTCCCTGGTCAAGTGCTCCCATATTCCGTTTCCGAAGCTACCACTGTCACAACCACTGCCGCCACCAACCCCCCACCCCCACTTGGGATGCTCAATTCTACCTCATCAACAGCCACCCAGTTGAGCCCAGAAGGCCGAGTCTCCAAGCCAATCCGACGCCGATCCCGGGCTTCAAGGCGAACTCCAACCACTTTGCTCAACACAGACACCACAAATTTTCGTGCCATGGTGCAGCAATTCACTGGGGGTCCAAGCGCACCCTTTGCGCCAGCTGCATCATCGGCATCTGGTTTGCCAAATCTGGGCTTCGGGTTTGGCTCACGTCCAGTCCATGTGAACCCAAGTGGGCTCATGTTAGCCCCTTCTGGCTACCGTCTTCAGCAGCAACAGCTATATCAGCAGCAAAACCAGCACCACATATATAGTAGTAACAGAGAAGGTGGAGACAATACGTTTGTTCAGAGACTAAGCAACCCAAGACCTCCAAATGTTACTGATCATGGTGAGCTTTTGATGGATCATGGAGGGCGTTTCTTCCCAAGTACTTCTTCTTGATTCTGATCCTTCCTGCAGAGAAACCCCGTAAAGTCCTGCAATAGGAACAGGGGTAGCAGTTTTCTTCGGTCTGAAAGTGACATAAAGCAGACAATTAGGTGCTCTAACTTAGGGAGAATTGTTGACCAACCTATGTAAAATATATTTATGGGCACAGCACACTTGTTTGGGTCTTATTTTTTATACTTTTCTTATTTTGGGGTTTTTCTTTTCTCATGGTTCTAGATCCCTTTGTTGGCGTTGCCAAACTTTTATTTATTTTCCTTTTTTTAATCACTTGATTTGTCTGTTTGTTTATTTTCTTTGTATATTTTGTTTAGTTTGATGTTAATATTAATTGGGACCCTTTTCTAAGGTAGTCTCCTGGCCCGATGAAAGTGATATTATTTTGGATGTGCTTAGTGGGTTGCAAGCTATTCCAACCAAACTCCATTGTAGGTGACACACACAAAATCTTTTACGTAAGTTGACTTGCAATATTCTCTTTGATGTAGAATGTGGGAGCAGCCCTCATTCCTTGGGCCGAGACCCAATAGTACAAAGTAAGGAAATAATGGGCCATTAGACCTCTTACCCGGTGGTATGAGGATTGAAGATACATACAAAAGAATAAATAAATCAATGAATAAAATAATAATGGAAATAGAATTATGTCTGTCTCCTTCCTATAATGATTGTTATATGCCCTCCTTCTATTATTATGTTTCTGGTACATTTTCTTGTTTTTCCATTTTCTTCTGAGGTACTTAATATTTACTAAATTGTGCATAGCTACATAAAAATAGTTTTAGGTAGTGTTACCATTAGGTATCAATGACTGTGTCTTAAGACACGTTATGAATTTTCAACTCCAATTCTGTGAACCCTATCATGTTGACCATACATTTCAATACCCTGATTTTTTATTATTATTGGTTTGGCAGTTGGAACGCAGAATAACAACTTATCTCATCATAAAAAAAAGTCAAAGTCGTGAGTTACATTGCTTATCATGTGTCACACATGCAATAATTTAACAAGTTTGAATTCCGTATGATGTTAAAATGTATTATTATTATTATTATTATTATTATTATTATTATTTCACACACTCAAATTCTAACTCTAAGTCGAAAAGGATACACAAATCTTACTTATGGATTAAAAGCTACGCACATTTCAAGTTTGAGAATAAAAGCTGTGAATCCTAACCATACAAATTGGCTAGCCAGATCCTTATGGGTCTGTAACTTTTTTCATGTCTATAAATACCTCCACGCAATTCTAACAACTAAACTCATCCAAAACCAATCGAACTCCATACCTCTTGATTTATAATTTCAAGATTATTTTTGGCTAGTTTACCAATAAGATTCTCCCCCAAACCCTCTCCCCACCTTCCATCGTTCGTTTTGGAGTTAGATTTTCCATGGGTTTAAGAGGGAAAAAGAAGATTAACAAGCTCATGGAATTTTGAGGTAAGAACAAGTTTTCTCATGGTTCCAAGTGTTTTCAGTTTCATTCTCATTATGGGTTTCCTTCTACTAGATAAACCAAGAGAATGTTACTGTAGACGCTTGAATATGCCATGTGGTGGAAAGGAATAGACTTGGAGTTACTGTAAAGGATATTGGGAGCCTATAGGATACGCAAAGAAAGGAAGGCTTGATAGCAATGCCAGGCGAGTGGCCTCTAAAGTCTTGTTTGGATTTAAGTATGAGAAGTTTGGAACTCATTTGGCATGATTTTTTATTATCTAAATAATTGGATATGTTAAACCCTAACTCCCAGTCAACTCATGAAATTCTGTGGAAGGATTTTAGGAAAGTTAAATGAAACGATTATAAGAAAGGAGTTGTTATAATATCTTGACGGATTTGGTATTCACGATAAATTGTCAATAAATTATTAACTGTTATTTTTTCAATACATGTTTAAACATCTATTAAATATAAATAACAACTAATGAATGTTTGAAAACTCACATTGATACTACCCTGAAAAAAAATATAAATACCAGAGTAATCCACCTAAAAGAATAGTCCTGCATGAATTTAGGAATTGGTGGTGTTTATTGAAAGGATTTCTTAATATTCCGAAATAAATTCAGAGGATGTGCTTGCCTTCATATGATACATTTGGCTTTCTTAAGTAAATTATTTTTAGAGAGTACTCCTCGCGTTTTATGGAAGCTATTGCATAGTCTGTCTCAACAATCATGGCATGAGAAATTTATTCAGTTAAATTATTATTGTACAGCAATCAAATTTACTACCGACACTACAAAACACACTTTGAGCCTCCTAACTTGTAACATTAGCAGTACCTTGCATCAAGGGAATGCAAGTACTCTCAGCCTTCAAGACCCTCTCAAGTCATTGTGGATGAAAGCAAACTCTAAAGAAGCATGCATGAGTGAAAAGAGAATGAAGATTAAGAGCCCAAAAGTGTAAATAAATAAATAAAAATGAGATAGTATTTTCCCCATCTAAATTGAGTCACTTACATGACTAATCACAAACACAAGTGCGGGGCAAGTTTTCTTACCAAGCATATACACAAACAACATTTTCATATATACCAGCACTCCACATGCTGAATTTTGACTACACCAGCAAAATGAAAGTTCCCATCTGCAACTCAGAAGTATGTTCCACGATCCAAGATCGCATAGAATATTACAGAAATCTCATGGACAGTTGCTATGCACATTCTGCAATGAACCCAACAACTCCATTAAAGTATACCTACTTTTTGTTCTCATCTTTCCCTTTGTTCGGGGGATTAAGCTCATCATCATCATCATATTCTTCAAAATACTCATCACTATCATCCTCCTCCTCATAATAATACTCTTCATCCTCCTCCTCCTCCTCTTCCTTATCATCCTTGCCATTTTGTAGAAGAAATGAGCCGTCTCTTGACTGCTGACCTCTTAAACTCTCTTGAATTCGATCCCTAATTGCCGTTCCCTGATATCGATCCAAGCGGTGACAGAAATTGATAAAATAAAATAAAAATAAAAAACAAACAAGAAAAGTGAGAAGCTGACTCATAGTTTGCATGCATCAGAAGAGTTACATAATTTTTTGCATAAATTAGCTCACCATCTTATGGCAACCTTCTTCAAACATTTCCAGAAACCCAGCAACCCAACGATCAGCATTTTCCACCCACTCATTACGATGCATACCAGCAGTCTTTGCAACAATTTGGATCTAGATGAACAACAAAGATATGTATATCCATCACATTTCCATAAAACCGAGGTAATTTTAAAATGTATGATACTATTAAGCGTAAATAAATGTTGAAGGGAGAATGCTAATGTCCATAGCACTGCAAGTATTGCTTTATTATGTGATATCTTTAGGCTTTGACATTTTACTTTCTTAAGGAAATATCTCCATGATCAACTGCCCGTTCCTATATATATCAATTTTAAATCTTGCCCTCATCTATACCTACTACTACTGCTATACAAAGTGAGAAACCTTGATAAGGTTCAACACTTTCAATATAATGCAATAGCTCCTTCTCACACAGATCTACATTTAACAAAACCATTAATTTAGAAAGCTGCTTCCTAATATTGCTTTTAAAAACTATTCTTAAAAACAGAAAAGCAAAAACAGAATCAAAGAGGGCTCAAGTCTCAGTTTTACAAGACAACTACAGTTAAGCCAATCCAGAGCTTTTTCACTCTCTAGTCTCTTCAACACGTGGACACAAGATTTGTAATCATAGCCAATTGATAATTTGAGCTTAATAAAGTCTTTTAGGAACAAATTTGAAATAAGCGATATTAGGAATCAGATCTATAGCTGACAATAGAGAATCATGGCAAAGCAAAAAGCAACTGTTTGATATATTCAACCACATTTGTTGCTGTTAGCATGGTAATCAAACTCGAGTTTTAACACGTAAACTCTTACGAGTTCACCACCCAAATCGAGCCAAAACGCTTGAAAACTCGCTTCTTGGTGAACTCGGCTA
Organism: Styphnolobium japonicum; assembly: GCA_023212625.1. Taxonomy (NCBI): domain Eukaryota; kingdom Viridiplantae; phylum Streptophyta; class Magnoliopsida; order Fabales; family Fabaceae; genus Styphnolobium; species Styphnolobium japonicum. The sequence goes on from JALBWW010000006.1 coordinate 448,406, forward strand.
AACTCGGTGAACTCAGTGAAATCGCGAGCCTGCGAGTTCGAAATTGGGTGCTGAAAATGCCCAAACTCACCTTTTTGCTTCGGACCCAAAACACAGCAGCTTAGAGGCTCAAAACTCCATGTTCGAAACTTCACTTCTTCGCCGTTGGGCACTTCATCTTCTTCCTCTGTTCTTGGCTGAGAACTTCTTCTTCTTCCTCTGTTCTTCGTCATTCGAAACAGCAGCGTCTTCTTCCCCTGTTCTTGCACATCTGGTTGGTGCGTTTTGTGTGCGTCTGGTTCTCATCGCCGGGAAGGACAGGTTCTCTTCCGCAGGCACTTGGGTTGGGCATACCAGGTTCTTCCTTCGACACTACTTCCCATCTTGTTTAATTCCTTTGAAAACAACTAATGTTGTGATGAGCCCTTCATTTTGCCTCTATTGTGTGCTTTTGGCTTGATTGTGTTTTTAGTTTTTCTTGTGTGATTTTAGAATGTATGATATAGCTAGTTCAGGTACCACAAGCAACAAAGTTGCTTCTAAAACAATTAAAAATGCTCCACTATCATATCTTATTTATTTTGTTTGCTTTATTATGGATTTAGAATGTTGGATGTTGATTATGAATGTGTAATTTTATTATGTTTCGGTCTATAATATTTATTTTCAATATTATTATTAGAGTAAGTAAACTCTTACGAGAGTCGAGTTTGCGGAACTTCCACGAGTTTACGTAAACTCACGAATTTGACAACAATGGCTGTTAGGACTCCAATTTTTTGAATTCCAATAAACCACCTAGTCCTAAATAATAATTAAAACAACATAACCACAACTCTCAATTCAGCTTGGGTTATTATAAGTTTTATTGCTTTTACTCCTTAATTTACTTTTGTGTCCTCAATGAAGCACTCCAAAATCCATGCATTCAAAACTTCCACGAAACTGTGACGATAAACCCTAAAACCAGTAACCGATGTACAACATCCCATAACAATTTGAATCACAATTGAGTCTTCCTATGAAAATTTTCAAACCACTTTAGCTGGGATTATCAGCTCCTACTTCCATCAACTATTACATTACAGATGTGTTTGACTTCCCACAATCCCCTCATCCCATTTAATATACGTACCCTTGCTTAAAGTAAGTATTAATTCAACTTGATTAATTAAATGATATAACAGTACACATACCTTTTCACCAACCTTTTCTTGATGTTCCTTTACTTTCTCTTGTAATGTTTTCAACCTTCTATTCACCCTCAGTCGCTTTTCCTGTTTATGTTAAACACAACAACAACCACAAGAGATAAGCTCATACACCAAAGGAAAGACAGCATTGATGTCAATATAAGAATGAATAATTCACTTAATAAGGTATCCTATATAAAGTAGAATACATCAAAGAGATCTTTGTGAAAATCATACCTTCACATAGCTCACGCCAAGCTCTTTCCTTGAGTACCCACGATCCAAATTCCGCAACACATATTGGTTATAATCTTTGACAATCCTCATTATAATGTCCGACGTAGATATTCCTTCAGTCCGTTTTGTTTCCTTAAATCTCCCAATGGATTTAACCTGCATAGAAAATTGCATGGCATACTATATATGTGACAGAAGAAAGTAACAACGAAATAAAAATATAAATTACGGCAGAAAGAAAATTTGCTGGTACATACAAATTCATAAACATCATTTGCAGCACCACTGGCATCAGCATAACTGTCGACAATTCATTGACACATGCAAAAGATTATATATATATTATGCATTCAAATGCTTGAAACAATGGAGGAAAATAAGTGGATGGACATGTTGAGAGAAGTTTTGTTGGAAGGGGGGGGGTGAATTATTCTTACGGAAGAGAGTCATGAGCGACATAGTCAATCTTGTGCTTGTCAAGAAACTCTTGATTGACAACCCAAGGTGCATCGGGAATGACTTCATCCACCCATCTGTTCAAAGTGAATATTCTCAATACAACCATACATTCTCTCAATTCCCTAAACAAGGAATATACATGCATTTGATACACTAACACCGGGAACAACATAAATCAATACCATCAGCAAACATATTTTCAAAAGAGTAGTACATGATTCAAATAAGCAAGCTATTCATTAAGAATGAGTGAATGACATATAGAGAAGTAGAGGCAAGCAGAAAATATGATACTTGCAGTGCCGCAGAGATTCATATCGTTCAGCCTCTGTCATAACAGTTTTGCCTTTGTATTTGTGGGTGACTTCATCGTTGCAGCACCCAACAAGCAAGTATGTATTCGGAAATCTAAAATTCCAAAACAAAACTAGATGCAGTAAGAAAAGTGTCAACAGAAATGACCTTGAAACTAAAATTTTAAAAATGATTGAGAAATATGAAATTTCCTATAATGTTTACCAGAATTGCATTAAGCAGATCTGAGAAGTAAATAATAATGATTGATTGGAGAGAATGTATAAGTTAGGAAATTAGGAGAATTGAAGATGAAGAAGCATACGATTTCTTGGCTTGCTCAAGGGAGCGAGCATGACCAAAGTGGAAGAGATCGTAGATGCCATCCGCGTACACTCGAACGGGGCGCTCCTTATTGGAATCCAAATTCGAATGATCACTGCGATCGTAGGGCTTCGCCTCTGCCATTCGAATCACCTCTTCTCTTCTCTCTTCTCTCCTAATCCCGCTTTCTATTTATTTTTATAAATATTTTTTCTTCTTTTAATTTTAATTTACTTTATCCAAGTAAATGATTTATAAATAAACAGTAAGCGTTCGGTAACTAATTAGCCAAATAAGAAAGAAATTCCTTTGACTTTTAAAAGCTAAATGAGTAAATAAAAATATTCGTCTGACTTAGTTGTCAAATTATGCTTTATACAAGGTAGATTTTATTTGTAAATGCAGGAGTTTAAGTTTTACTAAAAATAACTTGTGGCTGGAGAAGTCTTAAAAATATAAATAAATAAAAATATTGTATAAGAACAAATATTCCGTAGATATACAAATGGATTTTACATACCACAAAACTTTGTACCAAAAAAATATATTAATTTACACTACTACTTACATACAAAGATGCATTTCGCCATGTGTTCGTGCTGAAAAAAATTATATTTTTCTTATTCAAATTACGTTTTTCTTCAGTACTATGGATATTAGGCCCAGCCTATATATGTCGTTTAGGGATCGTTACAAAACTCAATCATCGAATTAGTTCATTAACAATATGATCGTGAGAAATAACCAAAATTGGGACATGATCGGACCATAAGATCTCCATCTTCTCTCTCTCACTCAAGGTATAAAAGGAGAGGGCAATCAACAAAGATACACACAATACCTAATACATTACAAAAATTGACTTCGTGAGAGTGTAATTACAAGTATTCACTTTAACTTGGAGAGTACTTAACAACTTAGGGGAGTGCACATTGATGTTGTCACAATCAAGGAAAAAACAAGCTACGAAATTAGGTAACTTTACAAAAAAAGATAAGCAAAGAGAAATAAAATAAAAGTTTAAGAGTCACCATCAATCAATTTTTTTTATTAAAAAGTAGAATGGTACGATTGGACATCTCAAAAAAAAGTCTGCGTACCAGAATTTGAATTTGGGGATTGATTACGAGTAAGAAATGTATTACCACCTTACACTATCTGTTCTGAGAATGATTACCCATTTAATCTGAAGTTATCTGTTGAGTTAATTGAATTGGTCATTTATTGTTTAAAACAAAATATTTTTATTTGTTATTTTTCATGTCCTATTTTGTCGAACATATTATCAAAGAGTGATAAATAACTAAGACAGTGAATGAGTGACTTAATAGCCATTATTAGGGAACAAATCATAAGCCTGCAACTTATTAAGAGTGAACATGGTGAATTGAAAATTTTTATTTCCAAGAAAATACATGTTTTCAAATGGAAAAGTTCTTGAAAATGGATTTTACAATGAAAGAATATTATTTGACAAAATAGAGGATTTTAAAATGATTTTTGTAAAAGGATTTTCAAATTTTTAATTTACCAATGTCACCAAGTACGGGCTATATGAATTTATTCACAATTATTTTGCGTTATTTAATTTTATCGTTTTAAATTTATTTGAGAATTTCGGAATTAGATCCCGCCAGCACTCCTAGAAAAATCCAATATAAATGCCTCGAGAATATAGAGAAGATTTTAGTTAGTCAAACTCTGATCCTCTCCCCATTTCCATCATTGGCCAATGTTGAATTATTTTAATTGTTGGAGGTTATTTAAAGTCACTTCAAATGATGAAATTAATAAATGTAACAAATTAATGATGAAACAAGATTTTTTTTGGGAGGTCAATTATGACCTCACCTGCGCTCCCGATAAAATCACAAGATTTCTCCTCACCTCAGAGAAGTCAAAATGTCATTGCCATTGTAACTAATTCTAATTATATCATCGTTGGAATCTTGTATTATATATTAATGATCATGTTAAAGGATGATAACATTAAAATAAACAAATTCATTATGGAATAAGATTGTCTGTCAAATATTATTTGTAGCCCCCTCAACACTCTCGGTAGAACTATAAAATTTCTTTTCACCTCAAAGAGATCAAAATGTTACTGCCGTCGCAATTAATTTTGATTAGCTCATCCTTGGAATCTTATAACATAGATGAATTTTTTCTTTTTTATTACTTGTAGCAAGTGTGATTCAAATAAGTAGAGAATACCAAAGAATGAAAGTATAAAAAACAAACCATAATATCGATTCAACTAAGGGCAAAATTGTGAAATGCTTATTAATGTTGTGATAATCTTGGCCGACTGACCACTTTGCTTGGCTGACCGAGCACCATGACCAGCTAACCGACCGAGCTGAGCTGTATATTAGTCCATCGGCTCACTACCCGACTATTCATATGTTGAGAAGAGAAATAGTGGTTTGATCGGTCGAAACCAATCAATTAGTGTTAGGGATGGGAATAGTGGATGGATCGGTTGAGGAGGATCAACTTAAGGATGAGATGGGGATTGGAGAGGTAATCTCAGGCGGTGAACTAAGGCATTATGGGCCCAGGATCGAGGTCTGGTTGGTCAGTTGGTGAGCCAAGGTGATATGGGCTAAGGCTCTGCTCGGTTAGTCGGTTTATAAGTAGAGGAGTTATGGGTTAGTGATTGGTCGGCTCAGTTGATTTGGGAGTTTAGGTGTGCTAGGCTGAGGATCAGCTCGGGTCAAATTGGTTTGTGAGCTGATGTGTTATGGGCTAAGGATTGACTCGGGTCAGATCGATTATGAGCTTAGGTGTTATTTAGGGCTCGGGTTTAAACCGACCAGGTAGTTGGCGAGCTAAGTTGTTATAGGCCAAGGCTCGGTCTTCTCGATTGGATTAGTGATCTGGGAGGTTATGGGCTATGGGTAAGGGTAAGGTACGCTCGGTCGGTATGTTGGCTGAATGGTTAAAGGGCTAAAGATGAGGTCGACTCGGTCGGTTTAGTGAGCTAAGTTGTTATGGGCTAAGGCTCAAATCGGGTCGGTCGGTCAAGTGGTCTGGTGAAGGGGTTCTCGGTTGAAAACTCTTTTGGAGGGTATAACGGTCGGTCAGAAAGTGTCTGTTGAAATGATGGTTGGTCAGAAATAGTCCAGGGGAAGGGGTGATCAATCGGAAGTTGGTTTAGGGTGTGAGTGGTCGGTCGGTCGGACATGGACACAAGCTCTGTTTTCTGATTTTTCATAAATTTGGCATAAGGTTGATGGCTATTTAGCTGGGTATTAGGCACATGTTTGGTGGCAAAACGATAGGATTTCGTGGTAATGTTGGTTGTTCATGGGTGGTTATGAATTGGTAATTTATAATAGGCTGGAGGTGCCCTTATTTTGAATGATAAAATCCAAAAAAAGAACTTCTTCATCTCAATGTCACCATAAAGATGAGAGAGTATGCATATTTATCAGAACACACTTATCATCACACATGTATATTCATTTACCCACTCTTGCGCATTTGGATATCATAAGCAAAGTAATAATAAGGCCAAACATTCACTAGGTACCCTCAAAATTAAAAGTCAGCAACTAAACATCTCAAAACAATTTGAATCTTTTTTACACAATTAAATGGATATAGATTACACTATGGCAACACAATACCAGAGGAAGACAAATTTGATATCGATTAAACGAGAACCATAGGACTTGCACAACCACAAACGAAATCAGATCCACATTCCAACTTGGAAGATTATATATATATATATATATATATATCCACATTCTAAATAGAGGGGAGGGACAAAGAGGTTATTGAACCCAATAATATAACAGAAAAAGCTTCGTAGGTGCCTCTGTAATTCGAAAGCCCAATCTCTCTTTCCTACTCAAATTCTCTCTTACTCTCTAAAACAATCGAAAAATTCCCAAAAGAAAACACCAAAGAAAAACCAGGAGCCCCCCAAATACCACCAAGAACCCCCTCTCTATAGAGGGAGGTTTTTCGCAAAACAACAAAACCATTCTCTCCATTTATGTGATCGTATGGTGCGGGGACCACGTCTTTGACGTACGACGACGACGACCAGAAGGCAGCTTTTGCTGGGTTGGTACAGGGCGCGGTTGGAGGATGAGTAACAGTAAGTCGGTGTAGGGTCGTGGTCTGTGGCTTTTATGCAGTGGCTAGTGACGCATAGTGGTGCAAATGGAGTGGAACGGGGGGAGAGAGGCGTGCAGATGACAGTACTTAGTAGCGTTATTGCAGAGGAGTGGAGCAGACAATGGTTGGGTGACAAAGAGGTTGTCGAGACCCCGTCAAATAATAAAATTTACCGGTTCGCAAACTAATTTGTAGTATAGAGCATGAACCGAATCGTCTCTCAAGGATCCAAAAAGAACAAATATTTAATCAGATCAAGATAATTAAAAGGGGGGTTTAATGATTGGAAAAGATTATACACTAGTTGAATTAAAAGAAAGTAATTAACAAATTTAAAGAAACAACCAATCCAAGGAAATTTACCGATCTTGAGTTTAACTCATCATTGATCACAAGGAATTCACTTAATTGCTAACCATGTTCCTGGCCTTAGATCATATCAAGACGCCTCAACATGATCCAAGAATCCTCTACTAGATAAGCATCTAGGATTTAATTAACCAAGGTTAGATAAAGTAAGCACCATCCAAACATAGATTAACCTAAGATCAAGAATTTAACCAAGCTAAACAATCCATCAAAAAGCTTTAATAAATTGTTTATTCTATGTGATCCTCTTGAATACATGATAATAAAGCTAGTATCACATAAACATCCAAATCAAATTAAGCAATTCAATCTAGATCAAAATTAAAAGAGGAAGAAGAGAAACTTGAATAACAATTAAGCAATATGAACAAGTAAAACAAGATCTCCAAATTAAACATCAAGATGGATAATCCCTTAGATTGATTATGAGAGCCTAGCCTTCCATGGATGGGAAGGAAGAACTCAGAAAATAAAGAACAAAAATGAAATTCTAAAGAGAAGGGAGAAGAAGAGAAAGAAAACTAACAAATACTCAAACTTACTACAAAATTGAATTCTAACTTACTTCCAAATTGAATGCCTCTAATACAAAGAGGTTGGGTCTATTTATACTAATCCTAGAAGCCAATTTGTACATGTACATAATCTGAATACAAGCTATAAGAATATGAAAATTGTCAAAAATGGAAGCTTGATGCATGGTTGGTGGCTTGGTGCATGGTAGGTGGGTTGGTGTATGGTTGGTGGCTTTTAGTCAACAACTCTTATCTGACTTCTGGCTTCAAATTCATCACCTAGACGGTGCATTTTGGCTTGGATGTCTCATCAAAGTTGTAGCCAGTTGTCTCCTTGAAAATCTCCAATTTGAATCATGTCATTTGGACTTTTAGAACTCCAGAAATGCCAAAAACACTGCACCTACCTCAAGTTAGGTTGGAAGAACGTGTTTCCAAATTCAGACCAACTGGTAGCTTCATTATCATGCCTAAAACGACATCTATTAACAAAATGGTCTTCAGTGAAGTTGGAGATATGGGTCTTATCTTTCAAATGACCAAGTTTCAGCCCAAGAGGAGGCCTATAACCCACTATATAGTCCAATATGTGCATACTGCCCAGATGGTTCCGTGACAGCAAACTCACTCTGTATTGTAAGGATGTTTTGGACTCTTAGAAGTCCGATCCAGCTCTTGAGTTCTTCATGAAACTTGTAGATCCTTGTCTTAGCTTTCCAAAGACATCAAGAACACCTCAATTGGATCACCGAGTCCCAAGTTATGACCTAACCAAGGAAGAAAGGTCAAAATGCATCAAAATCCGAAAATTATTCAATATTTGCATTAAAGCCCAATGAAGCCCAACAACATTAAACTCATCTCAAGTACTAATATTGGGCACAATAAACATCTAATAATGCCTAATACAAAGCTAACATAAGTGTCTCAAATTGATTGATCATTGGGGTAGTGGTGCAAGGGGCGGTGCAGGAGGTGGAGCAAAAGTGGTACTGAGTAGTGGGGCAGGGTCGGTACTGGGTAAAAGGGATGTGTAGAGGCCGATGCAAGGCAAAGAGGGCATGATCCCCTTCGTGCCCAAGGCGGCACAGAAGCTGCTAAGGCTTCTCTTGCGAAATAAAAGAAAAGATGAGAGGGGGTGTAGGCCGGGTCAGGATGATGAGTGGGTTTGGGTCGAAAATGGGTCGGAGGGAGAGGATTTGGGTCGGGTTAGACGGGGAGCGAGGTTGGGTCAAAAATAGGTCAGAGGGTGAGGTTTTGGGTCGGGCTTGGTGAGAAAATGGGTTTGGGTCTGATAAGGAGATGGGTTTTGGGTTAGGTGAGGTCCTAATTTCCTTTCCTTATTTTATAATTTCATTGTTTTCTTTAATTTTTGTTTTGGAATTAATTGACTAATTAATTAGTAATTTTATTTATTAATTTTCTAGTTTATGGGAATTAATTTTCTAATTAATTAATTTTTACTTTTAATGTGATCCGGACAAAATAAGATATTCATAGACGTCATACCTCAGCACCAGGAAATCAGGCATTAACAGTTTTGTTTAACAATAGTTAAATTTTTTAAGGTTGTGTTTAGAATAAATTAAAAATAAAATTGAATTGAATTGATTTAGAAATCAAATTCTATATTTGGAACTCATTATAAAAAATAAAAAAATTTAGATAAAGTTTCTTAAGTGCTTGTAATGTTATTCTCCAATTAAAATATAACAATGTGTATTATTTTTTACACTTGTGTCACATCATCCTCACTTTTAGTGCTAATGTGTAAAAAATAATACATATGTTATATTTTAATTAGAGAACGGCACTACAAGCACTTATAAAACTTTATCTAAGTTTTGTCTTATAAAAAGTTAGATTTGAATTGATATAGAAATCAATTCTTATATTTGGAACTCATTAGAAAATGAATTGATTTTATTTTATTTTATTATTTTACTTTTTTACTCTTATATCATGTAAAATTAAAAAGATAATAAGGCTGATATAGTCAATCTAAATAATTAAGTTTAAAATCGAAGCAAATTCTAATAAATTCTCAATTTGAGTTTGGACTTAACTCAACTCCAAAAGTTAGCTTATGGAGTGAAGGTTGCCCCCACTTATAACCACTATTCAGATCATATTACTATCCAATGTGGGATTTTCAACACTCCCCTCACGCCCAGGACTAGATATCTGGAGCGTGAAGTTTACAGGATTGGATGCCCAAAAAAATTATTAATTAATTATAAATAAAATATTAATTAATTTAATTTAATATTTGATCAATTCAATAAATAAAATAAAATAAAATATTTTTTTAAGGAACTAAATTAAACTATCATTTTCACAAAAGTAATTAGAGTGAGCTTCTCTCGCGAGCCGGCCCAGGTGAGACCCACATCACCTTCTTTATTGGGAGAATGACCCTTAAGTTGGCTTGGGGAAAAAAGTATTCTTATTTGGTTCTTAGATAAAATTAACTAAGTTTTCAACTAATTTAACCAATAATTTATATACAGTTAACTATGTATTAAATATTAAAATAAAGATAAATTATTGATTAACTGTATGTAAATTATTGATTAAATTAATTAAATACTTAATTAATTTTATCTAAGAACCAGATAGGGATACTTTTCTACCAAGCCAACCAAAATGGTCATTTTTCCTTCTTTATTCCTTTATGTGCTGCTTTGTCCCGAAACGCATCAATTTCCTTACCCATAATGTCGTCATAATTAAAAAATGAATTCATTCATACCTTAAACCCTTGAACCACGCATGTTAAAGGTTTTAATTTCATTCTCTAGCTAATCGTCATGTTTCTCCTAATTTCCCACTTTTGAGCTAGAAAATATATATATATTGATTTTTTTTTATCCTTGTTCAATTATCATTACATCTTTTGAATGTGAGACTAATTTCGCTTAGATACTAAAATTGTCTCTTTCCATAAGTGATTTTCCACATACCTCTGATATTGCAAATATTTCTCAAGAACTATAGCTTGCTTATCACTCAATTCACTCATTGTGGGTATATACAATGATTTAAATCCTATACACATATTTACCATCCCTATATATAATTCTCTGGATTCATACCCAGTTTCTTCAATTTTCTCTTTGTTTCCTTATGCACGCAGCACTCTCCTTCATATCTAGTTTCTTCCACTATACCTTTCTCTCTCTCTTCTCAATTCTCTCTGAAATTTCCAAAATGAACAATATTTGGCCATGTTATGGAAATTATTTCACATTGATTTTTCTTTTTCTAGTTTTTATTCCCTCTTTAGTTCTTGGTGAGTGTAAATGTAAAGATGAAGATGAAGATGAAAATGAATCCGGTGACAAGATTTTCGCCCTAAAATACAAAATAACAGCTCTTGTTTCAATTTTGGTTGCAAGTGCAATGAGTGTTTCCATTCCAATGCTTGACAAAACTTTCTCGACCTTACGTCCCGAAAAGGACTTATTCTTCATCATCGAGGCCTTAGCAGCTAGGGTTATATTGTCCATTGGTTTCATCCATGTGTTGTCGGATGCTTTTGAGAAGCTAACATTTACTTGTCTCAATCACCATCCTTGGAGAAAATTTCCCTTCACCGAATTTGTGGTATTGTTACCCGCTATTGGAGCACTTATGATTGATTCTCTTGCCACTGCCCATTTTAGAAAGTCTAACTCTAACTAGAGTGATAAAGTTGTTCATGAAGAAATGATGGAGGAACATGGAGATCATTTGCATGTTCATACCCATGCAACTCATGGTCATGCTTATGCTTCAACGGACCTCCTTCATCATCGTGTTATTTCTCAAGTAATTAGTTAAATTTTAAAGCAAGTTAATTTGTAATCAATAATGCAAATTATTTTGTCAATTTATTGTCAAATGGCAGATTTGAATCCCAAATCAAAATACACATGGGTTCTTTCATTTTTTTTGGGGGTCCTTGCCTGGTTTTTTAAATATTAATATAGTAAAAAACCAAAATTATTTCTATAATCATGCACTTTTGAGATTAATTACTAGAATATAGCTTCTTTTTTATGTTGGGAAGTCGGTTTCATTGAAACCTTAATGAAACTGACTTCCCAACATGTTTGATTTTTTTTTTTTTATAATTAACCTTGAGAAGTCGGTTTCAATGAAACCAACTTCTAACCCTTTTTTTTTAAATGTGAAGATAAGTCAGTTTCAACAATACCGACTTCTCAACTATGTTTTCGTTTTCTTTTTTTTATGGTTGTTTAGGGTTTTGAAAATGTGGTTTAGGGTTTTTGTTGAGTAGTTTAGGGTTTTGGAAATGTGGTTTAGGGGTATGGTTAAGTGGTTTAGGGTTTTTGTTGAGTAGTTTAGGGTTTTGGTTAAGTAGTTTAAGGTTTTAGTTTGGATGAGTGGTTGAAGGGTTTTGGTTAAGTGGTTTAGGGTTTTAGTTTGGACGAGTGATTTAGGAGTTTGGTTAAGTTATTGAGGATTTTAATTTAGATGAGTGGTTTAGAGGTTTGGTTAAGTAGTTTATGATTTTTATTGAGTAGTTTAGGGTTTATGGTGAATATTAAATCTTTAGGGTTAATTATGAATAACTTAGGATTTAGGATTAACGATTTAGGATTAAGGATTAGTGTTTTAGGTTTTGGATTAATGGTTTAGGATTAATTAATGGTTTTGGATTAATGCATGCAATCTAAATGATTAATTAACCCTAAACACTAATCCTTAATCCTAAAGCATTCATCCAAACTAAAACCCTAAACCACTTAACCAAACCCCTCAACCACTCATCTAAACTAAAACCCTAAACCACTTAACCAGAACCCCTCAATTACTCATCTAAATTGAAATCCTAAACCACATTTCTAAAATCCTAAACATCCATAAAAAAAAAAAACACAATTGAGAAGTCGGTATTGTTGAAACTGACTTCTCTTCACATTTAAAAAAAAAAAGGTTCAGAAGTCAGTTTCATTGAAATTGATTTCTCAAGGTTAATTATATAAAAAAAAAAACCAAACACATTGGAAAGTCGGTTTAAACAACCGACTTTCCAAACATTAAAAAAAAACTACATTCTAGTAATTAATTTCAAAAGTGCATGATTCTGGTAATAATTTTTTTTACTATATTAATATAAAAAATCCTCCTTGCCTTTCCTTCCTGTTCTCCTTAATTATTATTGGCTTTAACTATATAACTGTTAGAGCTAATTACTTTCGTTACTTTCATACCAAATTAGTTATCTTACCCGTGTAAATATTTTATAGTTTATATTTTCAATTTTTATTCAAATTTATAATTTTTTATAATTATTATTTTTGGGTTATAAAGTGTTTTTTTTATAAAAAATTATAAAAAAATGAAAAAAATGTTTAAAATTAATTTTTTATATCAGAGATAATTTATTTTATTTTACTCATTTTTTACACATATTAGTTTATTTTTTATTTTTTACTTTTTTTCAAAATAATATTTTTTATATATAATTATGATTTTAGAGATGTTAAATTTACAAAGTTTTTTTTAATAAAAATTCTTAAAAGTAAATGAAGGAAACATTATAAATAAATTTTTTATGTTAGAAAGATTATTATTATTTTTTTAATTTCACTATTCAATTCTTTAAATTTTAATTATATATTTTGACAACACTTTATTCCTAATATAATTGTATTTTTTAATTTCATTATTTCATTCTTTTTTTTAATGTTATTATGTATTTAATGATACTATTAATTGCTTCAAAAGGTAATTTTACTTATATATATATATATAAATTGAAAATATATACGTCGGTTCTCTTAGAAATATATAGTATTTTGCATTTTTTTTGAAAAAAATTGTGACAATTATGTTGGCTAGGACTTGTTTCACTTAAAAAAACAAAAAAAAACAAAGACACGTGAAAAATAGAAAGAAAGAAAAAGGCAAAGAAAGCAAGGAGTTAGTTACAGTAAGGGTATCATATTTTATATCATATTCTTAATTTGTATTTCTCTATCCCATAATTAAACAAGACTGACAAACTTATTTGCGTGTGGGATTTTGATATTTGATAAATTGTAGGTATTAGAGTTGGGAATTGTGGTGCATTCTGTGATAATAGGGATGTCTTTGGGTGCTTCTGAGAGTCCTAAGAGGATAAGGCCTCTTATAGTTACTTTAACTTTCCATCAGTTTTTTGAAGGTATGGGGACTTGGTGGTTGCATCTCACAGGTATTATATATCACTCATTTCTTTTTTATCTCTTCTTGTTCTTCTAAATTCCTATAATTTGATTTTGCTCTGGCTTATTCGATGACAACTCTCTACCCACTGGTTTTGAATTTATTGTTTTCTGACGGTTCTCTAGTTTTTAAATGTCGACATATCTTAACATTTCTTGTTCGACTACCATGGCTGCCTATCTGAACCGTATTCTCATATTGCTTTCTTTATCAAATATATATGTAGCATAGCTGAAGCTTATTAGGTTTTATTGGATAAATTACGTTTTCCCTAAGCTATTAAAAAAATGAGTTAATTAATATTTTAAAGCGAACATCTTCTTCCCTCATCACTTAACTGCAAAGAAACAAAGTAACAACTATGTCTATCAGTAATCAGTATTCTTCATGGATAGGGTGCTTTTCCTTTTTTGTTGTATAGTATAGGATGCTTTTCATATGGCGACAAAAACATACGAAACTTGACAACATGCAATTGACTTTTGTTGTGCATTATTAGCTTGTCTTGGTACGAACTGCCTAATCTTTTTAATTTGAATATTCAAAGTAAATAGCTAGCGTCAAGTTGTCTTTGCATTTTATTTATTTATTTTGTGAAAATTGTCTTTGCATTTAACTCTCGTCAGTGCTATCCCGGAACCTGTCGTCTGGTATACACCTGGTCCTTGATTGGCTGTCGGTGTAGTAGTATCATAAGCCGTAGCATTTGGCATCACGCACGGCATTCCAATCTATCCCTGTGCATTTGGTGGCCTTCTAGCCATACGAACCTATCCAAATTGCAAATTAGATTGATTAACCATCTCATTCACCACTATTGGCTATGTAGAGATAGTAGCAAACGTATTAGGTTGTGAAATAGGAAAGTTTTGAGGTACCTGTTGAACTATATTCAGCTGAACCTGTAGCAAAGGTCTTGCCTGAACACATTGTACTCTCTGAGGCTGTACCTGTTGTGGTATGCCTATCTGACTTTGATTCAGTTGTCCTAGCTGTCCAGCTACAGTTGAGGTTGCTGAATTCCCACCGGTGTTCAATTGTCTATTTTCTTGTTCTTTTGCTTGTTGTACTTCATTATGCACCATTGGTTTGACAATGTCAGTTAACTGTCTAAATACATGGTACATAATATTGTGCATCCCCATGTCAATTTGTTGACGAATGAACGACGTTGACATGACGATTGACTGTTCTAAATCAACTACGTCTACCACAACAGCTGGTGCAACTGTAGAAACGGTTGTGGCTTGCACTGGCTGTGCAATAGGCGTATTTACTGCTTGTGGTGCTCCTGAAGTTGCCGTAGCATCAGTAGTATTTCGCGCACCATTTTTCTTCTTAGGAGGATTCATATTCTCAAGATTCTTCCCAAATCGTAAATGCATGCATCAATTATGATCGTGATCAGGAAAAGCCATTTTTCTTCTGAGGAGGATTCATATTCTCAAGATTCTTCCCAAATCGTAAATGCATGCACCAATTATGATCGTGATTAGGAAAAGCAAACTTCCTAATTTGTTCACCTCTGTGGTCCCATCGAATGTGCCAAATTTGTTGTGGTGTGAAAATGATTAGTCGATCAGTTGATTAACATACACAACAATGATTTCCTTAAATCATCCAATAACACTAAGAAAGGGACTCTATTTCTTAGTTGTAGGTTCTTAGACTCCTCCGAAGAGTATCTAAAATAGAACAATGAACTAAAAGCTAAATTTGAAAAAAAATAACATAAGCTGATAAAGATAAGTAAAACAATTTGCATGAAAGATAAGTTGTTTTATTGATTGAATGATGCCTAACAACATACACATAATATATTTATAGACACATAAAATAACTACTTTGTTTTCACTCTATCAGTCACATTCTCCTACATATCAGCAACTAAATGAACGTTGTGGCTAACTAAATGTCCAAACCAACGGCTATCAAAACCATCTATCAATCTCCGAAAAATTAGCCTTATTTTCAACCACTTCTCCACATTCTTTGCTTAGTTGTATATTTAAAATTGATTCTATCCTCATCCCTATCTTTTAGGACTTAATGGTTTAGCTGACACGAATTATTTAATATACTTTTCGACTAACTTAAAGCTTCTTTTCCATGATATTCCTAAATAGAACCCTTCAAATTTAACAATTAGCTAACTACTTTAATTACCGGCTAACAAATTTTTATACCCATTTTTGCCTCAATCAATTACCAACAAAAATCAACTGACTATCCTTATCAACTGACACCACGCAATCAGCTGAGTCAATTAGTCTATTTTTGGTGATAACAACTCTATAAGTGCCTGGCTCCTGTACAGCTGTTATTAACGACTACGTCCATATGAAATTCTTTGGAATGGCAGTCGAATAAAAGGGTGTGATTTGTAATTTTGTATGTCTAGCGAATTGTAAAAAATAGAATAACTCAGTTCTTAAGTAGACATTAGACGAGATTAATTAGTTAAGACAAGTAGATGAAGTAAATGAATAGGTGATATTAGTTTATTTGACTCTAACTTTGAAAAATGAAATAAAATAATCAAGTGATCAGAATTATTTTTTTTCGGATCAAAAGAAAACTTTCTTTAAGAAAGAACTGGTACATAGAAAAATAAAAACTTTTTTATTTTAGATTTTTCACTTTGATAATAGTAATGTTTTTATAAGAAAAAACTATAAAAATTTATAATTAAATAATCGTATTAATTTTTATAATAAAATAAACACATATTGAATCATAATATTATTTTTTTACTAAGCCAAATTTAATTGTCGTTTGAGAGAAAGACAATTTTGGTCCTCTCTTTATTTTTTTGAATCTTACCAATCGGTGTCTTTAATATACTATTTAAGAAGTATTTAATAAAATTTAATAATTTCTTTTAATTACTTAATAAGAAAATATTAAATAATTTTTAAGTTCACAACATATTAAATGTTCTAATTTTATATTTTATATTTTTATTTTTATTCTTTAACCAATGCATTAAAGGCACTGCTTATTAAATATTTTTTTTAGTTTAATGGCAGCACGAAAATCTTCTCTTCAATTTGAAATACATTGATGATCGATCTATCATAACATTTTATAAAGAATAATCACAATACATAATAATATTACTTATTTATAATAAGATAACTAGATAATCGTAACTGTAATTAAAATTGACAAGAGCAAACCATGTTTTTCTTGGCTTGTCGTTTTCTCTTGACTCAAAAGTCAATAGGTTGGGTCAAGCTTTTTCTGTGAACACTTGATGCATATTGCATATGGGCATGGTCCTTGGTATTGTCTGTTTGTTCGTTCGTTCGTCGTCGTAACGATGTCACTCTCGCAGGGTAGTAAGGGACCGGTGCTCCTGGTGGAATGGAGACATCCGTTTATTTATTTATTATTATTATTATTATATATACTTACAAATTACAGCCACATAAACTGGGAGGGGAGGGTGTTTTGAGGAAAACTAAATTATAATTTATAAAATCTGGCTTATTAAGCTTCTAATTATTTATTTATAACTAATTAATTATTTAAACTACACTTAATTAATGTTACCTTTTCTAAATAAATTATTTGTATTTCTAATTTTAATATTTTTAACAAATAATTGATTTGTTTTAAATATTCATTAATTAGTCCGAGAGTTGTAACTCAAATGACACCGAATCCCTTTGAGAATTGCTGAATTCCATGGTTGAATTCTCACTATACCTTCTCCATTCTCACACTAGGTCATAGACGTCTTTTGCAATTGTAACCAACAAAAAATTATTTGTCAATTCCACATAAAAAAAAATATTTGTGTAGTGCGTACAAACATCTCTAAGAGAAACAAATTCAGAATAAAATAAAATAAGTAAAAATTTCTTTTTATTACTATTACTATCGCTGATTATTGAAAAATTATTTTATTGAAATATGAAAGTATGTATTTAACTAAATTTAAATAATTATGATGATTTTATCTATTGACATGAAATTATTATTATTTAAATTTACTTAAATTCTTAATGAAAGCATGTCACAAAAATAAAAAAATTTAGAAATTTAATATTCATATGAAATTATATATATGTGTAAAATTTATTACTTAAAATTATTTAAGTAGTATTTAGTTATTTATTGATATGTAAATTTGAAAATAAAAAAATAAGAAATAAAATTATATTAAAAATAATAATAGATAACTATTAAATTAGTAGTGTAAATAGATAAGTATGAATAAATAAAATTTTACTTAAAAATGAAACTACTTAATATGCGCATTTAATATAATTAATATTAAAAGTAATTAAATTAAAATATGAATGGACAAATAAAAGTACTAATAGCTTCATTCTTCGTAAAATATTAATTTAAAAGTAAAAAAATTATCTATTTTATAGAAAATGAATATTGCTATTTAATTATCAGGGTTGTGATTACCAAAACAACATGGTTCCATCTAAGTTTTATACTGAAAAAAAATGGGTCAATTGTATTTTGGATTTTTTATTAGACATCTAATTGCATTTTTCTTTATTAATTATTTACAAAAGTAATCACAATATTCTTTAATTAATGTAATATTTTGCTATATCTCCTTGTCTTTTAAATTAGTAGTTAAGTCTCATAATTTTGAGAAACAAATACACAACAAATGATATTTTTACAACAAGATATCTAAGAAGACAAATTTGTCCCTTTTAATCATCACTAGAAGTCGCTACATAAAAGAGAAACAAGCTCCTCTTGACTTACGGAA
Source organism: Styphnolobium japonicum (assembly GCA_023212625.1). Classification (NCBI taxonomy): domain Eukaryota; kingdom Viridiplantae; phylum Streptophyta; class Magnoliopsida; order Fabales; family Fabaceae; genus Styphnolobium; species Styphnolobium japonicum. Next base: position 466,870 of record JALBWW010000006.1, read on the forward strand.
TAATTCAAAGATTCTTTTAGTGATTTTTATTTTATTTTTACCAAAACATCACTTGTAAATGTGGCTCTTATCATATTATGAAAAATCATTCCCAATTTGAAATAAAGAACACTGCAAAAAATAAAATTAAATAAGAGAAAAATGTATTTAATTTTATAAATGAGGATGAAAGTGTATCTGGATTCATAAATTAATACGACAAAGTGTAATTGATCCAAAAAGTAATTTGAGTGGGAACTATTTAATCTTGTATAGCCTAGTTGCGTAATAAATAGTAGTGCTATATATTATTGTATCAGTTGTATAAATAGTATTGCTCTATGAATAACAGTTTTTATTTATATATAAAAAACTAAAACTAGCTTTTTGTTTTTTTAGAGAAAAATACAGCTAAATAATAAAAAATAAAAAATATTAATTAAATGTAGTTAATTATATTTATTGACAAGAAAAAAAAATGAATTCAATGCATACTCTCCCGAAATAAACCAAAAGACATTGGAAGATATATAAGAACGAAAATTGATTGATTGAATTTGAAGTTTAACATATACTTTGTAAATTTTCACTCAAAATTAAGAATTAAACATATATATACGTTTGTCTTTCACATTCCTCAAAATAAGATTTTTTTTTAATATTTGTAGATATAGTTTTTTCAAACTTCAAATAAGTTTGACAGATTATATATGGAGAAATTGATTATTTTTTTGTTTGTCAATTAAACTTCTTTTAAAAATAAAATTTCTTTAAGAACTTGATTTCATAAAAATAAAAATATATTTTAAATTATATGATGTACTTTAAAGAATAAAAAATTAATGATTCAAATTTTTATAATTATCAAATACCTGAAAAATTTTCTAAGAATCTTCTTTTAATTTTCTCATTAGTAAATAACTTTCATACCGGGTGTAATTCACCATTTTCATAAATAGTTACGCGCTTCCTTAATTTTATGCTTAGATAAAAAAAACATGAGAAGATAGATTTTAAAAGCAACATTGTATTGTTTTTTATGAAAATAAATGTATTGCACCATATGTATTGAATAATTTTTCTTCTTAATGAATTGAATACTTTAGAGAGCAAATATTGATTTTGCAATCTGATAATTATGTTTCAAGTGTTAAGATGTGGTAATTATCACCTTGTGTGTGATTGAACCCAGCTGCGGCAAAATATCCTCTTTCCTCATTTGGTGTGACAATAATAAAGAAATAAATAGTTTAAAAAATTAATAGGCCAAGGAAAAAATATAATATATAGAGTATATGTATAACTGCGCAAGAGTCTTCCATTTGTAATACTTGTAACTTTCTTGTTTTCAGGCCAAATTCAAGAACAAAGCAGTTATAATTATGGCATTATTCTTTTCATTGACAACACCACTGGGAATTGCAATCGGTATAGGGATTACTAATTACGGAGGACAGCCCAAATGCTCTCATAGTGGAAGGGATTCTTAACGCAGCATCAGCTGGGATCTTAATTTACATGTCGTAGACCTCCTTGCAGCTGATTTCATGAATCCAAGAATCCAAGAAAGTGGTAGGCTTCAAATAGGAGCAAATGTGTCTCTCCTTTTTGGGGCTGGTTGCATGTCAATTCTGGCCATATGGGCTTAAAGCCTACTCCTCTATAGCTTTCTATCCATCAGCCCCTCCCTTTTCTTAGAGTATATTTTTGGATAAAAAAGTCGTTTGAGAATAAGTACTTTGCAAATTCTAAGTTTCTTTGTTTCAGAAGCTTTTTTATCTTGTTAGTAATACTTACATTTATGAATATCATGTTAATGTATGTGTTACAAGCTTAAGAAATGCAAAGGACTTCCACATCGTGGTCATTCTTGTATAAACAAAGATAATTTTTATTCACAGATGAAGTTTTAACCTTTTCCCTACTAATCTATGCACCACTCAGATATCTCACAAAAATAATTGATTGAAAATTTTCCATATAAAAACCAGATTTTGATATTCTAAAGTGTATAATACAATTTAGAGAATTAAGTGCAAATGATAACCACTCATAAAAAATCAAGGAAGTGAGTTCTAACAAATTTATAGTTTGTTTATCCATAAGCTTGTGTTTTATCAAAATCTAAATCACTAACTTTTTAATCAATTAATGGTTAATTATCAACGTACAACATGCATTTTAAAATATTAATCCAAACCATAACAACCATACCTTTCACTGAGTAATAGTTAATACTAATATTTATTGCCATAAAAATTAGAATAACCAAAATCTATATTGTAAAGATAATGAAAAAGATATCCGTCCACACAGAAGCAGAAAAATTAAAAAGTAACCATAGAGTTTTGTTTTCAAGGATATGTTTTCAATTTTTCAAAAGTTTGGGGCTTACAAGTGGTTGTCCTGCGTCCACATTTAGTCATCTACAATTCGTGGTCTCATCAAATAATTGATACTTGACAATTGACAGTAACGTCAATGGGCAGGGCGGGGCCGCGGAGCATATTTCTCCATGCGACTGTTATTAATTCTTGTGGTGGAAAGTTTTTTTTTTTTATTCTCATTTTTGCAAACTCTTATGGAAATCATAAAAATTTATAAAGAAATTAAAAAAATTATAAATTAAAATCTAATAAAATTTAAATAAATTATATAAATTTAAAACTAAATCATAACAAGTTTAAATTTAAATAATATAATCATAATATTTAAATTAAATAAAAAATATGAAAAAATTAAAATATTATTAATATTTATTATATATAATACACATAATAAAGAGTATATATGTAATTTATTTGGAGTGAAGAGTATGATTAATGTTTCCACCCTCGAATCACCTTTAGAGAAACTTTGCCTTCCAATCACTTTTAGGGAGATTTTATCTTCCACCTCCATCCTGCATGAAAAATTATTTTACTTGTGAGGCCCCGAACAAAGTAGTCCCTACAAAAATCCCGCACAGGTAGAAATTAACATTTATAACAGTACCTCATATCGTGATACTCTTCCCGTTTTGCGTGTTGCGTGGGTTGCATAGCCCTAACCCATAATTTGGTCATAAAAAGTGAATTAATTCTTAGTTTCATACCTAATAGTCTTAAACCCTTGACCCACATGTGTTGTTGTAAGGCTCTAATTTCGTTCTCTAATTGCCGTTTTGTCGGCATGTTTCGACGTTGAAAATTAATTCACACTGTCAGATTACTTTTGATGCGTAGTATAAAATAAAACAAGATGAGATAAGAGTTATTAATAAATTATTTATCGTATAAAAATTTATATTATATAATATTTGATATGTTATTGTATAAAATATAATTTTATATGATTTTATATGATTTTATATTATCATATATTTATTATTATAATTTATAAGTTAATATAAGATAATAAAATATTTAATTAGACAAATATACTCATATATATTAAAAAATAATAAATTTTAGAAAGATAATTTCTAGAGAGAGTGTGAGTTTTTAAAGAGAGATTTTTGTAGAAAGAATTTATAAAAGATAATGAGTTTTTATAGAGAGGTAGAGAATTTTAGATAGAATTTTAGATAGAATTTCTAGATAAAGAGAAAGAGTTTTTAGAGAAAGATAAAAAATTTTATAGATAGTTTATTAAGAGACAGAGTTTTTGGAGAGAATTTCTTAAGAGAAATAGTTTATAAAGAGAGAGTTTCAATAAAATGTTTATAAAGAAAGAGAGTGAGTGATTTTATAGATAAAGTTTCTAGAGAGAGTGAGTGATTTTTTAGAGAGAGTTCTTAGAGAGAGTGAGTGATTTTTTAGAGAGAGTTTCTAAAGAAGGAGAGAGAGATACTAGATAGAGAAAATTTTTAGAAAGGGTTTCTAGAGGAGAGATAGATTAGAGAGTCTTTTAGAGTGGGAGATATTTTCTATTGGAAAAGATAATTTTTAGAGAGAGATATATTTTTTAGAGAAAGAAAAAAAGTCTAGAGTGAGCATTTCTAAAAGGAGAGAGTTTCAAGAGTGAGAGATTTTTTAGTGAAACAATTTTTAGAGAGAGATATATTTTCTAGAGAGAAAGAGTTTCTAGAGTGAGAAAGATTTTTCGAAAAGTGAGACAATTTTTAGATAGATATTTTCTAGAGGGAGAGAGAGTTTCTAGAGAGAAAAAAATTCTAAAGAAAGAGCTAGATTTTTTTAGAGAGAGATAAAATTTCTAAAGAAAGAGAGATTTTTTATTTTCTATAAAATAAACTTATCATATCTAGGCTTATCTTTCCCCTTAAGCATGTATAGCCTTATACAACATATAATATATAAGATAAGACCATTGTATAAATTATACAATCAAATTTAATGATCCAAACATTATATAAACCTTAGTTACATAAAATTTTCCTATACTATCATGCCTTATAAGCCCTACCAAACATGGCTCACAGTCACGGAGTAACCATACGTCTCCTAACTTTCAGCTAGAAAATATATATAGTGATTTAAGTCCTACGCGCATATTTATCATCTCATCCCTATATATAATTCTGTGAATTCATACCCATTTTCCTCAATTATCTCTAGGGTTTTCTTGTGCACGCAGCACTCGATCTCCTTCATATCTAGCTTCCCTGCGAGTCTTGTCAATTCTTTCTGGAATTTCCAAAATGAAAAATATTCGGCCACGTTATGGAAATAACTTGACATGGATTTTTCTCTTCCTAGTTCTTCTTCCCTCTTTGGTTTTTGGTGACTGTACATGTGAAGAAGAAGACGATGAACCCGGTAACAAGAGTTTGGCTCGGAAATACAAAGTAGCAGCTCTTGTTTCGATTCTGGTTGCAAGTGCAATCGGTGTTTCCATTCCAATCCTTGGCAAAACTTTCCCGGCCTTACGTCCCGAAAAGGATTTCTTCTTCATCATCAAGGCCTTTGCAGCTGGGGTGATTTTGTCCACTGGTTTCATCCATGTGTTGCCGGATGCTTTTGAGAAGCTAACATCTCCTTGTCTCAGTGACCATCCGTGGGCAGATTTTCCCTTCACCGGATTTGTGGCAATGTTATCCGCTATTGGAACTCTTATGATTGATTCTCTTGCAACCGCATTTTTTAGTAAGTCTCACTTTAACGAGACGGATCAAGTTGTTGACGAAGAAAAGGTGGAGGAACATGGAAATCATCTGCACGTTCATACCCACGCAACTCATGGTCATGCTCATGGGTCGACGACTACTTCTGCTTCAACAGACCTCCTTCGTCACCGTGTTATTTCTCAGGTAATTCAATTTTAAGGCTAGTTCTCTGTAATCAATAATGCAAATTAATTATTTTCTCAATTTCTTGTCAAATCAAAATACTTCTTGATTCTCTCACTCTGTCACTGGCAATTTTTCCTTCTTTTTCTCCTTAATTATTATTGGCTTTGACTATGTAGCTCCTAGGAGCTAATCACTTTCATATCAAATAGCTAGAAAATATACATGTCGGTTCTCTCAGAAATACTATTTTGCTGTTTATTTTTGTGACAATTTGGTTGACTAGGACTTGTTTCAGTTGAGAAGGAAAAACAAAGACACATGGAAATAGAAAAAAAAAAAAAAAGCAAAGAGAAAGCAAGAGTTAGTTACAGTATATGTTCATATTCTGTGTAGTTCTCTAATATCCCCAAATAAACAAGACTGACAAACTTATTTGCATGTGGGATTTTGATTTTTGATAAATTGTAGGTATTAGAGTTAGGGATTGTGGTTCATTCTGTGATAATAGGGATCTCTTTGGGTGCTTCTGAGAGTCCTAAGACGATAAGGCCTCTTATAGCTGCTTTAACTTTCCATCAATTTTTTGAAGGTATGGGGCTCGGTGGTTGCATCTCACAGGTATTCTATATCACTCATTTCTCTTTTTTTCTCGTCTTATTCTTCTAAATTCCAATAATTTGATTTTGCTCTGGCGTATCCGATGACAACTCTAGCTCTCTTCTACCCACTCACTGGTTTTGAATTTCTTGTTTTCTGGTGGTCCTCTAGTTTTAAATTTTGGCCTATCTTAACATTTGATAAGTTTGATTTCAAAAGTTTTAGCTGTAAAGCCTATATTTTTCAATTACGTACCCATGACTGCCTATCTAAATTATGTTTTTCTCCTAAGCTATTAAAAAAATGCGTTAATTATTTAAAAACGAACATGCCTTATTCCCTGATCACTTAACTGTAAAGAAACAAGTAAGAATCATGTCTATCTTTCGTGGATAGAGTGCATTTTCTTTTTTTGTGGTATAGTATAGGATGCTTTTCTTATGACTAGCAAAAAATCATGTTATGCCCACAAAAGTATACGAAACTCGAAAACAATTGACTTGTGGTGTGCATATTAGCTAGAGTCTTGGTGCTAACTGCCTACAGATTCTCTTGACTTCGAATATTCAAAGTAAATGGGTTTATATAGAGTCTTTTGAGTTTAAATATTCCAAGTAAATGACTAGGATAGGACCTACAACTATTTGTGTATATGGTCTATTAATTTTACTTGTGTTTTTTTTGTAAACTGCATTTACTTTTGTGGGTCGCTCCCGTGCAGCTGTTATTAACGACGACATGCATATGAAATTCTTAGGAAAGACAGTCTTATAGAAATAGAATTGTGTGATTAATTTGTTTGTATAAGGAATTATTAAATCCAATTATATATATATATATATATATATATATAATATTTTACACAAATTAAAGTTAAAGATAAATCTAATGAAAAATAGAACTCAATTCGTAAGAAGACATTAGACGAGTTTAGTTAAAATCACATGTACATGAAGTAAATGAATAGTTGATACCTTATTTTAGTTTACTAGAGTATAAATTTGAAAATTAAATTAAATACAATACAAATTTTAAGTGAGAATAATTTTGTTTGAGATGAAAAGAAAACTTTCTTTTTAGAAAGAACGTTAACTGGTACATAAAAAAAATAAAACATTGATATTCCGATATATTTTTTGTTATAAGTGAAAGTAGTTGTATCTTAGTCTATATAAACCTTGGTTATTTTAAACATTTCACTTTGATACACTCATCATATTTTTTTTATAAAGAAATGCAATAAAAGTTTAATTAAATATATAGTCAGACTTTTATAATAAAATAAACACATATTGAACCATAATAGAATGTTTTTTTACTATATATGCCAAATCTAATTGTCGTTTGGGAGAAAGACAACTGTGGTATTCTCTTGAATTTAATTACGCTGATGATCTATCATCACATTTTATAAAGTATATTCACTATACATTGTTACTTTTTTTACAATGAGATAATGAGAGTTGCTATGATACTTAATGAGTTTGGTATTTAAAGTGAGTTGTTAATTATTTATTGACTGTTGGTTTCACAATAAATGTTTAAAGTCTATTAAACAATAAATGCTTAAAAGTCTATTAAATATAAATATTTGATAACTTATTTTAGATACTAATACTCTAAAAATAAAAATAAGTATCAGAATAATCTCTTATGATAACTAAATAATAATCTTAAGAATGGACCAAATACAATGCAAACCTTATTTTTCTTGGCTTGTCGTTTTCTCGAATCAAAGTCAATAGGTTGGGTCAAGCCATTGATGCATGTATATGGGCCTGGCTATTGTCTGGTTGTTCGTTCGGAAGGACATTAATTTAGTAGGATAGTAAGGGACAAGGATGGTGGTGACGGTAATGGTAAGTAAGGTGGACTTGTGAAAAGTAGCCCCCAAGTTTTTGGTACAGAGCCCCCAATTAGAAACGAAGAACATAGCAAAAAGAACATTAAATAAAAAATGTGTTTATGTACCCAAAAAAAAAAAGTGTTTAGTTTTATAAATGAAGGGAAAAGTGTATTTGGATTGATAAATTGATATGACAGAGTATAATTGATCCAAAAAATAATTTAAGTGGAAGCATTTAATCTTATATGTATAGCCATTTGTGTAGTTGTGTACAGTTATTGTTGCTACAATGTATAAATAGCATTGCTCTATAAAAATTGACTAAATTTGAAGTTTAATATATACAATTGTAAATTTTCACACAAGAATTAAACTCATCTATCTTTTCTTTTGACCTTCACACCCTCTAAATAACTTTGGTCTGGTAAGTAGACTTGTCCGGTGAAATAAGACGCAAGTTTGAATTTCATTGAGAGTCATTCTGATTGAGAGATAGTAAAAAATTTTGTGTTTTAAGCTGCCGACTGTGAATTAATCCTATAAAGGCCCAAAGGGTTTAACCCATGAGGATACCACGGCACGCCACTCGTCTACAAAGGCTAATTAGAATGATTGACATAAAAGAAAACAAAAAAGGAGTTTGACATATTATATATGGAGAGGTTTTATTTTGTTTATCAATTAAATTTCTTTCTAAAATATATTTCTTTAAGATCTTTGTTCCCTAAAAATAATTTTTTTTAAATATACAGTATACTTTAAGGAGTAAAATATGAAGTGAATATTATTAATAAAAAAATTAATGATTCGAATTTTTATAATGTACAAATACCCAAAAAATAAGAGGGGCGGGGGGCGGGAGGTGTACATATGTATAACTGCGTAAGAGTCACTTCCATTCTAATACTTGTAACGTTAAACCTAACTATTAACACATTTCTTTTCAGGCCAAATTTAAGACCAAAGCAGTTATAATTATGGCATTATTCTTTTCATTGACCACACCACTGGGAATTGCAATCGGGATGGTAATTACTAATGCTTACCACGAGAACAGGCCAACTGCTCTCATTGTGGAAGGGATTCTTAACGCAGCATCAGCTGGGATTTTAATTTACATGTCTTTGGTGGACCTCCTTGCAGTTGATTTCATGAATACAAGAATCCAAGAAAGTGGAAGGCTTCAACTAGGAGTAAATGTATTTCTCCTTCTTGGGGCTGGTTGTATGTCACTTCTAGCAAAATGGGCTTAAAGCCTTCTCCTTTTGAGCTTTCTTTCCATCACTCCTAGCTTTTCGCTTTTCTTACAGAAACTTTTTGGATTAAAAAGTCATTTCAAAATAAAGTTCTATGCAAATTTTACGTTTCTTTGTTTCAGAAGCTTTTTCCCTTTCTTTTTTCTTATTGTTACTAATTACATTTATGAATATCATGTTAATGTATGTGTTACAAGCTTAAGAAATGCGAAGGACTTAAAAAAAAAAAACGTGTCCCTTCTTGTATAAACAAAGATGATTTTTATTCACAGATGATTTTTATTCACAGATGAAGTTACAACCTTGCAACTATAAGTTATGGGATATATGGCTTAAAAAAATTATCGTACACTTTTTTTAAAGTAAGTATTGGATCGAGCACTTACCAAAAATCAAAAGTTATAATAGTCGTTAAAACTGAACTGTGGGGAATTTTGTCCGCGCTTCAAATTACTTGGGAAAAAGGTATCCGCACGTTATGGGTGGAATGTGATTCCTCTTCTTCTGCGATGAGTCTAGTCATAAAGGGTTGTATGAAGTTACATCCCTGTGTCCCTATTGTCCATTCCATTGCGACTCTTCGTAGAAAGCATTGGGAGGTTCGAATTTCTCATGGTCTTCATGAAGGGAACCCCATAGCTGATTGGTTGGCTAGTCATTCTTTTAGTTTCCTATTGGGTATGCACTTGTTAGAGACTCCCCCTCCTAGCTGTCAGGCTGTGTGTTCGTTACTGGTGGATGATTTGTTTGGTTTGGTGTTTCTTTTCCTCGCTTAATAATTGTTGTGCTTTGGGTGTTTAACACTCCTTATAACACCCCACCCCCTCCCCCCCCAAAAAAAACAAAAGTTACAATGGTTAATCAGTCACAATTTTTTTTTACCTTCAATCCATCAATAAATATCACAATTTGATATGATTATAGTTTTACCTGGGTTATACCAAGCTTGGATGTTGGTCCACAATTAACAATCAAACTGTCAAGTACCTAGTTAGGACTAAAAATAATTATATATTTTGATTAGATTTTATATTAATTGAGACTAAATTCATGTTATGGAGTCCATATCTTTAACATTGACTTTATACATTTAGAAAAATTATATATAAATTAATTTTTAATATATAATAGGTCATATTTATATAATAAATAAAGTGCAACTTAATTATATATAATTCAATCTTTGAATTACATGCATATTGAGATACATGTATTTTCTCTTATCATCTATCAATCAATCAAATAAAGTGTTACAATGAGAGAAAGTTATTCAATGTCTTACCTACATACGAGTATGTGAAAAGTAGGCCTGTGAGTGTAAGTTTATAGAAGGATTTAATTTCTATCTATTTTCAGTGTAAAGTTTCTTTACACTGTCATTCAATTATGTGTTGACACATCATTAAAATAGTTAGAGGTTGTGATAGTCAAACTCTTTTAATAATTTGACAACACATGATTGAATGACAGTATAAAAAAAACTTTACACTGATAATGAATAAAAATTAAACTCTTTAAAAAATTATAGTGATATGATAATTCCGATGCAGAAAATTGATGAAAAGGGCTGGGCTAAAATCTCAGAGGAAAGAGTAGCATATGAGTTTTGTTAAGATTCCAAGAACGTGGAAAGTTACAACCACAAACAATTCTTTTATGTTTGGCTTCAGTCTTCACTAACTGCAGTTCTGTACACAAGCACTTTTTTGACCACACAGTCACAGCACAAGACAAACGGCATTCTGGTTCTGGGTTCAGAGTTCAGACATAAGCAGAGCATGCTGAATGCTGATTACTTCTTTGAGCGGAGATGCAAGCCTAGTCTCCTTAGATGATGATAGACCCCCTACCACTCCTATCCTATCATCCTGTCCCTCTCCGCCTCTCCCTATTACTGAGGTGAAGGTGTTAGTGTTACTTGCCTGGTGGAGTATGTGCTTCATGGTCTTCCTGCTCACTGGTGGGGTGGCAAACTGGCAGTGGCTTTTTCTCACCATCAGTTTGAGCGAGTAATTTGTATTCTCTTGATTTTGCTTCTGAGTCATGAAAATGTTTAGATCGCTGTCTTTGGCTTCTTTTGCTCCCACTGGGTTATTCGAGGGTCAATCCCGTTATGTTTCTGCATGGAATTGTATGCCTGTTTTAATGTTTGCATGTGCCTCTGTTCTCTTACAGCCTTTCCTTTCCAATTTTCCTTCTTTTTTTTCTTTTGCCCATTTTCTCCTTCTCATTTATTATATTTGCCTGCAACTTTGAAGTCAAGGATGTTCAGGTTGAATTTCAAATCTTGAATACTTCTTTTGGGTTGCTTCCTGAAAATTTAGATAATGGGTTCCTGAAATTTATAATTATATTTGGACTATTTCGTTAGCAATTTGTTGCTCTTCCAGTAACGATAATAGAATATTTTGGAAATTATTTAGTTGTTCCCTCCATGTATTTCTTGCATTGTTGAGAATGTGTCTTTTCTAAATTTTGACCAAAGTTACAACGAGGAGGTTATGGTTTTTGCAGGGATTCAGTTTTCCGCCCAATATTGCCCTGCTCAATTATAGGATTAATCTAAGCTGATTTACATCATCATGCAATTCTGCCTTACTGATTTGTCGAGGTATTTTCCAAGATTCAATTCGTTGAAAATATAATTGAATACAGACTATGTATTTTATAAATCCTGGTAATTTTATTTCTATTTTCTGTAGTACTTCAATTATGGTGTTTACCAAGGTACATTCTTAGATTGATTTTATTTGAAGATATAAATCTTGAAACTCCATTACATGACATTATTTTACTTCTTTCAGTGTGTTAGTGTTTGTATCTGTCTGTGAGTATGGTGTCCAGTCCACCTTCCAAAATCTCTTCGTTCTAACCTTTTGCTTTTCATATTTTGTACTTCTAGTGATTGTAATATGCTCTCCTGGAGACTTTGAACCTCTTTCTTTTTTTCAGGGGTAGAGGATGAGTGGAACTTTATTAAATATGTGATAATTGTTTAAGAGCAACAACTGAATTAGCAAGTTAATATGAATTTTTAATGGACAGTAGACAAAGACATTTATCATTAGCTTATGGTAATGTAACTATGCCATATTTAAAGAACTGGAAATAAATAACATGTCCAAAGTAGCATTAGAGTTGGAGGCTTCTTTTGCTCCTATGCCAAGACCCAGGGACTTAAATTTTTGGTCAGTCCCTTTTTCCTTTTACTAGCTCATATTAATATAAATTTTTTTATAGGATTTATATTGTTTTTCCCCCTCAATTTATTGGTAACTTAAGGCAGAAGTCAAAAGCTAGTTAGATGCAGACTTCTTGTTTTGCTAAATCATATAAAGTTATTGAGCTTCATTTTTATTTCTTATATTTTCTCTAATGTATATCCCAAATGCTATATAGTGGACTTATTGCAAATTTTAAAAGAAAGTTCATATGATATTTTATTCTTTCAAGGTCATTTAGTTTTGTTCCGTTAATGGGTGTCATCTCTTAAATTGATATAGCTATTCTTCCCTGTTCTTGTCTTTGGTATGAGTATTTTTTCTATGAGTAAATTTTTCTTCCTGTCTTGAAAATTGCTGGCATGGATGGCATGAAGAATTAATTCATACGGGGAACTGTTTCTAGCTTTTTTATCACCAGAAAGCAGATAACATCTTCATGGATCCACCAAACTTTATTTCTTTCCTTCTGAGTAGTTTGCTTATCCTATGTTTATCATAATATGTATTTTAGAAGGCAGCAACGGGAGTGGTTCAGGCAGCAGGAGGAGTGAATGTTAATACTGGTGATGGGATAAAATGACTGAAAACATGACCATGACTGAAACCTTAGAGAATGTTGAAGGCTGTAAGATATTCACGTTTCACTTATTATAATCTCGTTTATATGCACTATTAAGTTATGCTTGGCGATTGTGAATTTTTCCAATTATGTTTGTATCCTTGACAGAAGTTTGATTCTCTTACATATAGCTTCTTAAATTACAATTTCTCTTTTATTAAATTATGGTTGCACCAATCTAACCTGTGCAATCCACAAATATAACCTTGTGGCTTCACTTTTTCTGCTGCAAGTCACTTAATTGGGCAATATTTTCCTTTACAGTCGGCTTTGATTCCAGAGAACGGAAAAAAAGTAAGTATCTGTCTTATCCCTACATAGACGATGGATCAAGATTTAAGACATAAAGGTTTGCCAGCTGAAACAGAAGACTCAAGGACTCCATGCATTTCTCATAAAGTAGAGGGTTCAAGTGTAATGACTAACCGCTTAGATGGATCCCCTTCATTAGCTAAGTTGGGCTGCAAAAGGTTCCGAAGGAACTGGTACAGAAAATTCAACAGCTGGAGTTCTATGTCCTGCAGTCCAGAATTCATAAATGCTTCTTCAGCTGAATTACTTTCTGGACTTCATTCTAAAGGTGTTGATTGTATGTTTCCTATTGAGAATAAAAGCTTTGATTTAGTTGAGTGGTTCTTTTGCAGATATAGATTATCGGAATATCACGATGAGGCTGAACTTGCTATTTCCCTGGTTAATGTGAAAGGAGGAAATATAGGGAAACCTGTGAGAATGATTTACTGGATATCAAAGCTGACCAGAAGAAAAAGAATAAGAAAATGGAAAATGCCGTGAGGCATAAGATGAATATAAGTACTGCTACCGGCGAATTTCCGTTAAAAGATTCCATGGAATTAAATACTAGAAGACCTGGAGGAAAATGGAAACAAAAGAGGAAGGTGGAAGAAGTAACTTCATTGCATCAGCTGCAAAACGTTGGGACAACAACTTTAAATGGAAGCAGCGCGGAATGCAGCTCAGTACCTGAAGGTCCCCAAAATCTGACTTGTCTTGCTCCTGAAGGAAAGGCTGGACCTAAACAAATAAACAAGATAGAAGCTGCATCAGAGCACCGGAGTGCTCAAATTGCTTCAGGCTTACTATATATGGATCAAAAAAGCACTAAATGCAGTTCATTGGTGATAGATCTGCAGCTGGTGTCCCCACCAATACCTGGTGGTATTCCTGAGAAATGTAATGGTGAGAATAAGGAAGAACTAGGTTTGATAGTTTCAAATCCAGAGTTATCTGTCTCCCCATCAGGTGTTGTTGGAAATATTGCTAATGCTAACTCATTGGTGAGTACTTCTTCAGAGCTTGGTATTGCCTTGGTAAATAAGGCTGGGCAGAAGAACAGAAAGAAGGAGAAAGCAGCAGAAGAGCATCTGAAGACTATACTCACTACAGGGATACCTGATTTGAATGTTACTAGCTCTGAATCCAATTCAATCAGAAAGCAATTAGACAATGTCAACGGCCTTTCACCTAAACTGAAATCCAACTATAAGAAGAGGAACAAAAGAGAACCTAAATCAGACCAGTCAATAAGCTTAACTGCTGATATGAGACCTGCTAAAACTATTAACTATAATAGAGTGGAGGCCAATGGAGAAGATCTTGGAACTTGTCTTCTCTTAGAATTCGCCCCAGGAGTTTCGGTCCCTCCAAAAGAAGATATACTGGCAGCATTTTGCCGGTTTGGTCCCTTGAAGGAACCTGAAACTCGGTTGTTGAAAGAAGCTAGTAGTGCTTGGATTGTTTTTTTCAAAAGTGCAGATGCTAGGGAAGCATTTCGTAGTTTAGAGCGGAATAAACCATTTGGTGCCACCCTTGTTGATTACAAGCTACATCATCTTTCTGCAACCTTTCCACCAGTGGAGCAATTTTTGACCCCTGCACAATCTTCTGGTTCTGTGCCACCACCTAGTGAGGCACCTCCTCTTGACTTTATCGGGCAGAACTTGCAGATGATGACATCAATGCTGGAGAAATCGGGGAATAATCTTACTCCCGAGATGAGAGCCAAACTGGAGGGTGAAATAAAAAACCTTCTGAAAAAGGTGAACTCTCTGACTTGTTCTATCTCTTCTCAAGTTTGAAACCTTTTCTGTTTAAATCGATCATCACTGTGGTGACTGGTGAGACAACATAAGCGAGTGAACTCTAGCTGGGTTTTCTGTGTGTAAGCTGTTGCATTTGCGGTCTTTCTTCCCCATTCGTTTGTACAATTCATGTAAGAGAATGGCTCCAGAATATAATGATTTCGGCAGTTTTAGTTTTATGCATGAATGTCATTTGATTTTATACCATGCAGTTTCATTATTGTATGTTGGCATTTTATATCTATGCTAATATACTAGGGACACACACCGCATTCTTATATTTAAAAATAAATAAACCTAATTGAATGTAATAATTTAAACATGTCAACAACTTTATTTTTATTTTTTATTTTTTATTTTTTATTTTATAATTTTTATTAGTTTATTGAATAAACATTTGAATAAGATAAGGTTTGTCTGCGAAATTTTAAGTAAAAAGAAAAAAGAAAAAGAAATTACCTTTGGTGGTATGGCGACAGTAACTGAAATTTTCCCTTTAAGTGGCTTTCAAGGGATATAGTCATATAGTTATACACCTAAAGTGTAGTATATATAATATATTTGTGTGTGTGTGAAAATTTAACTAAGTTACAGTTAAGTGTAATATATTTTGTTAATTTATTAAATAAACAAAAAAAAGGACTTTTGGGAACTTTTAATCTAAAAATTAAAGATAAAAACATGCAGAAGAATTCTCTTTACTAGTATTAGAGATAATAGATATACGTGGATCGATTCAGTTATGAACCCCAGTGTGTTGAACTTGTCATTTTTCCATAATATCTATTTGTTACTTAAAAGATAGCTTTTCCTTCATTCATCTTTTATGAATGGTCACTAGCCAAAAGGTTGTAGACTGAACAAGAAGTGTAATATTGTAAATATTAAGCATGCTTTATATAGCTCAAATGATAAAATAAAACTAATATTTCTCAGTCAAAATAAGTATATATTATTATTTTAGAGACCATGCTTTCAAGCAACTATGCATGTGTTGAAAGTAAACTCTAGCTTCCCAGTTGATCTTCGTTGTCAAGTAGGGGTCCGTTTGTATTAGTTTTTTTTAAAATAGAAGTGTTTTTTTGAAGTAATAAATTTTTTTTTTAAAGTTAAAGAGTTTAAATTTTTAAAAAAAATACTTCATATGTCAAAGTATCAGAGACCTCCATTGAAGACACAAGAATGAATGAAGAAATTATCAAACTGATTCACGTTATTGAAGTAAACGAGATACAGGGTATTTATAGGAATTACAATCGAAATGAAAATGAAATGAAATTACAGAGATGAATTTACATTTGTAACTAACTAACTACAAATGATTAACCAATGCCAGCTAATTAAACTAACTGACTCATTGGCTGGTGCTGAGTTGGCACTTCTCCTTGCCTTGAGTATCAGCTTCTTCTACGGTTAATACCCCCCCGCAAGCTGGAGGGTGGAATATGTCCACCATGCCAAGCTTGGTGATACAGCCATGAAAAACCCGAGGACATGAAGCTTTAGTGAATACATCAGCAACTTGAAATTGAGTAGATATTGGAAGGAGTCGCATTAAACCAGCACGAGACTTTTCCCTAACAATGTGACAATCAATATCAAGATGCTTTGTCCGCTCATGGAAAACCGGATTAGCTGCAATATGGAGTGCACTTTGATTGTCACGATGTAAACAACGGAGATCGAGAAGGTAAGCTGGGACAAGATGCGTAAGTAAGTAGCAAATCCTTGCAACTCTCTAGTAGCGAGATGCTAGTGCTCGATATTGGCCCGGCGAAGGAGCAACTCGCTTGTGACTTGTTTCTTTGATTTCCAAGAGACTAATGAGTGTCAATAAAAGCAGAACCCGAGAAATAGACTGCGGTATCAATCGCGGCCTTGATCGGCGCTCGAGAAACCAGGCGTGTAAATCGAGTGCTTTGGAGAAAAGAGACCACGACAGGTGATCGTTTGAGATACTGCAATACTCGAAGAAATTTGCTCTATGATGTGCCTCGGTTGGTTTAGACATGGTAGCTCGGTGTTGTGTTGCAAGCGCAATATACGGTCTTGTTGTAGTTAGATACAACAAGCGACCAACCAATCTTCGATAACTTTGCTATATCGGTTAAACGGAAGCGGAATCGATGTAATCTCACAGCGAGGATCGAGTGGAGTCTTTGGCGGAGTTTACAACCGGTGAGACGAGAATCATTAGTAGTTCAAGACAATATTTAGTTGTACAAAGAAATCCCTTTGGAAGAATGTGCTACTTCAAGTCCTAAAAGAACTTAAGTTGCCCATGATTTTTAATCTTAAAAGCATCATGTAAAAGTGCTTTAATAAGATCAAATGCAATAAGGGATGTACTGTAATATTATGTCATCTACATATATGAGTAATACGGTGAAAGAATCTTTTGTAGACTTGATGAAAAGTGTGTGAACAGCTTGTCCTTGAACAAAACCATGAGAAGTAAGAAAACTAGTCAATTTTTCAAACCACTGTCGACTAGCTTGCTTAAGTCCATAAAGAGACTTAAGCAACTTACAAACTTGGCGAGTTTGGGAGGTGAAAGCACGCCTTGAGGAACCTTCGTATATCTGACTTCATGTAAGTCTCCATGCAAAAATGCATTGTTAACATCAAGCTGATGAAGATGCCATCCATGTATAGCTGCCAATGCAAGCAAGATTCTGACTGTAGACAATTTTGCAACTGGAGAGAATGTCTCAAAGTAGTCTAGGCCTTCTGTTTGATTAAATCCTTGAGCAACTAATCGAGCCTTGAACCTTTCAATGGATCCATCAGCATGCCTTTTTATCTTGTAAACCCATTTGTTGCCTATTGGTACAACATCAGTTGGAAGATCTACAAATTCCCAAGTTTTGTTGCTGTTTAGAGCTGCTATTTCAAGATTCATAGCTTCAATCCATTTTGGATCTTTACTGGCAGTGGAGTATGAGGTAGGTTCAGAAATAGAAGTGAGGGACATGGCATAGGCTTGGTGTTTAGATGAAAGATGGTCATAGGTAAGAAATTCAGATAAAGGATGTTTGATTGTTGAAGCATGGTTACAAACATAGTCATTAAGATGTGAAGGTCTTTGGCGAATTCTTGTGGATTTTCGGGTAGAAGAAGGAGGAACAGTTTCTGGTGTAGATTCAGAACTACGGTGTAAAAGCGAGAAGATGAATTAGAGGTAACGGATGGGCCCATTTGCTGGTTTGGTGGAACTACGAGTGCGATCGATAAGTTTAGGCATTGAACTGATAATTTGAGAATCAGAGTGAGTATAAGGTGGTTGTGTTGTGGAATGGAAAGGAAATTCCAAATCATAAAAGTAAACATTTTTGGAAATCAAGATTTCATTGGAGTGAACATCAACCAACACATAGCCTTTCATGCCTAACTTTGTATCCTAGGAAAGCACACTTCTTTGCTCTAGAATCAAATTTATTTGTTGCTAGAGAGAGTTGAAGCATAGCATAAACTGACCAAACACTTTCAAGCAACTAAGATCGAGGCATGTGACCATGTAACATCTCATAAGAAGACTTATTTCCTAGCGACTTTGTAGGAGTCTGTTCATCAAAAGCTGCATGAAGTCTCGCATAAGACCGAGAAACTCTTAGGCATTTGAGATTGAATCATTAAAGCCCTACGATATTAAGTATGTGTTGATGTCTTCTTTCAACTCTCCCATTGTTGAGGAGTAGCCACACAGTGACTTCTTTGATGGATGATACCTTTTGAAGCATAAAATTAAGCGTATAAACTCGAGGCCCATTATCACTTCTCACTATTTTTACTTTCCTTTCAAGCGATTTTCCACCATGGCAATAAATCTTCGAACACATGCTGAAACTTGATTTCAATTTTATCATTACCACCCAAACATGTCGACTAAAATCATCCAAAATAGTCGGAAATATTTATATCCATGTCTTGATTTAGTAGAAAAAGGGCCCCGAATATCAAAATGAACCAAGTCAAACATTAAACTTGCATTATTACTACTAATAGGAAATGGCAACTTCTTTTGTCTAGCCATATGACACACGTCACATGCGGTATGTTGAGTGCGAGGAATGTATGCATATTGTTTATTCAAACAATGCATCCTATCATGAGATAGATGACCTAACCTCAAATGCCATAGAATAGCGAGAGGTTTTTACATGTGTATTGATTAAATCGAGTAGCTAAATTTGCAATAACGAGTGGATGAAACCCGATCTGTTTCCAAGTAGTATAGACTTCCAATTTCTCTAGCCAAACCAATCTTCCTCGAATCCTTCTTGGCTTTGTATGACACAACAATCGAGTCCAAAGACAATGAACATGATTGTGCTTTACTTAGTTTGGCTCACGAAATCGGGTTTCTTTATGGCCCGAGGAAGATACAACACATCATCTATTATTAAATCACGTGTAAGCTTCTTTGTACCACTGGCGATGAACTTACAGAATTACCATTTGGTAGATTAACTGCAATTGGACTAATCTTTTGATAAGTAACAAACCAATCTATGCAACAGCAAATATGATGAGTGGCCCCAGTATCTAAAATCCACCTTGACTTGTTACTTTTGGAATCAAAAGACATTAAGGAAGGATTACCTGCTGCATGTGCTGCATGACAGTAACTTTCTCCCTTAGCCATGTTCACTGAAGGTCTTGAATCCACAAAATTCTTCTCAAGTAAAGAAACCAATTGGTTGTATTGTTCTTTTGTCAAACTCACATTTTCATTTTCTGTTCTTGTTGACCCTATCACTGACTTGCCATCTGAATCATCACTAGTGACATTATTTGCATAAGATGAACCTCCACGACCAAAGTTAGGAGGAAAGCCATGTTTCTTGTAACAAGTTTCAACAGTGTGACCAATTTTCCCACAGAAGGTACACACCTTTCCATTGCCTCTTCCTCTTCCTTGAAAGCCACCATTACCTCTTCCTTGAAAATTACTATTTCCTCTACCTCTTCCTTGAAAATTACTATTTCCTCTACCTCTTCCATAGTCCCTTGTTCCTTCCACAGCATTAACTAAAGCTCCTGATTCATCATTATCAACATCTGTCTTTGAAGAAGAATAACCTTGCAACTGTCTTTCTTGCTCCATCACCATTGAAAAGACTCTAGTTATCTGAGGTAAGGGTTCCATAAGGAGGATTTGTGATCTCACTCCTTGATAATCATCATTTAAACCAACCAGAAACTGGATTATCCTATCTTCCAACTTAAAGCTTCTTGCATTTCTCATGGCCAAACAACCACAAGGCACTGTACACGTACATTGAGGCAAAGGCCTGAATTGTTCTAAGTCCTCCCACAAAGTTCTCAATTCAGTAAAGTATTCTTAGATTGTATGATTACCTTGTTTCAGATTGGAAATTTCTGTTGCGGTTGTGAGACTCGAATCTGTCTCCTCTCATGAATCTATCTTTTAAAACATTACACACATCGATCGCGTTCTCTATGAACACAACACTTTCGACCAAGTTAAGGTCATGGAATTGATTATCCATGAATGCACAGTTATTACATTTATCCCAAAAAATTTTGCGCAAAATTCAGGTTTGATTCGAATTGATGCTTGGAATTGTTCCATCTACAAATTTATATTTGTTCTTTAGCGCCAAAGCTCTTCGCATCTTTCTTGCCCAACTATGGTAATTCTTTCCAGGATAATTGCGGTGTAAGCCCGACACGAAGCTGGTGTTTTGAATGATGAACATAATATGGATCAAGAGATTGATCTGATTTGAACCTTATTTAGTTAGAAGTAGAAGAATTGTTGTTGTTGTTAGAGTTTCTCGCCATTTTCAATGATCGAGGAAATCAGAAATCGTGAAATGTAGAAATCAAGAAAAGCGAGAATCAATGAATCAAAGGAAGCGAAGAATCGAGTTCTACACGCGACAGACGGAGCGGGAAGAACCCGCTCTGATACCATCAAAGTATCAGAGACCTCCATTGAAGACACAAGAATGAATGAAGAAATTATCAAACTGATTCACGTTATTGAAGTAAACGAGATACAGGGTATTTATAGGAATTACAATCGAAATGAAAATGAAATGAAATTACAGAGATGAATTTACATTTGTAACTAACTAACTACAAATGATTAACCAATGCCAGCTAATTAAACTAACTGACTCATTGGCTGGTGCTGAGTTGGCACTTCTCCTTGCCTTGAGTATCAGCTTCTTCTACGGTTAATAATATGTTTTTTTATTACACATAAAGTATTTTTTTAAAAAATTTGAACTCTTTAACTTCTAAAAAAAATATTTTTATTACTTCAAAAAAAATATTTTTATTAATAAAAAAATTAATACAAACGGAGTTAGATACCCTTTCTTCTTTTCTTTGAAATGTTAGGAACTTGTTACAATAGAATCCAATACCAAAAAAGGAATACAAAGTAAGCTAAAAAAGTAAAAAACATATACATGCAGACTCTCTCATCGAGTAACACCCTATCGATAGTATTGGTATCAATGACATTTACAAAGTTGGTTTAGCATTTGTGGATAATAATAAATGCAAAAATTTTGTGCAAAATAATAAAATAATGATAAGTAGAATGAATAAAAAAGGTGATGTCAATTTCAAAAAATCTTGAAATGTGTAGTTATTAAGAAGTTGTCTTGAAATGAATAATTTATTTGGTTGCTGTTAAGAAGTTATTAAGTAGTTTTTGTTGAATAAAAATTGTTTGTCTTATTGTGTGGTTTTTAGAATTAAAAAAATAAATAAAACAAATTATTTATTTATGGTTTGTTTGTTTTAAAAGAAATAGATAAAAGAGAATTAGATAAGAAAAAAATAAGAAAGTTCTCTTGTTTGATTAGAGAAAAAATTAAAAAAAAAAAGTTGTTGGTCCCATAATTTTTTCATTTCTTTCCTAAAGTGAAAAGAAATTAATAGAGGTGAAAATTTGACTAATATATCATTCTTTTTGTTATTTTATAAATAAATAAATAAATAAGAATAAATATGTATTTACAATAAAATTTAATTTTCTTTCTTTCTTATTTCTCTTCTAATTCTCTTAATTCAAATAACTTAAAAATTTACTCATTTTTTATTTTATTTCTCTTTTCCTTATTTTTTCTTATTCTATTTCTTTTCACTCTATTTTTCTTCTAATCCAAATAAAGCCTTAATGATCTTGAAGAGTTAAGTTTTTGTTTACTATTAAGAGATTGTGTTGTAGCCTCTTGCGATCTTTAGTACTTCAAGTTTTAGATCTGTTTAAAAATAAAATAAACTCTTTCTTTTTAAAAAAATAATTTTTAAAAATTATCTATGTAATGGTGGGTCATACTAATTATATGACTTTGTATTATCTTTAATGGCATTGGTATTTATAAGAATTTATTATATAACTATGTGTCTTGTTATATTTTGAATAAAAGTAAATTTTTATTAATTTTTCTTGCCAATGAACTTAATTGTACAGTATTTAATGTCGTTTGAGTACATAAAAATTTATTAATAACATCATCACCTCATGATAGTGAGTAATACAAATACAAAGCAACCGAGAATCCCAGTTATTTAACTGAAAACGCGTCAAATTTTGGGGAACGTAAATTAAACTCCTATTACTCAGTTCCAATTAATGCCATCATTTTGGCGTGCAGTCCAAATTGCAAGTTCCTGAGAAGTAACCTTTCAGGTCTGAAAAGTCTCCTAAAGAATCAATAAGATAATCACTTGTCATATGGATCCAATGTTAGAACCACGTCGGTAGGTTAATTTTTTAATTTATTTTTTTAAGTATAAATTAATCTTTAAATTTATATAATTGATATTAATTTTTTTAATTAATCAAGTTAAATAATAATATTTGAATGTTAATTAAGTGTCACATAATATATTATTTAATTTTTAAAAAAATATAATATCATTTTAATTTAATAAATCTAACTTTTTCATTACAAATTATTAAACTAAAATAATATTATATTTTTAAAAAAATGTTAAATAAAACGTTACCTGACATTAAATATTACACTTAAATACTTAATATATTACGGTAGAAATTATTATTTAATTTAATTAATTAAAAATAATAAAATAACTAAATTAATATGTTATTTTTAAATTTAAAATCTACTTCATACGTAAAAATAAATTAAAAAATTAAATTAGAAATAAAAAATATTTTCAAAAAAGATAAATTGACTATTCAGCCTAAAAAGTACTCTCCCTAAACTAAAAATTTGGATCTTGTCCTTTGGATAATCTAGAAACCTCCCGTTGAAAAAATCTCGTGGTGCATACTAATTTGCACAGATTGGGACCTGCAATTTAACGTAACCTGTCTAATATAGACAAACTTTTCAATTCACTCACAGTATGATTCCAGAGAGTAGCTAACCAGCAAAGCCATGACGTCACTTGCAAGATTCCCCTTATCTCTTTAACTTCACAAAACCACATGCAATCTAAGAATTTTTTTTGGCCACACGTAAAAGGAATTAAATTTGTTCTCGCATTCTTTTATTTCCTTTTTTTATTATTATTTAATTGATATGACCAAAAAAAAAAGTTTTATTTCCTTTTAAATTCACGTAAAAGAATCAAAAGAAGGGGAGGTAATATCGAATTTCACTCTCTCGTCTTGGTCTGCCAAGCTCCCTTCACTCTCTTCACCATGACGAAGAAAGCACAGCTGGTGTTTGTCCCTTGTCCTGGGATGGGTCATCTTGTGTCCACCATTGAGTTCGCGAAGCTTCTCATCAATCGTGATGAGCGGCTTTGGATCACTGTCTTCGTCATGAAGTTACCATTTGACACAACAACCGGTGCCTACACCGAGTCCCTTACTTCCTCCTCCTTCTCCGAACGTGTTCAGGTCATTAACCTCCCTGAACTCCACATCCACACCCCCTCTAAATCTGATCCAGGTTCAGATATGAACGCTCTCATTCAAAACCAGAAACCCCATGTCAAAGAAGCTTTGTCCAACCTCGTTCACTCCAACTCGGGCCCCGAATCGCCCCGACTCGCTGCTTTCGTGGTTGACATGTTCTGCACAACCATGATTGATGTGGCCAACGAGTTTGAGGTCCCTTCCCTGGTGTTTTTCACATCAGGTGCTGCCTTCCTTGGTTTGACGCTCCATCTCCACACGCTTTGGGAACGAGACAACGTCTCCACGACCGAGTTCAAGAACTCCGACATTGAGTTGGCCATCCCGAGTTTTTCAAACCCGGTTCCTTCTAAGGTTTTGCCTACAGTGGTGCTGGAGAAGGAATGGGAGACATTTTTCCTCAACTATGCGAGAAGGCTGAAGGAAGCCAAGGGTATTATAGTAAATACATTTGAGGAGCTAGAATCCCATGCGGTTCACTCATTTTCTTGTAATGGTGATCTCCCCATCATCTACCCCGTGGGACCCATATTAAACCTCAAGGTCCACCAAGACCAAGCATCTCATAATGACATCATCAAGTGGCTTGATGATCAACCTCCTTCCTCGGTAATATTCCTGTGCTTCGGGAGCATGGGTAGTTTTCATGAGGATCAGGTCAGGGAGATTGCACGTGCTCTTGAGGACAGTGGGGCCCGCTTCCTGTGGTCCCTACGGAAACCCCAAGAAAAGGGCTCGATGGCGTTGCCGTCCGATTACCCTGATCTGGCAGCGGTTTTACCGGAAGGGTTCTTAGATCGGACGGCAGAGATTGGAAAGGTCATTGGGTGGGCCCCACAGGCTCAAGTACTGGCCCACCAAGCCACAGCTGGATTTGTTTCGCACTGTGGGTGGAATTCCATCCTTGAGAGCATATATTTTGGTGTGCCCATTGCCGCGTGGCCACTTTATGCTGAACAACAGACGAATGCGTTTGAACTGGTGTGTGAGTTGAAGATGGCTGTGGAGATTGCATTGGATTATAGGGTGGGGGGGTTCAATGTTGGAAGTAACGTTCTTTTGAGTGCAGACAAGATAGAAAGAGGAATAAGCAATGTGTTGGAGAAAGATGGAGAGACAAGGAAGAAAGTGAAGGAGATGAGTGAAAAGAGTAGGGAGACATTGATAGAGGGTGGGTCTTCCTACTTTTACTTGGGAACTTTGATTGATTATGTAATGAATAAGGTATGAAACTATCCTTGGAATAACATAGAAAATGGTTCGAGGATTAAGTTGAATTTAGCGCCAAAGTCAAAAGTACGCCACTTTTTTTTTGTAATAAAATTATTTAAATTTACTTTCAATAGTTTGTGAAAATATACGTTTTATAGAAGTTATTTAAATCTGGTTCAGAATCCAAACCTAGCTTTATGACACAAGTAGTCATACATGGCATGAAAATTGCGGTTTTATTACATCAAATATCACTTTTTTTTTTGGGTGCAATGGTGACGGTGAGATTTAAACCTATGACCTACCCAAGCAGGCTACTCTGGTGGTTTATTTCTTTTTCTATTTTGGATTTTTGGTAGAGGAATTACAAACTTTTACTCACCTCTACTACTACTTGTGATAACCATTAGATATAAGCTCTCACATTTAGTGAAGGCTCCAAGAAAAAAGCCTTTAAAATTTGCCTTGAAGAATAATCTCACATTTAGTGGAAGATCAATCAATTCGAATAATCTCATAAAATATATGAATAAAGTAGTAAAATGAAAGAATTGTTATAGTATTTTGATGAGTATAATATTTAGGGTGAGTTATTAATTATTAATTTCATAATAAATATTTAAAAATTAATTAAATATAAATAAAAATTAATGAATATTTGACAATTAAAAAAAATATCGAAATAATCCTTTCAAAATGATAATATGAATACCTCTGAGCCAATTAGACCTGGCCAAATGGGTCATGATTGATTTTTGCGTTAAACAAAAGAGAAAATTATAGGACTGACAAAATATATGGTGCCAATTGCTAAGTACGGATGTTAATTTATACTTGTGTGTGAGGATCTTACATGGACTGCCTTATTTGGGCCCCACAGAAAGAGAATTTTTTCTAGTGAGGATGGGGGCAAAATCCTCCCGTAAGTAATTTGGGGATAGGGATCATGGTCCCCGTCTCGCGAGGTCCCCACCCTAAGTAAATTACATATATACTCTTATTATGTGTATTATATATTATAAATATTAATAACATTTTTATCTTTTCATATTTTTTATTAAAAAAAATTAAAATATAGAAATTCTGAAACTATCCTATATTCTGAAACTGTGTGAATGTCACTGTGAACCAAATCGCTTGTAGTTGGAAACCTAGATTTGCACCGCTCTGCCCACTCACCATTGTACTACACCAACTCCGTCATGTACTGCGTCCCTCCGCCCATTCACCATCGTCAACTCGCCCACTCGCCAGCTCCCACGCTGTCATCAACTCCCATCTGCAAACACAATCGTCGCCGTCAACTTCCAAGCGACAACGTCCACCTTTGAATTCTTTCCCTTTTCTTCCCCATCTACTGCCATCTTCATTCACACGACAAGAGAGGATTTTGGTTTTTTGTTTTTGGCTGAAGAGGTTTTTTGGGTTGTGAGAGTGAGAATAGAGAAATTGAGGTGAGGAAAAATGAGGAACTGGCCATGGCAAAGGGTGAAGAAAGGTAAATAAAGAAGGAAGGGAATGAACCTGTATGTGATTAAGGTAAAGGGAGACTGTTGTGTTGAGAGGTAATAGCTTAGCTGGTATTCTGGTAGCGTGAGAGAGAAGAATTCAAATGCAATGAGGGAAGTGAACGAGGTTACCCCATTTACTTTCTTTTATTTATTTATTTTTTTTTGTCATTCTCATTTTCTTTATTCTATCAAATGTGAACGAACCATGAGCTTTTGAAAAAATCTAATGCCATTGCAGGGAAAGTTTGTGACAATTTAGTCAACATTTTATAATTTTTTATGAATTTTTGGAGTCTCTGTGAAGATCTGCAGAGACAGAGACGAGAGAGGAAAGCTCCCCACAGTAAAAATCGGAGACGGGGAAGAGAAAAAATATGAGAAGCGGAGACGAGGAGCAGTGGAGTACTCCCTGCTGCCGTCCTGCCCCATTAACATCCTTACTGCCAAGTTTAACAATCCAAATTCTGGTCCGAATAATTGGACCGATTTGGTGCTAACCCAAAGTAACCGATATAGTTATTACAGAGATAGTATAGGAGGAACCATATGTAATATGACGAAGTTAGGGGTCCCATCCAGGCAAAGGCGGGCTATATAATCAGGTGGGGCAAAGGCGGTAAAGTTGCTTCTCGATTGTCTATCAGATTAATCCAAACACAAATTACAAAATAATCTTTGAGTTGGTCTTTTTGCGCCTCTCTGGCACTCTGATTTTAGTTTGTCCTTTTTTGAGGATATCTTATCCTCCCCCAATTTGTACTTATTCTTCTCTTCTCCCTAACAAAATTTCTTCTTTTATCAAAAATGAAAAAGATGTCCATTAAGTAGCTTAATTTGCAAAATAATCTTTAAGGGTTATAGATTTAAGTATACAACCTTATCTCAATACTTTATGATTTTTTAATACCCCAATTGAAAGAACATTTATTGTCAAGTTTTAGATGCACAATTAATATGCAATATATATAATGAATAATAACAACTAATATATCAAAAGGCAAGAAGATATAGAAAGGACAGGCTGCTCCATCAACTTAAACAATATAGCTACTAGTATAGCTACTACTGATGAGGCAATCCAGAATGACAGACAAAAGAGCCACGGCTCTAGGCTGAAAGTCTGATAGCATAAATACACTGGAATTTCCTGAGACAGGAGAAAATGCCAAAAAAGTAACATCAAATATCAAATGAATCATTGGTGGTTATCAATAGATTTAGAACATTTTAAAACAATAAAAAATGAACAGATATAATTTATGCTAAGAGGCAAAACATAAGGCCAAGATATACTCTCAAAACATGGAACTAAAACTAACCTGAATGGTCATCTTTTCAAGTTCACTCAGCTTAGTTATATAACCTCCCTTGCCAGAATTTCCAGCACTCAAGTGCATACCATTATGTACACATAGGCAGCGAAAACTGACAATCTGGACCAAATGATAAATGTACCAGGCTCAGTTTTCTCTATTCATCTGCACAATCATACTATACATGAATTGGTTGTTGAGTCAATCAATGACAATCTACTTCAAATGAATGACCAGCATAATTAAGTGTTTCAATCCATCAGTTCTAGTAATGTGTACACACTTATGCCGTATGAAACTATTATCAGTTATAACCAAGCCTGTGACTACTGTAACAACGAGCCCAAGAGTCATAGCTCACTTTCTCCACAACTGCCCACCATAAAGCAACCAACAACAGCTCACTTTGATAAAATATGTTCAAAATTATTCACTTCATTCATTAGATTCCAAAATCATATTTAAACTTGAACTGTAAGATGGCTTATAACCTGCATCCTTCATCTCCATAGTCAACTTATCCAGGATATTATATATCTCACCACTTTGAGGGTGCTTCTCATCTCTAGATACAAAGAAGTTCACAAACCCAGCAATCTCAACCCAACTACGTCCCATTTCCTTTTGCAAACCTTTTTTTCTAATCTGATTTCTCACTCTATCAACATTTTCCCACTCTCCTTCCTCTGCATAAATATTTGAGAGCAAAACATGGTAGCCTGCCATCCCTTTTTCTGTCTCCATATGAAGCAACTTTTCAGCGATAACTTTTCCCAATTGAAAGTACCCATGATTTTTGCAAGCCCCAAGAAGTGATCCCCAGATTTCCATTGCATTACCGTCTCTACCTAATCCCTTGACAAACTCATAGGCTTCAACCACCCTCCCAACCCTCCCTAACATGTCTGCAACACAACAATAATGTTCAATTGAGGGCTTAATTTTATGTACTTTCTCCATAGACTCAAATATTTGAATACCTTCATCAGCCAAACCAGTATAACCACAAGCAGACAGGATGGCAACAAAGGTAACTGCATCAGGCTTAATGCCAGATCTCAGCATAGAATCATAAAAGGTAAGAGCTCTCTTACCCATCCCATGCTGACCAAAGCTCAACATCATTGTGGTGTATGTAACTGAATTCTTCTCAGGTGTTCTGATAAACACATTTTCAGCATAACCGATTGCACCAGACTTGGAATATGTGTCAACTAAAGCAGTTCCCACATAAACATTTTGGTCCAAGAAATGACGGATGGAGAATCCATGAAGTTGCCTAGCAAAGGCTATGCTTCCCATTGAACTACAAGCTGGGAGAATCGATGCTAAGGTCACTGCATTAGGTATTACATTATGCACTAATGTCTCTCTAAGAATGAGAATGGCTTTCTCATTGAGCCCATTCTGGGTGTAACCAGCAATCATAGCATTCCATGTGGCCTGATCTCTATCACTTGGGCAGTTCTGCTCAAATAACAATTCGGAAGTCCTAATCAAGCTGGATTTTGCATACATATCTATCAGATAACTCTCCATTCCCTCAAATTGTATCCCATGCCGAATTAGATATGCATGAGTTTGCCTTCCAATATATGAGTTCCTAAGGTTAGAAGCTGCAGAAAGAAGGGCAGTCACAGTCACAGAATCAATCACAAACCTTTGCTTCTGCATCTCGCACACAAGCATCAGTGCTTCCTCATCTAAACCATGTTGTACAAAGGCAGAAATTATGGTATTCCATGAAACAACATCCCTTTCGAACATCTTATCAAAAATCTTAAATGATGTATCAATAAAATTGCACCTTGAGTACATAACAATTATTGCATTGAAAATAATAATTGGTGAAACTGCCAAACTTTTGAGAACAAATGCATGTAGCTGTTGAGCCATTTTTTTTTGCTGTAACTGTGAAACGGCAGTTATAACGGACAAATAAGTTACATCATCGCATATAGCCTCATCTGACTCCAAGGCTTGAATGAAAATACCGATTCCTTCAGTTGGACAGTTATTTTGAACATACCCACCAATCATAGTGTTCCAAACCTCTGTATTTTTTTCCAAACATTGGTCAAAAATCATCCTTGCGTAATCTAGGCAACCAAGATCAGCATACATAAGTATTGCTGAGCTCACAACAAACACATCATTCACATATTCAACACCAAATTTCAAAAGTAACCCATAAAACACATGAGCTATTTTATAATCCCCCATTTTCGATAGAGCAGGGAAGACATTTACGAAACTAACAACAGTTGGCGTAATTCCCGTTTTCATCATTGTCTTAAACGCGTTAACTGCTTCTATGTGCCTCTCCGTTTTGACATACCAGGAAATCAAGGTATTCCAAGAAATAACATTTCTTTTACGCATAACAGCAAACACTTTGAGCACATAGTCGTTTTCCAAATGGGTGGTGGTGCTGAAGCAGGTAGAGTACATATTCAAAAGCGAATTATACACAATCCTACTGGGGTTTGATTGACAGCGGAGAAAATGAGAATGGAGGGCTTTACCAGCCTTAAGGTTGTGGGTTTCGGAACAGGCCTTGAGAGTGGAAGAGAAGGTATAAGAATCAAAATGGGTACCTGGGGTGGACTTCATTTGAGTGTAGAACAATAAGGCTTGAAGAGGCATGTTATTGCAGATGAAGCCAATGATGATAGTATTCCAGAGAACAGTGGTGGGGCGAGGAAGCGTGTCGAATAGATGGCGAGCAAGGTGAGGTTGTCCTTCTTGGCATAGTTTGCTAAGGCGAGAGCGAATGGTGGGGGTTATGGTTTTGTACCTCTGGTGATTCGGAAGTGAGATGGTTGAGGAGGAGGAAGAGGAATGGGTAACACTAACAGAGACAGAATTAGGAGCGGATAGGGGAAGAGGGACAAGAGGGGAAGCCATCCGCATCACAAATCTCAAATGCAAATGGTATGTGTTCTCTTGTAAATCTTTTATTTCTTAGTAATCTTGTCTTGTGTGGTACCACTGCTGGTAACGTATGAACATGATAGATAGATTAGATAGTGTAAAATTAAAATGAACTAGAGTAACTCTTAAAGGTTCTTAAAAAAGTCCTACTCATATATGGCTTGAGTTTCAAGCTCTTGATGATCCAAAGTTGTAATAATTAATTAATAATAACATCAATATATAGCTTTTACATGCTTCTCTTAAAAATTAAAAATAAAAACCAACATTTCAAATCTAGTTAATCCTAAGCATTCTCTGAACTTTACTATGAGTGTCCACAAACAAGAATACGACTGGATTTTTTATTCCACGAAAATCGTGATCGATATTCTTGTTTCCCGTTTCTAATGCTTGGATTCGGATAATCACATTCTGAACTTCTTTCAATATTGCAGCCTTGGCATTCTCAACATTTTCTCCTACAAGATTAGGCCACGGATGTCGTTCTGGAAATTACCAAAGAAAGAGGTTAGTATCTACATGGTTTTATAAATTATAAACTAGACGAGACAAAGTTATTTTACAAAGTGAACAACTATATTCCAATCTAGCAATTTAAGCATCTCAAAACAATTTCACGCCGATTTTTTTTTTTTAATATGCACAAATATCAACTATGACTATTAGTTTACAAAGTTATTTTGTATAGAGTGAACAATTGTATTCCAATCTAGCAATTGAAGCATCTCAAAACAATTTCCCGCTGATTTTTTTTTAATA
Source organism: Styphnolobium japonicum (assembly GCA_023212625.1). Lineage (NCBI taxonomy): Eukaryota > Viridiplantae > Streptophyta > Magnoliopsida > Fabales > Fabaceae > Styphnolobium > Styphnolobium japonicum. The sequence continues at coordinate 498,330 of JALBWW010000006.1, forward strand.
TTCACAAATATCAACTATGACTATTAGTTTCCTTACCCATTGGCTTGTCGCAAAATATACGGATTGAGTAGTCTCTTCACTCTCTTGCATCATGAAGCTTCGAGCATTTTCGTTTTGTCATAGAGGAAATTATCCTCCGAGAGACTGAACGAAATGAGAGAAGATGACGTTTTTTCCAAGAGGAAAAGGGACTAGTAGAACGAGTTGAAACGAGGGAAAGCTTGGTTTCCTGGTTTTCTTGGATGGCTACAGCCACTAGTGTAGTCCATATGATTAGTGTAAACAAAACACTTTTCTTTAGACCTAACATATCTATACTACTCTTCCCCCATGGATTTCGGTACAAGAAATGGCTAGAACAAATTTATAGATGTTCTGGTTTGTTTTAGTGGGAATCACTAGTTACCTCGCTTTTATCAAGAATCAATGGGGGTGGGTATCTGCAAAAACACTCCAAAACTCAAGTCAATCTCTATAAGAGGATATCTCGTTTTGAGATGTATGAAAACTTACATTCTCTAGTGTTTCTTTCTATATATTTCTTCATACTTCTTGGTGGTCACTTTCGTCCACTATGGCCAATCCTTTGTTGATGTGTGTCAAGCTTTGTTATGTCGTATTATAGGTGATTGGACCCCTCTGAAAGAAGAAGGGTGAAAGCGTCCTTGAGAAATAGCCAACTTGGAGAAAAGAATTTGATTGAGTTTGAAGGCTTTGAGCCTCATGGGAGTGGAACATCCTCTCAACCCACTACTATATACAATAGATGTTTGAGCCATTTTGAAACAAAACTTTTGAGTTGTTTAAGAATTACAAATTAGTGTTAAACTTCTCTTCTTTGAAAAGTAAAATTTCACTTCATTAAACGAAACATTATCTTAAGTTTTACACTTTTCAATAAATTATAGGGTCATTTAAAAATAAAACATATTAAGAATAGATTTGTAAATAAAGTTTGTTTACACGAAATTCAATTTGTCGACTAATTCATACATTATAGTTAGATTACTTAAAGTTTGAAACGATGTAAAAGGTCTCAAATCATGAACAACGATTTTTCTTATATCATAAAATCAATAAGGGAAGGCTTGGTACTATGTAAGATAATTTAATCGTCTATTCATCCTTGTTAAAGATCAATACACAACTAAGCTGTTGAAATATGAAAAATAACATTAATGTAATTACTATTATATTATAATAAATATAATAATTAAATAAGAATGGGTCACTTAAAGCAAAATATTAAAAAAGGTTATTGAAGGTTTGAAATGTAGAGGCCTCAAATAATGAATAAATTTTTTGCTTGTGCTTACCATAAAGTCAATTAATGACGCTTCACACTTTGTGAGGTATAATTTATTTTTCTATCCATTCATTCATAATAACAAAAACAAGTTAGTTTTTTACCAAGGCAAATAACACCAATATAAAATAGTTATTACTGTCCACAAGCCATTCAAATGGTATTTAGACATTTGATATATGAAAAGTGAAAGATTGGATCCCTTCTAATGTTTTCTCATCCCCTCCCTTATCCTCCTTCTCTGTAGGAGTATTTGGACGTTTGAAACATGAAGAGTGGGAGGTTCAATCTCTCTCATCCCCTTCAAGTGAGCCTCTTACAAAGGTTTCTCAAGGACCTTACCTCAATGGTGGGATCCTCTTAATAACTAAAAATAAATATATTATTATTATTATTATTATATAATTAATTCATTATTATAATTACTTAATTATTGTATTCAACTAATTCAAATTTTAATTGTTTAATTCAAGTTTTCAGTGAAAAACACGTGTAAAAAAGTGTTATGTATGTTGTACCAAAAAAATTGATTAATATATTGATATCGTATAGTAATGGACCACATTCATTAAGGTGAAATATTTAAATGTTTCATAATAAACTTTACATTTCTATTAATCATACTTGTTATTTTATAGAAATCCTTTTTATTATTGATATCCTAACAGCTAAAGGCTAGGGATCAGGAATAATATTACCAAATTTTATTATGCAAACATTTGAAATGGACTCAGCTTTCAAAAACCCAATTCTTCCAAGTTATTGCGTATTAGGCCAAAATTATTTATTTTGTAGCTATGACTAAAATACTGGGACATATAAAATAATAATAATGATAACTTTACTGGGACATATAATTTTTTTTAGTTAATTAGTCATTTTTCTAATAAAAAAATCACAAGTTAAAATTGTGCCCAAAAAATTTTTGAACTTTATGTTATTTTAAAGTTGAGTTTAATTTTGATCTACTGTCAGTGTAAAAAAAATTTACATTGTCATTTAACAATGTATTGCCAAATCATTAAAAGAATTTGACTATTATAATAACTGCTTCAAAAGTATAATACTTTTAATGATATATCAATAAATAATTAAATGACAGTATAAATTTTTTTTACACTTACAACAAATTAAAATTAAATCCTTTAAAGCTTAGGGGATGGTTAGCTCAGTTTGTAATAAATTTTAGAACGATCTGAACCAGATTTATAGATTAAATAATACAATCTTACCCAAACACATTCTGTTAAGTGCTAGTAGGGAAGTCCTAACTTAAAAATTGTACCAAAAATATCTTCAAGCTCAAAAATTATGTTTCAGGAATAAGTCCAACTTATTTTGGACCTAATATTAAACAAAAAAATTGGGCTGGATTTAATTATGAATAGTGAATTTTGTAGCAACAATATACAGCTTTGCTTTTCAGAGAGATCATGACCTAACTTTCAAAAATCACTAAAAATTCATTTTAAACTAGTTTTTTCAATATTTTATCAAAACAAATATTAAGAGTTCTGCTTTCATGTAGACCTGGTTTTATTCTCGGTCATTTAAGCCGAAAACACACGTGATAATGGCCTAAATCGAGAAAGGTCAAGCTAGGTGTTAAAAAAGGAAATCATTGTAAAAAAAAAAAAAAAAAGACAAACAGGAAATCATAACTTGTAGAATTCGTAACTACTCCTCTACCTTGGATTTTGGAACAAGAACTGGCTAGAACCAAATTTATAGATGCTTCAACCCTATGAAACAAAACTTTTGATTTGTATAGGATTTACAAATTAGTTAATGTTAAACATGGATTTGTCTAATATGCACCTGAAAGAAATTGGTGCATTGATGTAGCAGATAATATAAATCGTTGATTAAGAATACTAAAATCATAATAATAATCTAACGGTTGAAATTTGATTAATATTTGATAGGAAACCGGTCCATCACGTTAATCTTAATTTACAAAGAAGTCCTTAAATTTTATTCTTTTACAAATTGTGGAATTTTTTTAGTTTACATATTTATTTGATTTGATTACTTTTTGTTAAAAAAAAACCCTTAAACTTAATTATTTTTTTTATACATTGTCAGTCTCTATATAAATATATTTTATTTTCTTATATTCTCGTCTTTCATTTCTAAAATTTCTCATTGCTCGTGCATCTCTTTGGTGTGCGGATTTGATTTCATTGCATCTTCTCGCTTGGATGTTCGTTGGCGTCAGTGTTCATGTGTGTTTAGGTTTCCGATCTCATTACATCTCCTCACTTGGGTCTTTCATTTTGGATCTCATTGTATTTCTCTTGCATATCTTTATCCGACTTAGTTGACTTAATTGAAAGTTAATTAATTTACAAATTCTCTAATCATAGAGATTGAAATATAACAAAGTGGGATAACAAAAAATAATAGACATAGACATAAACATAGATATAGACATACCCAGAGAGAGAAAAGGAAAAACTTGGGGTTTGTGATCTGTACGCAAAGAAAGTTCTTTGAGAGAAGCTTCAATAACGATAGAGAAAAAGTGGAAACGGGAATCAAAAACTAGCAATGCTGAGTAAAGTCTCGCTTCTAAGCACATGTCTGACAACTGGTAAAGCATGAAAATTTGAATTTACTTACGGGATTGATAGTCCCGCAAGGGATAAAAGAAATTGTAAAATCTTAAATTTAACAAAAGCACTTTAATAAAACTGTGAGTACCGAAATTGATATAATATAAATAATATAAAATTTAAATGTTTGTAACGAAGACTTTTATGGGACTTTGAGTCCCGAAAGAAGTGATTTAACAATTTTGAAAAAGTTTTGTTAAATAGACCCTTACGGTCCCACAAGGGACCAAATATAAATAAATTTAAAATTTAAGATTATTCAAAGATGTTTTTATTAAAAAGGCTTTTGAGAAAAATTTAAAATTATTTAAAAAGTAAAGAGTAATATAAAATTTAAAATTTATTACAAATCCTAAAGTGAAATAAAAGTAAGAAAATAAATTATAAATTTAAAACTTATTAATGTAGAACTTAAATGCAGTTAAAAAAAAGTCAGAAAATTAAAAATGACAAAAATATAAATAAACTAATATATAAAAATTTTAAAAAAATTACGTGAAAAACCACAAAAGCCACTTATAATCGGTAACTTTTAAGGAGTATAGATGAATTGTAATATTTTAGGTGCAGTGTAGAAGGCTCCGTTAAACATCTCTACTTTGAAAAGTAAATTTGTCACTTTGTTAAATGAAACGTTATCTTAAGTTTTACACTTTCCATTAAATTATATGGTCACTTAAAAACAAAAATATATTGAAAATAGGCTACTGAACGTTTGAAAATGATGAAAAGGTTCTCTAACCTGGATAATGATTTTGCTTGCACATATCATAAAATCAATAGGGAAAGGCTGCGTACTATGTGGATAATTTAATTCTCTATTCATCTTTATTAAAGATCAATATTCAACTAAGCTTTTGAAATATGACAAATAACATCTATGTAATTTAAAACAAAATATTAAGAATAGGTTATTGAAAGTTTGAAATGTAGAGGGTCTCAAATAAATAATGAACAAAGAGTTTGCATGCGCTTATCATAAAGTCAATTAATGCTTCACACCATGTGAGATGTAATTTATGTTTTATTCATTCATACTAAAGAACAAACATACAAGTAAACATATATGTAAGCTTTTCAAATACGGCAAATAACATCAATATGCAATCCTCGTTATTATTATTATATTATATAATTAATTCATTAACCAACTTGTGCTAGTTCGAGTAAAAAGAGTTTGGTTACTTTAAGTATCTTATCTTGAGTTTGATATTTGAGACGGTATATATAGAAAAAACACAATTATAAAGAGTTTTCACTTTATGCGCTTAATCATACTACGTAATATTAGTTTCTCGCCTTTTAAAGAGAATACCCTAAGTTACACCAAAAATATAATTGATTTATTATTATAATTACTTAGTTATCGTATTCCACTAATCCAACTTTTAATTGTCTATTCAAGTTTTCAGTTAAAAGCACGTCTAAAAAGCTGTCACATATGCTGTACCGAAAAATGGCTAGTATATTGGTATAATAAATATTGGGCCGCATTAATTCATCGAGGTGAAATATTTGATTGCTTCATAATGTGAAGAGATAATTTTTTGTTATGAATATCCTAACAGCTAATGGTTAGGCATCAGTAAAAAAAAATTGTTATGAATATCATAATTTTAAGTTAATTAGTCAAATTTTCTTTAAAAAATCACAACAAATTAAAATTATACGATTTTTTTTTTTGAACTTTAGGCTATTTTAAAATCTAGGATAGATAAGTTAGGTTGAAATAAATTGGAACAATTTGAAAGCCCTAACTTAGTGAGATTTAAAAGCATAATAAACCCAATTAATCATGGACTAAGACCAAAACAAATTAGGTGGAATTTAATTATGAAATGGAGAATTTAGGACCAACAGCTTTGCCTTCAAAGAGATAACCTTACTTTAAAAAATCACTAATTAAAAATCCATTTTAAACTTGTTTTCTCACAATCTTTTATACAAACAAATATGAAAAAGTCTTGTTTTCATGTGGACATGGTCTTATGCTCATTTAATCCCAAAACATATACATGTGATAGTGGCTTAAATCGGAAATGTAAAGGTAGGTAGGTGTTAATACAAAAGTCATGACTTGTAAAATCCTTAACTTTCAATCTAAATTATGATTCAATTGCGACTATACGCGGATTTTACAAGTATTTGGAAGTTATGATTTATAAGAATTATGGATAGGGAATTACTCTGATACTTATTTTTTTTAAGGTACTAGTATCTAAGGTGAATTGTCTAACATCTATTAGTTGTTATTTATATTTAATAGATTTTCAAACATTTATTGTGAAACTAACAATCAATAAATGATTAACAACTCACACTAGATACCAAACCCATCAAGGTACCACAGCAACTCACTAATGGAAATCATAACTTAAAATATCCATAATTTTTTGTAAAATCCATAACTTGGAAAACACGACTCATATTCTTTCAATATTCATAATCTAGCTATATCTATTTCTATATATAAAGAAGAAGAGTTTGAATGAATAAAGTCTCACGTGTCAACATGAGAAATTAAGCAAGAAAAATAAAAAGGAAAAACATATGAAAATTGATTTCATAAAATAATATAAAAAAAGTGAAACATAAGCAAAGGAAAAAAAACTCAATAACTTCTTGTATTTATATTTTAAGTAAGCAGGACACATTAACAAATATTATTAGTTACTAATTATTAAGGAGTACAGTACCTTCATGAAAGGAAGTGTACTAGAGAAACCTCCATAAATAATAACTTTAACTTTATGATCTTAACTTATTTTTAGGAAATTTATTTTATTTTTAATAAGTTATTGTATGATATATTGTTACTTTGTTTTTGATTATGCTAGATATTATTACTGTTATAATAACTTAATTGTATTACCATCTAATTTCAATCTATCAAAATAGAATTGTCTTACCAAATAAAATAAGGAAAAATTAATATGGGAATTGTTTTCACAAAATAATATAAAAAGTCAAACATATGCAAAGAAAAAACCCTAATGACTATGTCATAAATTGTTACTTTGGTTGACACTTTTTCCTTTTAAGTTTACAATTTTATTAAATACAAATTTTTAACTTTATTTGTTGATGTAATTAGAATCGTTGTCATATTTTAAACACTATATTTATATTGAAATTACCAGTCATACAGAATTTTCAAAAAGCTAGATTTATTTGTTTTTTTTTAATTTGTCATAGTAGAACAATCATATTAAGTGATTTAATATAGAGGGTCCATGAAATGATATCATCAATCACATAATATATATATATATATATATATATATATAAAAGTGAGGACCAGAAAAGAAATTTTAACATATGTCATCTTAAAATATCAATTCTAGATAAGAGTATTATTTGAAATCTTGACAAATGTAAAGTGGTATGAATCCAAGTGATCATTAATTGAAAATAATAAATAATGCAAATGAAGGTAAGATTATAAAATTATTCATTAACATAATAAAAAAAATTATTCATTTATTTTGTTTTTCAAATTTTGCTAACTTAAAATAAAGATACTAACATTAACTACATATAAAAAAGTAAATATTATCACAACAAAATTGATAAAAAAAAAGGTAGGAATTTTACATAATTTAAATTTTAACATATGTTACCTTAAAATATCAATTCTAGATAAGTGTATTATTTAAAATCTTGACAAATGTAAAGTGGTATGAATCCAAGTGATCATTAATTGAAAATAATAAATAATGCAAATGAAGGTAAGATCATAAAATTATTCATTAACATAATAAAATTTTTTATTCATTTATTTTGTTTTTCAAATTTTGCTAACTTAAAATAAAGATACTAACATTAATTACATATAAAAAAAGTAAATATTATCACAACAAAATTGATAAAAAAAAAAGGTAGGAATTTTACATAATTTAGGTGTAATACTATTAATTATTTAAAGCTTTTAATATTTAATTTGACTGTATGAATTAAATTTTAACGCTCATTGTTATGTTATAACTAATTTAGCCTTTTATATATATATATATATATACTAGCATGATTAAATAATTACAAAATTTTTTTATTAAAAATAAACTATGTACAATGGATATTTCGTAAGGCATTCACTCTAACAATGCATAAATCATTACAATTATTGAGAACTTCGTATTATGACAACAAATATATGAAATTGACACTGTCCATAATTGGAGGGCTACAACATGCATATAAAAAGGATTAACCAATACAAATTAAGGCATCATGTTTAATTTACAAAAAATTCAGTAGAATAAATCATAATCTGCTCAATCAAAATCATACACAAACAAAATTTCTACAACAAAATATCAAAAAGGTATTCAACACAAATTTATATACTATAGATGTATTATAACTTAATCAAATTACAACAAAAGTTAGGTTCTATCTGTGAATAATTGAGCATATCTAAAGTCACATACATGTCTATATATATGAAATCAAAAGACAGGTAACAATATGAAGATGCCCACAAGAATGAAGTGTTGAATTTACCAAAAAGAACAATTTCTGCTAATAATTTGAGGAGCCTAAATCTAGCTCAGCACTGATATCTGAAAAACATAGAGTTAAAAAAGTGAGTCACAAGACCTAATAAGAGATAACATAATCTATAATGGAATTGGGACAGACATTTGCACGAACTTTTCATTAAAAATATATGTGCTTTAAAATATATGCATAATTACCAGATGTTATAAATATCAGTAGTTCAAATAATCAAGAAATAAAGTCTATGAAATACATAAAGTATGAAGTACCAAATTAATTATAACAATATATGAAATACCAAATGGAAAATTGTACAAATATTCCAAAACAAGTTATCAAAGCATAAATCATGTCTTCTAAAACAAAACAACATCAAATAGCTTCCAAAGTAAATTTCTTTTACATAAATACAAGTATTCAAAAATTGTGAAATTAATAAGCATTAACACCAAGATGTTATTTAACACATATCCAAAAATAAGCTCAAAATATCATCATTTTATCAGTCAAACTTATTAGAATGTAAATTGACTTTCATTATTAACATTTGAAGAATATCATATTATCACGTTAAAGGAATGACTTTTTTTAAAATGCTTTGTCCCAAGCTTTTCCTAAGCTCTAACAACAAAATAAATTAAATATTTTCATGAAATTCTTTAATAAAGAATTTTTTTATGAATTTATGAAAATATGCTACTAATTATATTATCAACTCACTTTAAAGGTTAAATCACTCACGTCGAAAGACTATGGCGTCATAAAATCAACCGAATGATTCCCTGACATACTTAAGATCACAAAATTATAAGTAAGCAATAATAAATATTTAAAACTAAAGATTTATTTATTTGTGGGAGAAGGAATTATTAAATAATTTCTTAGTTTCTAATACAACTCCTCAAACTTTAATACTCATTTAAAAATCTTTTGAAATCTACAAAATAAGTGGAGTTTTGAGCCTTAAAATTACTTGTAGGAGCCAAAATAATGAAGAAGAGAAAGTGAGTTCATCATATAAAAGAAAAAGAAGAAGAGGAGGATAAAGAGAAGAGAATGAGAAGAAAAAATCTCCCCCTCCCATTTTTGTGTGTCAACATCATTACAGATATTTCTTAAGGCATCATTTTTATAGACGACATTGATGAAAATTTGATTTCATAAAATATTAAAGGTCAGGTTATATGTAGAAAGAATACCGTTATTTCTCATATATATTCACATATCTATGCATATTTAGTATGCAATTTAATTAGCATGATTGGTTTGTACTTATTGTTAACCTTAGCAGTGATGATAAAAAAAACAAAAAATATCTATACTTATTGAAATTATGTTAGGTTATTTTCATATAACTGATTGGCATGGAGTATATTGATAAGAGTTAAATATTTGGTTCGTTTAAATATTTAATTTTAATACATTGTTATTATAAAGAAATTTTATATTATTATTTAATTATGTGTTGATATATTATTAAAGGAGTTTAACTATTATAAAAATTACTTAAAAAATTTAATTTTTTTAATGATGTATCAATATATGATTAGATGATAGTGTAATTTTTATTTACACTAATAATGAATCAAAATTAAACTTTTTCTTTAATCATTACTATTGTATTAATGAATATTTTAATAAATAATTTGTTATTATATAAAAAATTTCAACAGATAAAATATTCATTAAAACTTATTTCATGCTGATATGATATAATTATTGTAAAAACTTCCGTTCAAATGTAACTGAAGGATCGAAAGTTAACCATTTTTTATCTTAATAAATATTGAAAGTTTTATCCTTTTTGTATTTGGCCTCACATTTGAAAAGATCTTAATTAGAAGAGAAAAGAAAAAAGTAAAAATACTAGATACCTCATGTACTCTGATACAAACTATTAGTTAAAACTATTGTTGTACTATAATAATTATTTTTTTTGAAAAGTTAAAATTATCCACATACGTGACAAAAATTTGTGAAAATATATTTTCCGAAAAGGAATGAAGGCTGGGAGTTTAAAGTGCTTTTATTTACACTGAGAGCAAAGATGAGGATACCAACCAGCAGGAGGTAGGGAGGCGTGGGTGACACTAGCCTGTTCATGGTGTGTTGCGGTGGGTGTGAGTGGCGCCACCATTCATTCTCATTGGAGGAAAATGGAGGAGATGCAACAGCTGCTGAGCATGGGCTTCCCAGACGAGTTAGCCGCTCAAGCCTTGGCTGCCACTGGCGGCAACTCCACCGTGAAAGCCACCGAATGGATTCTGACCCACAAATCATCTACCACTTCCAACTCTAACCCTAACCCTAACCCTAACCCTAACCCACCACCTCCTTTTCAGCCTAAGCTCGATCGTTTCTTCCATTTCCAATCCAAGCATTCCACTCCCTCAATCACAATCACACCTTCACCACAACCAACCGATCTAGAAGAGGCAGAAGCAGAAGCAGTAGTAGTAGCAGTAGCAGTAGCAGAAGAAGAGGAATCAACAAACCCACCATCCAAACGCGTAAAGTTATCGGCATCGAGTACTCAACAGAGATCTTCGTTCTTTTTTAATCGTTTTCATCATCCCAATCCCAAGAGTGCCGCGGATGATAAGATGAAGAAACAGAGGCATGATCATGAGCCCTTATATGAAAGGATGCGTCCCAGAACGTTGGATGACGTTGTGGGTCAGGACCATCTCCTTGCTACGAATTCGCTTCTTCGCTCTGCAATTGAACGCAATCGTCTCCCTTCCCTTCTCTTGTGGGGTCCCCCTGGTACTGGTAAGACCTCTATTGCCAAATCCATTGTCAATTCAGCAACTTGGTCTTCCCACAAACAACAATGCCCTTCTTCTTATCGGTTTATTTCCTTATCTGCTGTGAATAGTGGTGTTAAAGATGTGAGGGATGCTGTTGATGAAGCTAGGAAATTGAGAGTGAAAAGCAACCAAAGAACTGTTTTGTTTGTGGATGAGGTTCATAGGTTTAATAAGTCTCAACAGGACTCTTTCTTACCTGTCATTGAAGATGGAAGTATTGTCTTCATTGGGGCCACTACTGAGAACCCTTCTTTCCATTTGGTTACGCCTTTGTTGTCTCGGTGTCGTGTCCTTACCCTTAACCCTTTGAAGCCCCACCATGTTGCATTGCTTCTAAACCGGGCTGTGAATGACGTGGACAAAGGATTGGTGCAAAGCCTTGGTTTTCAACTTGATGTAAGTGAGGATGTAATTGATTTTATAGCCAACAATTGTGATGGGGATGCTCGGGTGGCCTTGAATGCCTTGGAAATTGCTGCTATTACAGCAGCTGCCCGGGTACAAGATGTTAAGCAATCTATTGAAAAGGAAGAAGAAGAAGAAGACACCACTTTTCAGACAAATGAGGAATACAGGGTTGGTCCATCTGCTACTGTTGTTACCCTTGATGATGCAAAGGAGGCACTTCAGTGCAAGCACCTTGCTTATGATAAAGCTGGGGAACAGCACTATAATGTTATTAGCGCACTGCACAAGTCTATGAGGGGAAGTGATGCTAATGCAGCAATTTATTGGTTGGCAAGAATGTTAGAAGGGGGTGAAGAGCCTCTTTACATTGCTCGCAGACTCATAAGGTTTGCAAGTGAGGATGTTGGGTTATCTGATCCATCAGCTCTTAGTCAGGCTGTTTCCTGCTACCAAGCTTGCCATTTTTTGGGAATGCCCGAGTGCAATGTGATTCTTGCTCAGTGTGTTGCTTACTTGGCCTTAGCTCCTAAGTCTATCTCAGTTTATCGAGCAATGGAAGCTGCTCAGAAGGTAGTAAGGGAATCAGTTGGACAGAATGAGGGAGTGCCTCTTCATCTGAGGAATGCACCAACCAAATTAATGAAGGAAATTGGGTATGGGAAGGGATACATATACCCTCCTGACAATCCCTCCTTAACACAAAGCTACTTACCACCCTCACTTCAAGGGTACAAGTTCCTCGATTGGCCTGACAGGAATCTCTCTGATGGATAAAAATGTTAAATCAAGATCGGGAGTTTTTATTGGTTACTTTTTTTTTTTGGTAACTTTTATTATTGGTTACTTTACTACATGGGTTAGGTGCTTCCTTTCTTTTCTTTGTGTTGCTTTTATTTTATTGGGGTAGGGGGGGTGTACAATGTGTGCCTCCTTTGTTTATATTTCTCCACCATCACGTTTTTGACATTACCAAGAAACATGTCAACAATGATAGGAGAATGGTAAATGTAAGTGTAATGCATAACTTAGTTTTTGATTCTATATATACTTAGTGTAATGCATAACTTCGTTTTTGTTTTTATATCATTTTTTTACACTACTAAGAAACAAGTCCTCGATTGATGAGCTTATTTCTAGTTTATTTTTTTTACTATAATAAACACTTATGGAAGTATTTTATGATTATTTGGATTGCATGGATTGAAAGTAAATGGATGTTAATTGAAGAAGCTGCCTTTGTTTTGTTACAAGGTATCTTATTAGGCATTTGTAGGTATTTATGGAATAATTGGTGGTATAGTGTGTCATGACTCGATCTTAGACTATGATCGGCGCACAGGCTAAGTCAACTCAACACTTGCCTAACCTGACAAGCCTAACTAAAAATGCTGAAAAATTACTTTTAAAAAAAATTGAGAAAAAAGCTACTGAAAATTCGGCAGAGTTTCTCCTAAAAACTGAACTAACCAAAGTTTTAAACTTAACCTGAAAAACAGAAAAATCTCATAATTTCAACAAGCATGAGTCTTTCTCATCCACCATATATATATATATATATAAAATCAAAATCAGTTTTATAAAATGTTACACAACCAGGATAACCATACTATATACAACTCAAAAGAATTTACAATACTATTCCCTATAACTATAAAATACTGGAGTCAAAATACAACACTATACGACAACAATAATAGTGATATACCAAAAGACTATAAGCCTGTGGAACAACAAATCCCAGGAACTAGCTACTCAGCTGTCTGCAAATCTGAATTAGAAAAGAATGAAATGAAGTGAGTTACACAGACTCAGTGAGGGAGTAATAAACTAAGTGAACTGGAAGGGAAACAAATAATAGCATGAATATTTAAACTTTCCAATAATCTTCGAATATACTAACTGATGGAAATAAAATTTATAAATAAAGTTATTATATCAAATACTCTATTTTCTCAAAACTGTGCATAAACATAAATTTCTTTTAAAAATTTTAATCATCAATAATGCAATCCATATGGGTACCACTGAGCAAAACTGTGCATAAACATAAATTTCTTTTAAAAATTTTAATCATCAATAATGCAATCCATATGGGTACTACTGAAAGAACTATAATACAAGTTGGGGAGTTAACTCTACCCAATATACCAATTCTCATGTTCATCTTAAGCCAGGGGTCATGCCTCACCCGGCACAAATCTTGTGGCTAAGGTCCGCTCACCCTACAACCACGCAAAGGGCTAAGGGTTCTCTCACCCAATAGCCAAATCTGAATCAATTGGCCTCGCCAGGTCTATCTATGTCTCTATATATACTATGTGCACATAGGCCGTTATATCTCTTCGCTAACGGCAAACAGTGTTCCAATACGTAACCCATAATGGATGTTGAAAACATAATATAAAACTAACAATTCTCAATAATAAAATCTGAAATTATTTCTAAATATCCAGCTGAACTTTCACTTTAATAATTATAAATAACAACTCAAATAGCTCATAAAATCAATAAAGCTATAACTAAAATATAACTTTCATAACATTTAATATTTCCAAACACAAGGTGGAAATAAATATAATTTAATCGTCCCTTATAAGAAAACTTCATTTGAATAAAATTCAAATATTCTTGGAAGGTTTGTTTCCCTAAATAAAATTGTAAAGATGCCACTAAGTAAATTATCCACTCACAGAAATGAAGAACTAGTCTCAACTATCTCTAACAGCTCCTGTGGAGGCAAGTGGAGTAGTATCATGTGAATCTGCTCACAAATAAAAATACTTTAATAAATCTAGATAAACTTTTTCCTAATATAACTTAAGCAGAGACTCTAAGATTTCTAAGTTCTTTCAAGAAACATGAAATTTCTACTCCAATCTAACTTTAAAGTTTCCAATCACCCATTAGAAATTATCATTTCCACAAAATAGAGCTACCCACTAAATTTTAGAGTTCTCATGACTAAAAGATACAAAAAAAAATAAGCTCCAAAGGATTAAAAACTCACCTCAAACTCTAGAATCAAGTGGGGAAGTCGGTTTGATAATCCAAAGCTTTCTCTCCTTATCTTTATTTCTCTCTTGCTGTCTCTCACTCTCACTCTCTCACTCTTGCTGTCTCTCACTCTCTCGTCTTCTCACTCAAGCACGAATAGAGGAGAAATTATCTTCTCTGTTGTGCCACCGACACTTCATGTTATGCTTTTCCTTCCTTTTTTTTTAAAAAAAAAACTTAGATAAGAAATTACTTAAATACCCTTAAAACAAACTTAATCTCTTTTATATCCCTGCCCCTGTTTTCTACCGTTACATAGTGGGTACATACACAGTCTAGACATTTGTATTTTTCTGCATTTCACCCTTTACAGCAGTGTTTAACTGGATCGGTTCAACTGGTTGGACCTTGGGCCGAGAGTTCTACCGATCTTAGTTCAATCAAAGAACTGCTAAAGCAGTTAAACCACGAAAAATCAGTTGAAAAGGTGAAAACTGGAAAACCAAAAATCAAAAACCTGTTGGTTCGTTCATTTAAAGAAAAGTTATTATTTTTTTTATAAAAAAAACTCAAGATTTCGGTCTTTGGGAGTTGGGCTGAAAGAGATTGAGTCCCTTCTTCATGACTCTCAAGTTCTTTTCCACGAAACAGGTGGCGGCACAATGCTCCAGCAGGTGGTACGCGCTGCCAGCAAGGCTCCACGCCTCCACGACGTGGCAAACAACGATAAAGGCTCAAAACAGGTTGGGAAGTGTGCAGTGAAGGTAGAGCCTAATCTTGTTGGTACATTCCCATTGGTCATATCTAAACTTCATTTCCCAAAATCTCCCACTTTTCCTTCATTGGTATCATTGGCACATCCCCCGTTCAATTTTGATAGTTTTTCATTTCACGTGAATTGAATTGTGATAGTGAAGTTACATGCTGTAAACATGGAAAGGATAAAGGTAAAAAATGGAAGATCTTGAAGCTGAATATAAGGGATAGGATCTATTTGTGTCTTTTGATTCTTATTCCTTTTGTGAATTTATTATTATAAGGGAGTGTTTGTTGAATTTATGGTTTGTGATATGCTATCTGTGAACTGTTGGATATATGGGCGTGGAGGATTGATCTTCTTTCTGATTTTATATTGCTCTGATCATTAATTAATTCGATCAAATCAATTGAGCTTTGAACCGAATCATTTTTTATGTGGTTCAACCAATTTTTAAAATATTGTTTTACAAAGATGACGTTTGCAATTTATCTGGGTGCGGGAACAACTCATGGTCTAAAAAAAACATAACATTAGCAGAACCCGTGATTTGCAAATACACCAAGAAGAAGCTAACAATTGTGACTCATCTTAACAAGCACACAATATACACCGAAATAAGAAACAAGCTCTTTTGTTATTAAAAAGGTCGCAAATTGGGGCCGGGGTAAACTAATAAATTAGATCCATTCCTTCGGGTTGATGCACGCATCTAAGAGTTTCCATTCTTCGCTTCCCTCCTCTGGTTTCTGCATACAGATGATGTCACCATTTCAGTGGGAATTTCAGAAATAGAAAATTATAGGTATCTTATTCAAGGTGTTTACTAGAAAAAGATTACAAAAGCATACATGATCATATTCCCACCGAGCAGTTAGTGGGAGAGAAACAAGAATACTCTCTATTCTCCCTCCTGTTTTTAGTCCAAATGTTGTACCCCTGTCATAAACCTGCAATCAAAACATTTTGGTAACACGAATTTCTGAAAAAGAGTAGAACATTACATTTTTGTCTTAGAGCTAGGTTTAATACCAAATTGAATTCGACATATCGTCCCCTTCGCAATTGTTGCCATGCTTTGTGCCGATCATTAAAGGGCAAGTCCTTCCTTTTCTCTATGATAGGTATGTAAGCAGGAATAACAGAATTTGCACATTCTGCAAGCAACCACAGTTTAAGCAAGCATGAAATAGAAATAACTAAATGGCTCCCCAGTGAGAAGCATCAATTTATATACGCAAGCAATTACCGGTAGCAAAGGAAAGGAGCATCTCCTGATCATAGTCATTCAGATCATCAAAAAATATTCCTCCAAGCCCTCTCCTTTCCCCTCGATGCTGAATGTAGGATTAAGAGACAAAATAAGGCAAAACAATCAACAAAAGCATATGCCATGCACTTTAGTTCCGTCTAATTACATGTGATACTGACTCAACTGGCATACCCTAAAATGGGAGCACTGTGCATGACAACTGACAAGCAAGAGACTAAAACAGAGTATAAACAGATATAATAATGTCACATTTTGTAAGCCCAATATTGTCAATGAGGTCCTGCCCCATGTGCCTTCATTTTCATTTTGAGTTTGGAAATTAAATGAACCCTGCAATTACAATGCCTACAAAAAATCAACCTATTTGAAACACCATCTTCTATTCACAAGAACGCTTGGGTAAGACTTCAAAATAATCACAGTTGCAAGTTTGCCTCAAGATAGATGTTTCTGACTTTTTGCCACTTATTATCCTTCTCACACCACTGCCCCAAGTCTCCTGAATACTATATCATATTATCAAGCTCCATAGACTTCTTCGTGCAATAACATCTCCACTATCACCAAACCGCTTCACTCCTGCTCTTGCTGCCCCAGCATCACAAATCTTCCCATTCCCATCATCTCACCAACAGTCATCGCCGTTACCCATTTACCACCATTGGTTTCATGTTTATTATAGCCTCCAATTCATCATATATAAAGTTTTTCAAAATTAATGATAACAGATAGACAATAATTCATGTGTACTCTTTTATTAAAGGGTAATGAATTTAACACCGAAAGCTCAGTACTTGATTATGATTGTTCAGTTTCAGTTTTATCAAACAGGCCCTAAGACTACGGCAAATACTGTATTAAAAAGCTACAGTCTGTGAAAAAGGCTGAAGAATCATACCTTGATATAAAAGTAGTCATCACACCATTTCTTGAATCGGGGGTAAAAAGTAGGATCAAACTTGTCACACGCACGTCTTTGAATCTACAATATAAGCATGATAGAAGTACAATTAGTAAAAGACTTGCTATTGAATGCCTTAAGTGAATAAAATATCATATTGATTTAAAGATATAGTTGAAACCAAAATCATTTGGCAGAACTTATTAAGTGTTCTACATTCACTCTTCTCAAATAAAAACCTCTTTTATATACCAGTTTGGAGAAAAAAAGGGGGTGAGAAGGTAATGATTGACTACAAGTTAAAACATTTTCAAAAGAATTTTTAGAAAGCATCAAACGAATGTTTTCTGTTCTCTTTTCAGGGTTTAATCTAGATAATATAGAAATATATAAAAGGAGATACTTGCAGAATTCTCAAGCATTTGCAGAAACCTTTTCTAGAAACGTCAAGAGAAACTAATCCTTGTGCTGAACTTTTCAATGCCTCCCATATTAAAAGAATCAAGCTACAGGAATTAAATTAAAGAATACCAGCTGGAACCTAAAATTTGAAAACTATATTAAAATTACTCACATAAGAACAAAGACATCAAGATGAAGTGACATTTTTAAAACAAAGGAAATTGATTGATTGATTGATTTTTAAAAAAACAGTTGTTAATTCTAAACCATAAAACGTCAGAAACCAATATTGTGTGTTGAGCACATACTGAATGGAAGTGCTTAACATCCTCCTCAAAAATGTAAGCAGGTGTCAAGTCAGTTCCCCCGCCAAACCACCATTGTCTGGGTGCTCCAGGAGTATCTGCAGAATGCAACAGTGTGACTATCAATAGCAGCAAATTCAATGCACAAATATGACAATTGCAGTACATAATTAGGAAATACTAGTCATTGAAATTTTCCTTCTTTTTAAATTTTTTTCCCTAGACAGGGAAACTATCTAACAAGACCAGATTTTGGATTGGAGACAGACAAAATTTTAAATGATCTATCCTCTGATTTCCTACATAAATACCACCAAATGCTTGTCATTCTTCAGTTTCTTCTTTATTTTCTCCTCAAATGAATTATAACTAAATATAGATAATAGACAATAAAAATAGAATAGAAGGAATTTCAAAAATGAAACCAAAAGTAAAGAAATAACAGAAAAACTAGTAATTAAAATGCCAAAGTGTTGATTTTAAATGACTAACTGCAGATTGTATGAAGGTGGGAAATTAAAATGCCAAAGTGGTGACTTTCAGTTTGACATAGTGGTAAACGCTCAATCCAATAGAAACCACTAATAAGAGGGACCTATGCAAAAATCCTTGTTGGATTGGGTTAGACTGTTCCTCAATGCTTGGCCACTTAATCAGACACTTCCACCAGCTGTTCCATATATAACCTTTAGCATGTCAAATGAGCATAAAGTGAAAGCATTATTGTATTACATCAAAGATTTAAATTAAGCATTATCAGTTTGGTGACTCATACAGCGCAAGCATTTTTCAGTGAAAAGAGGAAATGCAAAATGGTCTTGGCGCCAATTTTTCCACAAGAGCACCAAAAATGATTTGTAAGCCACACACCTGGTGCAGGAAAAATGTGGCTGCATGAACACGTGCAAACACACAAGACAAAGCTAATTTCACCGATTAAGCTCCTTGGATAATGAACACTAACGTGTGGTGTCACATTCCATAAAAAAGTTACATATAACGCAGCTTAATATTAGAAGCGTTCAAAGCAATATGACCAAAAAAACAACCATCATGGTATCAAAAGCAGCTTCAAAATGAGCATGCCATAGTATTTGTGTAAAGAAATAAAATAAAATAAAATAAAAAAGAAGGGCCAGAAAATTAGAGAGCCACAAGGTATTACCTTTAGGAGCATCAGTTTCAAAATAGCGATAATTGAAATGTAATGTTGGGGCAAATGGGTTCTTTGGATGTAAAACCTGAATAGAAAGACAGTCATCAGGGGCAATAAATGAACAATAGGGTAACACAAGACAACACAACACAACACCCATTACAAGTGTTATCTCCCATCTAAAAACCACAAAATGTCGTTACACTAAACAACCTTGAGAGAGCACAATTTATCAAAACTAATGAACACATACAGAGGTAGGGTTTATGAAATTGGAATGGAAGATGCATTGCCCTATAATTCAATTTCAATTTCAATTCATTTGGAAAAAGGGATACTCACGGAGCTGATTCCAGCAGCAAAAAAAGGCACAGGACCAGGCTTATGATCAGCAGAGGCAGCAGCTTTGGCAGCACGATAAGCTTCAGGTGGCATGACACCATAAACAACAGAGACATTAACCCCAGCCTTCTCCCAAATGGCGCCATCCTGAAGAACCCTGCTGATGCCACCGCCACCACCAGGTCTCGACCAAACGTCCTCCTTGAACTTGGCCCCACCATCAACAGCTTCAATGGCATTGCAAACGCTGTCCTGAGCTTCCCTTATCATCTTCTCAAAGCGGGCCCTCACAGAAATGTCCTGATCCGAACCGTCCGATTCTCTCAGAAAGGTCTCGGGACGCTCCGCTTCTGGGCTCTCTTTCTCTATCGAAACCGTGGCTCTTACCACTCCTACTTGAATGGGTTTTCTCTGAAAACGCATAATTTTGCTTTGAATTCGAGGCTTCCACATCTGTTTACTCGGTAATATTGCAGTTGGAGAAGAAGTAGAAGAAGAAGAAGAGGGGCTCAAGGGAAACATAGTGAAAGCGCAGGAAGGAGCTGAGACAATGGTTGTAGAAGACATTGTCTTAGCTTGAGAATTTGAGATGGTGATTGGAAATGGCGAGGTCAGTGAGTTACAACTTCAGCTTTGAGAATAATGATAAGGTACAATACAAGTTCTCTCTCTCTCTCTCTCAATGAATTGAATTGAATTGAATTGTCTAATAAGAAATTAGTGGCACTCCGTTTTCTAGCAGCGCCAAATGGATTCCTACAACTTACATGTTACGCCCATAGAAACTCAAAAGAATGGGAATCTATTCGATCTTTGAATCTGATTTAGGGTAGGGATATATGTATCCTTTCTTTTTGTCTTGTAAGTCATTATTATTATGAGTTTAATTTCTATTATACTGTCATTCAATCATGTATTGTCAAATCATTAAAAAAGTTTGACTATCACAATCACTACTTAAAAAGTCTAACTATTTTAATGATATGTCAACACATGATTGAATGACAGTGTAAAATTTTTTATACTAACAGTGGATAGAAATTAAATCCTATTATTATTTATGCATAGTTTATCAGTCAACTGTGAAAAGTGATAACAAGTTCACACTTAAGATAAGCTCTTTTAATGATAATATTTGTTTTTTGGTACAAGTAATAATATGATAATATAAATAATAGTGTAAATGACTAAATTAAAATTAAACACATTTTATTATAGGTAACAAATTGTAAATATATCATTAATTTGTTAAGAATAATAAGGGCATTAGACAATACCAAAAGTGATACTAGTAATAGTTTTTCTAAAAAATTAATAATCTATTTTATTTGTTTCATTATATTCATAATAATTAGTTTTATTATTTTCAAAAGTAAAAAATTAGAAACAATTTTACTACTTAGAATTAGAATAGAAAAAATTAAATTAAATTAAGCTTCAGTGCTTGCTTAGATGTGTTTTTCATAAAAAAAAATATTTTTAAAAAAAATATTTTTATCATATTTTAATGTGTTTAAAATAAAACACTTAAAAAAGCACATTTAAATTTTGGTGTTTCTATAAAAAAATGATTTTTTTATTACATAAAATAATTGTTCAAATATAATTTTTTTTAAATAGTTCATCCAAATATAAAATAATTTTAACATTTTAGGAAAGATATTTTAAAAATATATGATGAAAACATTTTTTTAGAAGTTCATGCAGATTGTTTTCTTTTTTTGGAGCGTAAAAAGTCAAAAAGATCCTCGGCTTTAGGTTTTCAAAAGTCTCGCTCTCTCCCCCAGTCTGCCACTCTGCAGAGCATCAGCATCACTATCACCATCACGGCACTTCCTTGGGTAGCAAAGAGGTCTCGTCTGATTCAAACCGCTAGTTTCTATTTTTGACACTTTTTGTCAGGTACATGTATATCTACTACCTCTCTTCCCTCTTCCCATGCATTACAACTTCATTTACAAATTCTACTTCGGGAAATCACAATAATCCATGCATTTGATCTTTTTCTGTTCTGGGTTTGGGTGCAAGCCCAAGGGTATTCTATATGCTGACCACTGTTATATGGTACGGGAAATAGTGGGTGAATTGGATTTTTAACGTCTATGGATTTACATGGCCTCAATTTGTTTGCTAAGATTTTTATTAGTCTGTTATAGAATGGGAGTTGGCCGTGAAGTCTCAATTTCACTTGATGGAGTGAGGGAAAAGAATCTAATGCAGCTGAAGAAGCTCAATATAGCTCTTTTCCCTGTTCGTTACAACGAGAAATACTATGCTGATGCACTCGCTTCGGGCGAATTTACCAAACTAGGTTCAATTCACTGCTTCTCACTTCAATTATTTTATCTTGCTTTTAAATATTGATTTTAATGGGTTTTCTCACATTGGCTTGTTTTTCTGTTGCTATTTCACCATTATTTGACCTTCGCTTTGGCATTCAAGACTTGTAAAATTATCTTCCTTTTTCTCTTGGTAACTATTACATCTATACATTTTTTTTAATCTTTCTTTTCTGCTGCCTTCTGTATTACTGAAAAAGGTATGTTAGGGTTTTGGTTTAATGCATAGACAGTGTTGGTGGGGACTCAAAAGAAATCTGCTTGGAAGCCATTTGAAGTAAATAAAATAAAATAAAACAATAAATGCCTCTTCTGTTTCAGTTGGTATTGAAGTAATTCTGTAAGTTACTTGTTTGGCTGCAAAAGCTTCTGATGACCGGGGCATGATAAGAAGGATGATAAGTTGATAGCCAAAAGATATCCTTGTTAAACTGTTCCTTTTATTTGATGCTGAAGCATGAGTTTGCAATTTTGTGCTCTAAATTTTGTTAACAAAAAAGGTAATGGCTGAGCATTGGAATTAAACCTGTCTACTTTTCTTCAGTTTGATTTAACTGTGAGGAAAGGAGATGTTCCAAATGACAAACACTACATTGTGGTGTAGGATAAGAAAATCTAGTAATCATCTTTTGTTGGATGTGTATACACTGGCTTGTATATGTATTCCCTTGAAGATTTTCTCTAAACTCTTGCACTTGAGTTCCTATTCAGGTTGCCTATAGCTTCCTTTACATATTAATAGTCAATATTACAATTACAATATAATACATAATTAATCATTGCTTTCATATGAATATATGTTTCAAATTTTGGTTCATACTTATTTTATTTTAATTCAATTTCCAATTGATTTTCTTTTACGACCCAATTGCAAGGTATGGGGCTTCAGTCCCACATTGGGAGTATGGGATCTGAAGTGGGGTTTATATGGCTTTGGGTACTCTAAGTTTAACAACTAGCTTTTGGGATGTGATTCTCCCAAGATTCATATCAATTGGTATCTGAGCCTTCCACCATGTCTCTTAGTTGCAAACAAGCGTCACGGGTGGTGCCGCCAGGATTGCAATGTTCGCCCATGACTATTCAAAAGGCTAATGCACGGCCAGCCCGCATGGGCGCCGAGGTTGCAGAGCGTGGTGGAATGCTACGACCCAATTGCAAGGTATGGGACTTGAGTTCCACATCAGAAGTATGAGATTCTGATATAAGGTTTATATAGCCTTGGGCTCGCCAACCTAAATAGTTAGGTTTTAGGGTATGATTCTCTCAAGGTTCGTATCATTTTCTTTTGCAATTGATCTAAATTTCCTGTGCAATTCAAAATTCCTTCCTTTGCTATATATCCTTTATGCATTTTGTTTTCTCTTGGAGATTTTGGTTCTGTATATAAAAAATATGAAGTTGTTTCTAATTGTTAAGATTCAAATACATCTACTCCCTTCCCTTAAAAGTGGGGAATAAAAACCCCTGTAGCTTTTGAATCCATGATCTCATTCCCTACCCATGGTCTTTGAGTGAGTGGAGTTGCAAGAGACAGAAAATGGGGGCGGGCCCAGGGGGTTGGTGCTGGTACTACATATAAAACAAAATGTATTTGGATAAAATGAAAAATTTAGAAAGTATATTCATAACTATGACATCTGATTATCCATAAAAATAATTTATTCATCTTGTCCACTGAACTTCAGTTTAAGTTATATATAGATTCCGTTAACTATTGTTGTTGCACTGTAAATTCTTTGCTAATGTTCAGTGTTTAGTTATTGTTTTAGTGCCTTTCTTGATTGACCTTTTTTTTTTGTTTGTCCCATGATATAGATTACATAATGTCTTCGTTGCTTTTGTTTATTTTCCTTTTTCCTGTGTGACCTATTAAACCCGTGTAAATTCTGTCTGTATTTGGGGTAACCATATTTACATCTGCAAATGGAAGACATTCATGCGATACCCTGTTTCATGAAGACTCTATGTTTCTTTCCTGACATATCAAGGTTTGCATAATCTTGTCATATTAGCTTGTCTAGAGTTTTGACAAGAACACGTAGGATAGTTCTCTCAAGGAGTTTTTTTGGTAGCTATGCTGATGGTTTGGAGAGCTCTTTTGAATTGAATTTTTTGTTTATTTTTTCTTTCTTCTTTGGCTGCTTGATTTAAGGAGGATATCTTATCCCTCTTTCCTTTGAAATTTTTCTTTACTTCCTAATAAAATATTATAAAGTATTGAAGACAACGCGAGATGTCTTGAATACTTTTAAATATATTAGATTTCTGTGCTTCTAAAAGTTTTTGGACTAAGTTTTGAAATGCAAGCTTTACTTTAATTTATGTCTTTGACTAGCATGTCAGATATTATGTCTGTGCTTTCAATTTGCACGATAATATGGATGAGACACAAGGGAGGGATGGGTATACAAGGGACCTGTAGAATGTATAGTTGTATTTTCAAGTGTAATGTTTTGAGGGTATTCATGTGTCCAACACCTTTATTAATGTTGAATGTGATTTCTCATTCATCATTGAAATACAGTATTAACCGTAAAATTGATTATTGTGCTTTTGTCTTTCAGCTTACTACAGTGACATATGTGTTGGTGCAATTGCATGCCGGCTTGAGAAGAAGGAATGTGGGGGGCAAGTTCGGGTTTACATCATGACTTTAGGTGTTTTAGCACCTTATCGTGGACTTGGTATTGGTAAGAATAGAAATTGAATATCTTTCCCCAGTGGCAATTGAAAGTTTAATTGATCATTTTATTTATGACTTATGACTCTTCCCGGTGTGCATACTTGCCAAAGTATAGTACCGCAGAAACATATTAAGTGCTATCATAAGGTGCAAGCTTCATATGAAGAACATTTCAATGTACATCTGGGAACATTCATTGTTTCAAAATTTATCACTTTCTTTTAAGCTCGTTATCTAGATGCTTTTATAAATTTTGATAGACGCTGGTGTTGTGATATGAATCTTGGGGTTTATGCAGGAACAAGGCTGTTGAATCATGTTCTTGATCTTTGCTCCAAGCAAAACATTTCTGAGGTTTACTTGCATGTGCAGACAAACAATGAAGATGCCATAAATTTTTATAAGAAATTTGGGTTTGAAATCACAGAAACAATCCAGAACTATTATACGAACATCACACCACCAGATTGCTATATTCTCACGAGGCATACAGCTCCAAGCCCAACGAAGAAATAACATTTCAGTGCCAGTTATTTTCGGGGAAGTCATCAGAGATTGTTGCATTATTTATTGGGTTTCACCATGCATGTATTACACTAAAGTTTGCCCATTTCCGATGCTAGATTTTAAACAGTAAAGTTAGCACAAAAAATAAAAAAAGAAAAGTATTTGGAGATCTCTTACTAAGGTACTACCGATGTTATATATTCCTCAATCCCTGCCTTCTCCCTCCTCCCCCATCTTATCATATTCATATCCATCAAAATACTATTTAATTTTGAATTTGGTACAAGAGTCTCTTGGGAAAACGATTGTCTCGAATAAAGTACAAACACCACATCAATCGATGGTAAACTCAATTTACTTTAAAATGCATCTTGTGTTTTAGAACTGAGCCTAGTTTTTTGCATCCTGCTCGGTTGTGTCATCTGCAATAGCCAGAGCACTGAGGGTTGTGCCCTGTGTGCTGAAGGGTCTGCTTCTCCTTTCACCGTGCGTTATGGGATGTAGGGGAAAGTCTAGTTTTTGTTGGAGTGTTTAGTTAATGTAAAATTGTGAGCAACAGGTCTAACAAAAAAAAATTGAGCACGAGACTTAAGATTCCAAATATTGGCTTTTTAAGGGTATATATAATGTGTTCTAAAGTCAAATGTTGTAAAATCTGAATGGATAGAAATTTTAAGAAGAAAATTAGAGGTTCAAAGTACAGTACTCTATTTATTTTCTTCATTGGTTACATACACCCCCATCACACGTCCTAATAATAACAAGAATAATTCGCATTGGCAAAGAAGAAATATAAATCACTATTTTGATATTTAATATGTTACATCCATAGATCTTTTTTTAGAGATTTTTCTTTCTCAATTTTCGTCTTTTACTTAAATATTCTGAGGCAAGAAAGAGTGATGCTTAAAAAATACCACGGGATGCAAAATAAAAATATGAATCACTTTTCCCCGACTTTTTCTTACATCAGGATAATAATTACTGTTTAGTTGTATAGATTTTATGAATGTAAACCTAAACAACATTACCCACAGTCAGACAGAAGTTATTGTTGGGTGAGAGATTGAAGCACATAGCAACAAAAACGTAACGCGTCTTGGAAGAAAAAGATATCCGTTATCCGATTCATCATACTACGTGTATACTGTTCGTTGGAGAACTAGATCCTACCCTCATCTGAAGCGTACTCCGTACCTTCCTACCTTTGGCTTATTAGTGGGTGCAATAGATATCATTCTTAAACCTTTAGTAGAATCTTACATTTTAGTAGAAAACTCTCTTTTGGTGTAGAGGCATCAAAAGGGGGAAAAGCATGGCTGCACAAGCTCTGGTATCCTCATCATCTCTTACCTCCTCAATGGAGGCTGCCAGACAGATTCTTGGAGGAAGACCACTCCAATCTCCTATTGGGTTCTCCAGAAAAGCCTCCTTTATGGTCAAGGCAGCTTCTACTCCCCCTGTCAAGGTCTCTCTCTCTCTCTCTCTCAATGTGTGTGTGTGTATGTTTTCGGCTACATTTATATTGAAAATGCTTTCTCTTTCTTTTGGAGTTCAGCAAGGAGCAGATAGACCCTTGTGGTTTGCATCAAAACAGAGTCTTTCTTACTTGGATGGCAGGTAAATTTCATCGTCGTATAAGAAATTGTTCTAGTTGATGTTTTGTGAGGCTAGAAACCTAATAGAACAGTATGTAATTGGCATGCAACTTAGTAGAGTAAAAGCTTAAGCTTGAAGGTGCTGGAACTGACTTTAGTTGGCCTCATTTGCAGCCTTCCTGGTGACTTTGGATTTGACCCTCTCGGACTTTCAGACCCTGAAGGAACAGGAGGGTTCATTGAGCCCAGATGGCTAGCATATGGTGAGGTCATCAATGGGCGTTTTGCAATGTTGGGTGTAGCTGGTGCTATAGCACCTGAAATTCTTGGCAGTGCTGGTCTGATTCCGCAGGAAACAGCACTCCCTTGGTTCAAAACCGGTGTGATTCCACCTGCAGGAACATACAACTACTGGGCAGACCCTTACACACTATTTGTGTTGGAGATGGCACTCATGGGATTTGCAGAGCACAGGAGATTCCAAGATTGGGCCAAGCCTGGGTCTATGGGCAAGCAGTACTTCTTAGGACTAGAGAAAGGTCTGGGAGGTTCTGGTGACCCAGCTTACCCCGGAGGACCTTTCTTTAACCCTCTTGGTTTTGGTAAGGATGAGAAATCCTTGAAGGATTTGAAGCTCAAGGAAGTGAAGAATGGGAGGTTGGCTATGTTGGCAATCTTGGGTTTCTTTGTTCAAGGTCTTGTGACAGGAGTTGGACCATACCAAAACCTCTTGGATCATCTAGCTGACCCTGTGCACAACAACATCCTGACCAGTCTGAAGTTCCACTAAATGTATTATATGTTACATATTCTATTTTTTTGGTTGTTGCTTGCCAATGCCATTACCAAAATCCAACCACCTTTCGTATCTCTCTTCACTCTTTTGGGACTGTAGCATCATGTGGACATTTTGTAATTCCTCGGTGTAGCTTTGTAAGAAATGACATGTTAAAAAACTGGAAATATTGGACCTCTTGCTGCAACTTTCTGCTGGTTAGATCCCTATCCCTCACTAGTCTTTCTCTTGAGCGTTCCGCCTTAACAATTTCGCAAGTGTAAATTAAGTTACAATTTTATTAACTGTTTGGTTGTGAGAGAGAAAAACTGATGGTTAAATTATTCATTTAGTTCTTATAGTTTCACGTAAAATTTGTTGTTGTTAATTTTTTTTCTTTATAGTTTTTAAACAAGACAAAATAGTTCTGGGTAATTTGTTTCCTATTTTAAGTGTTGTTTCCTATTTTAAGTGAAATTATATAGATCAATTTGCATTGTTCAAAAATTATAAGGATAATTTTACATTATTTTAAAATTATAAGAATCTTTTAAAATAGTTTTAAATTAGAGAGTTTAAATTAAATTTAAAATGAAATTATAATAACTAAACAAGTAATTTAACCAAAAATAATCTTTAAATAATGAATCTAGTCAAGACTTAGATGGATCTAGTGTGAGTATTGTTAAACTAAAATGAATCCTCATTCGTAGGTATGCAACTGGTACGGCAATAGCATAACTCAACATTCGTTTAGCTGCTGCAACTATTGAAATATTAAACCGCTATCAAGTCACAAGAATTGTAGCTATAAAGTCCATTTTATTCTAAAAGAAAAAATTAATTTAACTTTCTTTTAAATTTGATAAAAATTTAATTTTGAAATTTTTTAATCTCATTTTTTTCTGTTTTTTTTTACTTGTCCCGAAGATTCTTATGGAGAGTGTATTTATTTTAGAAATAAAAATATGAAAAAAATATCTATCTGGTAAAAAAATTTAAACAGGAGAGATTGGTATAATTTTTTAAAATAAAACTGAAGTCGGTGTAATTTTATTAAATTTTAATAAAAGTCAACGTAATTTATAAATGTAATTCGCTATGTAAATTGTCCCATTTTAAAACTTCGGAATAAACTGCAAACCACCTAAAGTTTGGGTGCTTCATTGTATTTTAATTTATTTTTAGTTTATTGTTGTTGTATATTAAACAATAATCATCCATTTTATTTTATTTGTTGGTCTTTTATCTATTTTAAACATATTTTTATTATGGTAAAAAATCGTATGTTTTTATTAATTAATAGTCAAATGTAAAATAAATACATAGTTAAGACTACATCATTAAATGCTCGAGTGAGAATTAGTTACATATTTAAAAGAATATGTTTTAAAACTAATTTCTATTCAGATATTAATTTTACTCTAATTATAAAACGTTTTCAATAAAATTTAGACCGTGTATTACAATAAAAACATCTATTTTTACATAATGGTAAAACATTAAATATCTTTCGGAAAAGTTATTCTTGCAAAAGGACATCAGGCTTAAAGACAATTGATAATATTGCCAATGAACACTATCACTATTTATATGGGTTCTATTCTTTCCTTTTTTGTGTGACATATATGGGTTATATTCTAACCATATTTATACTCGTTAATAGTGAAATGTAACCGTATAAATTGATTAGAGTTTAATTTTGATCCACTGTCAGTGTAAAGTTATTTTACATTGTCACCCAATCATGTATTGTCAACTTATTAAAAGAGTTTGACTATTATAACAACTAACTCAAAAGTCTAACACTTTTAATGATGTGTCAGTACATAATTGAATGACAGTGTAAAAAAACTTTACACTAACAGTAGATTAAAATTAAATCCAATTGATTAATTATATAATTATATGTAAAAAAAATAGTTTAATTTTGATTTATTATTAGTGTAAAGTTTTTTTATATTGTCATCTAATTATGTGTTGTCAGATCATTAAAAGAGTTTGATTATCACAACAATTACTTAAAAAGCCTAACTCTTTTAATGATATGTCATCACATGATTAAATGACAGTGTTTTTAATAATATGTTAGCATATAATTAAATGACATTGTAAAATTTTTGTACACTAAGAGTAAATTAAAATTAAATAAATTTAATTTCAATCCACTATCAGTGTAAAGAAACTTTACACTATCATTCAATTATGTGCTGACATATCATTAAAAGAGTTAGACTTTCTAGGTGATTGTTGTGATAGTCAAACTCTTTTAATGATTTAACAACACATGATTGAATTATAGTGTAAAATTTTTTTACTGAAAATTAAACTCAAATTAAATTCACAAAAGGCTCTATATATAATATTAATGGAGTGAGGCAAATGTGGGCTGGCCCATACATACATACAAGTACCCACTCACTGTCCTGAGTCCTGACCCACGCGCTGTCTCCAATTCTCTCTCTCTCTTTCTCGGTTCCCTTCCCTTCCCTTCTAAGTCCTAACTATCTGGTGCGTTGCGTTGAGATCTCATTCTCTATCGCCAACATCCATCCCATGGTGAGCCCTCCTTTCTTCTCTCTCTCTCTCTCAAATGAAATCACTCAACCTTTATAGTTATTACTGCAAAAACGACGCCATAACCAGATCTCACGGTTTGCAGTTTCTTCTTCTTTTTCTTCTCCTACAGGCTACACCTTTCTAGTTTTCTTCTTCTTGCTCTCATTGTTGGGTATTTTTGCTCCCATTTCTGCTCCTCTTTTTCCTAGATAAATTCTAGTTTCGTGCTGATTGTTCTTGTTCTCGTTCTCGTTCTTCTTTTATTACTATTTACCGTTGTCATTGGTGTTGTTTGCTTTTATGCTAGAACCCATACTTAATTTTTCTGATCTGATTCTGGCTTATTATTCATAAGCCAATCTGTGGTGCATTTTGTTCAATTCTGCTTGACAACGAATGGATCTGATTTGAAACCTTTCATATATATGCTTGCATTTTTTATTTTTTTATTTTTTGCTTTGGAATCTGATGTTACAATGTTTATTCTATTGTAGATTTCGTGTTGAATGCATTGTTAGACTTAGCTTACATTCAGTGAAAACTTTCCAACATCTGCTGTTCTATTGCATAGAAGCAAATGGAGTTACCAACATTGAGAAAACCCTTGATCTACTGGGTTTGCCTTTCCGTCATTGTCTTTGCTCAAATTAGCAATGCTTTTTATCTTCCGGGAAGCTACATGCACACTTATTCCAATGGGCAACCGATATATGCCAAAGTTAATTCATTGACTTCTATTGAAACCGAGCTTCCCTTTAGCTACTACAGTCTTCCTTACTGCCAGCCCCTTGGTGGCATAAAGAAAAGTGCTGAGAATCTTGGTGAACTACTTAGGGGAGATCAGATTGATAACTCACCCTACCGATTCCGGATGAATGTGAATGAGACAATCTACCTCTGTACTACAACCCCATTGAATGAGCATGAGGTAAAGCTACTGAAACAAAGAACTCGTGATCTGTATCAAGTAAATATGATCCTCGACAACTTGCCAGTTATGAGGTATGCTAATCAAAATGGGATTAAAATCCAATGGACGGGGTTCCCTGTTGGGTACACACCACCTGATGGCGGTGCAGATTACATCATTAACCATCTCAAATTCACAGTCTTGGTTCATGAATATGAAGGAAACGGTGTTGAAATCATTGGGACCGGGGAGGAAGGTATGGGAGTTATTTCTGAAGCTGACAAGAAGAAGGCATCTGGATATGAAATTGTTGGTTTTCAGGTTGTCCCTTGTAGTATTAAACATGATCCTGAAGTCATGACAAAGCTTCACACGTATGATAATGTCTCTTCTATAAGCTGCCCAACTGAGCTAGACAAGTATCAAGCAATAAGAGAGCAAGAGAGGATATCATTTACATATGAGGTTGAATTCGTGAAAAGTGATATAAGATGGCCATCACGTTGGGATGCTTATTTAAAGATGGAGGGTGCCCGAGTACATTGGTTCTCAATCCTAAATTCACTTATGGTGATTTTTTTCCTAGCTGGTATTGTTTTTGTCATTTTCTTAAGAACTGTGAGAAGGGACTTGACAAGGTATGAGGAATTGGACAAAGAGGCTCAAGCACAGATGAACGAGGAGCTTTCTGGATGGAAACTTGTTGTGGGTGATGTATTTAGGGAGCCTGATTGCTCAAAGCTTCTCTGTGTGATGGTTGGGGATGGGGTTCAGATTCTTGGAATGGCTGCTGTTACTATTGTTTTTGCAGCACTTGGTTTCATGTCACCAGCTTCCCGGGGAATGCTACTGACAGGGATGATAATTTTATATCTTTTCCTGGGAATTGCTGCTGGCTATGTCAGTGTACGTCTCTGGAGGACCATTAAGGGAACTTCAGAAGGGTGGAGGTCGATTTCCTGGTTTGCTGCATGTTTTTTTCCTGGAATTGCTTTTATTATTCTAACAGCACTGAATTTTATTCTCTGGGGAAGCAACAGTACTGGTGCTATTCCCATTTCCTTGTATTTTGAGTTGCTCTTCCTCTGGTTCTGCATTTCGGTGCCACTTACCCTCATTGGAGGATTTATGGGGACAAAAGCTCAGCCAATTGAATATCCTGTTCGGACTAATCAGATTCCAAGGGAAATTCCTGCACGTAAATATCCATCATGGCTTCTTGTTCTTGGTGCAGGAACTCTTCCATTTGGAACCCTTTTCATTGAGCTTTTCTTTATCCTTTCCAGTATCTGGCTTGGGAGGTTCTATTATGTATTTGGTTTCCTGTTGGTTGTTCTTCTATTGCTGGTTATTGTTTGCGCCGAAGTGTCAGTGGTCCTCACCTATATGCATCTTTGTGTGGAAGATTGGCGGTGGTGGTGGAAGGCATTCTTTGCTTCGGGCTCTGTTGCTCTTTATGTCTTCTTGTACTCCATTAACTACTTGGTTTTCGACCTGCAGAGTTTGAGTGGACCTGTCTCAGCTATCCTTTATCTTGGCTATTCACTGCTTATGGCAATTGCGATCATGTTGTCAACTGGCACCATTGGCTTCCTTATGTCATTCTACTTTGTGCACTACTTGTTCTCATCAGTAAAGATCGATTGATGTTCTCTTTGCTATCTCTCATCAACTAAGCAAAAGGCATGCTGGAAGAGGAATTTTCTTAATTGATATAACTTCTGGTGAATTCTTTTTGTAGCTTGATTGCTTCGCAGCATATTGAGTGGGGCAACAGATACTTTGCCGATTGCATTAAATAGTTGTCAATTGATTTTATATCGCAATGTGATCTGCAGTTTGTTCCCCTTTTTTACCTGTCTAGTAAGTGGTTTACTCATTCAAATAGTGTTTGATCTCATTTTGTTTCATGTGCTTTAGTTTAATCAAGTTGTTTTGAGGAAGTTGTAATTGTTCAGACTGTCTCATCCCTTATTCATTCCAATACTGAATTTTTTAAATGGATACTCATAGATTTCTTCATGATTTCCGCTGTGCTTCTGGGTGTTTAAACTTTTTCTTTGCATTCAAGGATAGGGAAATTGACTTTGCGTAAACAGTATTTTGTTAACCTTAATTATCCACAAATCTGGCTTAGTATTATACTATTATTTTATTTTTTATGGCTGACTTGTAATATTATATATTTATATATAATTCATTATTTTGACAGGGTTTAGTACGTGGCCAAAATTTAAGGGG
Source organism: Styphnolobium japonicum (assembly GCA_023212625.1). Taxonomy (NCBI): domain Eukaryota; kingdom Viridiplantae; phylum Streptophyta; class Magnoliopsida; order Fabales; family Fabaceae; genus Styphnolobium; species Styphnolobium japonicum. Next base: position 531,714 of record JALBWW010000006.1, read on the forward strand.
GTTTTATCTTGCACAAAATAAAAATAGGCTTGAAAACATGTTGGATTTTAATGAAAATGTTTCCTAGTAAATGTTTCTTAAAATGTGATCAATTTTGTAAAGTATATCAACCAAATATGTTTTCTAAATTTCAAAAATTTGAAAATGAAAATAAAAAATCCTTTTTTTTTTCTTTTGTGAATGACAGACTTTGAAGCTTTTGACGTATCATTTTATGTAATTTAAACTTCATTGAGTATTCTGTATTCTATTTTTTAAAATGAAAGAAAGAAAACAAAAAACGACCGATGAAAATTTAAATCATCGACATAAAGATTACAAGTGCTTCCAATATGAACAGGGAAACCCTTCCTCATTGATTTCTTAAGGTTCTAATAACAAACTCCTAATCACACTGAAAGTAGAAGAAACACATCATATAAGGAATATCATTTTGTTTCTTTTGGCCCTTATTACTTGTGCTATTTGCTCTTCAATTTAGAGGGTTTGTGTAGTTTGGTAAGCCACCCAGGAACACATCCTTCCGTTGTTCATATAAAAGCCTAACAGAACACAAGAAAAAATATTCTAGCAAGTTATTATTGTCAAACATAACATTATATTGGGAGTGGAACTCCATTCCAACCTCCGAGGCATTCCAGCATTGGGTCAATAATCTTTTCTTGACACATTGCTGTAAATACTTTTTCAAATTCCTCATCTGGTGAGGCAATCTTTTCTCCGGTCAGCAACCCTGTCCCTAGCTCCTCCCTCACAAACTTGTATAGTGGGTAAGACCTGCACTCCTTAATTCTGTTTGGAATTGCTGGATTGCCATTCTCATAAGCCACCCTTGCACTTTCAACTTCCTTTGGCAAGAGAGACTTCAATTCATCCTCGAAAGCTCCAATCTTCTCAAAAATTAACAAGCTCACATTCTTCTCATTAATGGCACTGATGTGTGCTTCCTCATAAAGTACTTGCTTTAGTTTTGGCATCAATGGATATGTAACATTGCAGGGATCATCAATGTAGGAGAATACATATTCTCTATCAACCACTTTGAGCAAATCTTTCTCACAAAATCTAAATGGGTTAATTTCTTCTTCGTCTTCTGTGGTTAATGTCTTCTTTGCAACTTTGCTTACGGTATTGTTGACCGTGTTCTTAAAAATTTCCTCCAAATGCCTCAAGTCAATAGCTTGGCAGAGTGCAACCAAGTAAGTGGAAGACATGAGCTTCAATAGCTCAACGGCTTCGACAGTTTTCCAAGCAGAAATTAAACCCAAAGAGTTCACATCTTGGTTGTGCTGCTCAGCACTTTGCACATGGCTCGTTACCGGATTTGCTAGATATTGAAGTTCAGAACAATAAGCAGCCATGGCAACTTCAGACGCCTTAAAACCATAATCCAGACTTGGGTTTCTACCAGCAGAGAGATTTGATGGCAACCCATTATTATAAAGGTCATTGACTAGCTCAGTAAATTGGGCAAAGATGAGTTTGCCAATTGAAGCAATAGCTAAACGCGTATTATCCATTGAAACTCCAATTGGGGTGCCTTGAAAATTACCACCATTCAAAGCCTTATTCCTGGTGACATCAATCAAAGGATTGTCGTTCACTGAGTTTATCTCCCTTTCAATTGATTTAGTCGAATACCGGATGACTTCAATCTGTGGACCAAGCCACTGAGGGGAGGTTTGGAGAGCATAACGATCTTTTCTAGGCTTCTGCAATGGATCTGTCTGTTGCAGTTTAGCTTTTTTGATATAAGAGCTTCCATCTAAAATGTGTTCCATAATAGCAGCAGCCTCAATTTGACCTGGGTGGTGCTTCAGCTTATGTATGAGATGATGAGTAAATTCTGGCTTCCCCTGCATAACTTCAGCAAAAATTGCTGATAGAACTTCTGATAATAATGCTAATATGTTTGCCTCAAAAAGCACCATAGAAGCAAGGCCAGATCCAACAGCAGTGCCATTTACGAGGGCAAGGCCTTCCTTGGGCTGCAACTCAAAGAACCCAGAATTTAGACCTGCTAAAAGGAAAGCTTCCTTGGCATTAAGGGACTCTCCAGAGGGTCCTACAGCCTTGGAGTTTCTCCTACCAATGAGCAATGCAGCAATGTAGGACAGAGGAATTAGATCCCCAGAAGCAGTAATTGTACCACGTAATGGCAAGATGGGGGTAACGTTGTGGTTAAGGAGTTTGGTGATAGCTTCTAAGATTTCAAATCTAATGCCTGAGTACCCTTGAAGAAGGGTATTAACCCTCACAAGCATTGCTGCTCTGGTTGCTGACTGAGGCAGAGTATGAGATAACTCTGTTCCATTGCCAAATATTGCGCAGTTCAAAAATCTAAGGAAAAGGGATCCCAAAAGAATAATTAGTATTTTGACTATGGAGTTGCACAATAGTAAAGACTCCTATAGCCTCGCAAAGGGGAATTTTTTTTGCATACTTGGATATGTCGGAGACATCCAATAAAATTGGAAGATACAGAGAGATAAGTAAATTTGTACACAATTTATTTAGAGTTTAACCATCTAAATAAAAAAGAAAACAAGATGAAAAAAACCTCACCTAACCATCTCCTTCTGAAGGGCAAAGCCTTGTTTGGTTCGCCTGTGGGATGCAGCGCCAAAGCCAGTGGTAACACCATAATTGTCAGTGCCTTTGTTAATGCTTTCCATGATCCACTGGCAGCTGGCCTCAACGCCTGCCCTTGCAGACTCGGAGAGGTCAACCTTAACTTGTGAGTTACGGTCTGCAACAGCAGCCACATGCGAAATGGTTAGCATCTCCCCCCCACCGAGACTGATCACTGGTTTCCGGTACTCTGCCACCATGCGTTTTACTTCATCTAAGTGGCTACCCTTGAGTGACTCTGCCGCCACACCCCACTTCAGAGGATCTGAGTCACTCACACAGAAGCCTTCAGACTCGGAGGAAACATTTTGGTTGATAGTCTGTGGAATAATGGCCGCCATGTTCATAAGCTATCACTACGATAAGAGAGACCAAGTTGTAGAGAAAAAGGCTATGCAAGTGTTGGACTTGGAGCTCAGGGGTTTAAAAGCTTTAAAGTAGAGACTAGAGAGAGGGCAGGGCAGTGTTTTGGTTGGTGATGGTGAGTCAGCTCAACTGCACGAGCATGACAAAATGGGTAGGGTAGGTTGAGAGATGAGAAATGTTGACTGTGTCATTCTTGGCATGGTGCATTGATTTTGGAATACTAGTAAAAGGAAATCATGTGTGAGAATCAAATTTGAACACTTCAAAGTCTTTACATTAATAGGTTTTAAGGGAAGGTGGATTTACAAGTTTACAATTTTTCAAAAGGATGCATTATTGTCCAGTTTTATGCTTAAGATTTAATTGTAATAATTTATTTCTATCAACTATTCAGTTGTGTAAATTAAAACTTCCATAAAATAGACGATACTATTATTATCAAATTAATAATTAAAACTTTGCAAGTTTGCTATTTAAATTTACCAAATTATAGAATAGTTGAGAGGAAGGATACTTTTTTGTTGCGTAAATCACGTACCTTTCGCTCAAAAAGCAAAAAATTAATCTTACGAGTACAGTTAGATGTGTGAAGTGAAATCTTTCTCAATTACGTTTTTTTTATACACATCGTCTCAATAATTAAACCCGAAATAAGATATTTAAGATAATCAAACTCTTCAACTTATACGAATGCATGTATGCAAGTTAGTGTTGAGAAGAAACATTTGAAAGACAGAGAGAAGTATAGCTGTCTTGCAAGTGACATCATCTCCACCATTATATGCTCTAAGAAGTCAAACCGAAGAAGAAAATTGACCACTGTGACATCCAACAACATTTTAGAGCCTAGAGAGCAAGAAAAGGAGGAGAGCAAGAGAAGGAGGAGGAATTAGTGCATATTTAGATTGAAGTTTGACAGTTTAAAATTATAATTTGAGCAAAAATAATAAGAGATAAATTTTTACTTAAATCATAATTTAAGAGATTTCATACTTTAATCTAAACATATTATAATATCTCACTGAGTAGACAAAGCTTCCCCTGAAATTAAATACATACTAAGTATGTACCCCAAAAAAAAACGTGTTAGGTAACAAGAAAAAAGAAAGATCTAATGTATGACCAAGCGGCTGTATGTATTTGTTAATTAGACAAGACGTGCAATGGCCGTCCTTCTTTACGGCTGCATCTAACTTATTAATCAACTAGAAAAATATATGATATTCTTTTTCACTGATTAAATTTTTTATAAAAAAAAACTGGTCATAAAAAATAATAAGATTTAATTTTAATTTACTGTCAGTATAAAGTTTCTTTATATTATCATCTAATCATGTATAAACACATCATTAAAAGTATTAGACTTTTAGTTATTATAATAGTCAAATTCTTTTAATGAATTAATAATATATAATTGGGTTACATTATAAACAAATTTTATACTGACAGTAGATCAAAATTAAACTCAAAATAATAATGTTATTTTACATAAATTTGAGTTAAATGAAATCTAATGATATAAAAAGAAGTGAGAAGAATAAATGTTATATAATTATTAAAATTACTGTGATATATGTCAAATTAATATATATATAACAACTATAAATAATAGAAAAATTATGATAATTTCACTTAAGATAATAGTCACAAGGGTACCACTACCAATCTTAGTTTTTAATATTATAGGTCGTCCTTTTGATATTACAGAAACTTCCTCAATTAGACGTTGTTAACTAAATATAAACAAGATTTATTTGTATCTTAGACTTCCGTTCACATCTCAATATAAAATGCTTAGACTTTCCTTACACTTGCACAGCAAATCTAGGCTTCCCTATGGAAAGAGGTTGTACACAAGTTCAAGAGGATGATTGTCATACCTTACAAATTTATATCTTAATTTGTATTTGAATTAGCTGTAATATGTTAAAAATTGATTATTTATATAATTAATTTTTAAGAAAATTAATTATGAGAAAATTAATTTATGTTTGGATATGTTAATTCATAATTGATTTTATAATAAAAAGATTTGTTTGAATTGTATAAAAAAATCACTTTTATGTATTAAATTACCAAAAGATATATGAAATAATTAAAAATTTTATTTGGCTGAGGACAAATAAATATTTTTCTCGTAAAACTTTTGAAATAATCTAAAATTAAATAATTAAAAATTTAAATAACAATTTTTTTAAAAAAGTTAATTTTAGTTATGAAAAAATAATCTTAACTTATAATCAATTTTATACATTTTAAACAAATAAAATATATTTTAGATAAAATAACTTTTAATTAAAAATAATAATTATTCTAAAAGAATAAGCAAAACCAAACATATCCTTAACCTTGGGAGATAGCAGAAAAGCACGAATCCCCGTTTTAGAGCTCAGTTCTTGATTTTTTAAAAAAAATATATGCATCTGCATATTTCTCTACGCAAGCTATAAACTTCTTTTTTTCTCATGCTTGTTATCAATTTCTACATAATTTTTTTTTCCCGATGATAAAAGCATTATATTGGCGCAAAGGGAAAAAAAACAAAGGAACATAAAATATAAAAAAAAAAATGAAATGGAGTAATAATGATAGGCTTCACTTTTCCTGTATTACATGCAATAAAATGAATGAAAACTTTAAATTTGGTTTGGATTTGTGGGGATAAATGATTAAAATTATTTTCATAATTGAATCAAACAAAAACTCCAGTTTCCTAAATGATTTAATTAATAAAAAGTAAAGTTATATAAAATTATTGTCATAAAGCTTTTGATCTATAAAAAACTGTTTCATAATTCTTTTGAAATGGACAAGTCAAACTAGCCGTTGCCAGTTGAAGAAGGTGGCAGCTTCACGACCGACACAAGCTCTCTTGTTACTACAACACTGACACTGTTTAGGCTCGGATCCTCTGTTTTGGGCAGCTATTAGCACCTGTTTGGATTCCCTCACGGTCTTGCCTTCTTGTAATCAAAAACTCTCATCAAGAAAACAAACAGCCCCCATGATGTTCACCCAAGGTCTCGACGAAAGCGCAATCCAATGGATCAACCAGGTCAGCTTCTCTCAAATTTCCCTTTTTTCTTTGTTATTTGATCTTTTTGCTATCTTTTTTCAAATGGGTCTTGCTCAGATGCCTTTGAAACTCATTTACCTTTACTATTTTTGAAATTTTATGACTGGATTTTGAAGGGAATTCTGGCTTTGCTGCTTTTGAATTTTAGCTTTCTTTTTCATCCATGTGCTTTTGATGGGTATCTTGGATGCTTGAACCTTCTATTGGTTTGGTTTATGCAATGTTTCTTTATGTGCTGTTGGGTTCCTTCAATTCAAATCAAAAGAATTGTAGAGGGACCTGAACGTTTGCTTTCCTTTTGGCCTTTATGACCTGAATGGTCTTTTGAACCTTTTCCTTATTTCCCACAGGGATCACAAGTACAAGTACAAGTACAAGTAGAAGAGCCTCCTCTCATACGGTCTCCTCTAGCGGAGAAAATTAGGAGTGATCCATTCCCAAGATCTCCCCTTTTGAGCAGTGGAAATAGTCTGAATTCTCCTGTTTTGCCTCCATTGAAGTTCCACACTGGTTTGCTGACACCTCATAACCTTGCCTTTATAGCTTCTGGCTTTGGTGATCACTATCAGGATGGGGACAGTGATGAAAGCGTGGCTTCATTGCCAACTGGTGAGGATGGGAATTTCTCTGATGAAGAAGTTTCTGGTCCCAATAACCTTGATTACTTGGAGAGGCCAATAGCACAGTGCTATGATGAGGAAGAACTGTTTGGATATAAAGTCACCAAAGTGACTAAATCGGAAGGGCGCAATGGAATTCTTAAGAAAGGATTGGCCAATGAGAATCTAATGATTGAAGTACCAAACAATGTCAGAAGATTTACAGATGGAGAATTGGGTTTCAAGAAATGTGTTCAAAAGAAGCTAACTCCAGGTGGAGGCATTCAGCTTCAAAAGCAAGTCCACCTGCGCAATGTGAATTGCCTTGATGACCCAATTGAGTTGGGTACTCCAAGTGCTCCTCCTATCACTGTTGGTGATTTTTCACAGGAGAGAGATTCTGAAGGCTCAGTAATGAATGAACGAACTGAACATAGATCTTGGCCGTCAAGAGAATCAGTGGATTATGATGGGGGGAGAAGTGAAAGCTCAACTGAACAAAAACCCAAGATTCTAAAAGCCACCGTGATTGGTGAAAGGTATTGCTACTGCTACTGCTCCAACCATCTTCAGGGAACTTCTCATTGTTTTTTTTTTTCTGGGTTTTCCTTTTCTTCTCTTTCCTTACCAATTGTGGTGTCCTTTTGACATTAAACTGTGCAGACTTGACAAAACTTTTACAGAAGATATAGAAAAGCAGACTCCTCACTTACCATATTACAATACCAGGTGCCGTCAACTGTCAACTTTCACTTTCTATTTAACAATTATCGAATGGCTGTCAACCTTAACTTCATGCATTTTGGCAAAACTTAGTATACGATCAGCAAAATAAAATACACAAAGATATAGCTTTACTACATCCCTTACTATGCCCCTTAAATTTTCCATAATAATCTATTTCATATTTATCAAATATCAAGCTCTCTATTTTGAGTGAGGTTTCAACTGGAGAATATCCTGTAAGAAGAGTGGTATGAGCCCTGAGGTAAGGTAACTAATTATGTTCCACAAAAAAAATTGCCACTCTTATGCAGGTTTTCATGAGTTTGAAATTTGAATCCACGTTAATGCTTTGCTAATATTTACTATATTCTCGTTATCATTTTGAAATTCTAAAACCTAATATACTCTCTTCCTTTTATGGCATGTTATCTCAGCAGTTGCAATAGTCAATATGCCTGGCAAACCCTTATCACTTATGACGCTTGCATACGCTTATGCCTACAAGCATGGGCAAGAGGCTGCACTGAGGCACCAGAGTTTTTGCAAGATGAGTGCTTGGCTCTTCGAAGTGCCTTTGGGTGGGTTCCATTTTTGTTTTACAATTATACTTCTTTGGCTTCATTTATTTTCCTCAACCATTTCTCTTACTTCTCTAATTCCATAGATTGCATGAGTTCTTGTTGCAACCCCGAGGAGTAAAGCCAACTGAAGGCAGGAGTACAAGGAATTTAGAACAAATAAGCCCCCTGAAGATGAAGAAGGTTGTTGGGAAAATAAGAGTGGAAGGTAACCTTATAATCTGAACAGAATTTTTACCATTCAAAAACTGGGATTTGGAGATACTTTTCTTATAGATAGCGATATGAGCTCTGCTGAAACAATTTTATTGTCTTCTTAGTTTTGTGTACTAGCTGTATAAATCTGTTTGCTCTTAAGGTCCCTATAAATGGCATATATTTTTATATATTCTAAAACTGACTACTGTCATTATGATTATGTTCATACCATTGAACCTCTTCAGACAATTAATTTGAGAATCATATAATCTGAGGTGCTAAATGAATAATTGCAGTGAGGAAACTTCGGATTATACCAAGACGAAAACTTAAGAGCACAATTTCACAGCGAGGATCAATCTACATGCAAGCTGGGGTGGAGTACGTCCGGCATGTTTCATCTCTAGTGAAAAATGGCATAAATTCTATGAAGTTAGCCTCATTGTCAGTGACATCAGAAGGTTAGTGCATGTGACGGAAGATATGAAATCTGTTTTAGTCTACTCACACATGTACCAATATTGTATTGCCATGGACAGGAAGCCACCATTTATGAATAATTGAATAGACAACTAGCACTCTTTTTCCCCCCATAATGAGGCCAACGCATCATCATTATCAGTTAAAATGAATATTTCATTGGCATAATGTTTCTATAATTCCTTTTCACTTTATAGTTTAGAAATCAAAACCTTGATATGGACCGCGTATTCAAGTGAAATTCTGAGAGATTATTAGGAGTCATTATTTACCCTCCACCTAATAACTTAAGCTTTTAAAGTGGTTTTGACATTAACATTAACCCCTATTATTGCATAGTGAATGAGTTGAAGTTATCTGTTTTATTCTTGTAGAGCTACTATCATGTTTGATCCAACTTAAGAGTTCAACAGAAGAAAATGAATCAGAGCCATGCTCTGCAATTTTTTTGCGCCCTGGGAGTGGTGATTACCATGATTTGTAAGTTTCCTTTTAACTCTTCTGCTTTAATTGGGAAAATTGCTTGTAATTAGCCTGCTGTTAGGCTCTTAGAAATTAGTGAAACATTTGAAGTTAGTTAAGTGAAGGTTTTGCAAATGCATCTTAGCAGGATATAGAGTTGTAGAGGATTGATGAAGAAACTTTACAGTATGAACTAATCTGAACAGTTGAAAATCATACATTAACCCATTTAAGTCCTGATGTTGTTCAATATACAGCCTATTGTTTTTTCTATGTATTACATGGTGATTTCGGAACACTGTACATTCTTTGAGACTATTACAATCACACTCACACGTTGTCATGAAAAAGGAAAATTTCTTAAATTGTAGAAATACACGTAATGTTATTAATAATCTTAACGATATTACACTCGCATGTAATTCCAGTTTCCCAGAGAACCAAGGGGATGCTTTACTTGTAGAAGTCCAAGATTCAAAAAAGGCAGTCCACGGTCAAGCCAGGATTCCAATTTCATCCCTCAGTGATAATCCTGTATGTGCTCCACTACCACCATATCGTCTATAGATATTACTCTTCTCTTTACACCATCCACCATCCTGTAATGAATTGCCTTGAATATGCAGAGTGACAGAATTCGATGGTGGCCAATATATCATGATGAACATGAATGTGTTGGCAAGATCCAGCTCTCCATTGGCAGTACAATGACAAGCGACGAGAACAATCATATAAAGGTTCTATCTCTACCAAAGTTAACTTAAGCTCAATAAATCTTGTTCTATCAAAAATAGAATTTTCCAGTTTGTTGATGTAAGAAGATCATCAACCAAGTTGAGAACTGCATAAAGACTAGGAATTGACAGTTTATCAAGCATTATACATGGAATATATCTGAAAATGTTTTAAGAACTAGAATCTGATTCTTTGCCGTCTTTCCGAGATTAACTATGGAGAGGATCATACATATCCACTGTGTATAATCAGGTTTTCAGCGTAGGCAATAAAAGAGAAAATTCTTCTAATTTGATCAGACAAAAACAAATTGGATTTTTTTAAAAAGCACATCATGATTTCATAGCCACATGTTCTCATTTGCCCTGTTTTTACATTTTCTGCAGAGTGCGCCTGTTGTAGAAACTCAAGCTTATGATTTATTGTTGGAGGGTGCCATGCGAGCACAGCATTTCCATTCCAGAAACTTGCGGCTAAATGGGCCATGGAAGTGGTTGTTAGATACATTTGCTGACTACTATGGAGTTTCTGATTCATATGCTAAGTTGAGGTACTTGAAAAATGGAAATTTTGAATGTTATTTGGGTCCCCTAAAAATCCAGGCAAAAAGAGAATCAGTTTTCTAATCACTCTTTACTATAAGACATTGCATTATTATTTTCTCCAACTATCTTCACTTACCTCCGTTCTTCTTGTAGATATTTATTACATGTCATGAATGTGGCAACTCCAACCAAGGACTGCCTAGAGCTTGTGAGAGAGTTGCTTGAACCCCTAATAAAGGCCAGAAGCGAGAGGAGTTTGACCAGGCAGGAGGTAAGCTGAATATTGCATCTTTCCCATTGCAGTAACTTATCAAATCATAAACTTTGGTTTACTTATTTTTATGTTTTTTGGTTGTTCCTGCTTCTCATTGTTTTAATATGTTAAACCATTAGTTTAGACAACTTTAATAAGTATTATCCATTCAATAAGAGTTAGCACTTGACGAAACAGAAACACAATATGAATAGAAAACTTGAGTAAAAGTTCTCTCACTAATTAGCAAGTGCTTGTATGACTCAGGAGCTTCTTTTCTGGGTCATTGTCATTCATCAGGAGTCCTAGAAGTTGCAAAAGATGGCTGAGATATCAATGACATTGTATGTAGACCTTTTTTTTTTATATATAGAAAAATAAATTTTATCAGAGAGAAGAGGGAAAGATATCCTCCTAAACTGAAAAACCAAGGATGCAGCAAGGCTGCCCAACCTCTCTGCAAATGACAACTCCCCTGAAATAGCCATGAGCAGAATACCAAAGAGAAGCTGCAAACATAATCCTATTGCATAACAAGTTCAGGTGGAAGCTCAATTTTAAGATTGATTCCTGCCTCCCCCCCTTTTCTTTCGTTTAATATAAGAGTTTTTATTATTAAAAAATAAATAAATAAAAATCATTTTTTATCCATGAGTTTCCAGAATGGGTTGATAGAAGTCAATGATCTCCATTTGTTAAGCCCTTTTTGAGGGAAAACAGTAGCAAATCAACTATATATATTTCCTAACATTGATGTCTTGTTTATTGTCTCTAACAATTACATTGTCATTTGTCATTTTTTTCATATCTAATATTGTCTCTAACTAAACCAGACTTTGTAATTCATCATTTGTTACAATGCAATCTCCCTTTTGGAAAAGGGAAATGGATCATCGGCTAACAATTTCTCTATTTGTTTGTTCTCACAGAGAAGTATACTTTTAGACTGTGAAACTCAAATTGAAAGTCTTCTAGCTACTGTTTTCGAGAATTACAAATCGCTAGATGAAAACTCGCCAACAGGTTTAACCGATCATTTTGGTCCAGCATCCAATTCTGCAGCACCAGCTCTAGATCCTGCCTTACAAGTATACAGTAGTCTTCATGATATACTATCTTTAGATGCTCAAACTATTCTAAGAAACTATTTGCAGGTAATTTTATATTGTCATTATTACTGATAACTGATGCTCTTATTCAATGTAACCTCAAGCATTGATGCATGAATCAGATCTAGGGCTATCCTTGGGCAACCAACTACATATAAAGATCGGTTTTTCCTGGAAGTTTTAGGCTTCAGCCCCAGCTTCTCACAGCTTATGAGTTAGACAATATAGTATAGAAACTATAAAGATTAAAATTGCAGTTCATACAAGGATGATTACTACAATATCGCATTAAGTTTCCTTTTTTGGGAAATCGATTAAAAAAGTCTAAATAAAATGTTACTGTTGACAGACTGCAGCAAGAAAAAGGTGTAGAAAGCACATGATGGAGACCGATGAATTTGTGTCAAGCACCTCTGAAGGTTACCTAATGGATGCCATCACCATCTCAACAGCTTATTTAAAGATGAAAAACCTTTGTGTTTCTATAAGAAATGAAATTCAGGCAGACATAAAGATCCACAGCCAGCATACGATCCATGGCCAGCATATATTCCCCAGGTACTCGGCAAGTTTCCATCTAACAGTGCATACAAATTGCTTTTCAATTTCTAACACATAATGTTTGCTTTCTTGGTTATGTAAACGTCCCTGGCCCCAAAAGCAAACGCCAAGCACATTTTCTTTATCAGTTTTCCATTCTCTAAACTAGGAGGTGGAGTTAGTCTTTATTAAATTTCAAGATTTTGCAAGAAGTTTCACTTGGTTTAACAGATTTTATTTCCTTCTGTTTCAGACAGAGTTTTTCGTTATTATTGTCTTTTCTTAAATTCTAACTATATCTTCAATAGTAGCATTACACAAATTCCTCATTTTCTTTTTGGCTCTAAACATTTTGCTTTTGATTACATTATAGATTTTCTGACATTATCATCCAATTTTCAGTTCAATTGACCTGACAAACATCACAGCAGCCGTTTACAGCACTGAGCTCCGTAACAGGCTGAGAACTTTCCTAGCTGCATGGCCACCATCTAGTCCACAGGCACATGTGAATGAGCTTCTAGTTGCAACTGCTGACTTTGAACGGGATCTTGAGTCATGGAATATAAGGTTTGTCAAAGAAACTTCTCCCCTTGCACTACAAAATACAGTAGCAAAAAACTTTAGATCCTCCATAAATTACAATATCTTTTCTGACATGCAATATTCTTTATGTTTCAGTCCTGTGCAAGGGGGAGTAGATTCCAGAAATTTGTTCCACGACTATATCATGGTGTGGATACAGGATATGCAACTCAGTTTACTTGATTTTTGTAAAGCAGAAAAGGTACTCATTATTTTAGTTACTTTATGCAACAATGACCGGTGAAACCGTACAACAAAACACTAAGTCTTGAAATGAAATGACCCTCCTCAATACATTCATACAGGTGCCGTGGTCTGGAGTAACCACAAACCATTCCACCTCCCCATTTGCTGAGGAAATATACGAGAAAATCAAAGACAACCTTATCCAGTACGAAGTGGTAATCAATAGATGGCCTCAATACTCTCTTTATTTGGAAAATGTAAGTTCTAAACTATGAGATATTTCTATAAAGCCATCTGCATTTAAGATCTCTTTTGCAATCATGTCTGTCTCCTTTCATATATACAATTCCATCTCCATTCTTTAAAACATGTAGTAATAATACCTTGACTTTGCATTTTTTTTTCCCTTTTCTTTTTGGAAGGCTGTTGCAAATGTTGAAAGAGCAATCATGAAATCCCTTGAGAAACAATACAGTGATATCTTAACTCCTTTAAAAGATAGCATACCGAAGAGACTTCACTTGCAAGTTCAAAAGCTAGCAAGAAGACAATCAGCTCCTGTTCATCTGGTTCCCAACCAAGTAAGTTCTCTGTAATCTGTATGCATATATTTTGTCCAGGTCCTAGAATTTAACTGACTTTAAATACTCAATTTTATTAAACTCACGCACATAAACACTTGGCTTCATAGAAAACATACATGATTATGGTTGTTTCTATCTATAATGTATTTACATCTTAAAATATTTTCTTATAATATTTTGTATTATCCAGTTGGGAATATTTTTGAACACCATCAAGAGGATTCTTGATGTCCTACATTGTAGAGTGGAAGACATCCTGAAGTTATGGGCATCCTGTCTACCTGCCATGGGAGATAAGAAGACACTCTTTGGGGAGCAAATGAATGGAATCACTGTTCTCTTCAGAACCAAATACAAAACTTATTTGCAAGCAATAATAGGGAATCTTGTCAACAATGTAAGATCATTCAGAATCCAGTTTTCTATGCTAGTTCTATGTCATCCGAAAGCATAAAACTTAAAACATTGGATGCCATACAGTTTTTATTTGGAATTAGTCTCAATAATTTACTTTTGTTGCTTAATTCTTGAAAGCCAAACAAGTGAAGCAGTGACTGATACAATACAATACAAGTTTTGAATTGTTCAGATGCAAGCTAATCGGAGCACACGGCTGAAAAAGATTCTTGAGGAAACAACAGAAGCAGATGGAGAGGCAGAAGTCCGTGAAAGAATGCAGTTGCTGAACTCACAACTCATTGACTTCATCTCCAACCTGCATGAGGTCTTTACCAGCCAGATTTTTATAGCAACATGTCGTGGATTATGGGATAGGATGGGACAGGTGAACAACTAAAAGTTTATGGGTTGACATGATTGGCACAGATTTTTCTCGGATCTAATTCATTTTAATTAATTGTGCTAGATTGTTTTGAAATTTCTAGAAGGGCGAAAAGAAAACAGGATTTGGTACAATGGGTCTTGCTATGCTCTTGGGGTAAGTCAATGTTAGATCAAGATGAAATCCACAAATACTCTAGTATCAATAAAGGGAAGCTGGATTCCAGCTATGTTGATAACCTCATGATTTTCCTTCCTTATGCTCTGGGCTGCAACATTGTATACTTATAACTCAGACCGTTTAACTATTTCATTTTGTAGATATTGGACGACACCTTTGCTTCCCAGATGCAACGGTTACGAGGAAATGCATTGCAAGAGAAGGATCTTGAGCCTCCTCGCTCAGTGATTGAAGCCCGGTCTATTCTTTGCAAAGACACAACAAATGCAAGTGATCCATCAACTTACTTTTACATATAGTTAGCTTTTGATATCTATTTCCAGATTCCCATGCTGCTCTTGGAATGCTTTTGGAATACTCATCCATTGTACACTATCATTATAGAAACGTCGTAACAATTTTTTTGGCAAAACAATTTTTCATTGTATTCATTTTGCATATAATTGTAATAAGTAAATAGTTTTATTGCTATAGGAGTCAAGTATCCACTTCACTCTGGCTAGTTGAAATGGAGAATGTTCCTCATATTTCTCTTAAGTTCTCAAGATTCTACCATTGAACACAACTCCATTGCGAATTATCATGCTTTCTTAAGATAGAATACTCACAAATGCCAATAGGAAAGGGTGGAACATAATGAATGATTCTTTGGTCAGTCAAAGGTAAATACAACTTAACCTATAGTGCAGCTATCCAAGGCCTACGCAACAAATAATAACTTTTATTAACAAATATGTCAGTAAACTCTGGAGTTTTAGCAAAAGTGACAACATGTTTTATTTTATTTGTGAAAATATTATGAACTAAGGTTTATGCACAACAACATATTCAGCCATTCGATAAGAAATCGCTGAAAAAGACAGCGTTAACGAGGAATTTTTGCATTAGATGATGGAAAAATTGAAATCATTTGAAATGAGTTCGTCACTGACCATTCCAATGAGTCTCCAGGAATGTTTGTTCTTATTAGGTTACCTTGGCTTCACTTTTTAGAAACTAACCTAAAAAAACAAGATCGGCACCAAACTAAATATGGCACCAACCAATAATTTTCTCAAGAAAAAAAAAAGAAAAGATACAACCGGTAAAAGCTGATTGTTGAAACCAAGAATTGCAGTGATTCTACTATGAAACACAGATTGCCTAAAAACCTTTGCATGAACTGAAATTCTAACCATGCCATTTACATGAAGTAATCAACTAAGTACTTGACGATAAGAAATTAAATGAGGAAACCAACAGCAGATAACCTGGAACGGCTCAACTTCCTTTCCGTTGCTGGATTTGCTGAAGAAGAACAGCAGCCAGCTGTAATGTTGCCTGTAGACGTTTCTGTGGATCTGCTTCTGCATCTTCCTGCAAGCCACTATCCAGCAGCTGCTGATTTCCACTAAACCCTCTTTGTGGTTCACTTTTAACCATCCGTGACAATTGAGGCACATTTGACATCTGTTGTTGCTTCTGCAACTGTAGAACTTGACCAAACTGAGATGTTGAAGGTTCAAAATTCACCAGGTTGTTTTCTACAGCATATTTTGGGGATGGTATAGATGAGTTGTCAGACCCATTAATTCTGTTAGTCTGCCTGGGATCATCCAATGCAGTTGCACTCAGAGAGCTTCCTGACTGCCGCTGCTGCTCAAGAAGAGATGCAGCTAGTTGTGCAAGCTGTTCTGGTTGCAGGGCTCCCAGAGGCACAGCTAAAGAATTTAAGGGTCTTATTTCCTGAAGAGATAACTTGCTGCTACCAGACAATGGAAAACCAGAAATTCCACTGATACGTTGACCTAAGTTTACATCTGGGACTGCCCTTTGCATGATCAGCTGATGGACGTGAGCAATAGGTTTAACAGTACAATTTGATAGTTGCAAAGGTAAAGTCTTGTTGGAGATTAAGTTCTGCAGATTGTGAGAAGACCAGTTTGGTCCAGATGTAGGGTTCCTCTGATTTTATATACTAAAAACCAACTCCATGAAGAACTTGGGAATTTATGCAAGAAGTACATAAATGACTTCCTTCAATCAACTGAAATTAGAACAAGTTGGAACTCCTATATATTATAAACCAAGACATGCAATGTAATTGCCATACAGTTCTAAACATCAGCATCGTCTGATGCATAACATGAACAGTCCTCAAGTCACTACCAGAATTGCACTTGAATGTAAACTACTATGCTAAAATTAACTTATTTAAAACCCAAATAAGTTAAACTATTATGCCACTGGCCTACACTTTGTCCTCAATGACACTATATTGCTAAAGTAGTAGCATGTTAGAACTCACAATTCTATTAGCGTAAAAACACAGTATAGGAACCAATTGAACAGTATGTATTAATGGAAAGAGAGCTCATAAGCTCTTACAACAGAAAAGTCAGCAAGGATAAACCAGAGCCTATGGCTCCTACCAGAGAGAATACTCTCCTTGAATCAATAAACGAAAAACGTGAATGCCTCTTCTCTCCCACCTAATGATTTCATATACCCCACCCTCTAACAGACTAAACTGCCACGTCATGTAACTAACTCTCCTTCCCCTTCCTCCTCCTAGTATATACTTTCCAAATAGTGGGTCTTTGTGGATCATCAGTAGGCCCAAGGGCCCTATCACTACTCCCCCCTGCACAAGCAGCCTTGTCCCCAAGGCTGATATAGGGAAACCGACTTTGGAGCGTTGTCTCATCTTCCCACGTGGTGTCTTCAGCAGCCTCTCCCCTTCCACTTAACCAACCATTGTTTGACAAATTCGACCCCGATCATAATTTCCCGAGAAGCCAACAGTTCCTCGTGTTCCTCATTGTCACGCCCACTTCGATGTCCAAACCTTCGGTAAGGTAGCTTCTGCAGAATACTTGCCAATGGCTTTCTTGAGTTGAGAAATGTGAAACACTGGGTGTACCCGAGCATCATCTGGCGCTTCATTTATAAGACACAAATTTCATTTTCGCCACTATCGAAAAGGTCCAAAATACCTTGGAGCCAATTTCGATGAATCCTCCTAGCTCGCTGTCTCACGCCTATGCGGTCTAAGCTTGAGGAATACCCATTCTCCTACCTCAAAGGAGATTCTTCCTTTTCTTATCAGTATATTTTTTCATCGCTTCTTGAGCTCGAAAGCATGATGCTTCAATTGTCTCAAAGCTTCATCTCGATCTACTGTGTCGCACCGCCTCCACTCTTGTTTCTCCTTGCAAAAACGCACCAAAGGAGGAGGTCGCCTTCCATATATCAAGGTAAAAAGGAGTAACCTTAGTGGAGACATGGAAGGTCGTATTGTACCACAACTCCCCAAGGTACCCAATAAGACCAATTCTTGGGTTGTTCGAGGCGAAACATCGCAACACGCTTCCAAACATCTATTTACGACCTCGTTTGACCATCGGTTTACCGGATGGTAGGAAGAGCTCATCTTTAACACAAAGGCCTTTGTAATCGAACAGCTCCTTCCAAAACAAGCCGATAAACAATGGGTCCCTATCGCTTACAATTGATTGGGGGCACTCCATGTAAACGAATGATCTCCTTTGTGAACACTTCCGCCACCTTCCGAGCCGGTAAGGATGTTTTAAGGGTATGAAATGACCATATTTCGATAACCTATCAACGACCACAAACGCCTCAAATCCCTTAGATTTAGGGAGGCACGTGATGAAATCTAAGGATATATCTTCCCAAATTTGTGTCGGGATTGGCGTGGTTGAAGCAAACCCGCGAGTGATGATGCTACATATTTTTGCCTTTGGCAAACATCACAACTCTTTACAAATTCTTGACCGCTTTCTTCATTCCAAACCAATATAAGTTTCTGCAATTCTCCTATAGGTCCTCAAGAACCCGTGAGTGACCACTGTAGGGAGAGGAATGGAATTCCTCCAAGAACATGGGAATACAAACAGATTTGGAAGACAAGACAAGCCGATTCTTAAAAAACAAACTCCCCGTCTCAAATCGAACCCTGGCCGTGAGGCCGGATTTCCTTGCAAGTCGAATTATTGATTTAAGAAGAGGGTCCTGGGTTACCTCATGTTGCACTCGCCGCTTCTTGTAGCCATCTTTGGAAAAGAGGTAATGCTCTTCAAGTCTCCTCTTCATACAATGGGAGAGTGAGTCTGGCCGCCTTGTTATCCAGGTCCGGCTTGTAAACCACTTCAAAATGATAGCCAAGTAGCTTAGATATCCAATTCTCGATCGTGATAGTAATCCTTTGTAACAAATGCCTCGAGGCTCTTCGTCGAATATACCACAAAAATTCCCGCTTCAATAGATACGGCCGCCAATGCTGAACCGCTTAATACTAATGCCATGAGCTCCTTCTCATATGAGACTTGCTTAGATTGCTCTTTGACAATGCCTTGCTAAAGTAAGCTATTGGCTTCTTCCTTGCATCGTAATCGCCCTACTCCCTTACCCGAGGCATCACATTCAATTTCAAAAGGTTGAGTAAAATCGGGCAGTGTCAACACGGGAGATTGGGTCATAACTATCTTCAACTCTTCAAAAGCTTGCAAAGCTTCAGGTCCCCACAGAAATCCTTCTTTCTTAGTCAGCTCCGTGAGTGGTGCAGCAATTTTTCCATACCCAGCAATGAACTTTCTATAATACCCTGTGAGGCCCAGAAAGCCCCTCACTCCTTTTACAGTACGGGGAATCGGCCACTCTCTAATACTTCTAATTTTCTCCGGGTCCACCGCTACTCCTTGTTCTGAAATTATGTGGCCTAAATACTCCACTTGCCTTCTACCAAAAGTGCATTTCTTTTTATTGGCCACAAACCCATGGCTTTGCAACACGTCCAACACTTGAGTGAGATGTTCCACATGCTCTTGCCATCCCTTACTATAAACTAAAATGTCATCAAAGAACACTAACACCCATTTCCGGAGATATGGTTTGAACACTTGATTCATGGTGGATTGGAAAGTTGCCGGGGCGTTAGTTAACCCAAAAGGCATCACCAAGAATTCGTAGTGTCCTTCATGCGTCCGAAACGCGGTCTTATGCACATCCTCCGCCTTTACCCGTATCTGGTGATACCCAGATTTCAAGTCCAATTTAGAGAAATATGTTGCCCCATGTAGCTCATCCAATAATTCCTCCACCACCGGAATTGGATACTTGTCCGGTATTGTAACCTTGTTCAGCTCCCTATAGTCCACACACATGCGCCACGAACCATCTTTTTTCTTGACCAATATCACTGGACTCGAAAATGAGCTTGAACTATGTCGGACAATTCCCTGTTGCAGCATGCTCTGTACTTGTTTTTCTATCTCGTCCTTATGATGAAAAGGGTAACGGTAAGGCCTAACACTTACTGGTCCTCAAGGCTCTATCGAGCACAATTGAATGCTCAATCTCCCTCTTTAGGAGGTAACCCACTGCTCCTCAAAAACCCCAGAGAACCGATCCAACACCTGCTGTAATTCTCTCTGTTGATGTGTGCTGAGCCCAAGAACTTCCACACCTTCAGCTTCCACCTCCTCGTCTCTTAACAGACTGTGTAGCGAACCTGCTTGGTGGGTTGTGGTTTTCTCTCTTTTTCTGTACCCCATCATACTCGACTGACCATGTAATTCTACCATTTCTCCCTTCCATTGAAAACTCAGAGTCATTTCTTCCAAATCCACTGTCACCTTCCCAAATTTTCTTAGCCATGCTACCCCCAAAATCATGTCAAGATCACCCAATTCTAACACATACGCATCAACTTGCGTGGAGAAACTCCCTAATTGTACCCCCAAGCTTGGGCACTTCCCCAGAGTGGAAACCCGATTGCCATCCCCCAATCGCACCTCCATAACTTTATCTTGGACCATATGCAGACCCAGGGCTATCGCCACTTGTGGTGAAATGAAATTGTGACTCGCGCCCGTGTCCACCAACACCATTACCGGAACCCCCAACAGACTCCCCTCCAATCTCAAGGTTGTCGGTCTGCTGTTCAAGGTCTTGTTGCCTTCAGCGTTCCCAAACAGGCCCATCGATTTGCATTCCACCATCTCTTCCTCCTCATCTTCCTTTATCTCCATTGCTATCACTTCTCCCTCTTCATTCACGATCTCATCATCTCCCAAAATTATCAAACGAAGCTGTTTTTCAAGATGCGTTGGTGCGTGGGTGATACCTTTCTCCACAACGGAAGCTACGCCACCGGGCTTTGCGGTCCATCAATTCGAGTAGGGTAGGTGTTTGATTCCTCTACTGCGTTCGTCATTCCCTTTCCTCCCGCCGCCTCTGCTTGGTCTCGCGAAGGAGTCAGGTGGAAACGACCTCTCCTCCCTCGGGTTGGGCTCCTCCCAGTTGGGCCTATGGAGTTCGACCGAATGACTTCTAGCTGGACCCGGGTTGCCTTGTGACCCGAAACCCATTTTCGCGCTTGGCCCAAACCCCCAGTCTCTTCCTCCTCTCCATGGCTTCGTTCCACCACGTCCACCGTCTCGAGGCACCAAATAACCACGCAACTCCGCCTCCACGTCGGCCGGTTCATGGCTTGAACACGATTGCGCGGGTTGAAGGTTCTCACCCTCACCGTGAGCTCACGCTTCTGAGACCCCCATGAAAAACCCTGTGTATTGATCTTCGGGCAAACGCCCTACCTGTGAGGACACATACTCAAATTCATCAATGTATTCGTCCACAGTCCCCTTCTGTTGCAGATCCTTCAATTCTTCAAATGGGTTGTCGCTTTGTCTTCCCCCATACCTCTCGATCAAAGCCCGTTTCACCCCACGTTAGATCGTCTCTGTTTTCGCACAACAAGTTGAACCAGTGGATGGTGGCACCCTCCATGCTTAATTTTGCCAGTCGAACCTTCACTTCCTCCGTAGAACCGTGCACCTCGAAATAAGTTTCCGCTCTTGTTATCCAACCCACTGGGTCAGTTCCATCAAATAAGGGCAGCTCTACCTTCTTTGCGGCCAATCGATACTCTGCCCAAGAGTCTCCGTTGGAAGGCGATGCACCTTCTCCCCTACTATGCCCCTCATCAGAAGAACGACGATCCAATAGCTTCGCCATTTCGGACAACACCGATTGGCGAAATTCTATCAGGGATTGCTTGACATTCTCCAACATAGTCATTCTAGTCTCCAACGCCTCTACTCTCTCGGTCATCTTTGGTGGCATGGGCAATTCTAACAACACTGGCTCTCCCTCGATGTATCCGGCAAGTCGGACCAATGTTAGAACTCACAATTCTATTAGCGTAAAAACACAGTATAGGAACCAATTGAACAGTATGTATTAATGGAAAGAGAGCTCATAAGCTCTACAATGGTAAAAGTCAAGAAGGATAAACCAGAGCCTATGGCTCCTACCAGAGAGAATACTCTCCTTGAATCAATAAACGAAAAACGTGAATGCCTCTTCTCTCCCACCTAATGATTTCATATACCCCACCCTCTAACAGACTAAACTGCCACGTCATGTAACTAACTCTCCTTCCCCTTCCTCCTCCTAGTATATACTTTCCAAATAGTGGGTCTTTGTGGATCATCAGTAGGCCCAAGGGCCCTATCATAGCCATTCCAACGCCCCAGTGAAAAACAATGGCATGGCATGCATAGGATTTACATTGTTAGCAAACAATAAACAATCTGTCAACCCTGGAGAATTAACATGTTCCCATCATTCACGGTTTCATGTTTAACATGATTCTTTTTGTGAATAAAAGTGAGAGGTGATTCTTTTGGGGAATAAAAGTGTGAGACGATTATGGGACTCCTGGTTGTTGGATTGTCGGATGAGTTACATTTATGAACACTTTCCTAGTGCCTAGATACATATTACCATTATAATAAGTTGCTTGTTCTTAAAAGCAGTCCTGCTTCTTAATATTTTTGCAGTTATTTTTTAGAGTATAGTGAAAGTAAATGGGGCTAACACTTGAAGTTGATAGCCAATGACATGAAAGCTCTACTGCCAGTTTCAGATGTTTACAAATGATTAAGACATGTTATGTCGAACTGTCTCTGCTTTTTGTTTATTGTACAGATGGAAAAATCTACTCTTATTCAGAGGTTGACTAATGTGATAAGAAGGTCACTCCACTCGTATTCTGCAAGAAGTTTCTTTAGTTTGCCTACGGTTGTAATCTCCCTTTAATTTGCCTTTTGGTGAAGTTCCATTCCTCTTTTTTCTTTTTTGATGAAATTCTCTCCTTGTTATTTACAGTACAGAGGCTATCAATTTTATGGCATATGAAGCTCAAAACGAAGAGAGAATATACAGAGATAATATGCTAAAAAGGTCCAATTGAATGTTAAGGAATTAACCCTTAAGGATATTGTCTTAAAAAAATTAAAATCCTTATAACAGCATATAATCTTGAAAGATAGGCTCTTTAGAGTGATGGATAGTTATAGACTTGTTATATTTGCTGTTTGTAACCAGTACTTGGGAGTTGGGACATGAAAGGTTCACTCAAATGGCAAATTCATGTTTTTATTGTGCAGCCTCAAAACGAAGGTATTAACAACCAAGAACCGAAACATTCCTTGCCACAAGATTCTCCAATATGGAAAACCAATTCAGGACTTGACAAAGGAATTGAACAGCGGAGGTAGTGCTGCATAGATCCAGATTGCAATAGTATCTATATTCGTCAGATGAAGTAATGTGATTATTTAGTACCCTGGTTGGGAGTGAATTGTTAATTAATTGGGAAAATGCATCTTTTTTTAAAAACTGTAATGTGAATATTTTGAATCACACATCAAAATTAGGGACTACTGACTAGTGCGTTGTATTACTACATTTTTGTTGCAAGCTTTGCTGATTTAACCACAATTGAGGCCTTGATTAAATGAATTGAATTGAAATGAACTGATGGGGGAACGTACAGAATAATAAAATCATATGGTAGAGTAACGGGCAGAAAAAGGTGACCGCCTTTCAAGAGGAAAACCTTCAAGAGGTTTCATGGCATCAATAGCATCTTCGTTCTTCATCCACTTTGAAGTTAACGAAAGCATAGCTAGCTGCGACCGGGCTGGAATGCGACACTGTCGAGGGACGAGGGGCCCAATCCGTAAGAAATGATGAGCACGTTCATCCTCAACCTCTACAATCGTGTAAGGTAGATTGGATGGAGAAGGAGAATTGAAAAATGGGTTTCATTGGAAGAGTCTTTCAAATTCAAAACTTGAACTAAATGGAGAAACTACTGAACCGACCGTGGTTGAGTGAAGAAGAGGAGAGATTTGCAACACCTATTAAGTGAAGAAGGTTGAGTGAAAAATAGATATATTTCTTCAGTGTTCCTCCACGTGTCACTCTTTTTTATATTTTGCTTTCTTATTATAAACTTTTCTACCACAAAATAAGTTATTTCATAATACTTGTATACCAAATTTACTTTTTTAGCAAACTCATCGTTTGCTCTTATATATGTTGTATTCTTATCTCAGTTCATACTTAATAGTGTGCGTCATTTTAGCCTTTTTCTAATCCTCTTTTATATAAGCTGTTGCCTTTATTTCAAATTTCATGTTTTCAATTGGGAGACAAATTGCTGTATTACTCTAACGTTTACAATTAAAATTTGAACTACTTTACACTTTATTGCATATTAATTATCTCCTTGAATCCTAAATTGTATAAATTAGATGTTATTGGGGAGCTGACCAATACGAATCAAGCTGGAGATTTTCATAAGTAGATCATAGGGTGTTTCTCACAGTATTTTCATTATTGAGGTGCAGTCACAGTTCTGACTTTTCTGTTTTTATAATATGTTAAAGTCAACAACAAGCTATTAAGAGCGATCAAGTGGTGAAATATTTAAACAATTTAGCAAGTTCAAATTTTTGTGTCGTATTGGGGAAAAAAGATCAACAAGAACAAATTATCTTCCAAACTGTATGAACAGCATGTAGAGCAGTAGAGAAAGGTCCGCTTTACTGTGTCGTATTGAAGAAGAAAAAAAACTTTTCCATTGTTAGCCCTTCAAACCACTTATCGTCCACTTCACCACATATGGCACAATTTTTCTGCACGGTTATATCTTTTACTCGAAAAGTTTTTTACTAATGAAATCCCAGTTTCATTACATATTGACATTTAACCGTTGTTACTTACCACAGTTAGCCATTGATTTTCTACTTCCTCCATATAATAACAGATTCAGAATTTTGTATATTAGACTGAAAGTGCAACTTTTGTGCATTTTAATAAATTTGCATTCCTAGTAATAAATAAAACAACTGCTGAATTACTGAAACAACTCCAAGTAGTAAGTGATTTGAACAAAATATTATACCTCAGTAATAGCTTGCAAATGAATTTATAATTTGGAAAACATATTTTCCTTACTTTACATATAATCCATCAATAAATAATTTTGAGAATGTTTTAAAAAATATATATTTTTAACGGATTATTTGTTAGTGATTTATTTTAAAATTACTTATAATTTAAAAAATATTTTCCTTGAATTGCAATGTATAATATGTTGGTAAAAAAATTTAGCAAATAATTATATTAAAAACTCAACAAATAATCTATAAAAAAACTAATAAAATTTGGCTTCTCTTTTGAAATTTAACTAAAAAATGTTAAATAATTTTCTTAGAAAAGTATTGACTTACTTGTAGATTAATTAGCCGTTGGTAATCAATAAATAAAAATGTATTTTAATTATATGTTGGTAATCCAAAACTTAATCATAAATTTCGCTCTTCTCCTTATTTAGCGAAAGTTCTTATCTCCTCTCATTTAATTTTTAAAACCTTAGCCGCACACTAATTGATAGCCTGTTTGGTTTGGATTGTATTCAATGTCATCTCCTCTCCTTTCTAAAACCCTATTCGCACACTAACCGATAACCTGTTTGGTTTGGATTTTATCCCACGCCATCATCCTTTTATACATTTCTCAAGCTACTTTCCAGTGCATGTTTATGTTAAGAAGAAAAAAATTTCTTCATGTCGGCGCCAGTTTCTCCAGCGCAAAATGTAAAACAATGGCCTTTTGATGGTTTCAGCCATGGCAAACGGGCATTAAAGAAAAATATGTCTTGCCTTCATGCACCAGCATAAGGAATCGTGCAAACCCATTTCTGACTTTTTTTTTGTCATGTTTCATCATGACAAAACCTCACCTCTCCCTTTATTGTGCAATTTGATTTCTTCTTTCACCACGAGGTTGGTATCTCATTTTCCCCTTTTCATTTTCATTTGATTTTTTTAAAATTTTCATTGTACTAAATGCTGTTAAGTATTTGTTTTTAGAATAAATATTAATTTTGATCTTTAAAAAATATGTGTTATTAGTTTTATATTTTAATATTTTTTATATCAAATTCGTTATTTTAAATAATTAATTTAGTATAAAAATTTAATATTAAAAATTTATTTTAGTATATTCGTCATTAACAAACTTAATTAATAACAAGTGTATTTTTAAAGTGTCAAAATAAATGTTTACAATTGTTTCTATTGACAGTCATCCTAATCTTATGAACTAAAAGTTAAAAATAGCATCGCACAAACTCAAACTTGACTATACTATTGATATCTTTTAGCTTTTGATCCACTGATAATATAAAAATATTTATACTATTAATTTTATAATACGATATCACATATTTTAACAATAGTTAATTTCTTTGTTAGAAATTAACAAATCTTAATTATTATAATAATATTACACTTTCTTATTTGTGGATAATGTAAATAAACTCGTAGATAAAAATATCACGTCGTAAAATATTTTGAATATCTATTAATCTTACATCCGCATTTGCATTGAATATATTATTCAATTTAATATTGTCATCTAATCATGTATAAATAAATCAATAAAAGAATTTGACTATCACAACAACTATTTAAAAATAACACATGATTTAATGACAATATAAATTTTTTTACACTGACAATGAATTAAAATGAAATCCTTGACACATTCACACTCCAATTCCCATTATAAGCTGATCATCATCTTCTTTTTTTTTTGTTTAGATTGAACCAAATGTATCCTTTAGCTGACAACTAGAGACTAATTTATACTGAGAATGAATTTAAATGAAATCCTTGACACATTCACACTCCAATTCCCATTATAAGCTGATCATCATCTTCTTTTTTTTTTTGTTTAGATTGAATCAAAGATATCCTTTAGTTAATAACTAGAAACTAATTCATTTTAAGATAGAAAAATCACCGAAGTTGGTACAATTTATTCTAACAAAGTATTATCTATACACATAAATTGATTTAAATTCAAGATAAGATAATTAAAAAACCTAGTTATCTACTAACTTTACTGAACCTTGTTGGTACAAGCTGATCACGTGGGTTCTAAGTGTCGGTATCCCACATTTTCATTTTGGTTTCACATAAAAATAACTGAACAATTCAAATTCAATAATAGTGGAGGAATTTTAGAATATTGGCCCAACAAGTCCACTTAGACTTGTGGCGTATACAAGGTTAGATGGCTTACAATAAAAATTAATGGATTTAATTTTAATCTAATATCAATGTAAAAAAAATTTATATTGTCATCTAATTATGTATTAACATATTATTATAAGAGTTAAACTTTATAAGTAATTGTTATGATAGTTAAACCCTTTTAATAATGTAGCAATACATAATTTGATTACAAAGTAATTTTTTTTACACTGACAATATGTCAAAATTAAATTCAAAATTAATAAGAGTTTCAAAGTTTTAGTTTGAGTAGGATTAAGTCGTTTTGGGAATTATTTGATTATGAAATTGAATTTCACACATAAGGTTTTGTCTGCACTTTAACTTACCTATCTTGCTCCTTTTTTAAGTTTTTGAACTATCTTTGTAACCAAAGAATCAAAAAATAAATAGGGTATGAAACTAATAGAAAATACTCATATATATATATATATATATATAGATAATTATTGGTATTTTAATGAGTTGTTAAATATTTATTAGCTGTTGTTTATATTTATTAAATTCTATACATTTATTATAAAATTAATAATTAATAAATATTTAACAATTTCATAAATATATCATTTTAAAAAAATACAAATAACTTGTATCATGATAAGTTTAAATAGATGTCCACTCTCCAACAAACATGTTAGAATAAATTTTAGCTGCCAAAAGATATATTCGGGTAGGCGTTAATAGGTTTTTACAGCCAAAGAAATTGCAAAAAAAAAAATAGTGTATATTTAGTTTTGATTATTTTATATTTAAAAAATTATTTTCTGAAAAAATATATTTTTTGAACATTTTAATTATAACTTTTTTATTAAAATCAAAACAAGCTTATATAAATATTAAAATATAACCAAAATCTTATTTTATACTGTGTCTATATTAATCATAATAGCTTTATTTTTCATATTTCTAAGAATTTAAATTTCTTTAATTGACGTATTTACACACATTTTTTAATTTCTTTACACTCAAAACACATTTTCCAAAATAATAAAATCATGATAGTATAAAATTCGAATTAATTATATTCTATATCCTATATTACACCATCAGTAATTTTTTAAATGGATAATAGAGAGGGGAAAAGAATTATATGTGTGTAATAATATAAAAAAGTAAACATAGAAAATTGATGATAATTATTTAAAATTTCATTATAATTTTTTGTTTCAAATTTTCTATATAAATAATATCTTAAAAAATCAACTAGATAAGGATTTTTTTAAATTTATTTTTAAAAGTAAAACTTAAATTTTGAAAAATACACCTCTTGTTCTCCCATTAAATCACTCTACATAGTATATATTAATTTAATATTTTATAAAATTTGTAGATTTATTGCAATAAAAGCATATGTGAGCTATTAATATGGTGTTGGATTAATTAGTATGAGAATTGTTTTAGCTTAATTAAGGTTTCGAGTTCAAACTTTAAGTATGTAGTTTTTTTACCTATTGGGAGAGTCACCGCCTCTTGTAAGTCCTTATTTGACTCAAATCTAAATTAATTAATCTCATTTATGAGCTGGATTATCAGATAATTTTTTATAAAAAAAATGTGAGTTTTGACCAATAACCCCTCCACAGTGGGTTTAGGCAATTTATTTATTTATACCTCACCTCGGGAATTTATATCACGTCAAATATATAATAATAACTTTTAAATGAAACACTGTATCGGTTCAACTACCTTATTAATATTTCATTCCCATAAATAGTGTAACCTAACACTTTCCATGATTAATAACAAAATAAATAAAGTTTGTTTTACTAAAAAAATACATATACCACACATTTGGATTTGAATGAAGTTATTGATATTCTTAATTGCTTATTTATATATTTTACTAATTACTTGATATACAATTTTTAAAATTAAAATTTATTAAATAAGAATAGAGAAATAGAAACAAAAATAATTAAATTTTTAAACAAAAATATAAATAATTAATTAAAAATGCGAATATGATTTCCATGAAATATTTATGTACCCAATCGGTACTAATTCGAAAATAAAAAATAAAAAAAATCTGGGTCGATAATACTAGATAGAGAGGGCGAAAAGAAGAGAGGGAAAAAAAATGGTAAAAATTCAAAATGATGATTCCCTCGTGAAATCCTCGAAATTGAAACCAAAATAGATTCGCAAATCCCTATAAAACTCCTCACCTCACCAATACATTTTCACTTAACAGCCATCGTATTTGTAGGCACCATTTGCCCACTCACAATACTCCAAATGGCACCACTCACCAACTCCAACCTAAACCTTCCCTGCGACGGCGACGGCGTATGCATGCTCTGCAAGCAGAAACCGCCGTCCGTCGAAACTCTTTCGTGCAGGACTTGTATCACACCCTGGCACCTCCCCTGTCTCTCCGCCGGCGCCGGCGCCGGCGGCGCTCCCAATACTATGGCCGATGCTTCCCATTGGGAATGCCCAGACTGTTCTCTGCCGGTCAACGATTCCGGTCCCCCTCAGGTTCCCCACCGGTCCGATGGTTCAGGCGAGCTCGTCGCAGCGGTTCAGGCGATTGAGTCGGACGGTTCGCTGACCGAGCAAGAGAAGGCCAAGAAACGCCAACAGCTCGTGGGTGGGTCCACGAAGGCACCTGAGGCCGTTAGGAACAACGGCGTGCTTAATATCTTTGACGGAAGTTTGAACTGCTCCTTTTGCATGCAGTTACCGGAGAGACCCGTCACGGTTCGTGTATTTAAAAAATTCAGAAGAAATGATCAGAGAAATCGTTTCAAGATATGATTTTGATTATTTATTTTTTGTTTTTTGTTTTTGGTTTCAGACACCATGTGGTCACAACTTTTGCTTGAAGTGCTTCCAGAAGTGGATTGGACAAGGGAAGCGTACCTGTGCTAATTGTCGTAATCAAATCCCAGCTAAGATGGCAAGCCAGCCTCGAATTAACTCTCAGCTTGCTATTGCCATCCGATTGGCGAAAGTGTCAAGATCGGACGGTGCAGGAGCAGGGGGCCCACCAAAGGTTTATCATTTTCTGCATAATCAAGACCGTCCAGATAAAGCATTCACCACGGAACGAGCTAAGAAATCTGGAAAGGCGAATGCTTGTAGTGGGAAGATCTTTGTTACAGTTGCTCCTGATCATTTTGGACCAATTCCTTCTGAGAATGACCCAACAAGGAACCGTGGTGTTCTGGTGGGAGATACTTGGGAGGATAGGATGGAATGTAGACAATGGGGTGCTCATCTTCCTCATGTTGCTGGCATTGCTGGCCAGAGTACTTATGGTTCGCAGTCTGTCGCACTTTCTGGAGGTTATGTTGATGATGAGGACCACGGTGAGTGGTTCCTTTACACTGGCAGGTATTTCTTTTTCTACCTTTCCATTTTACTCTTTTCATTCCTTATTTGGTTCTTCGTCATTGGGTTTCTTAGTGATCTTTTTTTCTTCAGTGGTGGAAGGGACCTCAGCGGCAACAAACGCACAAATAAGAATCAGTCTTTCGACCAGAAGTTTGAGAACATGAATGAGGCATTGAGAGTAAGTTGCCGCAAAGGTTATCCTGTTCGTGTAGTAAGGTAAGTTATGTTAATGAATTTTATGATCATTCTCTACTAATACCATGGAAGAGCCAAATATAGATCCTGAACTTTCCTATAAAATCCTTTTCATCTTAAGGAGAATCTGACTCCATTTATAAGCTCATATGATGTAATCTCAATGTTGCATTGTCTCTTCTAGCTATGAATATGAAACATTTTAAATTGAAATTTGTTCATTGCCTTAGACTTTAATCGTTCAAGTTGAGTTTATCTGTGGTTTTCTGATTTAAATAAGCTACGAGGGTAGACGTTTCCAACTGCAACGAGTTTTGGCATTTCAGTTTACATTGCC
The DNA here is from genome assembly GCA_023212625.1 of Styphnolobium japonicum. Lineage (NCBI taxonomy): Eukaryota > Viridiplantae > Streptophyta > Magnoliopsida > Fabales > Fabaceae > Styphnolobium > Styphnolobium japonicum. Next base: position 562,633 of record JALBWW010000006.1, read on the forward strand.
TTTGTTAAGCAGGGCCTTTGTCAAATAGGGCACCGTTTATGTAGCTTTAAACTGTTCTTCCCCCTCCCCCGTTTGTTTGTTTCTTTATTATTGTTAAATAGCCATGGCATTAAGGCATTTCCATTGTCAATTCTTTATATATTGATTTAAACGATTGTATTGGATATGCTGTGTTGCTTCAATAATTGACTATTTTTTTTTGCTAAGTTTCTTTGTCATGCATATTGTGCATTGTGTGAATTCTATCTAGTCTTCATCAAACTAACTTTCATTTATACTTCTTCTGGTTGAGTCTTGTGCTTGTGCATGAAAAGTTACACCTTGTCTTCCCTTTTATTCATTCTGGTCAGGTCCCACAAGGAGAAACGTTCTTCTTATGCACCAGAATTAGGAGTACGTTATGATGGTGTTTATAGAATAGAGAAATGCTGGCGTAAAAATGGAATACAAGTAAGATACTCATACCGTTGTAATTAAGTACATTTTATGAAGCCTGAAAACTTTTTACTAGATAGTTTCCTTTAGACTTATTCACCGATAAGCTTTTCTGTGACAGGGTTGCAAGGTTTGCAGATATTTGTTCGTTAGATGTGACAATGAGCCAGCCCCATGGACAAGGTTGGTTCCTTGCATCTGTGTGTATATGTTTGTGCGTGCTCATGTGTGTAAGCATGAGACTTGAAGAATTTATTTTGATGATCTGCAGTGATGATTGTGGAGACCGCCCACGCCCACTGCCTTTAATTGAAGAGTTGAAGGATGCAATTGACTTAACTGAAAGGAAGGGAGCTCCATCATGGGATTATGATGTAAGTGGTGTTGTCTACTACCCTGCTTTTCTCAGGTTTCTTGATATCTTAGGGTTTTTCTTACATTTTCTTAATTACTTTTCTTCATTGCTTTCGGGATATTGATTTTTGTACTTGGTTTTAGTCAAGATGATCATAATTTTACCCTTGATTTTCCGGAAATTCTTTTCTCCATGGATATTAGTTTCAACTTTGCTGTTTTGTAGTTTTTGAAAGGTCTAAATGCATTTAATTAAATTTCAGGAGGAAAAAGGCTGCTGGTTGTGGAAGGTGCCTCCACCAGAAAGCAAGAAATTGATGCACAGGGTAAAACCTGCAAATGGGACAATAGTAAGAGTTAGACGAAATGTGAAAAATGTGGCTGTTAAAGAAAAGCTTTTGAAAGGTATATGCTCCTTAGACCCTCCTGTATAAAAAACTCCTAACTTTTATTACTTGTACTTAAACCCTTGTTATTTGATGCTATTTGTAGTTATTAATACAGTATTATAAGATTTGTGAAGTTGATACAATTATGTTTCTGGCTTCATTACTTTTGCAGAGTTTGGTTGCCTTATGTGTCACAAGGTGTTGGCTTTCCCTCTTACTACACCTTGTGCTCACAACTTCTGCAAAGCTTGTCTGGAGGGTGCCTTTTCTGGCCAAAGTTTCATCAGAAAGAGGGCATGTGAAGGTGGACGCACTTTACGAGCACAAAAGAACATTATGAAATGCCCATCATGTTCAAATGATATAGCTGACTTTCTTCAGAACCCACAGGTACTACAGCACAGATATTTTTAATTAGATTTTTGAGGAAAAAAACTGCCTGAGCATAATACTGGTGATGGTTTTCAAGAGAAGTTTAATGTGGTTTGATTTAGTCTCTAAACTTTAAATTATTTAATTGTTTGTCATCAGGTTTTATATGTGCACCAAATAAGGATTACTTAAAACCCAATCCTTATTTTGGGTTTTTATTGTACTCCCAATTTACTGCAAAATGCTTAGGCCTTTTTAAAAATATGGAATGCAGTAAGAGGAAGAAAGTGAGCACATTTAACTTTGTTTTTTTTTTTTTTAATATTTTATTTTATCGTATTGTTTCTATATTAACACTGTAGCTAAGGCGGCATTCAAATTTAGAAAAGCTTTTAATGTGTTTTGGGAAGTTTTACTTGTACTACGTTGGTTTTGGGTACTTCAATATATTAATTTTGAACTTGAGTGTCTATGCATTAGATAAGGTGGTAGATTTGTTGCAAATATTATTTATTAAATTGAACTGGTCACAACTGTAATATGTTATATACAAATAACTATTTAGTCTTGCAATCTCAATTTCGTTTTGTGATTTCTGGTTATTGTGACAGGTTAACAGAGAAATGATGGGTATTATAGAAAGCCTCCAGCGTGAGGCTGAACAGATGGAGGATAATGCTGAAGAGTCAAGTGATAAAAATGATGAAAATCTCAAGAATCTGCATGATGGGACAGAAGTTTCAAAACTTGGTGATTCAAGTGAAAATGTCTTGGAGGAAATTAACGACAATGATCTGAACCGACATGCACACAAGCGGAGGAAAGGTGCTGGTGGTACGGTTATGTTGAACACAGAGGAACATATTGATGAGCTAGAACTAGAAGACAATGTAAGTATGTAACGACTTGCAATTAAAAGGGCTGGTAATGGATTGCAGCGAGCCATTTTGGATCATGGATATTACTTTAAATAGTAGGAACAAAGGGATTAGCATTGCTGAAACAGAGTGAATTTTTGAGTGCTTGCTCTTAGACCTTACTTTACATGGCAATTAGTTTTGTGCGTGATGGCTCGTGGTTGGGGTAGCGGTTTCGGAGCTTGGGATCTCTTATATGCAGTAAGAGTAGGTTCCCAATTCGTAAAACTGAGAAAAAGAATGAATACATTTAACGTTGTTATGCATATCTTAATGGGTTATATATTTTTACAAAAAAAAGTTTTATGAACTATTAAAAAACGGAAAAAGAAAAATAATATTCATAATTATCAGCCTGTTTGTTTTATGGTATGCGGTGCGCAAAATGCCGTTTCACGCACGACGCTGTGGACAAATGCCCGTTTGCATCTGCAAACCATAAAACAGACTGATGCAGATTGCATATGAATAGCAATATCTAAGTTGTGGAAAATTCAACTTGTGATTTTCGCATACTACTGAATACTCTGTAATTTGGTTCTGACCCACTTGAGTATTGCGAAGTAGGATGCAAGTCTAAAACTAATATTATATACACATATTTATTTGTATATATTTATATTTAAAATATATTTGTATTTAAAGTCATCCATAAATATATTGTTTTGTGAATCATTTAAAATTATAATTATACAATTTTTTTATTTTGTATATATCCATGTTTATACATGGTATAGAAGTAAATAAATTTTCATAGAATTTAATTTTAAGTAAAGTTTTTTTATACTATCATCTAATCATGTACTGATATATCATTAAAAGAGTTAGATTTTTTAGGTGATTATTGTGATAGTCATTCTTTTAATGATTTGATAATACATGATTAGATAATAGTATAAAGAAATTTTATACTAACAATGGATTAAAATTAAACTCATTTTTATATTAGTTTAATTTAATAAATAAACCAAATTTACAAATGAGCTGTAGTATAATTTTTTTATCAAACAAGCTTGAGTATATTAATGTTTGATTTGGCTCAACTAGTATTAGTTGGAATGAGTGGTGGTATTTTTACATATTTTTTCTTAAACTCCCTCGCCCCCGCCCCACGGTCCACATTCAAATTTTAATAATGATTCTTATGTCAAATAATTCAGTGTGTGAGAATAACTTTAAAAAAATGTAAGCAATAACATTTTCTAACAAATAATGACAGTGTTGAAGGCTAGAAGCCTAGAACAGAAAGCCGACGCGGAGGCGAAATTTTGCGTGATCGACCATTCACAGTCAAAGACGAATTATTAAACTCACCGATTATGGTGAAGAAGCCACGAACGAGAGTATTTGAAAAGGGTAATTTAGAATTGAAAATTCGAGGAAAGGAGATGTGTGGACTTGTTCAAATTAAATTATACAGTTTGGTAGTTACAGAGAATTTATTAAACTCATCATTTCTCCAATTTTCTGAGGCGCATGTGCCGGATAGAATTGGTCTTGAAATTAGAATTAGTTTTGTTAATTCTAATTATCTTATATAATTGTATAATAATTTTAAATTTTAAATTTTAAATATTTATTACATAGATTTAAAAAATAATTAATTTATATTACTTTTAATTTTTAATTGAACCCTAATAATTATAATTTCAAGCACTAAAGTTTTTTAAAATATTAAAAGTTAAAAATAAAGCTTTATATTTCATTTGTTTGTATGTTTATTTTGTCAACTATCGTTGTCTTCAATGTCTTCCAACTAATATCGTCAACAACATCTTCCGTCACTTATTGGCACTGGCATGCTTTGATAATAGTTGTGGTGACACCATCTAACCACTTTTTTTAGTGACATCTTTCATCAATCATAAAATTTAGTTAAGAATTACAATTATGTATATTAATTCTTTATTTATCAAAAACATAATTTAAGATTCTAAATTAATTTTAATTCTAACAAAATTGTAATTGAAATTAAAATTTTGAATTATAATTCTAATTTTATCATTCAAATGTTAAAATTTCAACTCTCAATTCTTTAAACAGTATATGCGAACCGATTCAAAGCTACCTGTCACGCAAATAATTTATGTAAATATATGAAACAGTAAGATATATGCTAATATAATTATGTAAATAGCATTACTTTATTTTATTTATGCTTGTAACCACATAAAATAATGCTATTTACTCAAATTTTACTTTCATAAATATGCACGAATTGATAGGAGACTGCATGAGTTTAATTGAATTGAAAAGAATACACAGAATTTCAGATAAGGCCGATTGAAATTAAATGCATTTGTTAGTTTGGGCATGCATATACGTAGATATAAAATTTGTCCACATAACATCAAGGCCTTACACTCTGGTCTTACTCGGTTTAAGCATTTTATAAGATTAAAAGTGTTAGTTGACTGACTTGGGGTCTCCTCCCTAAAGTTACCCAAATGTAGACGAAATGTTATTTAAATTTCTAAACTCAGTTCTCTTCTTACCCACATCCAGTTCAGACTTCAGAAGATCTATCTCCCTATTTATATCTCCCTTTCAGCATATAATAGCCCGTCTCATAGTAACTCTCCTCACACCAACACCTGCACTACCTAGCTATAGAGCACTTGTGTTCAAGGTCCAAACACAAGGCTAAAAAGAAGGCATGGAATATTTCAAGCATCCAAATCCTAACGTTCACAATCAGTTACTATCCCACAATTCCAAGAGAATAATCAAGTTTCTGCTTCCTTTCTCTCTGTTCTGTGTTTTGTTTTCCTTACTTCCCTTACTCCTCCAGTTCTTCAAGCCATTCCTCATGCAATTCTTTACCTACACCATTGACAAAAGCTACATGTTCCTTCTCTGCAATGGGCTTCTGGTATTTATAGCCAAGAACTCTGGTCTGATAAATGGCTCTTCCCCAAGCACTCATCAAAGCATAGAAGTCGCTGTTGACAACGAGAGAAGTAGCCGGTTAGAATTCAAGGTATCAGAGATTGCAGCACCAATTGCAGGTGAAAACGTGATGGAAATTGAATACCAACAAGCAGAAGAAAAGAGTTTGATGATAGTAGGACAAGAAGATGGGCTTTCAGATACACAAGAAGAAGGAGAGGGAAATGCCCTTACGATCATTGATGAAGATGAGCATGCTGCAGAGGAGTTAAACAAGAAATGTGAAGATTTCATTAGAAAGATGAAAGCGGCATTCTGTTCTGAGCCAAGAGGCGATTACTGTTTTGATTTTGATACTCAGAAATCACTGGTGGCTGTAAAGTAGCAGTGGATCTATAGTTCCTCTTTTTTTCAGCCTTTCCTTGAACATCTTCTCTCTTGATTTTCACTTGATTTTAACTTATAGGGTGTCTTAGTTTTAGAAATTTGATCACTTCAGGCTACCCAGATTTTTGCTCGTAGGAATTAAATCCTGGCCTACATGATTCTGTCAGAGTATGTTCTGTTCTGTTCTGTTCTATGTACAATGTGTTGTAATGGAAAGATCAAGCTCGCGCTAATTTATTAAATGCAAAAAGTGTCAACTGTTTCCTTTGTTAATCTTTGTATCTTTCTCTCAGACAACACATTCAACTTGTATCCAATATAATTTTGCTAAATCCAATTTTCTTTTAATTTGACATGAAATTAAGTAGCAACGTTAAAAGAGAATATTTTTCTTCACACGTTATTAGCATTATGAGACTAATATTTTCGTAGGTTACTAGCATTATAAGAATAATTTCTCTCAATTACGGTCGCAACTAAAAAGTCTCCTAAGAATTGTCTATTTTAAAAATTAAAGTCTCCTAAAAATTGTCTGTTTTAAAAATCAAACTTGTGTCATCATTTAAAAAATGTAGTTACTTACTGCAACACCTAACAAACCTAACAATTGTGAGAATATACTAAGGATTTATCCATGACTTAGGCCCAAATTTATGAAATTTGAGCCTTTATGGCAAGTGCTTTAATAAAACGTACTTATTAGCGAGCAACTGTTCAACATTTATGTTTAAGTTTAAATGTTTGTGTTTTTGTAAGTCACCATAGGATCCTGAGTGGAAATTTGAACAATATAATGATAATTTTGTTTTTCCCGAAAATTGGACAGAAAGCTTAAGCTATTTTGAAAAAGCTTGCTTTTGAAACTTCATTTGTAGGTCTGAAAATGAGTAATGATACTTTTATATATATATATCATATATCTCACTTTATTTAAGTTTTTAATATTAAAAAAGAAAAGAAGAAGAGAGAAAAAAATAGAAAAAAATTAAAATATGAGAAAAAAAGTTTATGTGTAAGTATCATATTTTCTGAAAAAAGTTTCAGCTTTTATGAAAAGTTTTCCGAACACAAAAACCAACCCATACAATTTTTTTATCAAAAACCTTTTAGCCTTTGGTTATATCTTGCAATTCTAACACAAAATCAAACTAATCCTTATTACTTTATTTACCTTTGCTTTTCCTTTTCTCTTATATTATATCCAGAAAGAAAAGAAGAAAAGAGCACTGTGTATGTGTATTGTTGCAAACATGTCATTCACACTTGTTTAAATTGACAAATTTTAATTTGTGTGGAATTCGCCTTTAAAGCACATATATATAAAAAAAATTAAAATTTTATATAAATGTAACTAATGTATTTACAGGTGATGTGTAAATGAAATAAAATAAAACATCTTTGAAATGACTGAGGTAGGAATTGACCCATAGCACAGTGCCGGCCAACGGAGTTTGCTTTGTTGAACAGATTGAAAGTTGAAGCGTTTTATAATTGTCCACGCCTTGCCCTACTCATGTGACAAGGACCTTTTTGTTTTTAAAGAACATACCAAGCAACTGCTTACTTGACCTGGGTCAAGTCTTTCTGATAAAGACAACAAAATCAAAGGCACATCCACCAGCACATTATTTTCAAAAGGACACAGATAAGTCTTCTAGACTGAAGTTAATTTTAGAGAGGGTGGGCCTAGACTTGTCCCTCGTTGATAAGAACACTCTAACCAGAGCCACGAGCAGATCACCTTCAAAGTGATTCTATTTTGGAACTGATACTTTTCCAAGACACGGGGATAACATCCAACAAAGGGGGATTCGTTCCATGACTTTGATTTGTAGGCCTAAATATTGGCATTTATATCTAATTATATTTTTTAAATTCGTTTGTGAAAGAATCACTCATAATTGTTAGTAAGGCGGAAATGGAGTTGATAAAAAAATAAAGAAAATAAGTCGATAGCTTAAATTATTAAATGAAGATTAAAGAATAAGATTTATTTACAAGTGTTGCCATACACAAAGCTACATAGAAGTACATCCTACATCTAGATTTTGAGTTTCGTAAATAAAAGACTAGAGCTAAAGAAGTTGCACAGCTTCCTTCAATAACGATATTTCCAAACCCCATCTCCAGTGCAATGTTTTATAGCAAAGAAAAAAAAAACGAAAAAGTGCTAATTAACTTGGTAATATATATTTTTTTTATTGGCATGGCAGGAGTTGGAACCTACTATATTATGTCTCACGTTGCCTAAAAAAGGTAGTTCAATGGGGTACTTAAATCATGAAGTTCTTCTACCCGGTAGGTTAATTTTTTGGGTTTGACTCTTCTCATGGACTTGAGTCATTACAATTGATGCTTTTATTGAGAGTCGGACGATGATGAAAGGAATGACTAGGGAAAGGTTACCTGTATTAGAAGAGGAAAGGAGCGACTAAAGAAAGGTTACTTATACCAAAAGAGTTAGAAGCCGTTATGAACGTTGGCTTTCAAAAGAATATACAATGTTATGTTTCACATTGTCTAGAAAAGGTAACTTAATGTGATACTTAAGTCATGCGATTCTCATACCTAATAAGCTAATCTTTTTAATTGGGTTCTCCCCATGAGCTTGAGTCGTAACAATTAATGTTGTCATTGATAAAGGTGTTCGCAGATTGGTTTGGATCGATTTTGAGGGGTAGAGTCATTCGAATCAAACCAATTGGTTTTCTCATATAGACAACCAATCAGTTTAGTTCAGATTTAGAAACCGAACCAAACTGAACAGATATTAATCGGTTTGGTTTATATCGATTTTTCGATTTTTGATAATTTAAAAAAAATAATCTTATTCCTTTGCTTTTTTATAGCCCAAAAGATAATATAGTTTATTTATACAATAAATAACATATTTACCCATTTAAAACAAACAACAACAACTCATTTAAACAAAAACTAACAATCTTCTAGTGTAATGGTCAAATACAATCATGATCAAACTTCTAGTGTAATAGTCAAGTACAATCATATAATAAAAATCTAAAATTTCAAACTAATTTTCAGCTACATAAACCAAAACTTTTAGCCATAATTACCAAAAAAGTAAACATTAAGTGAGCATATATCTTAAATGATAAATGTCATTTTGAAATCATTCATATGAATGATTTTAACAAGATAAGAAAGTAAAACTTTCAAGATATTCAACAACACATACCAAGTTATTTAAAATATGTATATATATAATATTCTAATCGGTTTAGTTTGGATCAGTTCGATTTTAAAAATTAGAACTGAAAACCGATCAGTTTCTAAAAAAAAGAACCAAACTAAACAAAAAAAGTTTGACTTTAATCGGTTTTTTGATTTTGTTCGGTTTGGTTTGGATTTGAACACCCCTAATCATTGAGAGCCGGACAACCAGGGAAAGGGGTATTTGTACCAGGAGGATCAAAATAAAAGCTACCATGAATGGGTACCTAGAAGGGGCCGTCGCTGACACAGACTTTTAAAGGGATATACAATGTTATGTCATTGTCTCACATTACTTAAAAAAGACAATTCCATAGAGTACTTAAGTCATAAAACTTTCCTACCGAATAGACTAGTTTTTTGGCTTAGCTCTCCTTATGAGCATGAGTAATAAGATACTACCTCTTGGCCCTTAATATTTTTTTATACCAACTTGGCAGTATCAAGCAACAAAAGCAAAACATTAGAAAATATAGTGGCTTGGCAATTAATTAACTGTGCATTTGTACTGGTCTCCTAGGAACTGAGCACTTCAAAGATTTCGAAATCAAGAGACTCAGTAGGACAGAAGCTATACCATGTATAACCTGCATACCCATAACGGCCCAACAAATAGATTGATGGTGCGGTTAGCAAATTATATATATATATATATATATATATATATATATAGAGAGAGAGAGAGAGAGAGAGAGAGAGAGTATCTAAATAACCTGCCTGCGAGGAAACTCGTTTCAGGAATGCTTTCATTAGGTAGCAAACAAATTCTATTACTATGAAAGACATTGACATTACCCTGTGGATTGATGTGATGAACGAAGCAATCGTCTACATAGGATTTTTATCCATCAAGTAATATTCCTTGGATAATCTTATTTCAAATATAACGCACAAGATATACACAAACTGCTCATGTTGCCACATTTGTTGATTTCAGGTGTCTTACTCGCATTTTTATGTCAAGCAACTACATGCAAACGACCGCTTGTATCTGTCATTTGGGACCGAGAGGGCTTCAATAAAGATTAAAAAATGCAGTAAGGAGATATGGAGAAAAAATGAACACAGATCTTCATTAATTAAACCCCAAGCTTGAGATCCTGACAACAAAGGAAATGAAATAACGACCAAAGTTCCCCTGTTTGGTAATCGGGCTGGCCCAATTTCAGCCCAAATCTGGTGATCGGGCCAGCCCAAAGTTGGTGGTTGGGCTGGCCTGATTTTTGGCCCAATTTCAGCCACCTAGGGCATCACATTCCATGATAAAATCCGAAGTATGAACAGAAGATACATTATCAATCATGGGTGCTAGGTGTTGATCTATCAGAAGAGCATCTAAATAGAAAGTTAATTGAGCGAGGGTAACGCCAAACTCTTTTTAAGTCTCCGAACCTGCATCGCACAAATTTACATTAGACTCTCGTCATAGAAAGAATGCAGTAAAGGTAGGCCATCATTCAAGCAATTTGAAACCTAAATCAATTTACTTTTCTCTCCGCAAACCTGAGACTAAAAAGGATCCAGGGAACATTTGTTAGAGTAAGCAGAAAATATCATAATGGCCATACAACATGTTCCGTTCAATTCATCGTCTTCAATTGAAGGCATTTTATATCTTTTTAAGTTAAACTAAGGATCCAAAACCAGCAATTGAAATATAAACAAAGTAGAGCATAAAATAACTAACAACTGAAACAATCAATGGAAAGAAAACTAAAAATTGCACTACTGCAAAGACAGTTGGTGCACAGCAGAAGAAACAAACCTCTTGAACAGAAACTCTAATTGCACTTTGCCAATTCTTCGGTTCTGTAGTTATGCTAACAGTGGTCACAGTACATCCTTCCCTTCCAGAATCACTATGATCCAATTCAACTGAAGTGAATGGTGGATTTGAACTCTGCAAATTTCCATGTGTTAGCAACGCACTTAAAGCTAGTAGACAGCCTTTGTGGGTCTTTTCTGCTTTTAATTATTTTACTGATTTCCAGCAAAGGCTACTAAAAGATTATCAAGTGAAAAAGGATTTGTATTGGGAAATTAGAGAATGTATTATTTTTTTTAAAAAAAGAAGTCCACAGAATGGAGGTCACTTAACAAAGCTATCTCTGCCAATAACTAGGGCATAATTTATGGAAAACTTACTTGCCTAAACAGCCATACTTTTTGTTAGTGTCTGTCAGTGATATTGAACTATGGGCTGGGCTTAACTGTATACACACTTGTAACCCTCCTTGTGTAGATAAATACAGACACACGGAGCATAATCACTTAGATTAATCACTCCAACATTCACGTAAGAGTCTCATTTTTTTTAACAGAAGCCAAACTTTTAAAACTAGTCATATCATCTATGAAAAATGCCAAATTTACATAGATATATCCAAAATCCAACAGTTAATTAGCATTAAAAAAATCAAATTACACACTCATGTCAAACTACAAACTAAACTCTATAGAACGTACTCGCTCAGTACAGGCAGGTCGACTCATATAATATAGCCCCCGTCCAGCAGCCCAAATCAAAATGTTTAAAAGAAAATTGGAGGCCGAAGAAAAAGGGAAATAGGGATGGGAAAATAAAAAACATAGAAGGAAAAGGACCTTGCATATTTGAGAAAATGATATTAGAAATTCATGCCAAAAAAAAAAGGCAAAGACAGATTCTGCCATTATTCCAGAGAGCTATAACAAAGACATATAAACATTGGAATTGGTGGATGGAAATACTCTAGCAGATTACTAATCTTTGAACTTCGACTACTGTCTCTATCCAATTTATAACAGTTCTGAAGAAACACGCACACAAAAAAAAATAAGTTTCCTTTCGAGGAAGGAAAAAAGGGAAAATTTTTAAATCACTTCTCCAAAACAATGCAAGCTATACTAATAATTAAGTGGCAAAATCTGCTAAATATCTTAATAGAAGATCAGGAGTATTTCCAAGGTGTATTGCAACACAAAGACAGGGAGTTCAAAACACATTGAATGACAATGTCAAAGTTTTATTAATTTGTAAAGACAATATCCCTACATTCATACACAGCATACTCTTTAAAGCAGCCCAAGATAAACAGTTGATGTTACTAATTAAAGCCCAAGTAGTTTAACTATTGTGATGTTAAATCAGGAATAGTGCAGAACAAAGAATTCATATCACAATAAATCCAAAACTGACCTATCTGCTTATATGCCTACCGATCTCAATATATGGCTCCTCTTCTATCTCTATGTCTCGCTTTTTTTCTCCATGCTTCTCCCTTTCTTTTCTTCGCTAGTCTAGGCAAAATTAACATCACTTAGGAATAACACTTGAAAATGTCAACCCAGTTTCCTCATAGCCAAAGTAGAGAAGAATCCTAGGCAATATTTCCATATTGTAACACCAAAGAAACTTCATAACTTATTTAGCATCAGTCACCAATAGTTCCCACAGGAGCAGATGCCACCATCAAAATGGTGAAATCTGTTTGAATCTCGTAAGACTATCTGTCGATTAACAATCTTTGATATGTATTTGAAAGCAGTGTGACAGTCACCACAAACACGAAGGTTCTTCATTATCCTAATTGGTAGTTCAGATTTACGGGTGAGAACAAAAGCAATTGCTAGTTTTTCACTATGATAGCTCAGGAGCTCTTCTTTGTTTTCAAGCTCAAGATCATAGAGTGCATATTTGGTTTCAGGAACATATCCAGCATCCCTCATTTTGTTCATTAGCTCCTTGAGTTTTTCATGGATTTTTTCTTTTTCTGGGTGTGTTTGATCTCCAGCCACAAACACATGAACTCCATCCTTCATATTGACCCAACTACACCCAGCTTCCTTCTTCACTGCTGCCTTCTTCATTGCCAACCTAGCCTCTGCCACACCTTCCCACTTCCCACCAGCAGCATGCATGTTAGAAAGAAGCACATAGTTGACAGCATTCTGCGGCTCTAACTCAATAAGCATCTTGGCAGCCCTCCGCCCTAGGTCTGTATTACGACCATTAGCTCGACAACATGCTCCTAGAACTGTTCTCCAAATGAGGACATTAGGATCTATTGGCATTTTTTTGATAAAGTCCTCTATCTTATTAACATCACCTGCCCGCCCAAGGAGGTCTACCATACAAGAGAAGTGCTCTATTCGAGGTGCTAGTCCGTATACTTCACCCATTGATTTGAAATGCTTAAACCCTTCATGAACTAACCCTACATGACTACAAGCCGATAGGACACCAACGAAGGTAACATGATCTGGTGATTGGCCACGCTGTTTCATTTGTGTAAAAAGCTTTAAAGCTTTTTGTCCATGTCCATGGCGTGCATAACCTGATATCATTGAATTCCAAGAATATATGTTCCTTACAGGCATCAATTCAAAGAATCTTGAAGCATAATCTATCTTTCCACATTTCGCATACATGTCAACTAGTGCGCTACCAACAACAACATCAGATTCTAAACTAGCTCTTATACCACATGCATGAACTTCCATACCACGCTCTAATGTTGCAACTGAAGCACAGGCACTAAGAACAGTGGCAAGAGTGAAACCATCCAATCTTTGGCCCCTTTGCATCATAAACCATACCAAATTCATGGCCTTGTGCAGGATGCCATTGTGTATATATCCAGAAATCATGGAATTCCAACTGATTTCATCTCTTCGCTCAGACATTCTATCAAAGATAATCTCACAGTCCTCCATCTGCGCACACTTTCCATAGAAAGCTAGAAGTGCATTCTCAATAGCATTGTCATCAGCAGCAGAGTATTTTAAGATTAAAGCATGAATTTGATGGCCCAGTTCAAGAAGTGAAAGAGAAGAAACTGCTGCTAAAATATTTATAAATGTCACTCTATTAAGCCTCCACCCAGATTGCATCATCTCCAGGAAATATTTTGTGGCCTGTAAAACTGATGTCTCTGAAGTTGCTAGTGCGCCAATTAAAGAATTCCAAGAAACTTGATCGTACTCCGGCATAAGAAAGAAAACTTTCTGACATTCATTGATATAATCAGTTTCAGCATATAATGCAAGAAGAGCATTTGAAACTGAAACATCCAAATCAAGCCCCCATTTGATCCCTTCACCATGGATCTGTCGTCCTAACATGATCCAACCCAAGCTTGCACACGAACTCAAAGTACTAATAACTGAGAAATTTGAGGGCACCATTCCACTTCTCCTCATTGTATGGAAACAGGCAACTGCTTCCTCAAATCGCTCATTCTGGTCAAGGCCAGAGATCATAGAGTTCCATGACACAACATCTTTACCAGGCATGAGTCGAAAAATTGACCAAGCATTATCAATGGCATCACATTTTGCATACATATTGACAAGTGCATTTCCAATCGAAATCCAGACATCAACTAAGGCACTGCGAATCAGGTAAGCATGAACCTCTTGACCCTTTCTCTTCCCTTCCTTTAAATTTGAAAATTCAGTAAAAGCACTTAAAAGAACCACATAAGATTCTACGTTTATTTCAACTAAATCTTTCATTTCCTTGAATATCTTAGCTGCTTCTTCACCCCAGTGCTGCCTTACCAATCCAACCATTAACCCATTCATAGTCACTGCATTCCTATCACACATCTGCTCAAAAATCATTTTAGCACAACCCGTTAAACCATACCTAGCAAACCCACTGACCAATGCACTACCAACATACAAATCTTGTAAGAATCCAGATTTCTCAATCCTGGTTAGCATCTGCTCAAGCAAACTCAATCCACAGTCAACCAGAGAGCCTGCAGCAGTTACTAAGCTACCGAAGGTATATTCATTAGGCCTGAAGGTAAGCTCCATCCCTTCCCTTTGCATGCTTGAAAATAACTCAAAAGCAGAAATTGCATCTCCCCTATGACAATAAACCGAAATGATAGAATTCCATGATACAGAATTTTTAATTTTTATTTCATCAAAAACACGACGAGCATCATCAATGGAACCCGAGCAATTTGAATACATGGACATGAGCACATTAGACAACACCATGTCTGAAGCATACTGAGATTTGGAAATTAACCCATGAATCTCCATCCCAAGTTTAAGCCTAGTTGGGCCGCGCTGTTGGCAAGCTCGGAGAGCACTACCAATAGCATAGTGATTCGGTAAGTGGCCATCACAAATCATCCCTTTGAATAAAATACATGCCTCATCAGGCATGCCATTTTGTGTATAGCCTGAAATTAAACAAGCCCAAGAAATATGGTTCTTTTGTGGCATTTCATCAAAAAGCTTCTGTGCGGGGACCAAATTGCCAATTCTGACGTAAATGTTGATAAGAGTATTGCATAAGAAAACATCATTGGTAAACCCAGTTTTGTAGATCTGCAAATGAAGTTGATGGGCATCTTTCAAGCAACAAGAACTTTTGTATCGATGTACAAGTAAGTCACGATATTCCAAATTCAAAGGGGAAACATAAGATGAGGCAGGTGGAAATTTGAGCTGGAGCTGAGATAACTTATGCTGATCAAGCAACTCCTCTGACAAACCTAACTGAGGTTTGAAGAGAAGTGGGGGGACTGGAGACACAGTAAAGGTACTCAGAGCATGTCTTGAATTGTAGAAGAATCGCCTGTACAAGAGTACATATGAGGACCCAGCAAAACATACCATGGTTGTCAGAGCCTTGGCTCATGCTTGCCATCAGGCTGATTGATCCATCCATTTGAACTTCATAATGAAAAAACTAGGATATAGATAGTTTGCAAAAAAGAATCTAAGTTCTATTACTTGAATAAATGTGCTCTGTTTATCAGTCTAAGGAAATTTGGAAATGCAAGTAATGTAGCCCAAATGAATTAGTAACCACATATGCCCAAACCATTGACAAGAACAGAATTAATCAGAGGGACATTACCAATAGCATCATTATTAAGTTATAAGGGTGCTGTAATATTGAAGCATTTTTAGAATCCCTACACGAGCAGAATTTTTCTGGGTCCTATTTGCTGACAGCCTCCAAGAAAAGATTGGTTTTTTAAAGCGAGAAAACAAAATAATGAGCAGGACAAGAAATGGGTTCTCATGATTATCAAAATTATAGTTTCTCAAGGCCAGAGAACCAGGTAAACAAGCGGGTTCAGTTGCTGGTCAAAGGCTCAGAGTCCTAAACTGAGGCTGCAGTTGCACAGTGAAGCTTGATGGGTGTGGTTTTGTGCACGGATATCGAATACGATATCGGTACAATATGAGAATATGTTATTTCTTTAAAACTTAAAATATGAGTATGACACGATCATAACATATATATATAAAAGATAAAAGAAATAATTAAGGTCATTTTATGAATAAGAAAAAAAAGGTAGAGAAAATATTATTTTCTATTTTTAATATTAATCACTATAATATAATAAAAGATTATAATTTATCAAATTCTTATAATATTTTATTTATATTAATACAAAAATTCAAAAAAAAGAAATAAGTTTTAATAACGCATTTAGAATATCAGTTCCTCCTAATAAGTAAGAAATGAAAAAGAAGGGAGAGAGTGAGTGAGTGAGTGGAAAGATGCTTGAAGGTTAGTGTATATGGGAAGGAAGGGGCTGAACCCGAATCCGATCATGGCCTAAAATCCTCAATTGAAAATCCAACAATTCGAGGGTCCAGAAATCAGCACTCCAAGTCCAACTAGTATTTAAAAAGGATCTGAGGACAAGCCCAACACTAATGAAAATGAAATGGATCTCATCACTTTCATCTCAGATTCAGCTAAAACTCTAGTGCTACAAAATTGAAATGAATTGAATGGGACGAAAGTATGTTAATAAAACAAAAAGAAGAAAAATGGCACAAGTTTCAGCTCTAATTTTGTCCACCATGGTCTACGGAGAAGGGTAAATTCTAAATGCCACATAAATAACTACTACAGTATAATATAAATAAATAAATCACATAAAAGAAAGGACAACATGAACATGGACATGGACGCCAAGTCATTAGTTGAAGAGATAAGGTTAGCATCCAAAACAATCCTGAGGTGGCAAATATCCAAAACTCCAAACCGATAGGACGGACATATGTGATAGACAAGGGAGGGGATGATGGCTCATAGGATAGGAGCACAGAAACCTTCAAGAAATGGCAGCCAAAGTGACTCTATCTTCTCCCCTTGGCTTCAAAACTTCATTTCTACCAAAATCACCATCACTTTCTACAGCTTTACATACCCTTAGCTCCCCCAAAACAAATGTTCGTGGTGTCAAAGTTCATGCTAAGTTGGGTAAGATGCAATCACTCACCCCACCTCACCTCCCATTTATTTATTTATTTCTGTTTTATACTTTTATGCAATTCTTCTATTTCTCATTCTGGTGTATTAAAATGAGGCTGAGATGATAACGTTAGGAATATGGCCCTGGTGCTGTTAGGTGGTGGAGATGAAGAAATCAAGAAAGGAGGGAAGAAGAAATTCATAACCAGAGATGAAGAACCACAGCAGTAAGAATTCTCGGTTTTCGTTTCATAATTTCTTTTTTCTGTTTTGTTAATTTTCCGGTCACATAGGCTTCCCAAAGCTTTGGTAGCAATTGGCATTAGCAGTTTAATTAGCACATGTTTCTGAATAGTGATTACTCGAAATGCCAAACCCAAACACCAAAAAGGTTTTTGTCTGGCACAGGTATTGGCAGACAGCAGGAGAAAGGGAAGGAGAGAATCCCATGAAGACCCCTCTTCCTTACATTATCATATTTGGTATGTCAACTCCTTTTGTAATCTTGGCCATTGCTTTTGCTAACGGTTGGATTAAGGTACCTGTTCGATGAGAGCAGAGACAATACTTCATTGTCTACTCATGTTCGCATGTTAATTCTCACGAGTTTTAAGCACTTTAGTTCTCAAACTTGAGCAGATAATTTCTTTACTTTTTCACATTTGTACGGACATTATGTCATGGATCATTTTAGTGAACAAGAGTTCAGCCCTACCACTATGAAAGGCGGCTTGAGAAAGCTATTTCAGAGTAACCCTTTGACGTTTTTAAATTGAAAAAAAAAAATGAGAGTAATGAAGGATAAACAAGGGCTTATGTCTTTTGGATACAATGCTTGTTGTTTCAAGAATTGCACATTGTTGATCGATGCGGAACAGTTTTAAAGACCGAACACCAGAGCTACTGATATGAGATGGTTGGTAACCGACTGTTGTATGGAAAATTCATAAGGGACTTTTGTAGCCAGAGATTTTTGTTCCTTTTAGTTCCTTGCTGATAAAACAGAAAAAAAAAAAAACAAAAGAAAAGAAAAGGTTTAGATCGTTTTTATGAGAACAGAAACAATATATTATAGATCCGCCATTGTTTTTATTTAGGTGAAAATTTGGTTGCTTTTCTATCATGTAAGAAATATTCAGCTGCATAATGGAACAGTTGTACTAAATAATTAAAGATGACATTTAATTCAACCAAAAAAATATATTACAATACTGATCAGTTTCTAATATTTATAGATAGATATTTGTGTAAAACTAAAAAAAATGAACATGGTTTGTGAAATTTCAACCAGTTTGAGAAAATGTTAATCTGATTTATCTGAAAGGGGGGCGATGATATTCGCCACATAATGTAGGTGTATACCCAGATTACAGTTGTACTATGTAGTATGTACTTTCAGTTTAGTTACCACGAGGGGGAGAGAGGAGTAGGCGAGTAGCCATTTCACTTCTGTATACCCATCCCTTATTTAAAAGGGATTTAAATTTATGGCTTTTAATATAGAATTTGGGATTACCCATTCAGCACTTTAATATATGTTCAACCATTGGGGTTACCCATGATAGAACCAGGGCATTTGCCATTTGGCAATGGAACAATTGTCTGCTCCAGAGTCTGATGAAATTATCTGAGACAACAGTAGAGAAAAGGGGGAAAAGGGTAATATTTCATTATTGTCAGCTATTATATGCTTACAGACTAACCAGTGAATCTGCATCACAGAAGCATGTGCAGTTAGCACAGTCAATTCCAAAATATAAGACCTTAAAAGTAGGACAACTGCTATGAATATGTAACATATGTACCGACAGCCAGAATAAATAATATTCCCTTAAGTTGTTCACATGGAAATCAATTCTATATTTACCTATTCCAATCAATTTTCTACATATTAGATTAATGACCTTAAGAAATGTTCGTTCTCATAAATACTGCTTAAATGAGGCAAGTTCAATAGCTGATAAAAATCAAAATGCTTCATCATCTTTCCCTGCGCAGGGACTTGTACAGTACCATAGTAACATATTTGTGTTGAAACTTATGAGTTGATCGTAGTGTCACAAATGGATCCCTATCAGTTTTTCGAATGTAGAGATGATTCAGTTCTAGATGCGTGGGCCTGGGGAAAAGATGGCTATCGCTCGTGGATGAAGGCTCATCTCTTATTGTCACTGGTAGTTGTGGTGGTAATTCTGGTGGAGGCTTACTGAACTCATCTTCGTTTAAGAATATGTTATCATAACTTGATGGTGGTGATGAAGGATCTTCGAAATCAGATAACCTTGCAAGTGTTTCTGAAATATAATCCTGTAAATATGGTTAATCATGAAGCTAGGTGAGACTATTTTAGATAAACAAAGGGAAAGGATATCCAAATGCTAATTACTATATCAGTACATACAGAAAAGGGCATAACAAAAAGCAAAAATGAATGTAGTTTTAAAACACTACAATTCTACAAGAAAACAGCATTTAGAAAGTAATACAGTATTAACAAAATTAATGAATTATTCTACACTACTTGACAACTTAATCTATAAGTAATATTTCTTAGTTTAGCCTCTGTCAAAAGACTACTAACTTCTAATAGTAGCATTTAATTAAAATCCACCTCCCTGAACTTAATCACATATTTCATTTTGAAGTACAATTATTGAGACAGAAAGAACTAGATAGTTGGCATCAATAATCTCAAGCTACTATTAGCCTTTTCTTAAGAATGTTGATTATTTTTTTAAATCATAGGTGTTGTAGCATATGTCTTTAATCTTATCCCTCCAACTTCCTTGTCACCAGAAAAAGAAAAAAAACTAGTAGGAGCAATAACTGCTATTTTGTAAACAAAAATTCCTATCAACTGATAGAAGACCCGCGAAATGTATAAATGTATTCTAGTTCATACTGAACATATCATCTCAGGACTTCCACCATTGAAGTGCTTATACTTCAGTAGGGGATAAACCATCATTTAAGAGAGAGAAATTAAGGATAAGGTATATTATCATCACCATGTAAAGATAATCGTCTTAAGGCTTTATGCTTTAACGTGCTTCAAGGTTAAAACACACTGAGGATTCTTATGCAACAGAACATCTAATTATATTTCATGACAATAAAAAGAGCAAAAATACTTTTTGAAACACATTTTAAATGTATGTGCACAATGTGTACAAAACAACCTTATGAACACTATTCTGTGACTTGGATTGCAGAAGGCAGCAGATTTGGAAGCTATCTATCCACAAAATTGAACATATATATATATGCACTTCGTTTGAGAGGGACACACATTACATCAATTGATAGTATCAGTAATATATTTTTGTTCTCTCTCTCTATTCTGCATCTACAGATTTTGGGGTCATTACACATTTTTTTTATTAAACAATATAGTCAGCTTGTCAGTAGGACAGTTTTCAGTTCAATGATTGAATATTTGTGCACAGAAACTCACCAGCATAACTTTTATTCCATAGTGGCAGAAGTCAGAGTGAGAACTACTGTTAGTGAAAATGTGAAGGAAACAGACACTGCTCCATCTTTGCGAAAGCATGGAGCGATTATTTGACAAGGTTAAGTCAGTAATATAGAAATTCTCTGTTGTGCAGAACTTCATCTGAAATTCTACTTCTGTGTCTTTATGCAGCTTCATTCTAGAGGTTTAGTATGAGGCTATCCAAATTAATGTAGTTGCTCAGCTATGATGCAATAGTTTCTTCACCAGACAACAAATTTTCAATCATTTAAAATAATGACAATTTTAAAGATAATAATTAAACGTGGTGAAATGGATTTGGTATATATTGGTCAGGTTGAAGTAGTACTGAATACATATTCTCCTTAAGCAAAACATGATCTCAGAATAAGAACAGAGCAAAGCCAAACTGAATTGATAATCATGTTACATGGTTATAGTAAAAGAAAACACTTGTGCAGATGTAATTGACGAGATCATCTACATTTCCTGAAAAGTAAACGATGAAATTACCTGCAAATCCAATATATTGTAGGCATACCCCGAATCATCAGAAGCCCATGGAAACTCTGGAGCATGTGTCAAATAGCCATCTACAATGAACCGGTAATGATAGATACCTACCGGGAGTGTTTTAACAACTACAAAATTTTGACCTACACTCTGCAAGGGCTCCCTGACAGGAAAAGGTAGAAGTTTCTCATATCATATTATGATGTAAAAGCAAAAACTCTAGTTGGAATTTAAAAGCATAGATGGTTACGTGGTCTCCCAGTTGTCCCATGATCCTGCAACAGCAACAGTAGTGCCAGAATGATTCCATGTGATCTTTACACGTTTTAATTTTTCATGAAGCACATATTCTACTTGTCCATTTTGCAGCAATGCATGCGGCTGGGGTTGTGCTACCACTCCATGTCTTTGCAGGGAAACCACAGGGACCTTGAAAACAGGCATTTGAAATTTTGTGTTTCAACGTAAACGTTCATTGTTCCCCTCAAGATATTTACTGTCACTCTAGCTTCGTTCACTGACACTAACTCAACTTATATGTTCTTCATGGGATTAAAAACTTTAAAGCCTCATTGTAATTGCATAAATTTTTATTTATGTTAACTGAGAATGAACAAAGACACAGTTTCATGAGGACAAGTATCACAACAGAAGGCAAGTAAAGAGAGTATATTAAATCTCAGAAAATTAATTTCTTTGATCAATATATCTTAAAACTAGGTGAAAATCACATAACAAACTCCTATAATACATGCAGTTTTTCCCTTTTGAGTGGTAAACACAAGTAGTATTCAAAATAGTAAATTCACCTTGATCCTTGCCCTATAAGCCAATATCAGACTTGTACAAATCAATAATAAACCGTTTATGCAGTCTAGAGAAACATCCCACTTCATAGGATGCTTAATTGCCACTGCTTTGAACAGATTTCTTATCTTCCTCCTCTTAAATTAAAGCTAACTCCCCTGCTATGGATATACCGTATGTATATCAGTATCATTAAACATAGCTATTTAGCGCTTCCTTAAACTCACTGTTTAGCATCTAAAAATCAAATCCCCCGTTGGGACTACATACTGATACTGCAGGAGTATCTAAAAATTTTCCTTAAACATGCAAAATTTTGAGGAAGTTCCTTGTCATAGTTCTTGGACACGCGAGAATAATAATTAAAAAAGATCAAAAAAGAAAGAAACCCCATAATTTTTCTTCTATAAAAAGAAATTAAAAAGGGATCATCTGACCTGTTGGATGACCAAGGGAGGTGGTGGCTCATATGCCGTAGGGCCATGTGGAGGTAACTGAACCATGGGATCTGCAAACCCATTAATATTCACGTTATTGTGAAGAAGCAGTTCACCTGGCAGAAATTTCAGTTCTTGTTCATATTTCTCCTCAACCTTAACTCCAGAAGTGCCTTCACCGTCCTTTCCTCTGCTATTACTTCCCATCACTGAAAGTGGAATAAACCCAGATTTTGATTGTAATCACTATTATCCTCAGAATCAAAGTAGCATACCAAAACTCAAGCACAAAAATAGAGTAGGGTAGATATCCATGGTCAGGAAGGGAAGCTGCGAGACAGGCAAATCCATTAGATAGATAAGAAAGAAATAGAAAGCAATCTGGCATACCCATTTCTGTACATAAATAGAACAAACCCTTGAAAGAAAACCAGGAGTTGACTCAAGGTAGCAGAGTGGCATTGTTGTTATAGAAAAGATTTTTTTTTTTTTTTTTTGATGTTTGATGAACCTCTCTCTCTCTTTCTCTGAGGACTCCACTTTTCTATGCCTTAAAGCAATTGAACAAATATACAGGGTTTTATTCTCCAATGAATTTGGAAGATTCTGCGGTGGACTAATTATAATGACTCTGGTTTAAAAGAGAATGTTTCCCTGCTATCAGGATCAACCAAACCAAACACTGTCTAATGTACCGTGCATACTTTTTTCCATAATTCTTGTCCTAGTGTTTGTCTATTGAACTTTAATTTATGTTTGTAAAGAAATCAAACACCACAATATTGGTTTGGTAACATCATAATGGATTACACCAGCTAATTGAACTTGTTCTTCATGGCAATGGAATTGAAGTCAAAAGGCTTTCTTAAAAGTGATAGAATATGTGAAAGGAAATGATTCAAAATTGCTACTTGTTCTCCCCATTAACTTACTCAGAAAGTAACATTGTGCTTACAGTCCATACAGGAAGGCATGAGTTGTTAATTGGATTTGACATGTTAAGTTTGTCCTTTTCTACCTTGTTTTTCAGTTTCTTGTCTTGCATAATAAAGTTAAATAATTTCAATACTATTGCATTTCTTTAGCCAATAACAACGAGTCATACAAATCAACAACCCATGAACAGAAAAGGAAAAAAAAAGAAAGACTGATGCTCATCTAGAATTGAACTTTCATGGTTTAATGATATCAGTAAATGCTGTGCTATGAAATTTGAGTGTATTAGCTTGAAGGAATGTCATGAGCCCAAACTGCAAGATCCATTATTCTTTATTAAAATATGATACTAATCAATAATTTCTATGATCATATTTCAATTCTATTGTTTATTTAGTGTAATATATCAAAATTCCTTTTTAGGAATAATTTTTTTGTGGTTGCAACTAATGGGGATGGCGATGACTGAAAGGGATTGGTAGTTAGGTACCTCCGAGCCAAACAGCAAGTAGCACACTGCATTTCATATTCATGTTTGTATGTTGTGTATCAAATTAAACAAATGATTATTATTTTTATTACACGTAATAACTGGTAAGCTATTTTATTTTTTCTAGTACATCATATCAGATAAACAATACACAAAGAGGGCTTTATTTATAATACAATACACTAGGCTCATGTTATCGAATTCAACGATGGTTTTATCTTTTTCTTATGCGTTTGCTCCCTCGAAACCAACAAGAAATTGCGCCATGAGGTGGTGACAAAATTCTGTGTTGGAGAATTATGGCTTTGTGTTAGAGTACTCTTTTAAGAAACAGAGAAGTTGCAATATTTTTATTTGAAAAAATCTGGCCCCTTTGAACCATTTTAACCATCTAGAATTTCGTAGCTGTACCAAATGACATAATTAAAGCCACTTGGACACCCAGAATATTTTGTGTAGATTTATTGACTGTAATGTATTGTATTAAATTATTAATGTTATAAAAGCCATTCAAGATTTAACCTTACATTTTTCTTTTTCTCCCCTTCTCCTCTAGGGTCATTAACTTTGATGTATCATATAGTCACGTATATGAATAATGAAGGGGGTGCCAAACCGAAATAAATTCTCCCACGACCAAAAGCAGATACTTATGGATCTTTTCCGGCATATATCTGCTTTTGCAAATTTAAGATGCAACAATAGCATCCCAAGATTCGAAAGTTTAAAACAACCATGTGAAAAGCTAACTTAAAGCATCGATAGATTCTTATTTAGGCCTTTTGAAGTTAAACAAGTAGCTCCAGCCCTTCATCAATTCCACCCAACTTTACCAGGGCCTCTCATAGCAAAGTCCCCGAGGTATATATCTTCCCATGTGGTTTGTTTTATATTTCTAAAAGGAGTCAGCATAATAGGTGCGCTAGTTGAGCATGTCTTAATCCAATAAAGTTTGTGAGAGCAAATTATGGGGGAAGTGGGCATCTCCTTTTATGCATCCAATCAATGATAACAAGCTCAAAGTAAAACAGATGGTAGCCAATTTTTGCTAGGTGTCAGTTAAACATTACTAAAAGAATCTAATGAGTATTATTTCTTCTCTTCAAGAATCTAAAATAAAGAAAAAGAAGTGAAGAGCAACGAGAGGGAGAGGATCAGAGTACAGATGTTGAAATCTTGTAAATGTGTTACTTGATGGTTAAATGCTAATGGAAAAATAAAATAAATAAAAAATAGTTAAATGCTAACATAGCCTTGGTAGGTGCTTGATATATAGGGGACAATAATATGTTCTTTGGTTTTTATTCAGACTCCATTTCCTTCATGAAGCTATAATAATCAACTAGATATTCATCCATCTCCCGCATATGCATCAACCACTAAATAATTAATTGTGTGACAAATCAACAGGTGGATAAATATTTGAATACAGTTATAATAATAAATTATGGTGGCCTTCGTAAAATTTGTGAAACTTATAAAAATTTCCTACTTAATTTTGACTATTACAATGACTTTTCATATAATTTTTTTATGCATTTCATAATAATATTTTTCATCTATATAAATTTATACAAAAAACTTACTGTAATTTTGAATTAAAAGAAAATGTTTATATAAGTTTTACAGATCTCATGAAAAGTGAATATATCTTTAATTTTTCTCCTTTCTTTTCTAAATTTTTTGCTTCAAGTGAATAAAGGGAGAGATGCACAAGCTGGGTTCAGAGCATGAACTATTGGAACTCTTTGTTTTTTGGCAGGGTGCATCAACACAGGAGCTGTATTTCGTAAGGGGGATATTTGCTTATTTGAGATGCCGCATCAAACGAACCACCAAAGGGATCAGTGAAGAGTTATATTTGTTTCTTTCGGTAAAATGGAAGTTTAATTTATATATATATATATATATATATATATATATGTGGGGAGGGATCAACTTACACCGGTGTAAGACTTGATCACTCTTACACCACTCAATAACTTTTTATTGAATAACTTTCTTACAAAATTAACCGTTAGATTGAAAGTTTATATCATGTAGATCATTTGTGTCAAATTTTGAAAAAATTAAATATCAATAAGAATATAATCAAATAGTTCATATTTTCATATATTTCAATAGTTTATATTACGTTAATTTTAATGTATATCAATGAGTCACGAAACAATTTTGGATTAATGTAAAACTTTATAGATATGATCTACATGATAGAAACTTTCAATCTAACGGTAGATTTTGTAAGAAAGTTATTCAATAAAAAGTTATTGAGTGGTGTAAGAGTGATCAAGTCTTACACCGGTGTAAGTTGATCCCTCCCCTATATATATATATATATATATATATATATATAATTGGGTACATAGAAGAGTTATATTTTATTATATAGGATTACTTATTTGGCTGGTGATGCATATTCAATAAGAAAAAGGAAAAATACGCCAATACCATCACTATCTTCCCTTACGGAATAAGCACCTTAAATAGCTGTCAGCTTCTTGGCAAAGTCATCAAGGTTTTTTTTTTTATTCCCCCTCTTTGGGTTTCTTGATAAAGTCTTCAAAGGGCATTTGTATCGTTAAAGAAAAATGGCACTGTGACATGAAATAAAATATGGTTTTGCACTATGAGACGGGTCAAATAAAAGAAACACTCAAACTCAAGAAGGGTTGTCATATTAATTAAGAAGTTGTGATTTTTACCTTTAATATTTGGGTTTGAATTTTGGATCAATATTTAAAGAAATTAATCAATTTTTTTAAACACACTAGGTCAATATAAGACATGCGCCTTTAAAATCACTAGTGAAAGAATTAAGTCTTAATTGAGGTAAAAATTAACTTTTGAATATACTCTTAATGTATAACAAACAATAAAATAAAATAAAAGAAACACTCTGATTGCGATTGCATAGCTAGACAAATATGAACTAGCAATATGATAAACAAGCAATTAAGTTGCAGACCATAGTTGTCTCATAGCTACTGAGAGTTGTTTTCTTGTATAGCATTATATTATTATTAGCCGAGTTATATTATCATTGGCTATATGAATCTTTATTGTACTTTCAATGTTTCTTATTTATATAAAAGAGGAAACTCCTAACTAATGATGAGCAGGTTACTTTGAATTTTCAGTCCATGTTTCAATGTTGGGGATTACTTCGGTATTCATTTTTTTTCAGGATATCAGTATTTAAGATGAGTTATCTAATATTTATTAGTTGTTATTTATATTTAAAAAACTTTCTAACATTTATTATGAAACAATCAGTCAATAAATAATTGACAACTCACTCTGGGTATCAAACTCATCAAGGTATCATAACAACTCCCTTCAATGTTGAGATATATTTCACTTTTCTTTATTTACTAAAAGGTCTTAAGGTTGATTGTATCAACATCACCCTGATTGAAAATTTTGCAATTTCCATTGTACTTGATCGTTAACGCCAAAGTGAACAATGCAGAACAAGGTTAGCATAGATACAATTAAAATCATGAGGTGTGACTTAGTTAGTAAATTAAATTTTATGTAGGCGGACTTTAACTATACTATAAGGTTTGAATTACCTTAAAAGGATCTTCTGACTAGAATAAAATTGACATCTGAGAAGGGATCAGTCTCATACTTAAAAGATGTAGTAATATCTCATAGTCTTACAAATAAAAAACATAGATACAATTAATGAAGATCGATATATTTCCAGTTGATAATTATGCGCAGGGAAAGATAAAACTCATATACACACACGTAAAACATTAATAACACAAAAAATTTATGCCTATTGATCAGAACAATTTGCATGTTCTCAAGATTCAAGGCTTAAGGGCTCGGGGGTTTAGCAACATCCCCCACCCCGTATAAAATGTAACAAAAATGAAAAAACTAAATCGCGTAATTATTCATTTACAGTCATCAACTATTCCCTTCAAAATTGCTTCATTAAATCGTTAGACTAATCTTTTGATCAAGAAGTGGTGAAAGAACAATGTTGTTCTAGCCAATGCTAAGAATTCCGCTTTTGGTACCTTGAATTGGGTAATTTTTTAGAGCACCCCACTTGTAAGAGTGAATGTTTACTTTGTTTTTTATTTTTATTTTTTGTTAAATATGTTTTTATCATAATTATAAAAATGTCTTATGTTATTTTTATTTTGTTTTATGTTTTTAAAATTTTATAAAAAAATTATTTATTTTTATTATTTCTTTTATAAAATTTTAAAAATATGAAATAAAATAAAAATAATATGATATTTTTATAATTATAATAAAAAATATTTAACTAAAAATAAAAATAAAAATAAAAAATAAAAAATAAAAACCTAACGCTCTCTCTTGGCCTAAATTGTTGATCTTCTCTCATGCAAAAGTACACACCATTGCCACACTGACCAGTGACACGGATCCATCCGAAACCTGGACTTGAAGGAATGTCAAATTGTATGACAAATTCTCTCTCCCATTCTGCATTGTTGTCCCTGCCCCTCAGCAACCTATATATCTCTATCTCGCTTTCAGGCAGAACAACAAAAGCCGATTTCCCTACCATATGAAGCAATTCACACATTTGAAAAATGCTAATAGGGAAGTCAGGATGATGAGTCATACTTTCTTCAGCTTATGGTATCATTTCTTATTAATAATATACTTTTTATAAGAGAAAATAGAAGATTCATTTTGAAGTTTCTTGACTATAATCAACTTCTTATAAGTAGTTCCCAACAGACAGTTACTTGCAATTAAATTTATGCTATCAAAAAATAATGTATAAACTATAAAAAAAATATTACATCTTACATGTGCAATGAATGTGTAAGAAATAATTTATCAGAATATTATCACAAAAAAAAAATCATTTAGAAGGATTCGCATAGAACATTTTTATATGTGAATTAATTAGAATAAGTTTTATGCATGTTACGAACTTGAACTTTGAAATTTGCCTACTCCTTTGAACTGCCAGTTTTCACACTGCAAATAAAGAAGATATTAAGTGTGTAAGCTCTGGATTCGAAGCAAGAATATGATATGCGTTCTACAGTTAGGATGAAACACTAATCAACATTAGTATGGTCCCCTCCAAGCTTTTGTGAATTGAAATTCACGATCAAAGGCAAAACATTCCCTAGTTGCATCCCCATAGCACAGCAATAGTGGTCGGATTTTGTTTCTCAAGTTCCTTTTACCAAGAATAAAGCTATCTACTCAAACCTCGAAAAAAAAAGTAATATTTCGCATTAGTTAATTAATTAGAGTGTTAAGCGTGAGCATTTTCATAATGGGTTGTAAAAAATTCCCTTTCTTTACGCAACTAGCAATTGCAAATGGTTGACGAGAGGCATCATTATAGCTGTTGCTTTTCTTGTTGGAAAAGTGTGAATTTTTATAATCTTCATTTTTTGTATCAGTATTCAGTATAATATTTTGATGGCTACGTTCAGCTACTTATAATGTTAAATTATAGTAATAAGTCTTTGATGTACAAAAAAGGGTTAGTCTTCATTTTCAATGTTGTATCAGTTCAGTATTATTATTTTTTGGTTACATCGTCTAAGGTATATTTCATTATGATGTAATCAAACCGTATTTTTTTTGTGAAGCATTTGTAACACGAAATTATATCGTTTTGGGGCAATTCATTTACTCAATAGTTATAAACACGAAGCCATATTCAAGAGCTAATATCTCTCTTAACCTCTAACAGTTTTACAGTTTCATGAAAAAATTGCATGAGTTTAAAAATCTCAATACCAAAAGCAAATCCATGAATATTTTACACACATTACAACAAATTTTATAAATATAATAAAAGAAGTATTCATGCATAAATACATTGCTAATTTTTACTCCTTTTATTATATTGGGATTATCACGTTCATTTTCATCCCTATGAAACGCATTTTATAATTTTTAAGTGAATCAGTCATTTTACTTATATTTTCCATTTTTCATTTTGTGCGTGCTTTAATTATTTTATGGTAGAAAGTGGACAAAGTTTGGCATATTTTATACATTTATAGGAGATAAGATCGAGGTCAAAACATGTATATTGTGTGGAGCAGTAGTATATATATTTTGTTGTGCCTTACAAAGCGGAGGTTGCTGCTTGTATTGCTCTTATAAAGGGGAGCAATCTTACTAAAACCAGTAAATTAAGTTTCAAGTTTGGTTTGAGAGAAAATGAAAGGAGAGGAAATGAGGGAGGAGAAAATGAGTAGAATTTGACATTTTCTCTTGTTTGCATAACAAGAGAAAATGGAGAAGAAAAGAAATTTTCACAGTGGAACTCACATGAAAATTTTCTTTAGATGCAAAGAAAATGGAAGAAAAGAAGACAGAAGTTGTAAATTTACAACTTTGCCCATAATCTTTTATTCCAACAACGGTCAATCTCCTCACACTCTCAAAACCCAACAATATTATTCATGACTATAAATTCATACATGAAAGAAAAAAAATATGTAACGATAAAAACAAAAAACAGGGGAGAGGACATAAAAAGAAAGACAACTGTTTTTAAGGGTAATTTGATAATTTTACCCTTTAAGTTTTTTTTTTAAAAAAGAAGAAAATCTAAATGTTAAATGACGTTGATAAACAGAAGAGGAAATTGAAAAGACGGTGATGAACAGAAGAGGAAATTTCTGTGTTGCGAGAGAGAAAAGCGAGACGAGCGAGAGAGAGAAAGAGAAAGAGAAAGAGAGAGAGAGAGAGAAAGAGAGAAAGGTACATAGAGTTCTAGATCAGTAAATCTGCTAGCACCTACTTGATTTTAGAGCTTAAGGTGAATCTTAATATTTGAGTTTTTACTCTTTTTATATTTTTTAGTTATGAGAACTCTAAAATATAGTGGGTAGTTATATTTTGTGAAAATGATAAAAATAAGGGTTGAAGATAATTTCTAAGGTGTGGTTGGAAACTTTGGAGTTAGATTGAAGTAGAAATTTCATGTTTCTTGAAAGAACTTAGAAATCTTAAAGCTCATGTTTAAGTTGTATTAAAAAAAAGGTTATTAGTTATGATTTTGAATTAGTGTAGGTCATTGATGACCTATCTAGATTTATAAAGGTATTTATTTTATTTTATTTGTGAGCAGATTCACAGGATACTACCCCACGTGCCTCCACAGGAGCTGTTGGAAATAGTTGAAATAATTCTTCGTTTCTGTGAGTGGATAATTTACTTAGTGATATCTTTTTTATTTTATTTAGAAAAACAAACTTTTCAAGAATATTTGAATTTTATTTAAATGAAGTTTTATTATAAGGGACGATCAAATTATAATTAATTCCACTTTGTGTTTGGAAATATTAAATGTTATGTTAGCTATAACTTTATCGATTTTATGAGCTATTTAAGTTGTCATTTATAATTATTAAATTGAAAGTTCAGTTAGATATTTAGAAATGACTTCAGTTTTATTATAGAGAATTGTTAATTTTACTGAATAATATTTATATATTATATTTTCAATATCCATTATGTGGTACGTGTTAGAACACCGTTTGCCGTTAACGAAGAGATATAACGGCCTATGTGCACATAATATATACAGAGACATAAATAGACCTGGAGAGGCCAGTTGATTCAGATTTGGCTATTGGGTGAGAGAACCCGTAACCCTTTACGTGGTTGTAGGGTGAGCGGACCTTAGGCACAATATTTGTGCCAGGTGAGACAGGGCCCTTGGTCTAAGATGAACATGATAAGTGATATGTTGGGTAGAGTTAACTCCCTAACTTAAATTATAGTTCTTTCAGTGTTACCCATACAGATGACGTTATTAATGATTATAAGTTTTTAAAGAAATTTATGTTTATGCATAATTTTGAGAAATGAAAGTATTTGATAGAATAGCTGCATTTATAAATTTTATTTCCATCAGTTAGTATATTCAGATATATTTTTTTAGAAAGCCTAAATACGAGCGATTACTTGTTTCTTTCCATTTCACTTAGTTGATTATTCTCTCACTGAGTCTGTGTGACTCACTCCATTCCATTCATTTTTTTTTACTCAGATTCAGAGACAGCTGAGTAGCTGGTTCTTGGGATTTGCTGTTCTCCCCAAGCTTGTTAGTCTTTTGGTATACCCCACCATTTTGTAATGAGTAGTGTTGTATTCAGACTCCAGTATTTTGCAACTATAGGGGATAATATTATAAATTCTATTGAGTTGTATATAGTATTATTATCCTAATTGTGTAATATTCTATAAGCTAATCTTGATTGTACATACTTATATGTGTAGCTGGTGCATGAGAAAAAATCATGCTGGTTGAAATTTCTGTGATAGTATTGTTTTTTTTAGGTTGAATTTAAAATTTTGGTTAGTTCAGATTTTAGAGGAGATTCTGCCGAATTTTCGGTAATCTCTTTCTAAGGTTTAAAGCATTTTTAAGCATCCTTAGTTAGGTTTGCCAGGCTAGACAAGTGTTGAGTTGACTTAGCCTATGCTTCGGTCATGGCCTAAGATCGGGTCATGACAAAATTTTGAAATTTCCTCTTCTATTCATCACCATCATTTAACATTCATATTTTCTTTTTTTTCTTTAAACTTAAAGGGTAAAATTATCAAATTACCCTTAAAAACAATTGTCTTTCTATGTCCTCTCCCCTGTTATCTGTTTTTATCGTTACAAAATAAATCAAAGAAGGGTGCGAGACAGTCTAATACGGGACGAGCAGTGGGCGGCAACTAGATGTAGGTGGGGGTTGGGGAGGAAGGAGAAGTTGATGTGTTGAGAGCCAACTAGGAAGTCGATGTGTTGTTAGGGGGCGAGGGTGGGGGGGCCAGATGGGAGCCAATTGAGGGTGTGGAACCGTGAGGTGGGGGAGGTGTGTTTTGGGGGAAGGGGGTCGAGTCGTGGAGTGAGGGAAGAGAGATGGGGAGGGGGAGATTTTTTTTATTTATATAAATTATAAATAATTAGTCAATTCTTTTTATTAAATAAATAAATTTAAATCAAATTTTATAATTTAAATGTTGATAACTATAAAATATATTTATTTAATAATTTATAAAAAAATATTTTGAGAGATATAAAATGAAAAATAACATAGTTATATCTCATTTCATATATTATAAGAATATATTTGTCATTTTACATAATTATATATATATATATTTTATCTTTTTACACTATTTTTATTTTCTTTCAATTTGTCTTCTTTTTATCTGAACATATAAAGAAAAAAATAACTTTTTTATTAATTTTCTCTTCTCTTTATGTTTTTTTTTTATTTTTTTCCTCATCCAAACAAATTATAAGAGAAAAGAGAAGAGAACACAAGCAAAGCATGCCGAACGAGAACACAAGCATAGCATAGCATGACTGACATTTCAGCCATGTTTTGAATGCTTAAAACAGTATATGAGGGGGCAAAATAGATTCAAAAAATATGCATGTTAATTATTAATCATTAGAAAATAGTTTTCAATTTGCACCTCAACCCGCTATGCATTGTTGAAATCGGCAGGCAAATTTGTACAGCAGTTGAAGCTTAAATATTTGTCTTTTAAAAAATTATGTGAGGGATTGACTGTTCTTTTTTCTTTTTAAACAAAAATGTGAGATTGACTTTAGTTATTAAAACAAGTAACAATCTGACTTTTTCTTGAAAATATAAAACATATATGGCATCGAGATCCTTCCCATTATAGTTGCAAAGTTTATATATGTAATAAATATTTCTTTGAAATGTTTTTACATTGAAAATCCATATATAGATATTATTATCATTATTGGCGTTATTTATGCATTAAAATAAGTTACATGTCAACCCTATTATTATTATTTTGTACAAACCCTATTATTATATACTGAGATAGCTATATAGCGATAAAAAAAAATTTCTTTTCATGTACCTAACCAGTCAAATGGGGGTTATATCCGACAAAATAATAAACCCAATAAATTTTGGCCTGGTTTGATGAAATTTGCAGATCTAAATAATTAGCTTTGAAAAGATAATTTTCATTTATTTTTTTTAAAAAAATTAATAAAATATTAAATTAAATTAATTAATAATTTAAATATAATTAATTAAGTATTAAGTATTAAAATAAAAATAAATTATTAATTAATTTAATTATATATTTATTTAATTTTTAAAATAAATTTAATAAAAATTATCTTTCTCAAACTAACCGAACAAATTAGACCAGTACAAACGAGCAATTTCTCTTTACTGAGAATCGGGTCACTCTAATTCCACAAATAAAGTTTAAATTTACAACTCTACAAATAAAGTTTAAATTTACAACTCTACGTGTGTGACTGTGTGAGACACCCATATCGTAACTAGTTGGGATGGTTATTAATTGAGTGGCATGAGAACTTAAGCGAGCTTGGTAATAAATGGTATATATATATATATATTGTTTCATACTTATATTGGAAATGCATACATTTAAGTAGGAAAAGAAGAAATATAGTCCGTAGGAAAATTGAACATTCAACATTAACATTATATCTAAGTCTTAAAACTTGAGCATGTATCAATTGAGTTACAAGCTTTATTATAAATAATTATAAGTGTTGTTTATAAACTTTAAAAGAATCGGATACTTAGATATAATAAAACTATTTAAAATTTTTTATATGTTTGGCAGTTACTTAAAATTTGAAAAGTTTAATTTTTATTTCATTAATTTTTAAATATAAATCCAATACAAAGATAATTTTAACTTTCTACCAACATAATGTATAAATGCTAAATAATCATTTTATATTTGAATAAATTTTTTATTATTTTTATTAAACATAGAATTTAAAAAATTACACTAAAATTTAATGGATAATATAACATTAACTTAGTACACAATTA
The DNA here is from genome assembly GCA_023212625.1 of Styphnolobium japonicum. Lineage (NCBI taxonomy): Eukaryota > Viridiplantae > Streptophyta > Magnoliopsida > Fabales > Fabaceae > Styphnolobium > Styphnolobium japonicum. The sequence continues at coordinate 597,315 of JALBWW010000006.1, forward strand.
ATTTTTAAACACATTAAATAATTTTAATACTTGTTTAATTTTTTTAAAAAAATTCACATTAACTCATTTTAATTTAAACATTTCTAAAACATTTCGAGTCTGTGCAAACACCCCATGAGAGAAAAAAAAATTGGAGGAAAATGTTAAATCTCCCGAAATATCATATATATGTCAAAATTATTACGTTGAATTCTGACATTGTTGACTCCCACAATCTATTTGGTTTGATTTTTAAAAACTCTCAAATTATGATTTGGCCAAAAGTTTATCTCTAGATATTTTTGTTCAAATCATAATTTTAAAATTTCAAAAACTAAACCAAACACACTTACTTATTGTTAAGATGAGCTGGCAATATGTATGATTAATGTCAGCATAAATCTTATCAATATTCTCTTTAATACTGTCATTTACAAGAGAAATATATAATAATAATAAATTCTAAAATTGTGGCTATATACCATGTCAATGTGGGAATACACCCTTAGAAGAAGAACTTAATCTTAATTCAGATAAAAATTAGCTCAAAAGTATCATTACCGTAAAATCCAATTTTGGTTATATACAACCACAACAATGTGAAGCCATTACAGTTCTCTAACTACAGAGCTAACACGTGACTTTAGCCCACACAAAAAAAAAATGCACACTGACACTTTAATTACGATACAAATATCTTCCTAGTAACTCAAATATGTTTCAAGTACATCACTAATAACATCGGCTACAAACAAACATGTATATACTTGAGTAAACAATAGGACACTAATAGCGGAAGCATATTATTAGACGTATTCCTTCATCCCTTTGACGACGTTAAATTGTAACGAGTCTCTACCTAATAGGAATGAGACTATGAGAGCATTGACCGTAGGCCTGTGGTTCCGCCACTATATAAAACTAGTTGAATCTATGTGGTCATATTTGTTTAATATTTTTGTCAAAAGCCTACGACGATTCAGATTCAGATTTGTGAGTTAATCAATCTAAGATCATGTGAGTCTTCCACTTTACGTTTGTCAGATTTTTGAATCAGAATCATACTCATATTCCCTTTCCTTCCTTTTTCGTTGTAATGTTCACGCCTCATAATTGTCTTTCTATGAAAATAATTTTAACAAACATACGGAAAATGAAGATCTGAAATACAAAATGATTGCAAATTTTTTAAAGATCCAAGCATGCGAGCATTTTTCTTTTTTTAAGGTTTTAGGGAAATTCTATTAGACTTAAAAGAAAGAATTAGAAACGTGAATATGAGGGATCGAATGTCCACCATATATATAACCACAGCTTCTGATCAAAATAAAAGGGGTAACAGTTGAACTACACTCAATCGGTATCGTGCGAGGAATTTTGGTGTCTACAGAAAAGCTGTTCCCTTGGTGGTCTTTCTAAGACAAACTCCTTTAATGGAAAGAGCAAATTGCCAATGGGTTTGATTGCGTTTAAGTAAATATGACAAAACAATATGCGTTTTGGAGATGTAACCTCTTGTGAACCTTCAGGTATGATTCTGTTTCTAATTGGGTTGCAGAGAAATGGCAGAACGGGAAAAATTATATACAGGGCACCTTTTTATTTTAAATTATGGCATTGAAGTTGGAGAGAAAGTGCCATGTGGTGAGCTCAGATGTTTGCACATGGCTTCTCTCATTCCAAGCTCTTAAACGGTAAACAAATACGGAGAAGCTAGGGTTTGGGTGGGTTTTTCAAGAGAATCAGTTGCAGCAGAAGCCACCAAATTGGTGTTAGAATAAAGAAACCCAGTTTTTTTTATGTCCAATGCAGGACTTGGGAACTGTGACACTCTCATGACGGAAACTGCATAGTAATTCAGTACTAGTACTAGGCCTAGTTAAAGAAACAAAATCAATTGGTTTAGGCTTTAGCTTGCTTCCCCTTGGCAAACCACTTCAGTTTCATCTATTCCTCAGCTTTTGAATACACGTTCCTATGGTCCTACCTGTTCTTGCTTCTTTCAGACAGATATGAAGAGCAGATTCAATTGCAAATCCTAGCAGAACTTTGTCTTTGCCAACCCTATCCACGTTGAGTTAGAAAAGAGTATAGAAGATTTAAGAATAAGCTTTATTACTCTTGAAAACCCATACACCTTAGCTGATTTCTGCATCTTCAATCTAAAGTAGAAGATCCACCAGCGCCCCATTGTATTTCTCATTCTATCAGGAGCTCCGTTAGTTTTAAACTGGAGAGAAAAAAAGAAGAAACTGCGTCTCAATTACTTCTCCTGGATGTACCCTAAACCCATGTTTTAGTATATTCTCCTAAACTCCACAGATCTCTTTTCATCTGATCTAAGTTATATTATAGTCCTTTTATTATTATTATTATTATTATTTCATTTGTTTTTCTTTAGACAGTACTTTTTGTCCAGGTCACAAACTAATAGACTTTTTGCAATTCATGGGGTGGGAAAGCAAAGTCACTAATCAAATGCTTTCTTGTTTGTGCTTATTCAAGAATACACCCTCATGGATGGCTCTTCTTGCTCTCTTGCTGCTTTTTTCCAGTTACCTACTGGTGGGATTTGGGTTTTTTTCTATCCTCTACACATCTCTAGTTGTGGTTTTGTCTACTGTTCTCTACACTGTATCAAAGCACAAAGCAGTGCATGTTGATAAATTAGTCGAAGAAAAGGTTCTAAGTTATGAGGAGGAGAGCTCAGATCAAAGGGAAAATATTGCACCAACCCCAATGCGCAAGAATGAAACTCTAACAGAAACAAAGGAAGCCAAAGAAGAAGTTAATGACGGTGTTGCTAATTACTCAACCACATCATCACCAGATTTGTTATCAGAGAGTGAATGCCAAGACCAGTTGTCGACTTCTGAGGACTCTGAAGTGGATTGGCCACTCCGATATGATGTAGATCACAGCCCTGACTGCTCAGATGGGTCAATTTCTGATGAAGACAGCCTCATAGAAATTGCACTTCCGAGTGGATACTATGTGGGTCAGCAGAAAGAAGAGCCAAAGTACAACTGCAGTTTGCAGCAGAAGAAGAGGGAATTATCAGCTGAGGCCCTTTTCAGCCAACAGAGTCTAATGGAGTTCTTAGCAGAATTTAACGACATGAGTGAGGAAGAAAACTTAATAGAGATTGACATATCCATGGGTTCCATCAAGTACTCGAGGTTTGAAATAAAAGCATGAGTTTAGCAATACTGTTTTAAAAGTTCAATAACTGTTAGTTTACCAAGTTTTTTTATCCACCTGGATATATTTGGTTGGTTTTGGAATGTAATACTTACTATAGTCTATATGCTTAATGTTGTGTTATAAAGTGCTGTGCAGCGTGAGTTTCTGTTCCTCGCAAACTTTGGATACCCATTAAAGCGCTTGTATTATGATCTTTTTGACTTCTTATGCTCATTAAAGTAATAAAATTAAAGTTGAAAAAGGCTGTAACCAATTGATGGAAATTCCACTGGCTAGCATTTTTTCTCTTCCTGATTCTTACTTTTAGTTCTCTTCTTGCATTCTGCATCTTAGGTTTTGGACCTATCTTCCTGGATCAAAAGACAATTCACAGTTGAAATTAAATCAGGTATAAATTTATAGCTTTCTTTGCTTTATTCTCTTCTGATTGGATTTTATGAGTCGCTTGAAAAATATAATTTGCTGATGAATCATATGGAGCAACAGTCAGAAGGCACATCACTGTATTTCAGATGTAAGATAGCAGGTAGGATTAGATGCAAGTTAGCAGCTAACATTAGTTTATCTTTTTCACCTGTTATCTAGTTTAGTTCTCGCGCTTAATTTAAAAATTGTTCATGCATGCTGCAAATATAATCTCTGGAATTTACAAAAACTACATTTGTGATTGTGACCCTCAATCTCTGTCAGAAAGAATTGAAATTTTACATGAAAATCTTACGGCGGCAGACACCTCAAGTTGCATATTATCTTGCTGAAAGTACTTGACTGTGGAACCATCCAAGGCTTTTTTGGATATGATCATTGTCCATTTGGTCTAGGATATAATTGTTTCTAAAAAAAATGTTTTTTTCAATGGATTATCCCTTGGGAAAATAAAAAAAAGTTAATAAAATATCCATCGATTTCTTTTTTTCAAAATTTTTCCTACCACGCAGACATCTTCTATCTGTTCTCTATACCGCTGAATTGATTCGTAATAGCCTTCACCTCTTGAACAATGATATGAAATTGACTCGGATTCCTTCATACTCAACTTTGAAGTCACCTCGTAATATTTGAGTCTCACATTTTTCACCTTGTGTTCTCCTTGGATGGAGCTTTGCAAAATCTTCCAAGCTCCCTTTGACGTGGTTACGTTGGCCACTCATCCAAGCATTGATGGATGAGCTGAGGGCTTGTTGATCATTCTTTTTGGTCTTTGCCAAAGCGACCTTCTCATTTTTTGACCAAAATGCTTCATTTGTTGGTTGGACATGGTCTTTTTTTGTACAATCTATCACATTTTGTGATCTAAGCAAGGCTTTCATACAAAGATAGAAACTATTATAATTTCTTCTTATAAGATGAGGAAATCGGAGGGGGAAAAAATACTTCATTGCTTGCCTTCTCTTAATCTCTCAAAGCTTAAAAAAAGAATGAGAAAAATTTAAGGAAGAAAAGTTTCTACTCACTTCATTGTAATCTTAAATACAATAGGGATATTTATAGGTTTACTAGATAGCCTCTAAACATTTAGTTACATGAACCTCATTCAATGTTGCATACATAAATCACAATAAAATTTAGGTACATGCACTATCAAGTAGAAAATACATATATTCATATTGAGCTTACACACCTGAAAACTCAAACATATGAACTTCGATAAATAAATTCAAATCATTAATGTTAACTAAAATGGCCTTTTAGAAAATACGACTTTCAACAGAGTATAATTATGTTGTTTGATTCGTGTAACTGACTTCAAAAGCTTTTGGTATTGTTGAAATGTTAACGAAATTAAAAATGACCTATCTGGTAGCATTTGTTGTGAAAAGGGACTGCTTTTCTGTGAATTTCTGGAGCTTTTAGTATAGAGTGACGAAAAAGTTGTTATGAAACATGACAGAGTCCATAAAAGAGAGAAAAACAGAAACTGAAAATAGAAATTGTATTAATGTAATGAGAAAAAGGTGAATTACAAGAAGTACAACCGGACTTATATAGCCAATGAGAATAACTAATTTCCTAACTAATGTAACCAATTTGTAACTAATCGTTTATATCTCTAATAGCCCCCCGTAAATTGGAAGGGATTCACAACACTTCCAGCTTGGGATGAATAAGACAAATCCCTATCAAATCAAAAGGAAATACAATGAGAAATGCCAGAAATACATTGGTCTAAAAGGATATGAACAAAGCTTAAGTATTAAAAGCTAAAATCATCAAAGCCATAAGACAGAAGCTACCAAAGCTTAACCATCAAGAGCAAAAGGTAAAAGATGAGCCTTAATCACTCAAGACAGAAGCAAAAATATCAAAGCTTAACAATCCATGGTAGAAGCTCACATTAAGGCTTAACTACAAAAAACAAAAGCTTACAACAAAGCCAATTTAGGCTAATTAGAAACAAATCAATAAAAAGAATCTATGACATCAAAGACTTCAATAAGCCAAAAAAGAAGTTGTCTTCAAAGATAAATTAACACATACACATTATAAGCCTCAAAACCAAACTCAACCAGCAAGAATGGCAACAAACTTCTTCTTTGCCATCATTCTTACTTCAACAACAAATGATGAAGAAAATTGCTCCTCGCAAGTAACCTTTGATTTCGTGCAAGCTTCGGAGACGTCATCACTATCCTTCATATTCTTACCTTTCTTTCTTTTTTCTTTTTTCTTTTTTTATTGTTCACTCACTAGTCGACCACATCAAGAGAGCAATGGACGATGTGGTGGAGCTTCAGACCATCATCGACCTCCATGAAACTCTGTATGTACAGCGGATTGTTCTGGTGACCGACGATAGTGACGTAGACGATCATCTTCTTCGACAACTGCCAAATCTATTACCGATCACCGTCCTCCACTGACTCTTCGAAGCCAGACCACCAACAACTCATTAGAATTTGAATCTAGCGAGGCCAGAACAAATGTTGATTAATGTGGATTTTAAGGTGGAAGAATACATGCTTCATTAACAGTGAGTCAACAACAGAAAAAAAAAAAAGTGTCTATGGCCAAAGTAGAAGACATCCTTCACATGTGGCCTGAGGATTAAACTAAAAAGAAGTTCACAAAAAAGGACCTTGCAAAATTGCAAATCTGCAACGACGTTGATTCTTCAAATATGCAATTATGAGAAGTCAAAACTCTTCACTAAGAGCTTTCAAGTTGTGATGATTCTATTACCATAGATGTAGAGGGGAGAGAAAATTAAATCTGAGAGCGAAAATTTTGAGAGAAAAGTGACAGGGAAAGAAATTTTTTCGAGCTTTAGAAAACTCAATGCAATGGATGAAGGAATTTTATTCAAGGTGAATATTATGAAAGCTGTGATGTTATGTTAAAAAACATGATAGAACTCATAAAAAAATAGAAAAATTAAAAATAAAAATTGTATTGATGTAATAAAAAAAATTATAAAAAGTATAATAGGACTTATATAATTAATGAGAATAACAAATTTTTTAACTAATGTAATTAATTTATAATTATTCGTTTATATCTCTAATAAAAGTTGTTAACAAAATCTCAAAAGGAATAACCTTCAGGCTGGTATTATTGGTGGAAGATATCAAAGCTGTACATATGGCCTATGGGTTTGCGGCAGACAAGGTGGGGGAAGTGGTGTGGGCACCTTGACTGTCGAACAAAGCTACTCACACTAAGTCATAGATTTATCTCATTTTGGTAAAAGTGCTTATGACGAAGTTAATTGTATGGCTGGCTACCCTTCACGTTTTCAGTAATAACATGTGATAATAATGTGATTATCGAATTATTATTATTATTATTACTATTATTACTACTACTACGACTAGGAACATGCATGAAAAAATTAATTTTTTTTAAATTAATTTTTAATTAAAAATTAATTTATTTAAATTTTATTTTATTTGTTTAAAATATATAAAATTAATTATAAGTTAATATTATTTTTTTATTAATAAAAAATAAATTTTTTAAAAAAATTATTTTAAGCTTTTAATTAAGTAATTTTAATTTATTTTTATAATTTTAAAAAATAAATATTATTTTACTCTTAACTAAATAATTTTTTAAATTATTTTATATATTTTTTTATAATTTAATACATAAAAATAATTCTTTTTATACAATTTTAAAAAGATTTATCCTAAAATTAATTATAAACTAACATATCTAAATATAAATTAATTCCCTCACAGCATATAATTAATTTTTAACATTTTTTTCACAACTGCTACAAACTCATACTAAATACGCTAATTCTTAGCTGTTAAGTTTCTCTACAAAAAGTAAAAACACACACTGACTAGCTTAGGTACGTTGTGTGGTTTAGTTGAAGAAAAAAGAATCTAGAAACAGAAAGCCCCAATCCACTACGTGTCCTGTGTCCGATCCGTCTAGATCTCTCTACCCTGACTTTCATCGCACGTTGAAGAATTAAACACGCAAAAAATTCCATTATTTATAGGAAAAGCAGCGGTCCAAACTAGGCCACGTGTCGGGATTGATGTATTATTAGCCCAACACCTTCTTCTTCTTCTTCTTCTTCTTCCCAACTTGGTACTCGGCCTCTGCTTCTTCTCCGGATCGGATCCGATGGGTGATTCGGATAACGAATCGGGTGGACTATCGGCGAAGGAGCAAGAGCGGCTGTTGCCGATAGCGAACGTGAGCCGTATAATGAAGAAGGGATTGCCGGCGAACGGTAAGATCTCGAAGGAGGCGAAGGAGACGGTCCAGGAATGCGTGTCGGAGTTCATAAGCTTCATCACAGGAGAGGCTTCCGATAAGTGCCAGCGTGAGAAGAGGAAGACCATCAACGGCGACGATTTATTGTGGGCCATGACCACTTTGGGTTTCGAAGATTATGTGGAGCCATTGAAGATTTATCTGCTCAAGTATAGGGAGATGGAAGGGGATAAGACTTCTTCTATGGGCAGGCAAGGCGAAAAGGAACCTGCTAATAATAATTTGGGTGATGGTGCTGGGTCTGATAATGGAATGTATGGTGGGATGACCATGAATATGATGATGGGGCATTATCAAGGACACGTGTACGGTTCTGGTGGGTTTCATCATGTGGGTATTGCTGCTTCTGCTTCTGCTTCTGCTGAGAAGGCACACTCTGGCGGAAGCGGTGCTGGTAGTGGTACTGGTACTGGTACTGGTGGTGGCTCTAATGTGAGGACTAGGTAGGTTGCGGTGGGTGCCTAGCTATGATTTGAATTAAGATTTTAAATTGCAGTTGAGGTAGCGTTGTTGCTGATATGGCCCGCTGCAATTGAGATGTTGTTACTGCATCAGCTGAATTTAAAACCTTGTTGGAATAACGAATAGAAAATGAGAATCTAATCGGATGTACGTGTTCTTCTGTTACTTACTGTGTCTCAAGATTTCATCTGTATCCTAGTTCCAAACATTGTATGTGTATTTTTAGAGGGAGATCTAAATCTAGGAAGGCTCTGGAAATGGGGTGGGACAGGAAAAGTGGAGAGGGTTGGGGAACAGGTGGAGGTTGCGCCATTTATAGTGTAATATGGAATTAATATAAATATAGATAATATAGATCATGGTCAATTGTAACTATCTAATGATAGAGTCTTAATTAGTTGTCTTTGAGGGGGAAGTGAAGATGTGTGTACTTTGTACCATATATATGTTATCCATTCTTAACTCATGGATTTGTTTCTTGCCCCCCTCTTTGATCTAGTAAGAGGTTTAGTCTTTGGTTGAATGGTTCAAAGCTTTTCTTTTCCCCTTTTTTGAATGTTTTTCTGCTTTATGGTGTATCATGTGGGAGTTTGGAAATTTCAGAAAGGCATGAACTTCATGATCGGATCAGCATGGAACAGTTTCTTTATGTGAAAGGGTGCAACTGCAATGATCTCAATGATGTGTGCTTTTGGGTAAAGGAAAGTTCGTACAGAACTTCTTGGCTCAGCCATTTGTCTCCATATTTTTGTGGGGAAACTGGGAAAGGCTAGTCACTTACAGAGAGGGATATCTGTGGTAGAATAATTTTCTATACTCATTCTCCCTTACCAGTTATAGTATCTTGTGTGCTGTCGAAAAGACTCGCCTGACGTTGCTCTATTTGGTTCGATAATAATAGACTTCGAAGATACCAAGACAGCTTGGAATTTTGTGGTTCAACGGTGTACCAGAGCTTGTCGCTTTAGTTTCAAGTCTAAGCCGTTTTGACCTGATTTTTAAGCAGCTACTTTTCAGTAATTCCATTGGTAGAACTGAGCATTTGGGCAGCAGCTTTAAAGATTTGGAAATAATAAGCTTTACGTGAAGAATGTCCGCTTTTAGAAAGTAGTTTCCTGTGGTTTCTAACTTCAATCCAAAGGCTTTAAAGCTGGGTGCTTAAATTATTAATGCTTTTCAGTTTGCTTTCTTGGCCTGCCTCTGGTTGCTAGCGATGCATTTACTCGAAAACTTCTTTGGTACGAGATTGGATATTGAGCAGTCATTTATTTTTCTTCTCCGTTTTGCAGCCAGAATTTTTTATTCAGGCTATACTTAGTAGACGGAATGGAGCCTTAAAATTGAAATTTGACATTTTAATTTTAATTATTTTGTTGGTTGTATATATTAGAATTAGAATTATAATTTTAAATTTAATTTTATAAAATTAAAAATAATTAATTTATATTATTCTTAATTCTTAGTTTAAATTTTAAAATTTTTAATTCTAATCACTAATATTTTTTATTTTTTGAATATTAAAAAGTAAAAATTAAAAACTATTCAATAATCATTGTCGCTCAAGATACCAACATACTCTAGCAATGTCGTTGTCAGTGTGTGTACCACATTGTCTACCACACCTCTGACTTGGTAGCTTTTAACGACCTTTAATTATTGTCGTCGTCGCGTGTACAATAGTTAAATTGTTGTGCTTCTTCTGATCACTGTTCTCGACTTCTTACAATTACTTTTGTCATCGTCAATGGCGTCATTTAATTTGACATCTAATGAGACCATTGTAATTTAAATTTAAATTTATTTATTATAACTTTCTAAAATCTTCATAAATTATTCAAATAATAAAATTTCAGTTCAGTTCAAAGTTACAATTTTAAAGTCTCAATTCTTAATTGTCCCAAACATAAAAATTAAGATTCTTGTCAGTTCTAATTCTAATAAAAATATAATTAAAATTAGAATTCTAAACTATAATTCTAATTCTGTTATCCAAACAGATCCTTAAAGAATTTGACTTTGAGCAGCTTGTGATTTTTTATACTAGTATAGAACTCGAACGTTATACGGAGCATAAAAAATATAACATTATAAAATTATAATTAAATAATTATTGAAAATTATTATTTATATATATAAGAATTATAATTATCAAATATTATTTATCTGTATTTTTAATATAAAATATAGGAGATTATTTTATAGTAAAATATTATGTTTGAATGAGAAATATTTACTTAAAAAGTACATGTATGACTACAAAAAAAAGAATTTTACATGAATATAATTACAAATTTAATATCTTGATTATGATAAAATATTAATGTGTACTCTTATACATGATAACAAAATATAATTAGTAAATAATTAAATATTTTATATGATACATAAAATAACTTGAACTTCCTATAAGCTTCAAAATAAGTTTAATGATACATGTCCTTTTGTTAAATTATAGAATGATCAATAGTAAGATAAAGAAATTTAAAAGAATTAATGACTTTTTTTTTTGAAAATTTGAATTTATTTTAGTATTATTTAAATTAATTATTTTTATGATAATTATAAAACTATTTAAAAAAGTTAATAAATTTCATTTATTTAAATATTAATAAAATAATAATATTACATAAATTAACTAAAATTATTTTTTGTGTATATTATACATCTAATTATAATTTTGTATATAAGAAATAATACAAAAATTATATTACATAACTGCATTAAGTAATTGTATGTGATTATGCAAACATAAATGTAATTTAATATGATTGTAATTTAATTTGACTCAAATGTTATCTTTCAAGTTAAACCAAATCAACTAATATTAACATAAATTTTATTTGAATAAAAAAAATAATATAAGAACATAATTATATATAATTTTATGTCCTACATAAAGATTATATATATCTTATGCTAATTTAAAATTTCAAATAGTTACTCATTTGAATCATATAAAGATTATGAATATGATAAATTTATACACAAATTTGTGATTATATGTAAAAGCACATTTAAGAACAAAGAAATTAAATATACTTTTATATGCATCTCACTGCAATTCAATTTCATTTCTTTTCATCATGTCGTTTATGATTGCTTTGAATGTTGAATTATTTAAAATTTATAAAGACAATTTTTTTCTTATTACTTTTACCAAAGATAGAACATTCACATAATGTGATATATATTTATTTTTTTATAACATATTCTGACAATATTTTCAATACCAAATCATGTTGTCCATCAGATAGTAATAATTCTTTTAATTACTTACAGTAAGAATGTACTAATAAACAAATTATAAAACTTGAGCATAATTAAATGTATAATTATATCTAAATGTTCATTCTCAAAATTTCTATGTGATATTTTTCAACATTTTTTCTCTTTTTAAGTGGCACTTGTTGGTGTTAACTTTCAACACAAACTAATATTTAATATACATGCAAAAATTAATCACAAAATTAATGTTTAACATGCATTCATATAATCATAAACTAATTATAAATTAATATTTGACATGCATACATAAATTAAGGTTTAACATATACTTTTATTAATTATATTTATTGCATAAATATATTTAAGTGACACTTGTCAATATTTACTCTTTTTCTAAATTATTTTTACTTTCTCATTATACTTTTATTAATTGTTATTCAATTATCATTTTAAGTAACACTTGTGAATATTTTCTCTCTTCGTAAATAACATTTTTCAAAATATCTTCTCTTAGTCTTAACTTTTATCTCTCCATATCTATTCTATAGATAGATAGATCGTATCCCCCCCCCCCCCTTTTTGCCGTTACCCGGTTCTTTTTGTAAGATATTCAGAAGTCCGACTTATTTTTATGGTATTGAGCAGCTTATATATATATATATATATATATATATATATATATATATATATATATATATATTCTTGTAAAATTTACCGTTAGATTGAAAATTTATATCATGTAAATTATTTGTGTCAAATTTTGAAAAAAATAAATATCAATAAAAATATAATCAAATTGTTCATATTTTCATATATTTTAATAGTTTATATTACGTTAATTTTAATGTATATCAATGAGTCACGAAACAATTTTGGATTAATGTAAAACTTTATAAATATGATTTACATGATATAAACCTTCAATCTAACGGTGAATTTTACAAGAAAATTATTCAATAAAAAGTTATTGAATGGTGTAAGAGTGATCAAATCTTACACCGATGTAAGTTGATCCCTCCCCTATATATATATATATATATATATATATATATATATATATATATATGAGATTTCCTTACACCAAATATAAGTCTTGACACATTTACATTACATAATAATTTTGTGTAGAATATGAATTTAACCAATCCAACCGTTGAATTGAAAGTTCTCATAAGATAGATTAATCCCATAAAATTTCTTACAATTAAAAAATGATTTGATACTTCATTGCATTACAATATTTTAACATAGAATATAATTTTAAAATATAAGTAAATTGTCTATTATTAGATTAGACAACTATATATGTCTGATTTATTTAAAATTTGATATGCATGATCATTCAGATAATAACATATGATTCAACAGTTGGATTAGTTAAATTCACATTTTACAAAAAATCATTGAATAGTATAAGTATGTTAAGACTTACACTTAGTGTAAGTAAATCCCTATATATATATATATATATATATATATATATATTAAGCAATTTAACTTTTTTTTATTAACTACCTTAATTTACCTTAATTAATCTTTTGAACCGAACAACTTGTCACAATTCCTAAGAGTTAGGCATTTAACTCCTATTTAACTTTCTTTTTTATCATGGGTAATGAGAGGCTTAATCCTCGTTTGACTATTGCGAGGCTCAACTTTCTATTATTGAATATTTGATATGCCAATTTTTTTGGATTTTAGATATCCTGGCACCAACTTTCTCTTTTGAGTATTAAGAAGTCCATTAACAAAAGAGAAGAAAACTTTATCTGGAGAGGTCCTAGGTGGCCTAACTTGGAGCGAGTGTTCAATAGTTTAGAGAGCCCTTTGCAACTTCCATGGGAGGACTAAAAAGTTTTAAAAAAATCTCCATGGGTAAAATTAAATGCTTATTAATTTTGCTATATTTTTTTCATACGAAAAGATAAGCACAAAGGGATACCGTTAGCATCAAATTTTGTATGGGGTTTTACAAAAATGAAAAATATTTGTTTCTTTTTAGAATATCACTTGTTGAATTTTACATCATTTTTGAATTAAATTATCATATTACTAATTTTAAATCAATATAAACAAAAAGGGTGAAAAAAATATAAAAAATAAAGGATATAAAGCCCAAATAGCTTCAACTTGTTGTAGCCATTACTAATTTTAAATCAATATTAACAAAAAATAGAGGTGAAAAAAAAAAGAGAGAGGAAAGGATATAAAGCCCAAATAGTTTCAACTTGTTGTAGCCAACCCAATGTGGCCTCGAGCCTATCTCTCCTTCTGGACCCTGAAATTAGCAAGGCCCAGTAAACCGTGGTTCTACAGTTCAAAAAATGCACCCTCAAACTATGTACCTTGCTCCACCTTGTGCCGAGTGACATACATATTGTCCTCACTCTCTCTAATCCCTACACAGCACTGTGCACCTTGGCCCTAAATAGATACCCCAAACTCCACATAAATAGAATAAATTTAAATTTTCAGGTATGAGCATACTAACTCAAAACAATTTGATTTAGTCATTATAAGTCAGCTGGTACTTCTAGTTGCCATTGATGGGCTGCTTGCGATCTTATATCTTCCTAATGAAATTACATGATTGAGTTTTAGTAACTTGGAAACATTTGGAATGAGTTCATGGACAAATTTGTTTAAGTGGGACTTCCAGTAACTTAGACAATCTGCAATCAATTCCTATACAACCTTGTTATGTGGTACATGAAATATGTCCCAAGTTTCCTGTAGTTATGAATCCATTGAGCGGAAGAAAAAAACCAATTGGATACCTATTATCAAACCAACTTTGCTTCTACTTATTGCATTATAGAGCATGGCTTCTGCTATTGCTATTGTACAAGTCACCAAATGGAGCTGGATCTAGCATAGCATACAAGTTTCGCGTGTAGAGGTAGTTGCCTTGTTTCAGTCTTCAAACTTTATTAAATCCAAAGCACCTTATCTCTTTTGGCTGACATTGTTGCAGCTCATTTTAACTTCGGTTATTTATCCTAAAACCAAATACAAAGGAACGAATCAAATGTCCTTCAGTCCTTGGGTAGCTTTTGTAACTTTCTTTTGAGTAGGACTCTGTTTACTCCATTCTCACTTGATCAACAACCTTATTTTTTAATATTGAGGCAGTACAAGTATTGGCTGCCCTGCCCCACACTCGTTTAGGTCCAATTTTCTGCCATTTGATGTTTTTTATTCCAAATTTGGTGGCTCAGCTTTTAATTATTGTAAAGATGAGGATGACAACTATGTATCAACCAATTAAAAGCTTAATTTAACTATCTTTAAACAATTATTATGGATGCCCATTCACAATGAAAAATTGCATATTGAACCTGTTTATTGAAATATTGAGGCAAAATTGTCACAACTGGCAAATGATTTTGGTCTTTATAAATGATTTTGTAGCCAATAAATAATGTCAACTTGTTCCCAAGAGAACTAAGTCAATAATATTACGCGAAAAATCTTGCACAAAATGTACATTCTTGTCCACAGATACTTTTTACATTGAAAATAAAAGACATTTCTGGGAAAATTTCAGTCCAATTCTTTAAATAAAATTTCCGCAGAGTAAACTTTTTCTTTTTCGTTGCCTATCTTTCAACCACTTTATTAAAGTCCCATGTTAGAAAATACAAATTAATTCTATTATTGGAACATATCATTATCATCATCCGTCACGTTCTCTTAGTTTAGGCAACAGCTGGCTGGAAGTTTGAGTAAAATAAATAAACAAAAACCCACAAGTTTGTTTTTGTTATGATAAATTCTACTAATTTTGGATTTACCCAAATTAAAATATATGTTTTTGGTTTTATTGAAAAAATATCAACCTCAAGGATACATAATATCATTTTTTTTGTTTGAACTACGGATATTTTTATACTTTTTATATTTATTAAATAAAAGGTTAATCTTGTTCGAATTTAAAAGTATGATAGTTATGAACTTTCTCAATAATAACGACTCTATAAATTAATTTTTGGCCTAATACCTAAGATTAAAATTACTTACCATTTTAATTAATCGTTTATAGGTGGATACATAATTCCAATAGTTCTCCCTCAAGCAGTTAAATGTCTAGTTACGGTGAACATCAACAACATTAAAAAGCATTAGTACATCATCTTTAATTAAAAGTAAATTTGTCTAGATTCTCAAGTTATCATTACACACCAAACTAGCATATTCTTAAGCAACTTATTGAGTCGTTTTATACATGTTAAAACATTGATACTCAAAAAAAGGCACCCAAAAAATGATGCAAAAGAAAATTTATTATATCTTGAAACATCTACAGCAGGTGGGGAGTGGGGACTAAGAGCGTCGGTGGATGCCCAGCCAGTTTGGTTTTTCCTGAAAGAGTGAAAGTGCCAGCTTCTTTAAGGATGCAAAACTCTCGTCTTTTCTTCTCCCTAATTACAAGCATCCAATCTATGATGGGGTCCATGTCCTACCCAATACCAACCTGGCATTATTTGTCAGCACACAAGAATACAGCAAACCATACATTTTATAAACATACATACATAGCAGTCTCCTCTCCCTCTCCCTGCTAGAGCTGGTGCTTGCCTTTCTAAAATTGTCACCTGAATCCTCCTCTCTAGTCTCTATTCTACTCTCTACACTCTTAGTCCTCCAAATCCAAAATGAAGCAAGCACCACTGGTCACTACCACTCTTGTGTTCTGCCTCATAATACTTCTCTCCTCCACTGCTAATGGATACAATATCACCCGCATACTTGCCGACCACCCTGGGTTCTCCACCTTTAACCACTACCTCTCTGCCACCCACCTCGCAGGCGAGATCAATCGCCGCCAGACAATCACGGTCCTTGCCATTGACAATGCCGCCATGTCATCTCTCCTGGACAAGCACCTCTCTATCTACACACTAAAAAATGTCCTCTCCCTCCATGTATTAGTGGATTACTTTGGCACCAAAAAACTTCACCAGATTACAAATGGAACCACTTTGGTTTCCTCTATGTTTCAGGCAACGGGGGATGCTGCTGGCACTTCAGGTTACGTGAACATCACCAACCTTAAAGGGGGGAAAGTGGGGTTTGGCGCAGAAGACAACGATGGCCAGCTTCATTCATTCTATGTGAAACCTGTTCAAGAAATTCCATACAAAATCTCTGTTCTGCAAATCAGTCAAGCCTTGAGTTCCGCTGACGCCGAAGCACCAACTTCTGCCCCAAGCCAAATCAACCTAATATCAATCATGTCCAAACAAGGTTGCAAAGCCTTTGCAGACTTGTTGAGGGCTTCCAAAGCTCTCCCTACGTTTGAGGAAAACGTGGATGGTGGGTTAACCGTGTTTTGCCCAACTGACAACGCTGTCAACGGTTTCCTGCCCAAGTACAAGAATCTGACGGATGCTCAGAAAGTGTCATTGCTGTTATATCATGGTACTCCTGTTTACGAGTCCTTACAAATGTTGAAATCCAATAATGGGGTTACGAACACTTTGGCTACTGAAGGAGCCAACAAGTACGATTTTACAGTGCAAAATGATGGGGAAGATGTGAATCTAGAAACCAAAGTTGTCACAGCAAACATAGTAGGGACATTGATAGACCAAGACCCTTTTGTGGCCTATAAGATTAACAAGGTGTTGTTGCCCAGAGAGTTGTTTAAGGCAACCCCAGCACCTGCAGAGTCTCCTAAGCCAGCCAAGAATAAGAAGAAGGGGAAGGCAGATTCATCGGATGCACCTGCAGAAGCAGATGGCCCCGCGGCAGAAGCAGATGACCAGAAGGCTGCTGATGATAATGGGGCAAGTGGATTAAACGGATTCATGATGGTCTTCTTGAGTTTGTTTATGGGGCTTTTGGTTCTATAATTGCATTTCATTTAATTTGCATACCAACTCAGTGTCGGTAGTATACAGCTATGGTCAATGTTCATGTGAGAGATTCTTTTCTTTTCTTTGATATTATTTGTGAATGAAATAAAACAGTGACATCATGTTTGAGGCACTGTCCCTTTTTTTTTTTTTCTTTTTTCCCTTACATGTTTATATTTATTAATTGTTTGTTTTCTAATTGGTCTTTTTCTGTGTCGGTTAGATCCAGTTTGTTTGTTGCTATAGCTGCCAGCTAGGATGTATGCATATAAACAATTTTAAATTGATTAGATGTTTAATGGCTTTTTCTGTTACACACGATTATATGATAAACAGATCAAGGTGCACCATGAGATTCTACTATCTTCATAACAACATCTGTCATGATTTTTTATTCTTCTTCTAATTTAAATCTTGAAGTTTGAAACTGCTCGTCTTATTTTTAATGTTTTTATTTCCACGATCAATTTGTTCATATAATGAATATTTTTCTTTGACTCACTGAATATATTTTTATTTTTTTTAATACATAAGTATAGATTATATAGCTGGAGTTATTTTTCTTCATTTATCAAAATTCCCTTATTTCCTTTTATTTTTTTAACTGCATTTTCCTTTAATTGAATGATATAATTTAATAAATATGGCCACCTATCAAACCTATATCGTTTCCTAATATGGTAACTAGGGTATAATGTAAATTTATTTTTCTTGTATGAAAAATGAAACTTAAAAAAGCAAAATCTGGGTCCATCTATGGGTATAAAAAAACCAGAATCAATTTCAACAATTTTTTTTAAT
This sequence comes from Styphnolobium japonicum, assembly GCA_023212625.1. Taxonomy (NCBI): domain Eukaryota; kingdom Viridiplantae; phylum Streptophyta; class Magnoliopsida; order Fabales; family Fabaceae; genus Styphnolobium; species Styphnolobium japonicum. The sequence goes on from JALBWW010000006.1 coordinate 615,572, forward strand.
GAAAATTGCAATGCTACTCTTTTAACCATGCGGTGCTTGCTTTGCTATAACCAAAACACATTATCTCACTAAAATTCTCAATGAGTAGGTAAGTAGTAGTGAAAACCGTGCTCCTCATTGGCAAGGGAAGAAAATGAGAGGAGGAATTCTTGCTTAGATACTGACTTACCACGTCAGCAATACACACATCCAATGAAAGAATGACAACACATTCTTGAGTCCCACAATAAGATGTGGTTTTTGTACCAAAAAAAAAAAGATGTGGCTTTAGCAGCGAATCTTATCTCACTTCACTGCCCGGACCACAGCTTCAGATCGGTTCCATTTTCATGGAGGTACCAGTTCCACCCACCGCTGCCGCCGCGAACCATGTGGTGGTTGTTCCGTACCCAGGAAGAGGCCACATCAACCCCATGATGAACCTCTGCAAGCTGCTGGTGTCTAAAAACACTGATATCCTCGTCACCTTCGTTGTCACTGAAGAATGGCTCGGGTTCATCGGCTCTGAACCCAAACCAGATAACATCTGATTTGGTTCCATCCCCAACGTTATGCCCGAGCTAGGTCCATCAGCAAACGACTTCCCTGGCCTTCGTTGAAGCTGTTATGACGAAGATGGAAGCGCCGCTCGAGAAGCTACTTCATGGGCTTGTGCCGCCGCCCACAATCATCGTATACGATGCTTTCCTCTTCTGGGTGGTCGGTGTCGGTAACCGGAGGAATATTCCGGTGGCGTCGTTCTGGACAACATCGGCGTCGGAGTTATGGGTGCAATATTCGCCACTAAGGCCACGTTTTATTGTGGGACCTAAATGAATGTGTTGTCATTTTCTCATTGGATGTGTGTATTGCTGACGTGGTAAGTCAGTATCTAAGCAAGAATTCCTCAAATGAGAGTACAAACTGTGCTTCTGCTATATCAACTATATACCGAGCGAGGCTTCTACAGTTCTACATCAATCTGGTTTTAGACCATAAATCTTTTACTTCACTCTGCATAACAGCATAAGATACTTGTGCTAAGCAGGCACTAGAGAATTTTACATATACAACGGATATTATATCTTAAAACCTCAATTCTCCAAAAAGGTTTTATATATATGAGAATGTTGTTTAGAATAATTTCATATATTTTATTTTCGTTTTTGAAAAAACACTCTTCACAAAAAATAATCACACTTTTTGTTGATAATTTTATTTTAGAGAGAGTTTATTTCGTTAAAAAATTTAAGATAATAAAAATATCAACGCAATAATCACTCTTTACAAAAGAATAATCATACTTTTTTTTATAGTTATTATATTGTGAAGAGTAATTATTTCAAGGATAGTTTTAGGGGGAAAATAGCTTATCAAATCAAACACCAAACTGAAATACGATGTCTGATTTAGCACCTAACTATAATTTTACCTAGATATATCTAGGTTCTAATTACAATAGAATAATTTTATATCTTTCTAATTTAATAATTCTCTTAATTACTTAACAAAAGTATTAAATATTTTTTAAATTTCTAAAATATTAAACAATGCAACTTACTTATGTGTGTGGGTGGGTGGGTGAGTGTGGGTGTGTGTGTGTGTGTGTGTGTGCACATCACATTTTAAAAGAATACCTGGTATACAATCAGTTTCAAGAGTAACTTCACCGAAAGACTTGGAAAGAAAATACTAGTGTTTCATTATGAGGCCGGAATAGGGATCATAACAGAATGGATAAGAAATTACTTCTTATGGACTAATTAACAATGATTCAACTAATCATTATTACTTATTAGGTTCATAACTAAGGTTTTGTTTTGGGAGTTTTAAAAGGGATGGAATTGATGGAGTGATTTAGAATGCGATGGAGTGTAAAGGTAAAATAATACACTATATACTGTTTTTAAGTTTTAATGAGAGACTCTTCTCTATTATTTGAAAGTCACAATAATAATTAATAGATTTAAATGAATTATAAATTTAACTTTCAAAACTACCATTTTAATTTTTATTACCCACTCCATTGTTTAGACTTTAGAGTGCAGATGATTAAAATCATAAATGATAATCTAAAAAAGGAAGTGTTTCTTTTCAAACTCCCAAATTAAAAGGCATGCATATTTGGGAGTTTAAATGGTAATGAGTATTTTAAATTTCCCTCCTTAACCATTACACTTTATTATTTAAAAATCTTGATCCCATATAATAGGTTGAGCTCCTTTTACTAGGGGTGTTCATAACCGAACCAAACCGATCAAAACCGAAAAAACCGAACCGAAAAACTGAAAACCGAACAAAACCGATTAATTTTGGTTTTGTTTGGTTTTGTTTTATGAAAACCGATTGGTTTGGTTCGGTTTTCGGTTTTCATTTATGAAACCGAACCAAACCAAACCAAACCGAATTCATATAATTATCTATATATTTTTTATAATTTACATACTTATAAATGATTATATTTAAAATTTTGGTTGTTTCTATAAATATTTTAGGCCTATTTATTGTTTATAATTATGTAATGATGTTTTTATTAAGATTTTATATCAACTTTTTTTTAATTGGTCCATAACAAGAACAAAATGATGATGTGTCTGAATTTTTTTAAGAAAAAAATGTTTAGTGAAAAATCGATTGGACCGAACCGAACCAAACCGATTGTAATTGGTTCGGTTCGATTCGGTTCTCCAATTTTAAAAAAATCGATTGGTTCTTAATATAGAAAAATCGATTGGTTTGATTCGGATGACTTTTCCCCCCAAAACCGAACCAATCCAAACCGTGAACACCCCTACCTTTTACCACTTCATCGCATTACTTGCAACTCCACTCCACTCCATAGCATAAATCTCCCCAACGGATATTGTGCTTTGCAGCAAGATAGTGGACTCCAGTTGCTCCTCCACTACCACGTGTAAAGCTCCGGCACAACTTTCTCCTCTTCATGACTGTGTATCATGACCAAAGGGCTTCTCCACTATGAGCCTTGTCCACCCATATTTTGAAGCACAGTTTTTGATGCATCTTGTAACATCCACACATAAGCTAGAAGGTATTGCCAAGTAGAATAGCCTATTTAAGATTCTTCCAGCCTGAATTATCCTTACATCAATTTGGCAGCTAAACAATGCCCTAAGAATCCATACCCAAAATATAAATGATATGCATGTTGTGCACCATCTTTTCACCTTGAGAACACTTCTTTTTCCTATACTTCTATTTTCCTCAGTTAACAAAGTATATCCATGCATTTGTCCTTTTTTTCTCCTGTTCCTCGTCATGCAAATCTGTCGACATCTTAATTGCTCTGATATCTATTACTTCAATGTATGCACATAAAATTCTGGTCTTTTCTATACATTATCCAAAAATGATTAAATTGCCAGAGATAAGCCAAAAATGAACTAAATTACTTTTTTTTTATTCACAAAAGTTTAAGTGAGGAGAAGACTCATCCTCAGTTCAAGGCTAGAGTAAACCACCAATCTTAGCGAAAATTGTCTACCAACGGATATACCCTGAATTCAAATCCAAATCATGGCTAATATGAACAGAAAATTCGATCAAGTGAGCGTTAACACCCGTTGAAATTACTATAGTTATATGTATTCAGATGGCATGAAAATCTAAATTGAAAAATAAAAGAGACTAAAATGTCTAACCGTAGGAATGTTACCTCTTTCTCTTCAGCTTGCAGTTCAATTCTAAAAAGTGCTCCTCAGAACTATACTGACCAGAATATAAAACAGCATTTCAGGAACTTAGACATGTCGTCATTACAGACTTACAGTTGTCCCTGCAATGCTCAGAAGATAAATAAGTAAGAAATTGCGAAACAATCAACAGAAATACATTATGCATGAGTAAGGGGGATGAAAAGGACCTCCTATCAACTCTGCAGGTAAGAGTTTTACTAATCATATATCTTAGCTCCAGGTCAGTCATTATAGTACGTGCATAGCCAAAGATTATAAAATTCTGCAAATAACAACATAATCAGCAATGACCGCTAATGATTGGAAGTACTTTCTATATTTATTTTAGAAAATTATAAGAATAAATTAATAATAAGAAATGGTACTCCATTCATAAAAGAGCGCAAATAGAGCAGGGAAGCTATTTTTCCTTGCAAGATTTCCCTAGCCCCTACAACAACAATGGCTAGTGCAGAGTCCGCTTTCTCTGTATCCATGTATTGAATGTAACCTTTAGCTCATTAGCTGAAATCCTCATCAGTTGTGTGTCTAGGAGATTAGTAGCTGATGTACCTACAACATATTAGTACTTTTAGTTCAACAGTATGAAACTAATAATAAAGTAGTCAATTCAAATAAGCCAAGAATTTGACAAGTTCATTACAGAATTTTAGCAAAGAACGTTTAAGTATAAATAGTTTTTACTAGAAGAAAAGGGACCGACGTCCAATGTGGTACAGAGGGTGAAGACTTCTGAGCAGGGGAAAAATTCTTCTTTTCGCCCTCAAGATTACAATTTGTGAAACTAAAAACTGTGCCAGTACACAAAGAAGCTGGAAATATAAAACAAAGCAATCAGCATCAGAACCTAAAGTATGCTATATAATTATGCTTAGATTATAAAAACAAAAATAAAAATAAAAAAGCCCCCATCTTTTTCTTTTAACAATAAATTACGGAATTTTTAACCTCAAAAGGATAACAGTTTGTTCATTAAAAATATGCCTTATCAGAAACATTCTTTCGAACTCATGGTTTTCATCCACAAAAGGAAGATTAACAGAAGGTTTCAGAAACCGAAATGATAAGACCATTACAGAACGCAGAGATTTATGTTACTTGAATCATAAGAACCAACCATTCTGCACAGGAACAGCAGCATATGGATAGCTTGTAGCTCAAGAAACTTGTTGGAACGAGTTCTCCAATTGCTCTCGCGAACCCAAGCGCCGAATAAGCTTCTTCGCGGGCCAATGTCAGCTTTATGACCCAGTGAAGAAGAACAAAAACCAGGACTAAGCTCTATAGCCATGCAATATTGCAGGAACAGAAGACCACTTTTAAAGGGTTTTGATAGAATGAGAAAGAAAACGTCTCCAAGAATTGCCAACGGGAATTTTGAGCTATAGTTGCACTTGCATCCACCAACAATGTGTTTCCGTTTTATCAGTCTCTGTTAATTGAACCACTTCGTATGTAGTGACTCAGATTTGTATCCGCAGCTTCGAAATCCGGAAAGTCCATGACTTTCCAGTGAGATAACAACCCAGGAGCTGAACTAACCCCTTTTATAGTTCTGAGTTTCCACTCTCTGAATCTCAGATTTTCGGATGATTTTGAACGTTGACACCGTACAGTACAGAAGGAAAAGTTACTCATTCTAACAAAATTGATTCCTTGTGAGTATGAAAAACAATTACAATGTCGGGACATGACACAAGTCTTAGCATTAAATTCGTGTTACACTTGTAGCTTTGATTATTGACTTCATTGATTCGTTTCCACAGTACCTATTTGTGGATTGCTTTGTCATTGAAGGTTATATTAATATATTCACCTAAAAAAATGTTATAACTAATATTGGTTGTTTAAACTAAAATGAGAGTTGCTCTTTCGGTCCCCTTTAAAATACATCCCCTTTAAAATAATGGTCAATATTCAACATCATAACGTTTCTGGACCGTAAATATGCGGCAAAACCTATTTGGCATTATCTCTCGCACAACATATGCAAAAGAATACAGTAACAATTTTGACGCATCTCTCTACTCATTCCAGTGTTCCACTATTCTAAAACCAATTTCTAGCCAACTATAAGTTAAGTACAATACTAGAAGAATTTCACTATGGAAAGAAATTACAACACCTCTCTCTAAATATTAGGAGAGAACAACCTCACAAAGAATATAAAAAAATATATAAGAGAGGAAGAGAAGATTTTGGGATGAGTACACCCTTCTCCCTAAGCCTCATTTTATAAGCTCCATGAAGAGTAATGAAGGGTAAGCCTACCAATGTGGGACTTACTTCTAACAATTCTCCCACTTGAAGATTTGATTGAGTCAATCATATCTTCACACTACTTTTTCTATCTTACCATTCAATGTTGCTTACGTTTCTGATAGGTCATAGGAGAATCGACACCAAATAAACTTGTCAGCATTGATCAACTTTGTCATAACATCTGCTAGGTTGTCTTTGGTGTGAATCTTCTGCATATTCACACTTCCTTGTTCTACTACTTCTCGAATGAAGTGATACTGGATACCTATGTGCTTTGTCTTGGAATGAAAGGTTGGATTCCTTGCAATGTGCAAGGCATTCTGACTGTCACAATACACAGTAGTTCTCTCCTGCTTGTGCTTGAGTTCCTCCATTAACTTTTGTATCCATATAGCTTCCTTGCAAGCTTGGGTAGCTGCCATGTACTCAGCTTCTGTAGTAGACAAAGCTACAACAGTCTGTAACTTAGATAACCACTATCACGCCTCCTGCAAGTGTAAACACATAGCCAGTAGTAGATTTTCTTTTATCAAGATCACCTGCAAAATCTGAATCAACATAACCCCTGACAACAAATTCTGATCCTCCAAAACATAATGCAACATTTGAGGTTCCTTTAATGTATCTAAGGATCCTCTTAACACATTCAAATGCTCTCTACCAGGATTTGTCATAAACCGACTTACCACTCCCACTGCTTGTGCAATGTCTGGCCTTGTACATATCATAGCATACATAAAGCTTTCCACCGCTGATGCATACGGTACTCGAGACATTTCCATCCTCTCCGCTTCACTGCTAAGACTAATACCTGAGGATAATTTACAATTGACAGGAACTGAGGTAAATATTAGCTTACAGTCTTGCATGTTGAAGCGTTGCAAGACCTTCCTTAAAGAATTCTTCTGAGAAAGCCAAATCTTCCTATCTTTTCTGTCTCGGTTTATTTGCATCCATAAAATCTTGTTTGCGGGTCTCAAATCCTTCATATCAAACTCCCTAGCCAACTGTGCCTTCAATTCTTGGATACGATCTTTGTTGGGGCCTACCACCAACATGTCATCCACATACAACAGCAAAATGATGAAATCATTATCATCAAACCTCTTGTAGACGCATAATGGTCAACTCACCGTTTGTATTCAAGGCTAATTATGAAGGAATCAAATCTCTTGTACTAACATCTGGGCGCCTGCTTTAGACCGTACAGAGATTTGGTCAACCTGCAAATCAAGTTTTCTTTTCCTTGTTCTTTAAAACATTCTGGTTGGAGCATATAAATTTATTCTTCAAGCTCTCCATGAACGAAAGCCGTCTTTACATCTAGCTGCTCAAGATGTAAATCAAATGCAACACTCATTGCTAACACTACTCTGATAGTAGTAAGTCGAACCACTGGAGAAAATATCTCATTGAAATCAATGCCTTCTTTCTGAGCATATCCTTTTACCACCAATCTAGCACGGTATCGTTCTACTTGATCATTACTATCCCGCTTGATCTTGTAGACCCATTTGTTACCAATGGCTTTTCTGCCATGTGGTAATTTTACCAGTTCCCATGTCTTGTTTTTGTGAAGAGCTCCAATTTCTTCCTGCATTGCTGTTATCCACAAAGAAGCATCCGAGCTACTAGTAGCTTTATGAAAAGTTAATGGCTCTCCATCCTCTGTTAAAAGACAGTATGCAACATTGCTCTCCGTAACATATTCCGTGTGCCAATTTGGCGGCCTTCTCTCGCGAGTTGATCGTCGAACTTCTACAGCCTCGGACTCAACTGGTTCTGGTTCCTCATACTCTGATTCTGCTTCAGAAGAATCATCTTCTCTAAAATTTCTCTCCATCTGCACTGTAGCAGTCTCTTTTAAAGTGCTGTCATTTGTTTGCTCACTTTGCAGTTCATTTTCTGCAAAAACTATATCTCTACTAACAACAACCTTACAGACAGTGGGATCCCACAAGAGATACCCCTTAACACCGTAGCATAACCCAAGAATATACATTTCCTGGATTTTGGATCCAACTTTGTTCTTTCTTGAGAGTTGTACATCACGTACATAGGACATCCAAATACATGTAGAGAAGAATAATCAGCTGGCTTTCCATTCCACATCTCCATAGGTGTCTTCAAACCAATCGCCGTTGATGGTGATCGATTTATCACATAGCAAGCGGTTTTGACTGTTTCTGCCCAAAAAGATTTGGCTACTCCCGTTGTTCTCAGCATGGCTCTTGTTCTTTCTAGGAGAGTTCTATTCATCCGCTCTGCTACACCATTCTGCTGAGGCGTATGTGCAACCGTGAATTGTCTCGTAATACCCTATTGTTTGCAAAATTTCAGAAAATTGCCATCTACATATTCTCCTCCATTATCTGTCCTTAAGCACTTGATTCTTTTTCCAGTTTCAAGCTCTACTTGTGCTTTGAACTCCTTGAATATTGGAAACACATCTGACTTCTTCTTGATTGGGTACACATATAATCTCCTGTAATAGTCATCAATGAATGATACAAAATATTTTGCTCCACCCAGGGATATTTCTGGTGACTCCCACACATCAGAATGGATCAAGTCCAGTATGTGTTTGCTTCTAGTAGTTACTTTAGCAAACTTCAATCTTTGCTACTTGCTTATCACATAGTGCTCACAGAAGGGTAAATTGACCATCTTGAGCCCGGGCAAGAGATTGCGTTCCGCAAGGACTTTCAAGCCTCGCTCTGACATATACGGCCCAATCGCATGATGTGCCACATCATCGTTGTTTCTTCTTCGGCCGCCGCAATCGATGCATCCGCTCTAACGTCTCTCCCAAAAGCATGTATAGTTTGCTTGTGATCTTCTCTGCTTTCATCACCACAAGGTTGCTTTTCACTACTTTCAAGATTCCACCTTCAGTGTGAATCTTGCACCCGAGGTCATCCAATTGCCCAATGGACAATAAGTTCTTCTTCAAGCCCTTCACATGTCGTACCCATTGAATTTTGCAAACAGTACCATCATGCAATTTTAATCTGATAGTACCGACTCCAGCAATTTCTAAGGCGTGATCATTTCCCATGAACTCAGATCCTTCCGAAATATGTTCATAAGTGCAAAACCAATCTCGGTGTGGAGTCATGTGCCATGTTGCACCTAAATCAATTATCCAGACATCATTGAGTTTCTTTCCGCCTTTAGAACTGGTCGCTGCTTCACTATACAAGATTTCTCCATAATCTGAGGTACTTGCAACACAACTTGGGAGGTTGATGTTTTAGAATTCTTTTCTCCACCCTTCTTATTATGCCAACATTCCTTTTTCGAGTATCCTCTCATGCCACAATTGTAGCATTTAAGATTCTTCCTTCTTCGAGATTTTGATCTACCATGATTTTGACTCCCACTGCAGCCACGTTCCGTTGATCTGCCTCTCATCATCGTCAAAGTCTCTGCTTGCTTTGAACTTTTTAATATTTCCTCCTTATTCTTTCGTCTGGATTCTTCTTCAAGAATAGCACCGGCAACATCATCAAAGTGAAGAGAGTCACCAACATTGTTAATTGTGATGTTGATGATGAGTTGATCATATGAATCTGGTAAACTCTGAAGTAGAAGTTCCGCACATTCATTTTCCGCTATTTTGAAATTTGTAGCTGTGAGTTTAGCAAATATACGTCAGAGTGTTGATGTGATCCGTTACCGACGTGGATTCACTCATTTGAAGAGTGTAGAGTTTCCTTTTCAAAAATATTCTGGTGTGAAGTGACTTCGCCTCGTACAATTTGTTAAGAGCATCCCAAATTTCATTTGCAGTCTTCTTCTCTGCAACACTTAACAAAACTGAATCCACCATTGCTAGGTGCAAGTTGGCAACAACGTTGTCATCCTTCTCTTTTCACTTTTCATCAGTCATATTTGTGGGTCTACCTTCAATTGCTTCTAGATAATTATCCTTCCTCAAAACTGCCCTTATCTTCAATTTCCACAGGGAGAAATTACTCCCATTGAACTTCTCTATCTCGAATTTTGCTACCATGGTTGTACACGAACTGAACCGAATTACATTATTTCACCGTGAATAGTACCGTATACATGAACAATATTGTACATATCCCGTACACTAGAACAAATCCAGTATACGTTAGCAATCACTGTAAAAGTATACAACCACACGTATAAATAGTAACCGTATCTGTGAATAATACAGTATAACTGAATAGTGTCGTATACTGGAACAGTGACGTAGTCCGTAAATAGTGCACAAGGTAAGTTCCCAGGAAAGAGATGTGGGTCACTAATAGATACACTTAAATACCAAGTCTTTCCTAACCAGAACTTTCCTAAACACTTTCACGCTACCACACTTTATTTCCAGCAACAAGAATAATTCTTTTATGATGTGGAAGATCAGACAATACTGCAACCACAAAGCATAATAAGAACCAACATTTTCCCAACTTATTGCAGCGGACCACGTATCAATGGCTCTGATACCACTGTTAGGTACCAGAGTGATGGAATAGTGCCTCACAACTAAAATAATAAATGAGAAAAGAGGAACTGAACACACAATATTTAACGTGGAAAACCCTCAACGAATAAGGAGAAAAACCACGGGGTAAGACTAGAAGAATTTCACTATGGGAAGAAATTACAACATCTCTCTCTAAATACTAGGAGAGCACAACCTCACAAAGAATACAAGAAAATATATAAAAGAGGAAAAGAAGATTTTGGGATGATTACACCCTTCCCCTTAAGCCTCCTTTTATAAGCTCCATGAGGAGTAATGAAGGGTAAGCCCACCGATGTGGGACTTACTTCTAACACCATATTGTGAGGATGTCTCATAGTTGCTGTAAAATGTTGGACAAATCTTAAAAACCATGTTGGGAGGGGCAGCAAGGGAACGTTGTAGCGCAGTTTAGTTCACGCCGCAGCATAGAGTCACGTCCCGGCACAAGTTAGTCCACGCCACAGCGTGGAACTTTCGGCCAAGTTTACTTTCAAGGTCCCGAAAGTTGGGCGCTGCGACATGAGCTTTTGTTTTGCTATTTAAATTCTAGTTCTGTTTTAGTAGAACAGTAGGTTATCTTGTAAAAGGGAGACAAAGCACAAAAGAGACTAGATAGAGGCAACAAAATAGGGTTATTTTGAGAGAAAAAAAACATTTGTGAGGTTGAAATTGCTAAGAAGGAGGGAGTTCAAGAGAGTGGAGAGATTGAGAAGCTTGATAGAAAGGTGTTCCTATTGGATAGCTTGATCCAAAACACTTGTAATCTTGTTCTAATCTTAGTGGATGATCTCTAATGCTAGATGTAGGCTATATTGGCTAAACCAGGGTAAACCTTATGTTTTGTTTCTCTTTACACTTCTTTACTTTGTCATTTTTGCATTCTTGGTATTGATTTCTACACAACCTTTCTTTTTTTGCATTTGTGTGCTTGTTGTGATTGCTTGGTGTTTACTGAGTGGTTATATCACAACACATATTTAACACATGATGAAAGTAATAATCCTGTTCTCGTAACCTCTGTATGTTTTTGTTTCTATTACACTAACACTGCATATATTGAACTTGAAGAGGTCATACATAAAGAAAAAAACAAGAATGGTAGCCATTGAGTTATTACAATCCAAAGTTGCACATGTAAGGTTGACACTTTAATTTTGGTGTATCAAAGAAGTGAACTACCAAATAAGCAGTCCTCTACACAAGAATGAAAGACATTATAAAATGAACAAATAGTAAATTGACACCATCCTTACTATACCCATATGGTTTGAAAAACAAAATAATCAGGTTTCAGGCGTCCCTGGAAGTGAGGTAGAGACTACTGTACACTACTAACAACCCTTAAATGAGTACCAAATAGTCCTGGAGGCTAACAAGTCAAGATTGCAAGTATATGTCACAGAACTTGCAAGTATATATCAAGCTTACTAATGTTTGGAATCTAACAAGTGGCTAGCATCCCGGTTGTTGAAGTACAGATAGGTTTTTTTGCCAGAAGATGTACTAGTAAGTCGGGTAGAAAAACCAGTGTAGTTCCCATCCAACTTTGATAAGCATATTTTCGTAATAAAGTCAAAGAGCTCATTTTCCCGCACAAAAGGCTGGGATGCATAATCTTCAACTGGCATCCACTGAATAGAAAGAAAAACCACATTAGAATGTTCCCTGCCTCTTAAAATCTATTGAAGTTACAAAGTTTTCTAGTGCCAATTTCAGGATACATTATCAGCATGCAGCCTCTATTGACTAGGAAAGATTTAAATGAAGGATGAAAGCTACATGTTAGAATGCCACTCAACTGAAAATTAGTCAGATTCACAAATAATTGAATGTCAATTGGCCTTTAGAACATATATTGATATACCTGAACTGCCTCAATTTCTGAAGCCTGCCTCTGAATGTCAAAGGAATGAGGTTGCAACATGCAAACAAAGAACAAATCTGATTTCTGGAAGAAAGACTTGTGGCTCTGCCTGATACCAGAAAGACAAACCGTGAAGCCATATACAATACAGAATTCAGAGAGAAAAATAGTGCGAATTATACACATTTCAATCTGATGGTTCTTGTGTAACATTCAGATGCTATTTTCACAGAACACCAAACACAACATCTATGGCAACATTCACACAGCATACTAGTTGACGAAGTTAGTGTCTTACTCTTACCTGAATGCTAAAACTTCAACAAACTCTGTCTCTATCTGAAAGAAGAATAAAAGTAGTGGCCTTAGACTTCGAAAGGGTCCCAAAAAAGGGAATAGATAAACTATATATTGATTGTGTTTGCTTACCCCTGTTTCTTCTTTGACTTCTCTAATTGCAGCAGTACAAACATCCTCACCCTGCAAATGGAATTCAAATGTATCAAAAAATAATTTTAGAAATTTAATAACTTGATCAATAATCAGTTTAACATACTTCATTAACAGCTCCAGTAGGCAACTTCCATACACCTGTGCCTCTAAATCTGCCATTGGTTTCCTGAACCACTAGCACCTATCAAATGAAACAAAATAATTTTATCAGTATAATAGTGAAGTACAAGACTTCAGCACAAAAAGTAGTAAGAAGACCACAGAATGAAGGCTGAGATGGACTACAGGTTGATGAGCAAAGGGAACGGGTTGAAGAAAGAAAAAACAATTACTCCTCGGAAATATGGTGTTCACTCTAGCCCAAAAGTCCTAAAGTAGTCAAATAAAAATTTGACTGCTGATTGTCTTGTGCTAGTGAAAGCTATCCAAAAACTTCAAGTTTGAGAGAGTCTAGGAATTTAATTATTAATATTTTTTATCACGCATCCTTACATATGGACTTGTACTTTCTTACATGAAACGAGAAGGACCAAAATTAAGCTGTGATTTTTCAGATGTCCTAGATATTATACCATAATAGATTACCCGTTACTCCAAAAGCTTGACATAGACACAGGTATTTAACATTTACCTTAATATTAAATTTTCTAACAGGGTTTCACTTATTTGCAAGAAAATAAGTTCTATGCAGAAAGACAAAGTCATACAACTAGTCTAAGTTATTTGTTAAGTTTCAAGATCTACAAAAGTAAAGCCAAACTTCTGTTGTTTTCCCCTTCTACTTTCCAGGCAGCAAAGTTTATTTGGACTTCATTCATGAACAGCCTGTCCCTGGCTTTTGGTTAAAGAGAGCTAAATAGCGGGAAAAAAAGAAAACATGAACGAGTGAAAATTGGAAAACACAGAAGGATTACCTCCCTATTTGTATTCATGACAAAAGCACCAATACCCACGCGATGTGAAGCATTTGCAGGAAGGGTATCAGCAGAATTGGGAATCCAATATACAAGCATCAAGTAATCTGGTTCAGCATGGTGGTACCTAAATCCAGCCTGCAAAAGGTGCAGAACAAGATTACCAGGATGAGAATCATGATAAAGAGCTGGTTTGGACGAACTTTAAAAAAAAAAGAAGATTTTTTTTATTATCTTTTTTAAAAAGATATTTTTGAAAAAATAAATGTTATTTATGTTTAGATGTAATCCTCAAAAAATATTTTTTTTTAATTTTGTTGTTGTTTGAATGTGAAAATATAAAAATATTTTTTAAAAAATATAAAGTTACTTAAGACGACAAATATAAAAAACCTACCTCATTTCTTACAATCTTAGTCCATAATCAAAAGATAAATTTTAAACTATTTCATTTACTTTTTAATTTATATACATATTTGACCTCTTTCTATTTCTTTTTTCAATTTCTCTATTTATTTTTACTAAAATGTTTGTTGAGCTCATTATCAACTTATATTTCTTTCACATATATTGTTAAAAATATTTCAGTATTTCAATCATCTCCACGCTCACAATCATCTATTACATTATTCGTGCTATAATTTTAAAAAAAAAATCATATCAAATTGGAGTGATGAGTCATGTTATAATTTTAAAAATATTATATCAAATTGGAGTGATAAGAGATAAAAATATATATTAAATCATAGTAATATTTTTCAAATGTTTATCATTCAAACGTTAATGAGCATCCGTGACAAAAGTAAAAGGAAGAAAATGAGGAGGAGGGGTATCTAGCGTTGCAGTAATAAGAAAATATGATATTAGTAGGTTTTTTCTTTTTGGGTAGAGCATTGGTAGGGTTTAAAAACATAAAGGATAAAGAATATTATTTTTAAAAAATTAATCAAAGATATTTTATTTTTGTATAGCTTTTCCATATTTAAGAAAAGATATTTTTCCAAAAGCTACAAAATCTAGCTAAACAAAATCTTTTTAATTTTTTTTAATGCTTCATCTATTTTTTAAAAAAGATTATCTAAATATGCTAAAAAATATAAAAAGTATTTCTTTTATGAAAAAAAACACATTTTTTATATATATAAAAAATTCATCAAAAGAAGCACAAAATGACTTCTTAGGATTCAGGCATTTTCTTAGTTATGCTGCAGAAAATATGTCTACCTTCACCGCAGGCTCAACAAGATTTGAATGTTCTATGGGCAACTTTATCCAGACTCCCTTCTTCCCCTGCAAAACACATTTTGAATAAATGATATAACTGGGGTGTTGAGTCCAAATCTGACTGGTGATTAGTATTTACTGAACGTAAAAGAGGTACTATTACATTGAAAATCTACCTGTTTCCTCCAATTTGAAATTGAAGCTTCTAACATAGAAGCAAAGACCATCGAATCCATAGGCTCCTCCATGTTTACAATAACTCCTCCATGTCGATCCTCAACTGCTCTAAGTAATTCACTGCCTTTACTTTCCATTTGCTCATTGGCCAAAGAGGCTGTGGAGGCTGACATGTAAATTCTTGGGAAAAGAAACCTGCTCTTGTAACCTAAAAGGGTTTAAACATTTATAGTAAAACTTATTCAGAAATCACCTTAAATACTAAATTCATTAGAGTACTAAACCCATTAAGCTACAATAACATTTTCCCCCCGCTCAAACATGTAATGTTGGCCCATAACATAACCATTTGCTTAATTACCAAACACCGTACCTTCAGCTTCAGGGGAGACAGAACCAAGAATAGCTCTCTTTGGACGTGGCTGGACCGCAGAAGATGTGAGGAACAATTTAGAATTTGCTAAAAGGCAAGAGTAGATGTTACAGGCTCTAAATCTCGGCATGAAAATCAAAGCTAATGATCACACAAGAAAAAACAAATGTTCTTTCTCTGAAACCCAGTTGCGAGATAGCATTAAACCTTGAGATTTTTATAGGGTCGGGTCAGCTTGGCGCCTGAAGACAATTACCGTGCAATATGAGCCAGGGACTTTGAATGGGTACTTGGACCCGTTTCCTTTCGTACTGGTACAGTTCAAAGTTGTAACGCTGAAACTGACAAGAAAATGCACAGCTAAAAGACAAAAAAAAAAAAATAATTGGAGCAAACTCAACGGACAACACAACAATAGTTACTTTTTCAGCTATTCAAATTTCAAACTCAATTGATGAAAACACCAGGGATTTTTGCTCACTTTTCTCCGGAGTTTCATACGAACACGCATCAACCAAGCTCCAACGACCCAGTAGTTGGTTTGATAGTTCAATTTTGTTTTCAGAACCCCACCCTCTCATAAAGACCAGGAGATGTTTTAAAAAAAATGCCACAAATAATACTTACATTACGTTACGTATTTTTAATATATAATCATTTCAGCTGTAACTCCTTTTTAATATTTATTTTTAAATTCTTTTTTAATCTTCTATAGTTGCATATTGAAATTCTTAACACATATTTATGTCACAAATATGTTTGGAGGGTGTCATAACAAAATAATTAAGAAAATTAATAAAATAAAGGCCACCAATTTTTATTTAAATAATAATAATAATTTAAAATAATCATTTTAAAAGAGAAAAAAACTGATATTCAAAACTAGATCATAGGTTTAAGTTTATTTATGCACAGCAATGATAGAGATTCAACTCTGTTGCACACCTGCACTTGCACCCTTTGTATATTCGCCTTTAAGAGATTATCTAAAATTAATTGCACACTTATTAATCTTTAATTTAGTAGCGTTCATAAATAATTTAAGAGACAAAATTAAAATATTTATGAATTATAACTTGGGTACAAGTGTCTACGTACCCAAAGTAAAGGATGACTTAGACCATGCATTCTTCGCAAGGGATGACTTAGAACGTGCATTGATGGGTTCAAGACTACCAAGTACCAACTATCCAAAGTATTATTTCTTATTGATAGTAGTGTATCTACTATGGGGATTATTATTTCATATGATTTTGCTGACAAACACTCCAGGGCACAAGTGTTCCAAGTATTTTATCTCTTAATTTCTTTGCTTTTTATTGAGATGTCTGATTATTATCAATAAATTTTAGTTTAAATAAACTTTTAATTCCTATAATTTACACTTTTTTTTTGACATGAATTTACATTTATTTTTATTTTAGTCTTTATAAATTTTGTTATAAATCAATTCTTATACTTACAATTGTTTGTAAAATAATCTCTATCATTAGTTTTAGTTATGATGTCATCAGTTTATAATTCCAATAGTTTTTTTTTTATTTAGTCCTTATAAATTTTTAATTTAATTTCTATAGTTTTCAATTATTTTTAATTTGGTTCATATAATTTTTTTCTTATTTTTAATTTGATCTTTATAAACTAACGTCAACATAATAAATCTAATGATACAGACTATTTGACAAATGATTATAAGTATATTGAGTAAGTTACAAAAATATATATAATTTAAATTAAAAATAAATATAAACTATATGCATGAGAAGATGATTTAAACCTTAAAATTTAAAGAAAAAAGAATTACAATGTGAAATAGGAAATGAAGGGTATGTGTGCTCGCAGGTTTTTGGAAATGGCAAATATTAATGAAGGTACCACAAACGTACAGGTAGCTTTGGGTCACGTGGGTGCTCATGAGTTACATTGGGTCAAGTTGAGCTTAACTTCTTTTTAGGTTTAAAACATTAATTGAGTTAATTTTTATGATTTATATTTAATTAATCTAATTTAGATATATATATATATATTTATATAATGCTTTGATTAATTTTTTTTATTTGTATAAATTTGTTTGAATTTATTAATTTTTACATATATTAATATCTAATTTAATTGATAATTATATAATAAGTTAAGCACATAATAATTAAAATTATAGAGAGTCACAAAACTTGATCAATGTCAAACATTTTAAAAAATATCACAATAATACATTGAAAAAATATTTAAAAAATAATAATTTATTCAATATCGAGCCAAGTTAGGGTGACTCAGTCTTAGCCCGAAAAATACATAAAGTCTAAAGAGAAGGACTTAGTTCCGACCTAAACACTTCAGACCAAGGCCGAGTCATGAGCACCCCTACCTGATCGAATCCTTCTCTTATGCTAGTCACGACTTTGATTCATATTTGTAGTTTTCTGTGACATTGAAATGAGGATGAGCTTTCTTTCACCTAAACTTTTTTGTACAAAAAAAAAAGATGTCTTAACAAATATAAGAATAATATATATAGATATCTTATACATAAGGATACTTGTATAAACTTACACACTCATACATTTTTTACATATTTCTATACTAATCATTAAATAACATCTCGATTTGTAACTTTTTAAAATGATTCAGATTGTACACATATTTTACATAATTTGTGTAATTACATACACATATATCGTATACTAACATCTTAGATGCAAGAACATTTAGAAAATTTATGTATCAAACACCCTTTTTAGAGTTGGTTGAGGTTCTTTCCTTTTATTTGCCCTTCAGCTAAAAAGAGAAAGGATAATTATCACATGCACTACTTTTACATTTTGTTTATAGTAACTATAATGTAAGTTTAATTTGTTAGTAACTCCCTATTCTGTGTTGATAATTAAAAAAAATTTGGCTGTTTAAAAGTTGTGTTATTAACTTATTTTAAAATTATTTATAAAAAATAATAAGGCTTCTTATTTACTTTCTTTATTACTCTCTTATTTTTTCTACATTTATTATTTCCTTTTATTAAAAGCATAATGCACAAAAGACTTCAACTTGTCATATTCTCTCCATTTTTTAAAATCTTTTTCTTATTTACGCTCTAAAATTTTCTCATTATTATTTTTAATTTTTTTTTCTTCGTTTGTTTATTATGTACTCATGTATATATTTTTGTTTTCAACGAAACAAATTGTTGTTGAAAGTTTCCAGCAAAATGACTTAATGTTTCTGGGAAACAAAACAATTCTAACTTATTGGTTTGTGTAGACACTATGAAGCATTCAAGGAAATCATAAGGAATTAATACTTTAGTCAATGATTAGCAACCCGTGCTCTGCGTTTAATACAAGGCAAAAGGTTTTTCAAAGACAGGGAAGCTGAAAAGAGCTAATTTAAGGGATAATTAATTTTGACCACGGCTAATTATAAATATTTAATTTTAAGAGATATAAAGAATTCAAATTATTAATAAGGATCACATAAAAAATTTTGAGTTTAATTTTGATTTATTGTCAATGTAAAAAAAATTACTATTATCTAATTATGTATTGTCAAATCATTAAAAGAGTTTGACTATCACCACAACTATTTAAATAGTCTAACTGTTTTAATGATATGTCAACATATGACATGATGACAGTGTAAAAAATAATTTACACTAAAAAGGAATTAAAAATTAAATCTAAATTTATTTAGGGAGAGAGACTTTTAAAAAAAATTTAATGAACAAAATTACTCTTAATGAGAATCTTTTTTTTATTGAGCGAATGACTATTACTTATTATTGAGTGAATAATTATTATTGGAGAGTAACTAATAGTTGTAAATAAAGTTCTTACGGTGAAGATATAGAAAGTTTGAAAAAAATTAGCAAACAAATATTGCTTATTATTGAGTGATTAATCTTTGTCTTGAAGTGACTAATAATTATAAATAAAAATTTTAATGTAAAAATACAAAAAAAGTTTAGAGGAAAATAATAAATAATTATTACTTATTATTAAGTGACTAATTGTTATCTTAGAATTGTTAACACTTGTAAATAAAATTATCATTATAAAGATAAATAGAAGTGTAGAGGAAAATAGTAAATTAGCATTATTATTATTGTTATTATGAATTATTAATTATTGTCGTAAAGTAACTAACATTTGTAAATAACAAGTCATGAGAAAAAATAATTTTCTTTAAATATATTTTTATCAATCAAGTAAAATATATTAATTACTCTCTTTAAATAAATTTTATATGATCCTTTATAATAATTTTAATTTTTTATGTCTTTTAAAATTAAATATTTCTTGTCATTGAAATTAATGTAGAAGTCAACAATACAAGTATTGGACTGCGGAAGGCCGTAACTTGTAGGCTAAAACTAAATAGTATATTTTTATTGCTTTGAATCAAACTCCTTTGAATTAGTTACATTTGTATAGCCTAATATTACAATACACTAGTTATTTTATCCATACTTTTGCACGGGTTATTTTATAGTTTATATTTTAATTTTAATTTTAAATTATATATTTTTTATAATTATTATTTTAAATATTTTCAATTTATGAAATGTTTTTTATAAAAATTCTTGTAAATAGATGAAAAAATATTTAAAATTAATTTTTATATTAGAGATAATTTATTTTATCCATGCTTTGCACATATTAACTTTTAATTTTTAATTTTTTTTTCAAAATAACATTTTTACATATAATTATGATTTTCATATATGTTAAATTTACAAAGTAATATTTAATAAAAAAATCTTAAAAGTAAATCAACGAAACATTATAAATTAATTTTTTATGTTAGAAATGTTGTCTTTTTTTTAATTTCACTATTTAATTCTTTAAATTTTAAATATATACTTTGATAACACTTTACTTTTTAATATAATTGTCTTTTTAAATTTTATTATTTCATTTTGTTAATGTTAATATGTATTTAATGATATAATTATATTTATTGATACTATTAATTGCTCCAAAAGGCAATTTTACTTATATATATAGATTTATGGATTTAACTTTAATCCACTGTTAATATAAAGTTTCTTTACACTGTCATCAAATCATGTACTGATATATTATTATAAGTGTTAGACTTTTGAGGTAGTTGATAAATAGTCAAAATCTTTTAATGAGTTGACAATACATAATTAAGTGATAATGTAAAACTTTACACTGATAATGAATCAAAATTAAAATTTACATTTATAACCTAAGGATTTAATTTTTATCCACTGTCAGTGTAAAGTTTTTTTACACTGTCATCCAATCATGTGTTGTCAAATCATTAAAATAGTTATACTTTTTAGGTAGTTGTTGTGATAGTCAAATTTTTTACTGATTTGACAATACATGATTAGATAACAGTGTAAAAAAAACTTTACACTGACAGTAAATAAAAATTAAACTCATAACCTAATGTGTAAAGTTTTATGGCAAATTAAGACAAGTAAATGACAACTAATTTAATTTTTTTAGCCTATCTTATTTAGCCTTCAAGTTACGGGCCTCAGAGCTGGATCGGCCCATAAGCTAGCCTATTAAGAAGAATATAAATGTGTCACATGAGTAATATATGTGTTAACATCTAATCAACTAATAAGAATACTTTCCATTCAATTTTTACTTGAAATAATTCTGGTTATATTCTAATTTAGTATTTAAATTAATAGACACATTTTAAAAAAAGTTATTCTTTAACTAACTATTCTTGACAACATAATGGTGTCATACTTAAAAAAATATGATAATAGATTATAATAAAAAAAACATAATACTATATTTTAAAGAAAATATTAATTACAATATTTGAATTATTTAAAAAAATTAATAAAGTAATCAAACTTAACAATAATTTTTCTAATCACCTTGAATAAGATTTTATGCAGTACACATATGGATTTCTCGACTTTGCGACCACAATCTTGTTTGTATTATAATTATAACATAGCATCTACTTGCCTCCTTTATTATTACTTGAAGCGAATGATGCGGTGGTGGAAGTCAATAGATTCGAAAAATTACCCTCCATAATTTTTTAACCGTTAAGTTTGATTTAACTTTTTTAAAAATGTTTTAAATTTTATTCAACTACATATATGATCATATAGTATCATATATAGTATCATGTGTTACAATTTTTGTAGAGTGATGTCATATTCTAAAAATACTTTAAGAATATCTTCATATACTTATAAGTTTTCTTCTTAATTATTTGGATTTAGCTTATTTGTCTGACTCACTCTTGGCCATGATGACAAAAATCCCCATAGATCTCTACCAGAATTATATATATATATATAAATGAAAAATTAAATCATAAAATTAAAATTAAAATTAAAATATATTGGAATAAATTATCAAATAGATTTTAATGTTTGGTTTTATTTTTAAAAAAATTAGTACATAAGATAAGTATAGAATAAAAATAACTAATAATTAATTTATTTTTGCTTGTCCAATCTTAGCTCTTTAATAGAAAATAATGATTTTAAATTGTATAAAATCAAGGCTAAAATGAATTTATCACACACTGATTTTTCTCCTATTAAATTAAGAATTTTTTTTATTTTCTTAAAATGAAAACGAAAGTAGAATCATCATCACAAATTGCTGTACCATAAGAGAAAGCATCCTTAAATTGTAGCTTTTGAGAGTCATAAAATAACCCGTAAAAGATATTGTTATAAGAATAGATCCCGTGTGGAAGGAGTTCAAATTTTCTTGAAGATTGACTTCGGCGATGGAGGTTCTATTTTGAATGAAATAATACGTATTTTAAGATATTAATTTTTCATTCATACAGGAAGAGATATTCTAAACTAAAAAAAAAGAGGTAAATCTTTATTATTTTTAAATTCATAACTTAAAAGAGAAAAACAAACAGATTTTTTTTAAAAAAAATTTGAAAAGAAAGAAAAAAACACAGAACGGAGCTGCATATTTCAGCACCATGGGAAAAATACCCGAGGGGGTGTGAAGACTTTTCGTAGCTAATCATGCTTTACACTTTTGATTATTTTTTATGTCCTTTTTTTTAAAAGAAAATATATACTTTAATTTTCATGGGAAATTATTTTCATTTTCATTCTTATTTTTATTTTATTTTATCATATTAATATTAATATTTTCTACATTTTTATTTGACGAGTGACATAGATTTGCACCGTAGAGCTACGTGCCAAACGGCCAAACGGTTTAAGAGTCCTACACGCACTAAAACTATTGACAGGCGGTGGTTGAGGATCCCACTTCAGTTTTGTCGTTGACACCGAAACTGAAGAGAAAGAAAAACCAAAACTGAAAAAAATGAGTTACTAGAAAATTGAAACTTAGAAGCAAGAACATCCTAGTACCTCTCTGGGCTTTGGGGGTGTCTCTGTATTCTTATTCTGGCTCTGGCCAGGTATATAGCAATGTTCAACTTTCACTATTCTTCAAATTTGAAATCTTTATATAAGTTTTCTCAATTGGTTAAAGGAGCTGAGAGATTTGGTTCTTATCAATGTTATTCTGTAAGTGTTCTCAAGTGGGTATGCCATTTCCCTTGTAAATTTGATGAAAACTGATAGCACATTTATCTTTCTGATTTTTGGGTCCCAGGTAAATGATAAAGTCTCAGTGCAATTCAGAAAACTGAGGCCCCCTCCCCTTCTGTAACAAAGGTTTGCTAAGTTTGTCTTCACCGAAGTGGCAAAGGGTTCAGGTACAATATTTTGATTCCCGTTGCTTTAAATTGGCAAACAAATTTGTTTAGTCTAAACGAATTTCGGTTACTCTGTTGATTTTATACAATATTCTTGTCTTCGGTGTTTCTAATGATTATTAATTTAATTGCTAATTGATATCCATTTAGGAAATAACTGATATCAAACTCTAAGCTTTTCGTGGTTGGCTGTAGGATTTGCTTTTACGTATTTAAGTTTGATATATTAGACAAATTATCTGAGATGGAGTCCATCACCTTTATGTTTGATTGGTTAGTTTGCTATGATGCATATTCCCCATTCGCTACCCTTTCTTTCTTCCAAAAAATCATGTTGACCCAGTTCAACTGTACAACATGATGAGCTTACTGACTTATTGAACCTTGCAGAGAGTAAGATGCAGCATACAAATGGAACTACTGATAAATTAATTCAATTTCAATTGTGTATTGTTTACAGAAGATTTTAACACTTGTTCTTTGGAGATTCCAAATTATGTTCATTGATTTTCTCAGTGCAGTGGAGTTTACAACTAACTCGACATTTGTCATTTATTTTTATTGCTGTCTATCTTGATGTTTCTTCAAGGTATCTTCATCTTAGATGGCAGTAATAATGGCTTTGCAAGGTTGTTATTGTCACCATATACAGTTGACAAATCAAGGAAGAACACTAGACAATCTCAGTTTTTCAGGCTCAATTTCAGTTCATAAATTGTCAAAGAATAAAAGGAGAACAAGTGATCCATCAGGGAATGATAGATTTCCTAGGTTCCTAGTGGAAATGCGACAGACAGAATTGCCTGCCTCGAAGTATGGTACCAATGGTAGATCTGTTAAAATGGTACCTGCAAATAAGCTAGTGAAAAAAAAGACAATGTCAGCGAACAAGGTGGAGACAGTGAATGGTTCAAAGCAAGCTGTTAATGGAGCGAGTCTAGTAAGAAGAGATCCTACCCCAGCCTTGTCAAAGGCATTGAAACCTAGAACCTCTAAAGAACTTCCACCATTTGAGGAGCTCAAAGTTTTGCCCTCAGATGAAGGATTCAGTTGGGCCAATGAAAATTACAATTCCTGGCAGAGGTCTATTGATGTTTGGTCTTTTGTTATTTCTTTACGTATTCGAGTTCTGTTGGACAATGCAAAATGGGCATATTTGGGAGGCTTCACAGAAGAAAAGCAGGTAGGTTCTGAAAGTTATTTTGTTGCCAAAATCTTCTCTTCCATGGTGACTTTTAATCATTGCTGGTAGAAAACCTCTTAACAAACTTTTCTTCAGCACTCAGCACATCAGTTTTTATTTTTATTTTTACTTTTATTATTATTATTATTATTATTATTGGTCAAGTTTCTGTTTTTGTTTGTGCTTTGCTGACCTGAAGTTTTTTAACATTTTATTTAGAAAAGCAGAAGGCACAAAACTGCCTCATGGCTAAGGGAGTGTGTATTACAGCTTGGTCCAACTTTCATTAAACTTGGACAGTTATCGTCAACAAGGTCAGATCTATTTCCCCGTGAATTTGTGGATGTGCTTGCAAAACTGCAGGTATTTTTATAGATTTTTTTTTTTCACATTTTCAGGTCCTTCACTGTAGATATTCTTTAACATAGAGTACTAAATTTGGATGTCAGATTTGATATATTAGTCTATGTAATTCTCAATAAAACATTCTTCAGGACAAGGTCCCTGCCTTCTCTCCAAAGAAAGCAAGAGGCTTCATTGAGAGTGAATTGGGAGCTCCCATTAATATATTGTTTAAGGAGTTTGAAGATCAGCCAATTGCTGCTGCTAGTCTTGGTCAGGTGTTTGAATCATGCCTATGCAGTCCATCATATTTTTATACACTGAATCTTTACCTATTCTCTTTCACTTCTATTGTTAGAAGCTTGTAGGTTTATTCAAAGTGGTGAAATTTGATAATTATAACACAAAGTGAGATACAGCATAATAATAGAATCATGCCCTTTCTCTGTAGGTTAGGAACAACATGAAAATTTCTGATGATTGATTTGAACGTTTCTCACTTCTTTTTGTAGTCAATCTAATGATCTTAATGTATTGATATTAATTAGTAGTGATCTTAATGTAGTGACATTCAAAAGAAATTTGACTGCAGTTTCTTTGCAATATAGAAAATCAGATGAGATAATTCAGTTTTGTTTGACGTCAATTTTGGGGGACCCTGTTTGTAGGTTCATCGTGCTATTCTGCATAATGGAGAGAAAGTAGTTATCAAAGTTCAAAGGTCTGGTCTGAAGAAGCTTTTTGACATTGACTTGCGTAAGTGGTGCTCATTTTGTTCGTGCCATTAGCAACACCTTGTGATTTTGACAAAGTAGATGTTGCCAAGTACCAATGAATCCAAAAGCCTAAGCTCTTAGATGCAAGCTTAGGGAGAGGTTTTACTCTTAACACACCCTGTCATTGGAAAGCCCTTTTGGGGCTTGAAGCATAGGGGTGGTAAGGATCAAACTTTACCATTTGGTACCAGAGATTTTGATACCATTTGCTGCTATTCTCCCCCATTGTATTGTTCGACAGAGTGCTTTATTTCTAGAAACTCTAATCTGATCAAGGGGTCTGGCTAAGTATTTTTTGTATAACTGCATAGAGCTTTAAGATTACTAATTTTTGTGAATTATTTTTGTTTGTTACTCTAACAAGTTTTCTTGTTCTGTCCAGGAAACTTAAAGCTGATTGCAGAGTATTTTCAGAGAAGTGAAACTCTAGGTGGTCCAACTAGAGATTGGATTGGTATATATGAAGAATGTGCAACGTAAGTAATAAGCATGGAGGGAGATATATCATTATTGAGATTCATGAAGTGAAGTATAACTAAAGCATAAGTTAAATTATGTTTGGAGCATTTCACCTTCCCTTCATTACAAGTTAAAGTCTTAGTTATTGAGATTTGGGCTTCATTTATCCACTCTCACTAATTAGGGATGTTGTCATTATTTCTAATACTTGGTCTATTGCCTTCTATAATTTATATTGTGCTGCACAAGTTACTTTGCAGGATTTTGTATCAAGAAATTGATTATATAAATGAAGGGAAGAATGCTGATAGGTTCCGCCGTGATTTTCGAAACATAAAGTGGGTTCGAGTACCTGTATGTTTCTTGCTGCAACACTACAACCAATTGAATATTCAGATAGTTTCAGTTTCCATGAAACATAATTTACCCCCTCCCACCACCTGGTCCCTGCATAATATGTTACACACTTGTCAAATGTAACCTGTTCTAAATTACCAATGTCTAGTGAATTTTTTTAATTTTAACCACATCTTCTCCTTCATTTCCTCTTTTGTAGCTGGTTTATTGGGATTATACTGCTTCAAAGGCGTTGACCTTGGAGTATGTACCAGGTATTCATCTTGACTAGTGCATATGCCTTGTTTTCTCCTTTTTCTTTACAAGTGGGAGCTAATAATTTTCTTTCTTCAAAGTGATATGTTGTATGTCATTATGACATTGAACTTAATTTTTAACTGCTCCTACGTTGGTTTTACTCATGTTACAGGTATCAAAATAAACCAGGTGGATATGTTAACCTCGAGTGGTTATGATCGATTGCGGATCTCATCACGTGCTATTGAGGCGTACTTGATTCAGGTCCACAACCTCTTTCTATCTGAAACTCGATCTAATATCTGATGTTGAATATGGTTGTCTTTTTGGTTCCTCAGAATAATTAAATACCTCTATTCCTATAAAAAAAATTTAAAAAAAGAAAGAATTTGTCACTTGATGATAGCTGTTGATAAAAATATTTTATGAGTGAATGATTTATCAAGATTGTCTTGTCTTACAGATATTGAGAACGGGTTTCTTTCATGCTGATCCTCATCCTGGAAATCTTGCTATTGATGTGGATGAAGCAATTATTTATTATGACTTTGGCATGATGGGGGAGATCAAATCCTTCACCCGAGAGAGACTGCTTGAACTTTTCTATGCTGTTTATGAAAAGGATGCCAAAAAGGTCTTGTTTTCTGCTATGCCTGGATTATTTAAAATTTAGAATATTATCTTTTACTAACAAGAAATTACAATATGATATCTTGATAACCTATTTTGATTAGTGTGTCATCAATATCCATTTTGTAATTTCATAGTTGACTTTACCTCAATTAACTCGATCAAGCTCAATAACATAATATGGCTTGTGCTTTTAGTACAATTACAATTGTAAATTTTGAACCAGCTAACCAGTGACTATCTTCAGAAAAAAGGAATTTGAAGTTGCTCAGAACTTGAACTGATCAACTTCAGGGCCTCTTTCGCATTTATTTAAACTTACAAGAAACAATGGTGCAGGTTATGCAATGCCTTATAGACCTTGGAGCACTCCAACCCACAGGGGACCTATCATCAGTAAGAATGTTAACTACCTGTACTATTTTATAAGATGTTCAGTTAACTGTTCAAAAATTATGATTCATATCTTGAAATTATAAATGACTAAATTTGGTTTCCAGGTAAGGAGATCTGTACAGTTTTTCTTGGACAATCTGCTAAGCCAGACACCAGATCAGCAGCAGACTCTTTCTACAATTGGGGAGGTATGTGAATATTTAGTTATATTGGATCAATGAATTCTTAGTTGCTTTCATCAATATTTTGGGTGATTGTTTCATTGTTACTGAGGATGAGCTGAAGATGGAAAATCGTTGTTTTAATTAGTTATTCCAAATTATCTGGAGAATCTATAGTCTACAATTTATTATTGAGGGCTTTCTGTGGCAGGATTTATTTGCAATAGCACAAGACCAGCCATTCCGTTTTCCATCTACCTTCGCCTTTGTTCTTAGGGCGTTTTCAACACTTGAAGGTGTGCACCTTCCCTTTCCTCCTCCTCCTCCTCCTCTCTCTCTCTATTAAACATGCCCCATTGTGTATTATTAATATTAATATGACACTAGTTTGTGCATTATAAGATGGTTACCCCATCCTTTCCTATGGAAAATTAAACCTCTTTAGTTGGATCAATAGCAAAAGGATGAAAAAAGGATGCCTTTTAATCAGTGTTTTTTGTTTCTTCTTCATCTATTTAGTTGTTTTTTTTCTTCTGACAGGCATAGGTCACATACTCAATTCAGATTTCTCCTTTGTGAAGATTGCTGCACCCTATGCCCAGGTTCAGATTGTCTATGGCCAAATATTGTTCTCATAATGCATTAAAATATACAGCTCATACTTTTTACTACGTTACAGGAACTTTTGGATATAAGGCAAAAGCGGCGCACGGGGCCACAACTCGTGGAGGAGATAAGGAAGCAAGCAGATCATGTACCACACCTTAACTGGAACTCTTATTTTAGCTTTTTAGTCCAGATGATGTTTCTTTATAGTAGAAAAATCTCATGTGAAGCATTTATTTAATGATGGCTCATGTAATAATTTTAGGCGAGAAACTATACCATGTCAATGCCATACAGAGTTCAAAGAATAGAAGAGTTTACAAAGCAACTTGAGGCAGGGGATCTGAAACTCCGAGTCCGGGTGCTCGAGGTGAGCAATTTTTTTTTCTTCACATGGTATATGCTGTATGTTCAAGTATTTCTAAACATTGAATGACACTGAGTCTAGCATTTTCCTACTGAGATAAACCATTTCGAATTAGGGTTGGTTTGGGATTCACTTATTATTCGGGTGAAAAGTTCTGGGATTAGTTCATAGAAGACTACTTGCTGAACTTTTCATCCCAATTTTGAAGGTTTACCAAATGGACCATAGGAGTTA
Organism: Styphnolobium japonicum; assembly: GCA_023212625.1. Lineage (NCBI taxonomy): Eukaryota > Viridiplantae > Streptophyta > Magnoliopsida > Fabales > Fabaceae > Styphnolobium > Styphnolobium japonicum. Next base: position 644,475 of record JALBWW010000006.1, read on the forward strand.
GTTGTTCTGAAACTTAATTTTTCTCATTTGAAACTTGATTTGCCAGTCTGAAAGAGCTGCTCGGAAAGCAACAATATTACAAATGGCTACTATGTATACGGTATTAGGAGGAACCCTGCTAAATCTTGGTGTCACTTTGAGCAGCCAAGGCAATCAAGCTATTGCAAATGGATCATTCATTGGTGCAGGTGACTTTTATCTTATAAAGCTTTTCTCAAGATATTGTTCAAGTTTTTTCTTGTGGCTGATTGGTATCAGCTTGTCAATATGCAGGTGCTTTTATGACACTATTTTTCAGGTCCATGCATAGGGTAAAGAAGCTTGATAAGTTCGAGAAAATGATATAATTGGTTACAAACAAATTCAATTATTTCAAGCATATGTAAAGTTATCTTCATCTCCATTTTCTTACTTCTTAAACATTCAAATTTTTTACACAAGCATACCAAGCTATACGAGATTTTACAGAAACAGGATTGGAGGGTGATGAAACTGCAAGACAATATGCCTTCAAGATAAGGAAAATATCATAGTTTTGTAAGTAGAAAAGAAAATCGTCAATTAAAGCTTGGATTCTATAGTTAGCCAAACAAATTTTTGGTTTCCCCACTTTAACCCTAATATTGGTTTCCCTTGTATTCTCCAAGTGTTGAGGACTATGAATTAAGAATTTCTGTAAGGAAAAACACAAGGGAGGAGAACACTAAGAGGTAAGCTGAGGATGACATAACAATTTTAGCTTTGACACCACATCTTGACCCAAAATCTTAAAACATTGGGTCTATAAGTAATTTTATTTATATGATCATCACTTAATCTATTATTTTTTAATTTAGAATTTCTCCACTCATACTTGAATTTTCATAATCAATAATTCTTGGAACCAATATGCTTTTCCATAATACCTACGACTATTATCAACATAGGGTCGTAAAATGCCACTTTTTCAATTTGACAACTGATACAAGCAGCTGATGTACGAAGTACAACGTACCCAGGTTTCCAATTTCCCAAAGGAACACCGAACATGCTAACAAGTGGAAATATGTCAAATGGACTGCATAAAAAAGGTCTAAATAATGGCCAACCAGGAGCCAAGAATAGAACATGGCAACCACCTCTCTGACAGGCCATACAAACTCTAGTGAATTTTCTCGTTCTTTTTTTCTTTTCTACTTTGAGATGATGATTATTGTAGCATTTTTAAAACTCAGTGATGATGAGACCAAGTTATACACATTTAACATTGCATAAATACTAATTCTAAACTTTTTAAAAAATCAATTGAAAGATTGGTTGCCAAATATGGATTTATCCTGTCAAACAAAATTGTATTTAAGAAATCTTCTAAGTTTGATATTTAAGCACATCCTAGTTCTGTCCCAGCACCCTATTAAGTGTAGAGATTCTTTTAAATCATGACGAAAGTTTCTTGAAATCATGATTTCGTGCTTGTTCGTGTGAGTTTGCACGATTTTTTTTAATAGAGGACTACATAATAATTTGGGGTACGTTGAGAATAAATGATTACAAATTAGAAATTATAATTGTTCTATGATAATGGGTACAACAGTATTATAATTTACTCTGTAAATTCAATGACAAATTCTTTTGTACCAAAGAAAATAAAAAATGATAAAGATTATGACCAATTAATAAAAATATAATTCCCTCGTTCGTGGGCTAGGAATAAGTACGACAGTAATGTTATTCTTACAAACCACCGTCCATTGTGTAAAATATACATGGCTAGAATTCTTTAAATAATTAACAAAATATTATATTTTGTTTTTACCTTAATGCATTTATTTTTATGAAATTGCCATAGTCGAACTAGTTGGACATATCACATATGGAGGGGTTGAGATTCTAATATATGCAGACGGTTTACTTGGTGGCACAGGGGCAACACGTGTGACTTTACTTGAAAAATAAAAAATAATTAGTGTGCATCGCATGCAACGCATCTTATATATATAAATATATATTTTTTGTGGATTGTCGTTGTCCAATTACCCCACACAAGATCAGATGCCCTTGCTCCCATGGTCTCCTCTCGCCAAGTATGACTAATTTATTGTACAGAAAATTACCAAAAAAATTAGAAAATAAAACGTGCCAAAAACACTACCCATCTATTTTTAAGAAAACAAATAAAAAACAATAGTATCGACCTTATAGAATACCTATTAAAATTAAGATAATTGTCTCAGCCAAGAAATAAAAAATAATTGAAAAAATTTCGAATGAACTTATATGCTTCATTTTGTAGGAAAAAACTTTGGAAAATAAGGGAAGTAGTTGTGTTTTGCCTTTAAAATGGCAGCGCATTTAATAATTTCATCTAATCCTATACTTAAAAAGATCATAAATTGAATAAGACTAACGTACCTAATATTTTTATTGCGTATTTTTTTTTTTGGTAAACATATTATTATGGCAGCAATAGTTATAGTAATAATAATAATAGTTATAGCAATATATATTTGTAAATCTCTTAAATTCAGTATGGGTGGTATCCGAATTATTTCAGGTATGCAAAATTTAATCTGAACACCACCTAACCTCTACTAAAAAAATCTATAATATATATACTTCATAATAATATATTATTTAATTTTAAAATTTTAATCTAATGGTGGAGAAAAATATGTAATGTATGGTTTGACCTGATCATGAAAGATCCTAACACTAAAAAAGTATATCATTTTACATCACAAGTATGTAAAAGTAATAAATATCTAAAACCTTTTTAAAGTAGATAATAGTATTTACATAATATGATTTCTTACACACTTCTCATAATCTCTTCGTAAAACATTAAATAAAAATTAGATTTTGCTTAAATTTTTCTAAATAACATAAATTGTGCAAATGTTATTTCCCAAATAAGAATAATGAAAATTTAAAAAATAAAGAACAAAATAATAGTAATTAAAGTTCAAATATGGTGTGAAGGGTCTTGCTTAGTAACATTTGTTATGAATCACTTAATATGAACTTAGATTTATCAATAATATAAGGCCAAAAATGTAAATTGAAAAAATATTGAAGATGAAAAAAGAAATGAAAGATTGTGAATAGGAAATATGGCAATAATTACAAATGAATAAAGAGGGTCCAAAAAGGTTTGAGCAGACTAAAATAGAAGGGTGCGTGCTCCTCGTGCGTGGCACTGGCAGTTGGTGAGGCTGACCGCTATTCCTTCCTACTTATATTACTCAGACATGCTTCGCTTCTTCCTCACCACTCACCACCCTTCATTCACTCTCTCATTCTCTCCCTATTCTTCTTCCTCTCTGCAACACCCGAACACAGGTAATTATTCTCTCATTTTCCTCCTTCATTCATTCTCTCTCCCTCTCTCGTATGCTTCTTCGCATTTTGCTTCCTTCCTTCCTTCCTTCCTTCTTCTTAATTAGCAGAAAATAATTGTATCAGATCTGTGTTTCAGATATGAACACGATATATAAATATTTGATCCATGCATTGAATGCTTATCTCTTCGGTGATTCCTATGCAGCTCATTGTTATTTTTGTGGATTCAGCATTTTCACTGCTTTTCTTGTCCATAATTACTCTCTGTGTTTTTTTATTTTATTTATTGTGTTAACATTGTTACACTTCCAAGAAATTTGAGACATTCTCACATTGTTCCTATCATTTTCTTGAAGAAATTGGACTAGTGAGAAATTACATAGAGAAAGACGAGAACAGCTAAATGTTAAATATATTCTCATGTATGTGAGGTTTATGATAACTATGGGCGTTTCATAGAATCGATCATATATGAAGTTAGTTCTTAATTTGTTATCTTGTTAAGTAAATCTTCAAACATCCATATTTTATGTTTTGGTTTACAGATTCCATTTTTATCTCTATCAATGGCTCCAGCAGCAGCAGCAGCAGCAGTAGCAGCATCTTCAGATTCTATAAAGCCTGGAGGTCAATCACCAAACTTGTTGGCTTAGATATATACATATAAAGTACATTATTGGAGCATTGCTGTGTTTTTTGTAGCCTTTATTTGATTCATTTAACCTTTTAGACTATTATTCTGTATAATTTTTCATTCATCAATCAGGCACAGTTATAAAGAGAAAAGGAATCATTGATTTCCTTATCTTCTAAACTCTCAAACACTGGAGGCTTTTGGTTTAGTTGATCTTATCAATTTGTTTTCTACAGATGTTTGCATTGTCGGTGTTGCACGTACACCAATGGGTGGGTTTCTTGGTACTCTTTCATCTTTATCTGCCACCAAACTGGGCTCTATAGCTATTGAAGGTAAGTGTAGAAACCTGTGGCGGTGCTTATTGCATTGCATTTGAAACTTATTGAAGATTATTTGGATTTCTTTTTGTTTACATTTTTTTTATTGATATGTAGCTGCTCTTAAAAGGGCCAATGTTGACCCATCACTTGTGGAAGAAGTATATTTTGGGAATGTTCTTAGTGCTAATTTGGGGCAAGCTCCTGCCAGGCAAGCTGCTCTAGGGGCAGGAATACCCAATTCAGTAGTCTGCACTACTGTTAACAAAGTTTGTGCATCAGGGATGAAAGGTTTGTAATTTATTATAATAAGAATTTTGTTTGTTTCTTTGCCTTTTTTAAAAATAAAAATAAAAATAACAAGGATATTAAACTTATTCGGGTTATTGCAGCTACAATGCTTGCAGCACAGAGTATTCAATTAGGCATAAATGATGTTGTTGTGGCTGGTGGTATGGAAAACATGTCTAATGTACCCAAGTACCTGGCCGAAGCAAGGTTAATATTGCCTTTTATTTGACAGTTTTCTAAGATTTGTTGTGTTGAAATAAGCTGATTCAATACTAAAAGTTTAGGAAAGGATCCCGCCTTGGACATGATTCACTTGTTGATGGGATGTTGAAAGATGGTTTGTGGGATGTCTATAATGACGTTGGCATGGGAGTGTGTGCTGAACTATGTGCAGATAATCATGCAATAACAAGAGAAGACCAGGTATTTTAGGATTAATTTCTGTTCAGAAAGGTTTCAGCAGAATCATTATCGTAGATTTTTGTTGATGTCTCTGTCTTTCCCGCAGGATAACTATGCTATTCAGAGTTTCGAACGTGGAATTGCAGCCCAAAAAAGTGATGGCTTTAAATGGGAAATTGTTCCAGTTGAAGTCTCTGGTGGAAGGGGAAAACCATCGACAGTTGTTGATAAGGATGAAGGTCTAGGAAAGGTAATCATCCAAATAACTTAAGCCATGTAAAAATTGTATACATGTGGTAAACCTACAAAATACATGTCAATAGACTCTTTCTCAGTATTATGTAATCTTTCTTAGTTTCCTGAGTATTAAAAATTTGTTAAAAGAATATAGGTTTTCTAAGCATGAGAATATAGATATTACATGGTATCCTTTGTGAATTATACTTCCGTGTCTCTTAATGCAAGCAAATAATCAGAAGAGTGAGGATTGGAATTTGTAATTTTTTTCTCCCCGCATAAAGAACAGTTATATCTATGATACTTCTAGTTGAAAATCTGTGTAAGTGACTATACTCATTAAGGTTGTCCATACATTTATTTGAATGTAAAACAATATATTGTTATATTTTTTCCTTTTGCTATGCCAGTTTGATGCTGCCAAGTTACGCAAACTCCGGCCAAGTTTCAAGGAGAATGGAGGTTCTGTTACCGCTGGCAATGCTTCCAGCATAAGGTTAATATATTATCTGAATTTGCTGAACTTTTTCCTGTTTTTTTCTTACTTGACTGTTTTGTATTTGGGTGGTCTGGTCAATTAATTTTTGTAAAAAATATATGATGTTCACCATGATTCATCGGACTAATTCAATATTAACTCCTCATTAAGAGTCGAGTGATTTAGTGGGGAAAAGGAGGGACCGGAAAACTGATGTAGTGATACAACCATGGAGGAGTTGGTCAATTTGAGTAAGTGATCAATCATTCAGTTTGCAAGCAATATTTAGAGAGACATATAGGGGAATAAGGGAAAGGTGCTTGTTAATCTTCCATTCACACTTGCAATCATAGATAACAGAGAAAGTCAATCAGGCAGACAACTTTTCTGCCTATATCATCTATGAGCCACAAGTGATTCCGGGGACATTTCTGTTTGAACTTTGAAGTCAGTTATTCATGACTTATTTAATCTATTGTGTGGCTCCATGTCCGTGAGAATTCACTCTGCTAAATCTTGAGTTGTCATTAGTTTAAGTGCTCAAACGCCTTGTGAGTTTTAGTTTGTGTTTAATGATTTTTAATAAAAATGAAATTGCTCTTGTTGACAGTGATGGCGCTGCTGCATTAGTTTTGGTGAGTGGAGAGAAGGCACTGAAGCTTGGGCTTCAAGTTATTGCAAAAATCACTGGATATGCTGATGCTGCTCAGGTACATAAAATATATTTTAAAAATGAAATAGACTTTTAGTCTATAAAAAATCAGAAATGAAAAAACCGTATTGGTGTTCACATTGTTTTTAATGTTTGATATATTGATAGTATGACTTCATGCTCATAAGAGGTTGACCTGTACAGGAACCAGAGTTATTTACAACAGCTCCAGCCCTTGCCATTCCCAAAGCTATTTCCAATGCTGGGTTGGAGGCTTCACAAATTGATTTTTATGAAATTAATGAAGCCTTTGCGGTAGGATTTCAAGCCAAACTTTTAATTGTAGTAGCTTGTCAATCTATGATGCCATTAATTTTATTTCGTCACATTGCTGCCTGTAGGTTGTGGCTCTTTCAAATCAGAAACTTCTTGGACTTAATTCGGTGAGTTGTTGTCCCTTGTCATTATGTGAAAGTTGTAATCGCTTTCATGTCTGTGTAGTAAACCATTTCTGAGTGTAGTGTCTTGAAGATTTCATGCAGTTATAAGCCCCCCACTGCCCCACCCCTCTCTGCACAGTGTGTAACAAGTTAAATCTGTCTATATAGTCCATCATTTGTCTTCATTGTGACCATTAATAGCTCTGAAATTCCATTTATTTCTTATACTCAAGAATCTTCATTATTTTGCAGGAAAAAGTAAATGTGCATGGTGGAGCTGTATCTTTGGGTCATCCTCTTGGTTGCAGTGGTGCTCGTATCCTGGTGACACTTTTGGGGGTACGTTTCACTGGATAAATTTGATTACTTTGCAATGCTTTTTTTTTTATTCTTCTTATATATGCTCTTGTAAGTGTAGAAAAATATTTCTTGCTCTCTCTAATATCTTCTGTAATATTGAATGTTCTTTTTCCATTCAGTTAGTCTAAATGTCACTGCATGCAGGTACTGAGGCAGAAAAATGGGAAATACGGAGTTGGTGGCGTTTGCAATGGAGGAGGTGGTGCATCTGCTCTTGTTGTGGAGCTTCTGTAAGCCTTTTCAGGTTAGGTAGATGTCTTTCTAGAGCCAGCGTGTGCGCAAAGTTCAACAAACTCTGCCTCTCTTTAGCAAGTGTATATGCAATTTCAAATTGATTACAAGGACAAAAAGGATAGAGTGGAGAGAGATTTAGCTATATAATTGTTAGATTTTCGTCGCAGATATTGTGAAAGTGAAGATCTCTTAGCATCAAAGTTGAATATGGAGCAGTATTATCTACATTTTTGTTTTCTTTGCAATAAGTTACTGGTGTATCTTGCTTTGGGATAAATCATTCTTCGAACCTCTTATTTTAAACACAAGATTACGCAGATTCCTGTGCTTTGTAAGAATGTTTTTAGAACTGACTGAAATGAGTGAAAGAAAGTGGAAACAAGGAATCTGTGGTTGGTGTTGTGTCTACTAATTTATTGTTGTCGTGGGCTGTAAAATGTAAAAATACAACACAATTCAATGGGATAGTGTCACTCATAACGATACTACTCGGCAGTTATATAACGCTAATCCAAATTAATATATTGGAGTGATGTTTTAGACAGAGAATTTTAAATTGAAGTACTTTAAATCCGTTTTTTAAAAGTTATGCACTTGAGTTTTATTTATTATAAATTTGTTTATTTAGTTAAAACAAACAAACCTTTTCATATCGGATAAAATTGAATATCTGAATAATAAGTTTACAAAGGAAATAAAAAAAAGAATAATGATACTTACACAAAAAAATTTTCTCATTAAACTTTTACAAAAGCTCATACAAGTTATTGGATCAAGTCTAAGTCTCACTATAACTTTTTTTGACTTGATCCAAAGATTTGTATGAGCTTTTGTGAAAGGATTTTTTATGTAAGTATCATTACTCATAAAAAAAATATGTTTCTCTTCACAAACATGCCATCGTAGTACTCTTGTTTTCGTTATAGCACTGCAATTATATATGGATATCTACTCAAACTGAAGTGTTATCTTAGCCATTTTGTGTTGGGTAGAGATTTGAGTAAAGGATTTAGATTCAAGTTGTAGAGCTCTCAGTATACCAAACTATAACCTTGGTTTTATAATCAATTAAATCGTTAACGTATTGATTGGAGTTGGTAAGAATTCACATAGACAATTTAATTGAAAAGGGGAAGTGTTATGGTACCTTGATGAGTTTAGTACCTAGAGTGAGTTGTCAATCATTTATTAACTGTTGGTTTCACAATACATATTAAAAAATCTATTAAATATAAACAATAATTAATGAATGTTAGACAATACTAGGTACTAGTACTTTTTAAAAAAAGATAAGTATTAGAATGCTAAGTACTCTAAAAAAAAGATGAGTACTAGAATAATTTCATTGAAAAAGTCTTGTCTTTCAAATTAAACAGACATGCAATGGGCTAGTGAGTATTAGGGGTGTTCATAACCGAACTAAACCGATCAAAACTGAAAAAACCGAACCAAAAAACCAAAAACCGAACAAAACCGATTAATTTTGGTTTTGTTTGGTTTTGTTTTATGAAAACCGATTGGTTTGGTTCGGTTTTCGGTTTTCATTTATGAAACCGAACCAAACCAAACCAAACCGAATTCATATAATTATCTATATATTTTTTATAATTTACATACTTATAAATGATTATATTTAAATTTTTGGTTGGTTCTATAAATATTTTAGGCCTATTTATTGTTTATAATTATGTAATGATGTTTTTATTAGGATTTTATACCAACTTTTTTTTAATTGGTCCATAACAAGAACAAAATGATGATGTGTATGAATTTTTTTAAGAAAAAAAATGTTTAGTGAAAAACTGATTGGACCGAACCGAACCAAACTGATTGTAATTGGTTCGGTTCGGTTCGATTCTTCAATTTTAAAAAAACCGATTGGTTCTTAATATAAAAAAACCGATTGATTTGGTTCGAATGACTTTTCCTCCCAAAACTGAACCAATCCAAACCGCGAACACCCCTAGTGAGTATTGCTGGAATTAGTGATTACTGATTATCTTTTATTACAACAACAAATTATGACTACTAACTTATGACACGTTGTTTTCACCAAAAATAAAATCTTGTTTGTGTAGTAATAATAATACCAACAACAAATTAAAATAACAGAAAATAAAAAAAAATTATCTTTTATTTTAAAGTAAAGAACATTATAAGAAAAAGGACAAAAATAGAATCCACTTTACCCAAATCTATCACATGGCCCTAAGCTACTGGGCCTAGAACCATTTTTGTTTTCTTGTTTTTTTTTTCCTCTCTCTCACTCTCTTTTTTTTGGTCTACAAGGAGAGAAATTCTGAGAGTATATTTTAACCGTAATATTTAATTTAAATTTATGATATAATATTTTAAATTTAATATAATAACATGTATAATTATACAGTGTTACGTATTATAATTTTAATAAAATAGTGTAATATTCTCAAAATACGAATCTCTTTTATGATAAAATTGTCAAACTATGACAACTGTTTCAACAAAAGATGTAACTAAACTTAGAAATTTTAGAGTCAACTAATTTTTTGTTGTAATTAAAAAAATTAGAAAAAAACCCTTTTTGAAATAAAATTAATCAATAAAACGAGATTAAATTTGAGATTTTAATTCTGCATATAAAGTGATAGAAATGCAGGGCATGTTTAAATTAACTTATTTTGTAAAAAAGTTTATAATCAAAACATTACAAGAAATTCTTTGACTAAAAAACTGTTTTTGTGTAATATATTTACAAGTTTAGACTTGTCGAAAGTACGTACTACAAAGTGGGAGATCAAAGCCCGCAGTTCGCTTTTCAAACGTAGTCATCTTCATCATAAAACCGGTGCAAAAACTTCTTTTTGTTAATAATAAATGTTAAATATTTTTTTAAAAAGTATAATAATTATTTTAATTACTTAAAGAAAAAATAAAATATTAAAAGGATAATTTTAAAATTCTTAAAATTACTAAATACATTTTTTAAATTTCTTTAAATAATTAAAAAATTATTAAGTTGATGTTTTAGAGAATTTAATTTTTGTAAAAAAAAATTCTCAAAAATTTGATAGGAAAGAAACATATTCGGGATTCGCGAGAGTGCCAACTAATTTGATTCCGCGCGCATTGATGGCTAAAGGTAGATAAATATTTAAATAAACTGAGTGAGTTCCACTAATTATATGTACATTACAACTTTATATAATTTATTGATTCCTACAAAAAAAAAATGGCGTTAAAGCTAGGCAGAGGCAGAGGAACATTTAGAGGGACAGCTGTCGCAGTGGGTCAGGAAAAGTGACCGTTAGAAAGTTGAACGTTAAGGCCATCCCCCACCTTAGATAGAATCACACCACTTCTGGACAGAATCTGAAACCTCAGCCATGAGGTTAGTGGCAGAATTGGCCTCCATCTATAAATACCCTCCTCCCTCTTTCTTTGCATATACAAATACAACCATTTGGCTTCTCCCTTTCTCACACACAACCACACTTCTGTTCTGCTCTCTCTCTCTCAGCTCTTTATCTCTCTCATAAGAAGCAGTTTAGGCCAGAAGAATAATATAGTAAAGCTTAGCAAAGATGGGTATGGTGGTGGTGATCTCTCTCCCTCTGATTCTCTTCTGCTTGATTCTTGGTTTTGGATGTTACTTCTTTGGAAGAGCAAGAGGAAGGCGAGATGTACAGACCAACCCCCAAGTTTATGGGATGCCAACTCCACCGCCAGGTGCTGCAAATGCGTTCCCTTCACCTCCTCCATCCCATTTCAAGCCAGATAACGCTGCCAAAGTTTGAATTCAATCCACGCACCATGCCATGCATGTATCCATAATGCATATCTACTATCTAGCTCTCTCTTTCGTATCTTAATGGGTGATTCTGTGTGCCTTTCTTTTGATAGTTTCGGTTGTTGCATAATATACTATATTGGGTTGGTGTAAATTGGTTGTAATTGAAACCAAAAAGCCTCCAGAATCGATTTGTTCATTTGTATATTTCTCTTTTCATTATTTGTTTCTCTCCTCTTTGTCTGTTAGTTGCTTCGAGGTTGAAAGTTCAATAATTTATTTATTTATTTTTAATTTTGTACATCAAAATTCAATTTTGCTCAAGTGGGTGTTAGGGTGAAGTAAGCAGAGCCCTCGTCCCTGTGCATATATATGTAATTTATTGAGCGCAGCCAAGAGGGGACCATAAGGTAAGGGTGAGACAAGTATGGCCAAGTTCAAGATGGGCAAGGTTCAATAGTGAAAACATATTTAATTTCAATTACAGATTTCATGGGGCAACAAAAAGAAAACAAATGGGGTACTTATTCCCGCATAGGGCTGGCGATGAGTCGAGCCAGCTCGTGAGCTTGTTCGTGGTTCAGTTCGTTAAGAACTTAATAAGCTGATAATTTTGGCTCGTTTGTTAAATGATTTGAGCGAGAACTTTTCGTATGTTAATTTCGTTACCATTAACTCGTGAGCTGACTTGATATATGTATATAGTCTTTTTTTACAAATAATAATAATAATAATGCTTTAATTTAATGTATATTAACATTTTGTTTTATTTTTTGTCTAACTAAATTATTTTTTTAAAATAAATATATATAAAAAATATAAAATTTATTGAGATACAAATTCGAACCTAATTAATACAAGGTTCGATATTGGCTCATTGAGTTAAATAGCTCGTGACCTCAAAGTGGTGGAGCAACCAAGAAAATAATTTCGATTTCTTCGTGAAATGAAATGCCAGCTCATTCAAATTCAACTCATCACTATTCCCGCACTTCCCCTTCCCCTTCCCCTTCCTTACATCTCATACAAACGTAACATAAAGAAGTATTAAGGGACACTGGATAACAAAGATATCCAAATCCAATTTCTCAATGATACATGTAAACTGCATTCTAAGATCAAAATAGAGTCGAGTTTAAATTGTACGTGTTAGGGTTTAGGGTTTAATTAGTTTCATGTAAACTGGCCTAATTTGTTTCATGTAAAACAAAGCTATCAATGGTTACGCTCTGTTAGGGATTTTAAAAGGAAAGTGTTTTTCGGTGTTGATTTTAGAGTATAATAATAAATACAACAGTAGATATGGAGGAACTAGCTAAAAAGGCGAGGGTCATCTTTTTCTTCCCTGGAAGAACAAGCACTTATATAATATAATTATTATATACTATATATCAGTTACACTTTAAAATCTTCTAACACTCCAATCATATATCAGTTACACTTTAAAATCTTCCACACAATGGTTGATGTCAGCAAAGGGGGAAATGGATCAATAATGATTATCAAACCTTTTTTCTTGTAAAATAAGTGATAGACAATTTTGGGTAAGGAATAATAGGGATTAATTTCTATTTATTGTTAATGTAAAAAAAAATTTATATTGTCATCTAATTATGTGTTATCAAATTATTAAAAGAGTTTGATTATCATAACCACTACTTAAAAAGTCTAACTATTTTAATAATATGATAATATATAATTAAATGACAGTATAATTTAAAATAATGTTGTGAAAAATAATTTAAAAAATATATTACTTTAATAATAATAATAAATTGAAATATTTTGGTAAAAAATAACAAAAGTTAAATAAATGTGTGAGGGGCTGAGCGTGGTTGGCTGAAAATAGTGTGTGGTGGGGCCCAGTCGTGTATTTCTGTCTCTCTGTCTCTCCAACCCATCCTCGTGTTCCTCCTTGCCTTTGGGCAGAGGCAGAGGCAGACGCAGAGCAATCCACTCCTCCTCCTTCCGTAAATCTCAGGCATGGCGGTATGCAACCATCTCTCTCTCTCTCTCTCTCTCTCAATTGGATTTTCGTTTGTTCACTTGGCATCTTTATAGATAGATAGGGTCCAAAAATTCATGACCAAACAAACAAACAATGAGATTTGAACCTATCATATTATATTATATTATATATGGGGGGACGGGACTGGTGCTTCCATTTCATTCAATGACTCTCCATATCATTCCCTTCAAGATCAAGAGCACTGAATCAATATTTATTTCTTTCTCACTTTTCGTTCTTCATGACGTGTTATTTATCATTGTTTTATTATTCAATGCTGGAATCACTATAACCAATCTAAAAGGTATTGCATTTGAATATGTATATGCTTCTCCTTCTCCTCTTCAAAATTCTCAATTCTCAACTACAAACTTTACAATTCCACAGGACAAGGGTAGACCATTACCAAAGTTTGGTGAATGGGATGTCAATGACCCAGCATCAGCTGAGGGATTTACAGTTATCTTCAACAAAGCAAGGAATGAGAAAAAGACTGGTGGTAAGGTTGAGTCACCACCCAAGGATAATACCAAATACAAGCATCAAGTGGTTCTTGGAAAGCCCCAATCTGTATGTTGTATTCCTCCCATTCATTTAATATTCTTGCTCTTCAATCTTACTTGATAACTTCACAAGTTTTAGTTTTAACCTTTTGAGTCCCCAGAGTTGACTCTTTGCTTTCATCACCTGGAAAACAGAAAATCTGGAGGGGTTGACAACAAAGTAAAGACGAATAAATTTATTTTTTATGTTCAGACAATTACACAAATAATTAACTGCACTTCATTTTTAAGGATTTTTAAATTTTGCATATCCTATTTCAGTCATTATTAGATGCATGAATGATTCAAGTTAATTTGCAATCATTTTTATTTTCTTTATCTGAATTACACCACTCTCTTAGTCTTAGGCATGTCAATTTTGCCTAAACTGTATGTATTGTTCTATTCATTTTTACATAATCCTTCATTATGGCCATTAGCGAACTTTTCCAGCATATTTGAAGGGTTTTGGCCTTTGGGAGATCATGATCTATTGCAAAAGCCATTGCTGCAACAGCTTGATGGCAGTTGGATTTTTCATTTTTCTTATTCAATCTCTATCTTATGGCAATGATCTAGTAAATCACAGCCCTCCGCAGTTTCCTATTGCACCTATCCCTCATTCTGTGTCTTTTGCTTATTCTTTTTTGTTTGAGATTTGGTTTGTGTAATTGAAAAAGGAGGAAGGCGAGTAAGTCTCAATTATATTTTTGAAGGTTACCCCTGCATGATAAATGGAATGAACATTGAAGATTTTAATGAGCATTGACTAGGCGGTTCGCAGGAGCCGCCCCTTGTTGTCTGGTGCCATGGCTCCCCCCAAAGATTTCAACTTCTCTTGTAGCCCTTCACACACACGCACATATGTTTTATTCAAGGAAGCACGGATATTTTAACATGGCTGTCATATCGGTGTTGGATACTTCTCGTACACCACCGTATCCTGCTAGCCTACATCCTACAATTTCTTTTTATCTTTTTTTTTTGGAAATTTTTTGCCAATATCATAAGAATTGGATAAATACTAGTCTTCTATTGTGTCTACAATGACTAATGTTGACTTTTGAAACGTTGGTGTCTGTTTCAATTTTTTTTTAGGATTTGTGCTACGAATGACTATACATAAACACATACATTTTAAACACAGGTGCTAAGGATTTGAGTTTCTATCTTAAATCTATCTTTAAGATTTGGGTTTATGTTAATCTTATATTAATGTTGTATGTTGTATCCTATAATTTTTAGAACTTGCGGTATCCTAGTATTTGTGTCAAATCGTATCAATGTTCTGTGTTGTATCCGTGCTTCATAATTGATCTATGTAGCTGACCATCCCACCTAGTAAGGCTTGGTTGTTGTTTTGTATATATGTATGTATTCATGTATACTTTGGCCTTTTCACTATTTTTATTCTAGCTTGGTTTGCACCAGACACTGTTGATTGTGCATCCCTATATGTGTTTGACTGGCAATGCTCGTACATAAAAGGAAATTTTTTGTGTTGGCCAACTAGCGAACATGCCTATGATATATACCTATATATATGTGCATAGAGATGTCTATAATCTGGTGACTTCTTCGAAGAACTAAGGAAACAATAGCGGTTTTATGTATTCCTTCAGAAAGAGAAAAGTAGTACCTAGCAACTCTTGTCCATTTTAGTACTTTATATCAAGTAATTTAGTTTGCTTCAATATACTTTTATGCATGTCTTTATCAAGTTGATGTCATGCTATAAAAGACATAAAATACTTTATTGGATATATAGTTGCGATTTTGTCCGTGCTCCTGCACCGATTCAGGGTAGTGATCCCTTTCACTTTTTGGAGAATTAATTCCGCTGTTCATCTTTCCTTTTTTCTGCCCAGGCAGTCATCCCTTCCACTTGTTGGATAATTTGAAAAGGACTTGTGACTAATATCCAGTGGTTGTCTTTGGTGACCTATCCTGGACATGTTACTAACTTCTGAATGAAATTGTGAATTGGATATTGACAATTTATATTTGTGGTTTTAGTTGCTCCTCGGACTGACTTTATGTCGGGCATCCATGTTGTAATCCTTGAAATGCTGTGTGAACTTTTGAATTGGACTGCCTTGTTGCCTTTCAGTTAATAATCCGTGGTTCTATTGATTTCTCCATCATTAACAAATGCTTTTTTCCCCATTTTTTTTGTTGCAGAAAAAATGGTTTTGCTGCATACACGCGTCTGCAGAATCATGAGGACGCTTTTCAACTCATGACAGTTCTGAAGTGTAAGATAATTTATCCATACCTCCCCCCAACATAATTCCAGAAGTCTGGAGCTGCATGAAAAAGCTATGATGGGTCCTGCTGGAATCTTTTGTCATAAAAGTAGTGTACTCTTGGCTTGGGGAGGAAAATGATTAGAAAACAATATTGCATGATTTCTTTTTGTTCAATACTTGTTGGATTCACACTTCATTGACTCGGCACTTTTTGGATTCAAGTTTCGTCGACTCATACTTTTCTGTATTGTTTACAATGGAGTTTGACTTTTGTGTGTAACTATATACTTATATTTTGAAGCCTTCTATTTTTTATTTCAAATTTGGTCAACTGTTTGTAATAGAGTTTGGCCCATGCTGGTGCCCCTTGTGCCTGCCGAGCTTTATCAGTCTATTACTTGCTTTGTTTGCCATCTTTTTGAGATTCACACCGAAAACAGAATCATAATTACTGAAAAATAGTTGCAATCTTACTGATGGAAGTGTAGTTCTTCTCAATGAAGCCTCTCATGAGTTTTCAATTTTCCAATATTTTGTTGGCCTTAACTAATGGGTTTGAATAATTGTGACATTTCCTTGTCATGAAGTGGATGAACAAGCCACTCCTGATGTTCTCTCTATTTCACCTTTTCTTACGGTATACCATTGAGAAAATAGTGTATCGGTAGGCTACTTACAATCTTTGTTAAAAATGTTACACATTTTTCGTTTTTTGTTTTCATAAGATTTCTTGTAATTTTTTAAAAAGTAACTTTAATTGTTACTTACAATTACAGAAATGTGTAACACTTGTATATAAAAATAGTAATTTTTTTTAAAGGGACAAAAGTTGAATACATTTTTTAAAATAGTAACGAATTTTTTACAAAACATAAAATAAAAAATGTAACTTTTTGATAAGTAACTTTTTATACACTATTTTACAAAGGTATACTACCTATTACCTACATGTAGTAATATTTGAATATTATGTAACTAGGAAGGATTACTATGACTGCAAAACCTAGCATTTAGGTTAAATGGTATTTTCCGTTAACATATTTGCATCTTGCTTATGTTTAGGCCACAATAGCTTATGCAGGAGAAATATAAGTGAACAACAAGTCTACGACAAAAGATGGACACACATGGGGATGGGGATGGGTACGAGCATAGATGATCATCGTGGACCTAGATGGCCAGTCATTTGTAATTTTTGCAGGAAATCAACTGTGTCTGTAATCAACAATAAATAAACTGTTTCCACACGTATTATGAGTAGGGCGAACAACTAGTAATATAAATTATCCATGTGATGGCAAAGGCAACAAAAAAAAAAGTTAAAAATACGATTCTCATTTGTAACGTTACGGGGTCCCAGAACATTTCGTAGCTCCGTCTAAACTCTAGAGGTTCCCAACTTTCGTTCAAACAAGCGCTGCAGAAGGTAGACTTGGAGTGCACTAGCCCCAATCAGTGCTGCTGACTCAAAGATTGCCTTGTGTACAGCTCTTCGGCTCATTGCATCATTCACTGCATTCCAGTAATAAAAGCACATAATATTGCACTCGCACTCAAGAAGAGCTAATAGAGAAGACAAGTTTGTTGCTTATAACAACTAAGATGGCTTCATAGTCCTCTTTGATTCATTCGCCTAGGTCAGAATGCAGTAAAATATTGCTGTTTACCATCTATCTGAATGGTGTGTGCATTTAACAGTCAGATGAGTAGCACAGGAGTAATACTCAAACTTGGAAGTCATCCGAATTAGGTCAAATTTGGCTTCAAAGGAAAGCTAGTGAATACCGTTAAGAGATAGGAAAGGCCGTTCCCTACAGGGCAGTCTCTTTTGGTATGGTAGCTGAATAGAATTAGGATGATCACAAATTGGAACAGGAGGTTCTACTAAATGATATCAAGAATAGGAAACCAGATAACATACATGAACCAGGGTTTTATCTTTAAAGTGAGTATATATAATTGATATGTATGAAAGATTTTATGTACAGAAAAAATGTAAATTTTTAGAAAAACAGAAAAGTAAATCTTAAATAGTACCTATTGCTTGGCGGTCAGTCTGAGCCTCTAACCAATGCTGTTCAAACTGAATGTTGTAGAGAGCTTCCTCCAACTTCGTTATCTGCTCCAGCAAAGGGGTGAAATGCTCTGCAGACAGTCAGAAAAGTCCCATGATCATTCTTACATTTTTCAGACTTCTATGCAATTTAAAGAGCAGTGTTTTACACTAAAATAAAAGTAATAATAAAAGACCAAATACGAGTGGACTTAATAGCAGAGGCATTTACCATCTTTTGCATGTTGCTCAAAGTAAGAGAAGTGACCAACATGTACATCAAAATCAATGGTTTCATGATAAGGAGACTTGTTGGTGAAGCAGAACTTATGGACCCCTGATTTGTGAGCCACAAACTCAAACTTATCACTGGTCTTGTCACGAAAATCTTGAATTTGATCATCAGAAGGTCCCTTTACCTGAAATTCTTACATTGTGGTGTAATGAGATCCCAACATGATCAGGCAGGGTATTAAGGAAAAAGAAAGGAAAGATAAATTCAAAGGGAGGGTATTCCAATTATTTGTGGACACAGATATGCCTGAGATATTAATGTCAAAAGATTTGGACAGTAGCACACCGTCACCAATACATATATAGATACCCAAATAAGGACCATTTATATGCAATTGTAAACCTCGAAGTTATCTCATAACTATTGATACAATTTTTGCTTCATTAGGTGTTTGATTGGCATGCATTTTCACTATAATGTCCTCCAAGTATATAGTTCAGCATGGTGAATGAGTTAAAATTTCTAACATGGGATTTAAGTTTCACAATGTTTCTCAAGATCTAGAAAGAACGAACAGTTTTATGGTTATGGTGAAGAAAAGTATAGAAAGCTTGTTCTGTCCCCCTTAGGTATGAACAGACGTATATAATAGCTTCAGCTTCAGATTGTAAAACCCCAAACCAATAGGCAAACATAAGAGAAAGCATTATTCTATGTTTTTATATTTGCAACCTGCATTTACATCTAATAACCCTTTTTTATTCATGTTTCTATGGTTCTATTCCCTGCATAGAATTTTGAAACAGACTCACCAAATATCATAAATCAACTTCCACACATAAGAAGTCGACACAAAAGAAACCTGGACTACTTACTTCTGATTCCCCTTGTGAGTCATGAAGCTCACAATTAAAGTTAAAGCATATGGTAATCAAGGTAAAGCAAGAATGCATATAAATCAACATTAAACCATAACCCGTCACCCACTAACCAATTAAGAAAAGAAATACCCAAGAGGCCTAGACAAAAAAAGAAAAAAAAGATGCAGTAATCAAAATTGTAACATACCACGAGATCGACACCTTCACTGCCATAATGCCAGGGAGAATCAGCCTTAACAACAACGAAAGAAACATGGACAGTGTCACCCTCGTATTTAACATCATGAGAGAAACACTCGTCTCTGTCTATCACAAATCTGATCCCCTCTGACCCTTTCAAGTTCCACAATCCCCCAATTAACAAAAACACAAAAACTTGTCTCATGGAGCCCCACCACCACAATCCCATCTGCACAAATCAAGAAAGTAGCAACAACCCAAAAACAAAAAACAATAAAAATTCCTTAAAACAATAATCGAAATTAGATAACTTCATTTCCAGACTTTGATTTCAAAAACACGGATCAAGAAAATGAAAAATAAATAAATAAGAAGAGAGAGAGAGAGGGATACATTTCTGGGTGTAAGAAGAAGAGGCTGAACAGAGAGAGAAGAACGATTTGAGTTTGGTATCTGTGAGAGGCACCAACGTTGAGTTGAACACGACAAGACAAATACGAACTGTTCTGTGTTTGCGATTTTTTAATCTTAACGAAGAGTCGAGTCGGAGGAGTTTCAAGTGTTTATTGTCTAATGTCGAGTACAAGTGCAAGGGGGTGATTAGTGAAACTAGAAACGGCGTCGTCTTGTTTAGGTATCTGGCTTGTGTCATCTGTCGGTGTGTGATTGGATGATGCAGCTCATCGACCCAACAGCAACTACACACGTTGGATGGGTTTCGATTCCTACGAAGAAACACTATCTCCTGCCCTTGCGTAAAATCTAACGCCTTCCAAGTACCATCTTCAGCTGACTGCAAAATTGCAAGGTGGATATGCTTTAATTCAGATGTAGCAAGTGTGAAAAAAAAAAACAGTAATTAGTAGTATGTAACTTTCTTACATTATTATTTAATTATTTATTTATCATATTTAAAACACTTTTTATTTGATAATTTAGATGTATTAACAATGTAAAAAAAAATTATACTGTTATATAATATTATATAAATTTAATTTTAATTTATTATCAATGTAAAGTTTCTTTACACTGTCATCCAATCATATACTGACACATTATTAAAAGTATTAGACTTTTTAAGTAGTTGTTATAGTAGTCAAACTCTTTTAATGAGTTGACAATACATGATTAGGTGACAGTGTAAGAAAACTTTACACTGACAGTGGATCAAAATTAAAATTATATTATATTGATACATTATTAAAAGATTGGGTTTAATTTCTATCCACTGTCAGTGTAAAGTTTTTTTATACTGTTATTCAATCATGTGTTAACACATCATTAAAATAGTTAGACTTTCTAAGTAGTGGTTGTGATAGTCAAACTCTTTTAATGATTTGGCAGCACATGATTGGATGACAGTATAAAGAAACTTTACATTGACAGTGGATAGAAATTAAACTCTAAAAGATTTAGATTTTTGAAGTAATTGTTGTGATAGTCAAACTTTTTTAATGATTTATCAATATATAATTGTTATGAAGACATGATTGAACGACAACGTAAAGTTAAACTCTATATGTAGTTGTTGTAATAGTCAAACTTTTTTTATAATTTGTCAACACATGATTAAACGATAATATAAAATTTTAAGTTTATTTACCGTGGATCAAAATAAAATTTTAATTTTAATTAATTTGTTAACACAAATTCATTCACACTATTATTAAAGTTGTTTTCCAATAAGACACTAGATTGTTTTCAACAAAATTTGGTCGTTATCATACATTTTAGGTCGACTATTTTTATCTAGCTTATTTATGCTTTTGAGAGTTGTTATGGTATCTTGATAAACTTGGTATCTAGGATGAGTTGATTGATTGTTGATTTTACAATAAATATTTAAAAGTCTATTAAATATAAGGATTTAATTTTAATCCACCATCAATGTAAAGTTTCTTTACACTGTCATTTAATTATGTATTACTAACTCAATAAAAGAGTTAGACTTTCTAGGTAGTTATTGTGATAGTCAAACTATTTTACTGATTTGACAATACATGATTAAATAACATTGTAAAAAAATTTTACACTGACAATAAATCAAAATTAAACTCTAAATATAAATAACTAATAAATACTTGACAAGATGGTTACTATAATAATCCCGTTATCCTTTACTTTGGCACAGGCTAATAGCTTTAGGTATCAACACATTGCCCCATCCTCCATTCCTTATTTTAGTTTTCCAATTTTTAAAAGAACTGTTTTTAGTTGATGAGCCCATTATCCGAATAGGTTTCATGAAGGGCCAAATTATCTCAATCAAGAGATGGGTTGTGAAACTTTATTTAAATAACAACAATAATATCTACATCCTATAAATTTTAAATTATTTTTATACTTGATTAACAATTAGTAAATTATTAGTTAATATAATATATCATTTGGTTATTTGGTAACCTATTAACCAAACAATATATTGAATTAACTAAGAATTTATTCATCGTTAACCAAATCTGTAAGTTATTGATTATCAAAATTCATTAACCAAATGAGTATTGAACAAAAATTTACTCATTATTAACTAAGTATAAAAATAAGTTTTTGATTTATCACCCCCTTTCAAACTTGCATGGGATGACCAAGTCCAATTTTGGATCGTAGCTCGAAGAAAAAGGACTTTGGCAGCAGCTTGGTAAAATTGTCGGCAAACTGATGGTATGATGTACCAGGTGACCAAAGTACCTTGAGCGACTTTTTCACAAACGAAGTAATAGTCCAATTGAACATGAATCGTACATGAATGAAAGACGGGATTCACCATGAGATGTAGAGCACTGACATTGTCACAGAACAGATGTGGAGGATTAGACAGAGGGATGCCAAGTTCTTGAAGAGGGTAGCCAAGTGAGTTCAGTTGTGGCAAATGCCAAGGCATAGTACTCAGCTTTAGCACTGGAGTGGGCAATTGTGGGCTTTTTCTTAGCACACCAGGGATGCAATTGATGCCTATGAAAGTGCAGTAGCCGGGGGTGGAACGACAGGTCAACGGACAACCAACATAGTCTGCATCAACAGAACCATACAAGTTGCTAGGTGAAATAAAGTAGAGACGTATGCCAAGAGTGGCAGTGCCTTTAACATAGCGAGGCACTCGCTTCATCAGACGAAAGTGAGCGGTGGTGGGTACATGCATGAATTGGCATAAGTAGTTAACACAATAGGTAAAATTTGGATGAGTAAAGGTGAGATATTGGAGTGTACTGGAAAGACTTCAGTATAGATAAGGATCATTAAAGGTTGTGCCATCAGTAACATTAGGATGCATCATCATTGGTGTGGCAATAGGATTCGCATCATGCATGTTGGCCCGCTTAAGACATTAAAGGCATACTGTGACTAGTTGAAAAATAAACCATAAGGAGTGTGCTGGACTTTTATGCCCAAAAAATAATGTAATTTGCCCAAGTCTTTAATAGCAAATGAATTACCAAGTTGACACACAAATGCACTAAGAACGGAAGTTGTTCCGTGTGAGAATTATATTGTCAACTTACAAAAGAATGACCATCATATCACCATGCCAATAGACAAATAGTGAGGGATCAGTCGTGCTACAAACAAAGCCAAATTGACCAGGTGCAAAGGGTCTGCCTCAGGCCATACAAAGCTTTGTTAAGCTTCCAAACATGACTCAGAATTACGAAGTTCTCAAATCCTAAAGGTTGAGAAACAAATAATGGTTCATCCAAAGGCCCATGGAAAAATGCATTATTGACATCAAGTTGTCGAAGAGACTAACCCTTCATGATAGGTAGAGATAATACCAACCGAACAGTGTTATACTTGACGACTGGAGAAAAAGTTTCCTGAAAGTCAACTATAACAATTTGGTTAAAACCCTTGGCAACATAACATGCTTTGAGTTTATCAAGGGAGCTATATGATTTAAGCCTAGTTTTCCAAACCCATTTGGTGCCAAGAACCCGCATAAAAGGAGTTTTAGGAACTAGTTGAAAGGTGTTCTGATCTATGAGTGCTTGAAGTTCAGCCTTCATAGCTTGTTTCCAGCCAGGGTGACGCAGTGCAGTTTTGACAGACTTAGGCTCTTGAGGAATGATATCACAGTTGAGGAGGTACTTGTGCTGCGACAGTGGATGCCATCTTTTGCACGTGTTACCATAGGATGACTATGTGGGTTCGGGGGACAAGGTGGGGTTGGGGAAGCATAAGGTGTAAGAGAGGAAGTGGATAGCAAGGATAGGTTCAGCTGGTTAAGTAATGATGGGGTCGATGGGAACGTAGTGGGATGGTTGTTTGGGTCCAACGCTTGGTGAGGATTGGGTGGAACTTGTGTTTGGTTGGGAATATGGAAGGGTTGGTCATAGGTATTACGAGGCGGGTGGCGAAGACATTGGGTGGAGATGCTTTATGTTTAAAAGTGGTGATTTGGGAAGGGGAATTAGGTGTAGGTTGGTGTAAGGAATAAAGGTCTTTGTATGAAAAAGAGCTTTCATAAAAAACAGCACTGCGGGAAATGTAAAAATTACCAGCTGCGTATAGATACTTATTTAGTTATAACCTTTGTGACGATCACTATATCCCCAGAAAACACAAGGCAAAGACTTGGGTCAAACTTGGTCATTTGAGAGCCTTGAATGAGTGGAAAGCATCTTGAACCAACGTTACGCAGGCAAGTGTAGTCTGGATGTCTTTGTTCAACAAATAATAAGGACTCATGAATGAACAAACTAAAGATGGAAATCTATTGATCAAGAAGCAGGCAGAAAGAAAGGCTTTGGGCTAGTAAGCCAAAGGAACCTTACTTGCAAATATGATAGTTAAGCCGAGTTCCGAGGATGTTTTCTCTCAGCCACGCCATTTTGTTGCGGGGCAGAGGGACTAGAGATTTGCAGTCGTATGCCATTAGAAGCAAGGTGAGTCAAAAAACTCTTATTGATAAATTCTTCACCCATATTGCATTGCACCTTTTTAATAACAATATCAAATTGGCAATCCACAAATTTCTCAAATAATAAATACTAGTGATAAAAATAAGATTTATTCTTGAGCGTAATGATCCAAGTAAATCACTTATAGTCATCAACAATGCAAGCATAATATCTATAACTAGATTTAGAAATGACAAGAGATGATCCCTATAAATCAAAGTGTACAAGTTCAAATGGTTGACTACTTTTATTGAGTGAAGAGAAAGGCATCTAAGATGCTTTGGCCATATTACAATGATCACAAATATAAAGATAAAGACTGCTTATTAGAAACTTTGATGGCTCCTTTATTGTGCATAAATCTGACTAAACACATACTGGGGTGGCCAAGACGGACATGCCAGACAAGTTCATCTACAGTTTGAAAGCGAGTGGAATAATAAGCACTAATCTTCATTAGGAAGGAATATACATCCCCTATGCTCGTCCCCGTGGTCAAAATCATCCTGGTCCTCTTGTCCTTGATCAAAAAATCATGGCTAGAAAATTCACAAATGCAGGGATAGTCAATGGTAAGTTGACTAATAGATAATCGGTTGTTTTGAATATGAGGAACCATTAGAACATCTTCAATTGGTAAAACAGAAGCAGAGGGTGGAGTAAGAAAGGTATCACCCAAATGAGAGATGTCAAGAGTCTCACCATTACCAACAGCAACAAATTTATTACCTGTATAAGGACAAAGGTTGTGTAAAATCCCTTCATCATTGGTCATATAGGCACCAAACCCACTATCAGGAAGCCATTCATTAGAATCAATTGAACCATTCAAAGTTAACGCTGCTAAGGATGGGGAAAGTGTCTCAGGTTGGTAAGCATGATTATAGTGATGTGGACAACTTAGAGCATCATGGTTATTTCCCTTGCAAATTTAACACTTCACAGCCAGAGTAAAGGATGTTGGACGTGAGACATTCTTGATACTAACAGTTACTGAGAAGGACAAATGTGGTACAAACCCACAACCTTTTGAGGAGAAGGAAAGGCGATTAGGACATGACTTGGGGTGGGGCGAAGCACATTTAGAGTTCTTAGATTCTCGGTGGGCATAAAAGGCAGGGGTGGCTGATTTATGGTCTATGTATCATAGTTAATGAGTTGGGGAATGATAGACTGATAAGAGGGTAACGGATGGTGCATCATTTTGGTAGTGAAAGGGTTATATTCTGGGCCTAAATGCGGAGAAGAAGAAAAACTTTGTTAAGATCTGAGAGAGGTTGTCCAATGAGGGAGAGATCATCACATATAGATTTAAAATCACGATATATTCATGAATGGATTGAGTATGGTCTTTGCATAGATTGGGGAGTTTTTGTTTGAACAAGAACTCTCATTCAACGGATTGATGAGCATAGGCATCCTGTAAAGCCACCCAAACATCACGAGATGTTTCAAGGTCAATGAAAAGATTCAATGCCTCCTCAGATAATCTATTGGTGACCTAAGCTCTAACAAGGCGATCTGAACGACACCGATGATAGAAGTTAGGGTTAGGTTGATCAAACCCTATGCCCGTAGACGCGGATGTTGGAGGGGATGGGATCAATTGTAGGGGTGCTCAGGTTTCTCCACTTATGAAGCCACCCAAATCTTGACTCCCAATGAGGCTACGCATCTATGAACGCCATAGCAAGTAGTTAGAGGACGTGAGGTCCAGGGAAAAGAAGTTGCTAATGTTGAGAGTTGCATGATAGGGGTAAGGTGAAGTGGAGGCAGCGAATGAGGAGTGAGAGGAAGTGGAAGTTCTGGATGGAGTCGTGTTAGCCATTTGCAGGCTCTGTACCATGAAGAGGTTTCGTGAGGGGCCAAACTATCTCAATCAAGAGATTGGACCGTCAAACTTTATTTAAATAAAGATGTTTGTTATAGGAAAATAGTAAAAGCATTACAAACAAAACAACATGATAAGATAATGACAGGATTGAAATAAAGTAACATGATAAGGATAATGACAGAATTGAAATAGTTAATCCTAAAGATAAGAAGTTAAGCTTCTGCTTTATCACTATCCAGCTTTGAAGGCTAGCTTGAATTTGTTGCAAGAATGAAGAGGGTGTTGAAGTATGCTTATCTTGGAACCGGTACTCATGCACTAGAGTATCCTAAAGAAAACAGAACAGCATCATGGGATACTAGTGTAAGGGATGGACATAACTTCATTGAGCTATTCCTCCGCCTTTTGAATAATCTAATTAACGAGGCTTTGAAAACCAAGTCATTGCGTTTCTTGCAAAGTCTCCATATGGCTGCTGCTTACAATAGATTTGAACGATCACCAGTCACCACCCTGATCAACTTGGTGCCAAACATCCGTCCACCACTCACCTAAAGTGGAATTAGCCAAACGAGATGAATTCAACATTAAAGTTAAGAGAAACCAAAATGGGGAAGCTAATGGACACTTCACTAAAGAGGGAGGGACATCAACAAATGTAGTTTGATGATGATAAGTTGTGGTGGGGCAGAATCAGAGGTTGAAGAGCAAGTCTAAGCCATTTGTGTAGAAAGAGATGATTTTATTCATGAGAAGCCTTATATTACAGGTACAAGGATAAAGAACCCGTAGGTTTAAAATACAAAAACTGCAACAAGGAACCTATCAGCTATGTGGATAATTACATACATAACAGAATATATCCCAATACAGCTAGTTTGTCAAATACATGTAACTTTTTCATTATTATTAATTATTATTCCTCCTTATTTAAAAGACAACAATATATTGGGGGGAAACCTTTTGTAGCACCGCAATCGCAGTCTAAAATGCAACTGGCATATGAATTTAGGCCTTCTTAAGAAACTCCATGACATAGATGTGGAAAGCACAGCACACAACTCGGAAACCTTGGAACCCAGCCCCCTTAGCCAAGGCCTCGAACTCCTTCTCTGTTCTCTCTTTTCCACCTGAGCTATGAGCCAACATAATCACATCCGTTTGAACCATACATTTTGTGGCCAAGCTAGAGTCCGGGGCTACTGGAAGAATGGATTCAGCCAAAATCACCTTCCCGGTGTCAGGAAGGGAATCATAGCAGTTCTTCAAAAATTTCAAGCATGGCTCGTCCTTCCAGTCATGACATATCCACTGAATTTATAAATGGTATTTTTGTCATTAGTATAAACAAGTGGAAAAAGATACGAGGTATCAAAATGCTAAAACTTGATTCCAAAGTTTAAAGAGTTATAGCAGATGCCATTACATACTGTTATGGGAGGAGGGGTGGGGCCCTCGGTTGCTTATACTATGCAATTTTTTAATAGTAGTGCAAGCCCCAAACAATAGCCCAAAAACTTTTTTCTTCTTCTCCATAATATATATTTTTTCTTCATAATATTTTAATGTACTACCGCAAATTATATATATATATATATATATGTATAATTGCTTCGATAGGAAAAATTCTTAAAATATCAAATTAATTCAAGATTTTAGATCCAGAGAAAATTGATGAATGATAACTAGACACTAGTGAATCAAGTCATATAATTAATTGTAGAATTTTATTAAATATTTGTTCTTAATTAATTTTTTAAAATCTAATATTTTAATAGGGGTGGCAAATAGATAATTTAGATGGATTTTGAATTAAATTATAATAGATCGATAAAAAATTAACCAATAATTCATTTGAAATTCATTAAAAAATTGTTAAAATCATCTAACTCATTCATGATCTATTTTAATAGATGGATATTCAATTCATTTATTAATCTGTTTTAATAGATATGATGAATAAATATCCTACCCAATCATTTAAAATTATTATTTTTAAATAAAATAAAGTTTCTCTCTTTAAAAATAATAATTATTTCTCTCTCTAAAAAATAAATAATATTCTCTCTCAAAAAAAAATTATTTGCTCTCTCTAAAAGAAATAATTGTTTCTCTCTCTATAAAAATCAATTCTCGCTTTAGGTAAAATTAATTTTCTCTCTAAAAAAAATAATTTTCTCTCTCTAAAAAACTAATTTCTCTCTTTAGAAAAAATTTTCTCACTCTATAAAAAAATAATTCTTTCTCTCTCTAAGAAAATTAATTTCCCCTCTCTAGAAAAAATATTTGTCTCTCTCTCTATAAAATAGATGAGTTAAGATTTCAAATGAATTATGAATTGATTTGATATCAAATGGGTCATAAGTAAGTTAGTAACTGATATATAATGAGTATTGAGCGCAATCTATTACTATCCATTAATCCAATTCATTTAATTTATTATTATTATTTGATTTAGACATGGATGGATTGGATAAATGATGAATAAATTGATCATTTTGAGATCTTACATTTTAACTTGGTTTGACTCTTGACAAAAAAAAAAATTAAAAATCTTGGAAACGGACTGGGTAAGCGAATGAAGAGCTTCAAATAATAACTCACCTTCATGAAAATGGCATCACCTTTTGGAACACTGATAAACATGTCTCCACCAACATGCTCCACACCTGCACCAAACACCCCTCTTAGTTCTACAAGATCATGTCCAATCCGTGACACCAAAAGAAAAATGTTATATGAGGTCCAAAAGTAAGGAAACCAAACAATATTATGCAAATAAGCGAAGCCTAGCACTAACTGCAAATGACAAAGCTACTGAGGCCTAATTAATGATCTCCAGGAATGAGGATGAAGGAAAGATCCTGGTTAGAACACTTGCTTAGTTGATGTCTAAGTTAGAAGAGCCACTATATAAACTTCATATAATATGATTTATATGAACTTAAAAGCACCTGGATAAGATGGAGCATCTTCAATCACATGAGGCAAGTCAAAATTAATGCCCTTTATGGTGGGATGCTTAGAGACAATCATGTTAATAACAGCTCCAGTCCCACCGCCAACATCAACCAGAGATTGGAGACCCTCAAAGCCTGCATAGGTGGCAAGAATTGTCTTCATTATGATGCTAGAGACATCAGACATCCCCTTGTTGAAAATCTTGTTAAACCTTGGATCTGTGCCGTGGAATTCAAAGGCAGTCATTCCATAAGCATTGTCAAATGGAATGCCACCCTCCTGAATTGCATCTGTCAAGTGGTACCTACAAGAACACAGTCATGTCAACACCATATCTAAGTATTATATTCACTACATGCTTCAATTAAACTATGGCTTCTACCTTTGACAGCTAGTACGAGTTTTAGCTATTTTGCATTGGCCAAAAAAAGAGTTAAGAAATAGTGAAATACCATACCACATGTCTTTGAGGACTTTGTCCTGATGCAAGAGAAAGGAAGCAACGATAGAGACACCATCTTCATTCTTGACAAGGTATTTGGAAAAGGGGGCAAGACCATAGTGCCTCTCAACCTTGCCATCAGGCAATGTGCGGAGGGAGCATGTAAGGATGCTGTAGCTAGCCAAGAGGCGCAACAAGCGGTCTAGCATAGCCGGTGCGTCTGGGTTCTTTATTGAGAGCTGAGAAGCAATGTGAGAAGGGGAAAGGTAAGCTCCAGGACCAGCCTTGGCGATAGTGTCTAAAATACCGAGCTCCAAAGCAGACTTGAGGACCATGGGAACAGTGGAGGAAGCGACTAGTTGCGCGGCGAAGAAGAAGGCTTCTTCATCAGATACTTGGTTTGTACTCATCTCTGGTGAGTCTGGGTCTCCCCCAATGGTTGATTGAGCCTTGCCTTGGGTGGGTTAACGTTTCTCCGGGTGACTGAATTAAGAGAGTGCGATGTGGCAACGGCCATATATTTTTATAGAAAAATCTCCAATTGCAGTCAGATACACATTTTCAACTTTCAACACATTTAACGTCAGATACAAGCATACTTAACAGTCCCCACAAATTGATCATTTCCCCTAACATTTAATATTTTTAACTACGGAAAAGTCAAAATCACCTGATAAGTCATATTATATTAGTCAATGGTTTGAGCCAAAGCCGGAGGGAAGGTAGGGTTATCACGGGAAACCAGCAGGGTGCCTTCCATTCTCAAATTTTTCATTAACACAAGTATATAATAATATTATATGATCCTATAATTTAGAAAAAAACAAAATCCAGACCTTCAAGAGTTAAATTCAAAAGTCATCATCTACTAAATGCTTTGGTGCAATAATATTTATATCATATATCATATACTTTACTAAATCCAAACAGTCAGAAGCTAACCTTACGTGAGGCGCCTCTGGGTGGTACATCTACATGATAAGGTAGAAAAACGGATGGTTGTTCAATGATGAAAAGCTTTGAAGACATTAAAAACAAATAAATCAAATTAAAGAAAAGGCAAAAGTCATAGCAAGACTATCATGCAACTAAATATATAATTGCATAGCGGATGATATTTTATGCTATCAAGAATAGACAATGTCGAGTTTGACTATAAGCTTCGTTGTCCAAGCGCATGAAGATAACGGATAAATATTTGTTTCTAGTATATATGGCTTTTCACGACAGTTACTTTGGCTTCTAATTTCTTCCCACCTAATAAAGTACTTTTGACATGCCTTGGATCCAATCTATTATGTAATATATTTTTTTAATGCATTGTAATCAATTTATTTTGATTAATAATATGGCATTTAATTTGTTTTGGTTTTATTTGTCATATTCATTATTTAATTATTATGACAAGGTCCTTGATTACATGTAGATATTTGTCATCGTGATAACTATCATGATAATGAGAGGCAAGTTTTCTTTAATTTAATCTAAAGTGTTCTTGATCTCAAGATTATTGAGAATAAGACATTAATGATCCGGATAAATCAATATATTTTTGACCATCTCTATTGGATGGAGATTAATAAATCTCTTTTATTAAATCACATGTATATATGATGTATATGGAGATATGATTATTGAACTAACTCAACTGATAATTCCTAATAATTTATATTACTGTTAAATTGTTAATAGAATATTCTCATTAAGGACATGGTATAAACTTTTCTTTTGACATGAGATCATCATAATAATTAACATGCTACTTATTATACTTTGATTCTAAACATCTAATGTCATAGGGCAATAGTTGAATGGATATTGGGTATGACTAAATACTTGTAGGATTAATTATGATATATCCAAAAGGAATCCATCAATTCTTGGTAATGAGTTTGAGCTCTATCATTATAACAACAAAAAATTAAGATCTTGGCCAAGGCATTTGAATAAATAAAGAAATGAGTTTCTTAAATCATTCACTAGTTGGTTATAAAACATAAAGGTTTACTTATTAGAGTTTGACAGTAATACCATACTCTAAGGTTAATTCAAAGTTGGAACCATAGAAGGAAATATTGCATTATTTTTTTGAAGGTTCTTGAAGAGCAAAAGATATTACTTCATGTTATCTGGTCGTTAAGAAGTGTTGCTAGACACCAACTTTAATTAGTAATTTGGTTCGATTAATTTACCATTGGCTTAGTATTGAACTTATGAGGTTACACACTTATGAGTGTTCCAATATTTGTTAAAGGATTATTTAATTTATTATTTGATAATTAAATTAGAAAGTTTAATTTAATCAAATAAATAAAAATTTTATCCAAATCGAATATTATTTTAAAATAAAATTAATACATGACACAATTACCTGAAGAAATTCTATTTGAAAAAGAAAAATCAGAAGTTTCCAAATTTAAAATATATTATAACGTTGTAGACATTACGAAGTCAACAACGATTCTATGTTATGGTGATATGCACCAAGCCACCAATGATTTAAATCCTATTAGATAGGATTTGATATGTTGCACTACGGTTTCCTATTTTATAGGAGACGTTTTCATTGTTATTTATTTTAAATAAATAAATAAGATAATTTTTATGGCTATATAAGAAGTGCAGCAAGGAGACTTCTGATATAGATACATAATAGAGTGAAAAATAAACGTTTATTTATTTTGCTCTGGCTTTTCTTCAAATTTGTATAAGTTCCATGTTTTAAAGAGTTGATAACAAGACTTGGTATTATGTGAATACGCATAGTCTCTTCATGCAATCGAAGAAAATTTTTAAAGTATCAAGAATTGTATTTTGATTTTATCTTCATAGTGCTAGAATAAATTTTAAACATAAAATGATTATTTTGGAATGCTTTTATTTTGTTCCACAGCGTGATGTAATCACCATGCAATCCATCAGTTTGAATGAAGATTCAATGACTTCCCAAGTTAGGACCATACGATGATACATTTTTCTAACCTGAATTTTCAATGTTTGAGTTGTTATCCTATGTAATTTTCGTAAGTTGAAACTTATGCCAAATAAATGAAGGAAGACACAACCCGAGTTTAATTTTAATAAAAGTTCATAAGAAATAGGCTTAGGTTAGATTTTTATATATATTTTTTTCAAATTGAACCCTTTTTATATATGCCCATTAGAACCTGTGGAAAAACTGCTTATTTCATGTGCAAATCAAGTTCCATTGATTATGGGTCATAATCCATGTTGAAGAGGATGCTTCAATATTTAAAAGAATATAATCCATGTTAAGAAGCAGGAAGGTGAGAAGTAAGCCACTAGTGAAACGTAACAAACTTAAATTGCAGCCCAGAGGCACACGGGACGAGGGAAGGGGTCAGACACAGCATGAATGAAAATTGAAAAATGAAAAGAGAGCTTTCATACATTCTATTCCCTGATTTGAAGGCATGATGTTCCAGGCAACTGACTGAGACATAACTCTCCTCACCCTCTGCGTTAAGCACCTAGAGATTAGAGAAGCAACTCAGCCCTAAACGTCTCTTAAAAGAAAGAAACTCTCAAATCCTGTGATAACTTTGTTCTTTTCGGCCGTAATCCTGTGTTGTGATAACCAAAAACATATTAATAACGCTTGCAAAAGCAGCGAAAGATCTTTCAAAAGCAAACGTCATCGGGCTGGCCCGATTTCAACCAGTGAGTGGAGTGTGTGTGATTGGCTTCTGTGAGACGGGAGTGTATGGGCCATGGGGTTGAGAACAATGGTGGGCTCAAGTTTGGAGAATTATTGCAACCTAGTTAGTAATCATGATTCATTAAAATTTGGGCTTGGGCTTAATATAAGGGCTGGGGTGTGATGTTGGCAATAGATTTATGAGTTGTTATGTGGAAGAAGTAGTAGAGGAAGACCATACTTAATTGTGTACGCTTACGTACATTCATTATTTTCAATGATTTTGATTGTTGTCTTATTGATTTGCTGAAAGAATGGCTTCAAGTGCCCGTAAAGAAAAAGGATATATATTTGGTTGTAATTCAAGCCACGATAAATCTTTGTTCCATCTTAATTAAGCTCTAATTCTCTTTTACGTTCACTTGTTCGATTTTGCACATCTCTTCTTCAATTGGTTCCATATATGCTGAGTTTGTGTCATAGTTTCTCTTTCACTCTTTACTTTATCGTCCTAGTTTAACTGAAAATCAAATACAGGTTAATTTTGATTTTGAAAATAATCTAATTCACCCACGCTTGGGATTAGGCAATTGAATAACGATCAAAATTCTTTATTAAATCATTTCATGCCAGCTATTATTATTATTATTATCTAATAAAACAGCTGCTTCGAATCCATTTATTTATGTGTCAATTAATATTAAAAAAAAATGTTTGGCTCTACGCGTGTGTTTCTTTCACTACCAACGAAAGATGAATCTTAACAGGAGTGTAACACATACTTAATATTGTCTTAAACATGGAAACTTTGAAACTGAGATCCATATTAATACAATTTCCTCTATTTTTCTGAGATTTGGATCCTCTCTTGTAATAAAAAAAGTCCTATAAAAGAAAGAAAAAGATAAATATTTTTAATATTTAAATTATAACTTATGTTTATCTTTTTCTCTCTTTTAAAGGACTTTTCTTGTAAGATCCTATAACAGGAAATGATCCAAATCTATATATATATATATATATATATTTCTCCCGTGAGCCACTACGTACTATACAGCAACGTTGCTTTCAAACCCATTATTATTTGTAACACAAGGTATAAATGCCAAAAAGGAACAACACACTATGGGATGGAATTAAAGATGATAACAACCATACTATAGCTAACACATCCAAAGCCATATTATACCATGCCCTACTAGCTAGCTAGTGTACCACTGCCACTCTTAAAAAGGAAGAGAAGGGATTGAGGACTACGCTCCAGCACTGTCACCACACAGTAAGATCCAAAAAGAAAGTCCGAGAGGGAACTTTATTCTGATGTTATTTGATACAA
The DNA here is from genome assembly GCA_023212625.1 of Styphnolobium japonicum. Lineage (NCBI taxonomy): Eukaryota > Viridiplantae > Streptophyta > Magnoliopsida > Fabales > Fabaceae > Styphnolobium > Styphnolobium japonicum. Next base: position 678,881 of record JALBWW010000006.1, read on the forward strand.
CGAGGGGCTTTGCTTTAGCTCTACAGTACTTCAAAATATATATTTAATAACACACCATGTGTATGGTCTGTCTTTTTTTTTTTTTGATAATAATGTATGGTCTGTCTTTGTACCAAAGGAAAGAGTTTGGTGTCATCACGTGTGTTATAATGTTTACTACTCCTATCTGCTAGCAAGAGTGGATCGTGATGAGCCTCCATGAATGCCAAGTGGTCCCTTTTGCTTTCATTTCCTTTGCCTCCCGAAATAAATAAATAAATAGTGGATAGATTTCTTTTATTAATTTTACTAATTAAATGGCATAAATTTCGAATGGCTTATACATATTTTATGTAAATAATGTTTTTTTATTTATCTGAAATAATACAAACTTCTCATAAATCTCTTGTCTTCTAAGTGAACAATTTTTTTCCTAAGGATAATTTCAACTTATAATAGAATCAAAACATTGCATTTCGGAAGTATAATGTCTCTTGTGATCATTTTGGTTGTGTTATATTTTAGCAAGATTTCTTTTATTTTCTGATTCGTAAATTAAAATCTTACACTCATAACATAAACCAATATAATAAATGAAAAATCATAACATGTTTAGTTTAGCTTTTAAAAACTTTCAAATCATAATTTGAGTAAAGAATTATCTCTTAATATTTTTATTCAAACTATAATTTTAAAGTTTTAAACACACAGATAAAAATTTTGGCTTCTTATGTTGGGAAGTAAAGACGTACGTGTTTGCTGTTAAAAGTTAAATCTACCTTACATCGTTAGGTCCGATACACAAGTGATTGATTTCATTTTTGTTTTTATTTTTTTTACATGTCACTGAATTTTACTTCAATCTATTATCTTCACATAAGTAATCTTAACTTTTTTACCTAGGATTAATTGGAATCCTATGTGATAAGTAATTAATTGAGAGATCTATAATAAAAATAATAATTAATTGAGAGCTTTTCTATTCCATAAATTGGCCAGATAATTAAAAGAGATATATTTTTTTATCTTTGACTATCTGAATTTAAATTTTAAACTAATATTTAAAGAAATTAATTAATTTTTTTAAATTTACAAAATGAATGTAAAAATGTGATTTTAAAATCATTTGAAAAGAAATTTAATTTTAATTAATGTAAAAATTATGTTAAAAATACTAAAATTATTAAAAAAATTAGAACTCGTGTCTTTCAAAACAGACATTTTATTTAAATTCAACTTCCTCTTCTAATGTAATTGAACTTTTAAATTGTTAGCTGCATCAACACTCTTTTAAACATTATTATTATTATTATTATTATTATTATTATTATTATTATTATTATTATTATTATTATGACATTAAATTCCTACTTTAAAAAAGTTGTATGATCATATGAAGCGTTGCAATATAACCCCGTGGCTATTTGCTGTCGGTTCCCTATCACGGTATCACCTAACACCTCGCGTCACCAAAAAAAAACCTACTAGTCTACTATGATCTTGTCATGTTACATTTTTTTTCTTTCATTTGAGAGACTTACTTTGTGATAATTTAACAACAACCTTCACCGTTTAGATAACTTTTAAAAAGAATAAGAAAAATATTACACAGCCCTGCTTATTTTTCACCAGATGAGCCCGAATAAATAAAAATTCATTTGCTAATTGTGATAATTTATTTTTTTTATTTTTTATTTTGTTTAAAATGAAAAGTTATGATATACTTGTGAGCAGAGTTGGTCTTCTCCAAACTTTGTAAATCCTGTTGTGTAGCAACAGTCGATAATAATAGTTACAATATATTGTATAAGGTATGTGTATAATTTAAATTTTTATAAAAAATATTATAATTTAAGATGTTATTTAATGATTAAAAAAATGTGTAAACTTTATTACTCAATATTTTAAGTTTAAAATAAATATTACACAATACTACATGAGATATATGTAAAATTTATACAATTTTCAAAAAGTTACATTAAAACCCAAAAAAATTACACATACTATAAAAATTTTATAAGGCAATTTGAACATAATATTTTTCGAAGTAAAAAATAATAACAATATTCTTTGGCAACTAATTAATAGACAATTTGTAGTTTTTATGGTGGTTGGATGAGGCATGATCAGACTACTACAATTTACAAGAATGATCTAAAGAAAGAAATTAACATCAGATTATCTATTATTGTTATAATATAAATATCAAAATTATGGACCACATGGACATGGACAACGGTGATGGAACGCTGAAGACGGCTTGATTGGACTTCTCTATGCGATTGGGACCCACATACACATCAACCGGCCGTCCAGCCCAATCAAGCCGGCCCATGTCACAAGGACACACGCGTCCACGTCGCAAGGATCTACTGGCTTTCTTTCCAAATCAAAATTCATGTAACTTAAGTGTATAATCAGGCTTTTTTATATCAATATATTAAAAAAAAAGTTATTTTTTATTTTATCATATTTTTAAAATTATATATCAAAATATTTTTTTATATTAAAAAATCAATTTGACTTAAATCAATTTTTTAATATTTTTTTTATATTTAAAATTTGTTGAAAAATTAATTTCTTAACAGAATATTAAAAAAAATTAAATTTTAATATTGGAAAGTCAGTTTCCTCCTCTTAACAGATTTTTAAGTATATTTATATAAAAAAAAACCCGCATAATCACACAAAATTACTCGCAATTTAATTTAATTTATAGAAAATCTTCAATTATAATTTAAGTAAAAATGTGTCTCTTCACATTTTTTTCAAATCATAATTTTAAAATTTCAAAAATTTAACTAAATACACACTAAATGTCCCAGTAGTGAATACCAAAAATATATTGCACATATATTTTTTAATAAAACGAATGTATTATACTCAGATATTTTTGTCTAATCCATACTAGTTATCTTTTATTGTATGTCGAAGTTAGCTGTAAGTTATTTTATCCTAAATTTTATTCTTTTTTAAAAAATACTCATATATTTTATCATATAATTATCATATTTTATTATACTAACTACGATGAGAACCGATGAGAACATATCTGGTCGAATGAAAACAACAACCAACATCCATTTTAAAAAAAATAGATATCATAACTGAACAATGGTTTTTACATGAGTTTTATAAATTACACATTAGGTGGTAACAAAGCTACTGCATATTTTTTTTTTGGGTGCTACATAGGAGGAGAAAAAAATAATAAATAAACTATTAACAAAAGCATCATATCCGCAAGAAACATGCTTACCAAGACCACTTGGAGGAAGATGGTAAAAAGTGAAAGATTGAGTCCCTTGGGTACCCTTTTTTGCAAAACAATCTGCACAGGCATTAGCTTCTCAGTAGACATGCACCAAAGACAGCCTCAAGACGCTGCATGCAGAAACGGATATATAGTCAATTATGACCCCCACAAAGATAGAACAAGGTACATAACTACTGCATTTGAGTTTAAGTAAATGTTTATTTTATTTTTAAAAAAAACTCAATAGCATTATATTAAAAGTAATATATAATTTTTAAAATAATATTAAATTATGAATAATTTAAATCTTCTGTTAATATAAAACTTCACTATATTAACAATTACTTGATAAGTTAATTTTTTTAATTATATAAAAATATGATTGAATAATAATATTAAAAAATAATACCATTGATAAATTAAAATTAAAATTAAAATTTTAAACTATTACTCAGAAAAAAAGAAGAAAACCACTTTAATATGACTTAAAAAAATATATTTAATTTTGATTCATGGATTAAATTAATTAAATACTAAATTAATGTAACAAATAATTTATTTATAATTAATTATATATTAAGTATTTAAATAAAAATAAATTATTAATAAAATAAATATAAATTAATTTAATTCATAAATTAAAATAAAATATTTTTCTTACAAATTACACTAACGTGTCTCTTTTAAAAAGAAATGCTAAACCTCAGCATCAGCTTGAGACTTGAGAGTTGAGAGTTGTGACTTTGTGCTATGCTGCCTTGTCCTCAGTCCTCACTCGATTTCTTTCTGAAGACTCTCCCGCACGTGATTCCTTGGTTTGGCGCCACCGAAAGAGATGAGCCTACCAAAGGGCCCCACACTTTGCCAGTTCGCTCAAATCCAAACAATCATTTTGTGGGTCATATGACTGCAAAAATATGTCAACAAATAAACGCGTCCTCACCTTTCCCTTCATCAAGTTGCCCTAACCCCTTAACTTTTTTTAGCAATTTACCAATCAATATGGTTTAGGGTAGAAATAAAATGTGAGAAAAATAGAGGAATTATTATTTAGTTTGTAAATAAATAAAATCTTGATTTTCCTAAGAAATCAAATCATCGTGAAGAGAACAAGTAGGTGAAGCAAAATAAGGGGGGAAAAGGCATCATTGAATAGAGGATTATAGAAGTTATTAATAAGTTGTATTATCATGTATAATTTAAAATAAGAAATAATGTTTGAATAGATATTTCAATATATAAACGTTTAAAATTTTGATAATTCATTGAGGTTATTAATATAATAAAGAATTTATAAATACAACTATCCATCAAAGTGTATTAAATTTTCAGCTGTTGCAAAAGGTTTATTTATATAAGTTTTAATTTTTAACTTATGAAAATAAATTTAATAAATTATGAGTTTTAACACAATTTATGAGTTTTAAAAATTATTTTAATAACTTTAATCAAACAATAATAAAATATTTGATAATTTTTTATTGTAATCTAAAATTATGTATATTTAATGGCATATAAAATTTATTTTTTAAATATCACTAGATTATTCTAAATATGTGATGAGGTTATTTAAAAAAATTATCATATGTTTTTAGCTTATCAAATATAATACTCTTAAACGTGTATGTTTTACTATAAATATTATTGTTAGTGAGAATTATTTTTCTGAAATTAATATCTTTAATTTTACTATCAATAATGACATGACCTTTTATATCACTATTAAAATATTGAAGATTTTAGCCAAGTTTGGGGTAATTTGAGTAAAAGAAACTTACTTTAAGCATCTTATATTAAGATTTTTATTTCACGCACCTAATTATATCTTTATCTTATAAAATTAGTTTCTCACTTTATAAATGAAAAAATATTTTTGTTTATACCATATATATATATATATATATATATATATATATATATATAAAAGAGTTTTTCTTAACCTTCTGCACGTTATGGGAAATCGGAGAATATTCCTAGTTTAAAAAATTTTGAAACTATTCTTTCATAGCATATTGATTTTGACTTTACAATGTAATGCATATATTTATGAATATTTTTTTAATTTATTTACTACATATACAATAATAATATGAGTTTAATTTTAATTTATTGAAAGTGTTAAAAAAAATTTACATTATTATCTCTTATTATTAGAGGAATTAGATTTTTTAAATATTTGTTATGATAGTTAAATTTATTTATTTATTTATATATAATTAAATAATAGTGTAAAAAAAATTTATTCTAAAAATTAATTAAAATTAAATCTTAATGATATTTACATTTCATTTATAATAATACTATAACGTTGTTTATAACTATTTATAATTAAATAAAAAATTTAGAACTTAATAATCGGTTTTAATAAAAATGAGAGAGAATGCAATTATGCAGCCTGAAGTCCCAAGCAAAATGCCCAAGTCTATTATCTAGGAGTTGGAAATTTGAAAAAGTGGATCTTAGAAATTTCACATTTTCAAGGGTTTTGCCATCAATTATGCAATCTTAATCAATTCACTTAGGAGGCAAGACCTTGATAAACATCATGAACATCTCTCTCTATAACGTTCAAATTTTTTTTTTTTAATCTATTGAGAGAGAAAATTTAAATTACTAACACAAAAACCACACCACAGAAACTCCACACCGTTTGTAGATATTGTATTGTACCTGAGCGAAAGCCACCCACCAGCTCACATCGCCACCTATTTTTTGGTTCTGTTTTTACCCTCTTTCTATGCTTCAATTTCCCCTGAAATTCGGGGTTTTTTTATTCTTGTCCCTCTCTGCTTTTTCTCTGTCATCTTTCTCTTATAATCCCATTCTTTTGTTAGAGCACTCTGATTCCTGAATTAGAGACCATTTCAGGAGTTCACTTTTCTCATCATTTTCTCTCTGTATATTACATTGATCTTAAAGGATCTGTTTTTCTGGGTTTTCCTTTTCTTTCCCACTTGTTTTCCTGTGTCTTATCTCTGTCTTTGAAGACTCAACCCCTTTTTCTATTCATATTTATTTCGTTGTTTTCAATAGACGAGCTCAGTCTTAGAAGAGATTTGAGCTCAATATGTCAAAGTTTCAAGCTTTCTGATGATGCAAAAGGGGTCTTTCATGGCTTCCCAAAATGTAACTTTTTATTTTTTGTTTAAATTTTGAAACCCACTCCTTCTTTCATCAAATCTTGTTGCACCCATTTTGAGGAGGACAACTTTGCAGCCTTTCCTCACCTAATCTCAAGCATCCAGGTCCTCAAATGGACCATTTCATGGTTTCAGACTAGAGGGGTTTTCTTCTTTGACAAGGTCATCATTCAAAAAACAATTTTGTTTCAATACCTTAGTCCCTCTCTCTCTCTCTCTCTCTGCCCATCTTTCTTGATCCGTCCCAAGAAAATGTATGGAACTAAAAGCAAAATAGACCTTGCCTTCGAATACCAGTCTCAAATAGCAATTTTGAGGCCCAGCATCCATTCCAGAAGAGCAAATCTCACTGTAAAATTCCAAGACCTATATGGGTTCACGGTAGAAGGGAATGTAGATGATGTCAACGTGTTGAATGAGGTAAGGGAGAAGGTGAGGCAACAGGGTCGAGTTTGGTGGGCATTGGAAGCTAGCAAAGGAGCAAATTGGTATTTGCATACTACCATAGGCCAAGGCAGTGCCCTTACGTCTTCCTTGAAATTCTCTGCACTCGCTAATGCTATCACTTTGAAGAAGTTAATTAGGAAGGGAATTCCCCCAGTTCTTCGGCCTAAGGTTTGGTTTTCGTTGTCAGGGGCTGCCAAGAAAAAGTCCACGGTGCCTGACAGTTATTACAATGATTTGACAAAAGCTGTGGAGGGGAAGGTCACAGCTGCTACCCGACAGATAGATCATGTGAGTTCTTCAGCCCTTGGAACATTTTCATGATGATAATTGTGATAATCAAACAATTGGGCTTGATTTTGATTACAAGTTTCTGAATTTGAGTTGTAGGCATGACCTTTCTGGCTTGGTCTCCTTTCATAAAACAAGAATTTGCACATGTGTGGATCATTTTCAAATTTTTATCTGAGGGAATATTTCATTGAATTTATGAAGTAATTGCATTGCCCAGAATTTACATTATCTGTTTTGTGAAGGTTTTCAGACTCATCTTGCTGCAGATTTTGATGAATGTTTCCGGCTGATTAATTGCTTATCGTGGGTGTGGCCTTTCATTCATTTTTCCCCCTATGAGCAAAATTTATTATTTATGGATGATAATGTGAGTTAAAAAGATCCATAAGAGTTGAAGCATTTGTAAGCCAAACACTTATGACCTTGCATTATTATGGGATCTGTTAGCCTTAGCTCATGTGAAGGATTTACATGTTATTGATTGTATGAATTTCAGTTGAGGCAAAATTGAGCTCAGATTACATTCTGATTATTAAATACTTGAGATCAGAAAGAGATAGGAATTTATGTCGTCCTCAGTACAGTTTGAAGACTGGTGATCGACTTTGTGTAGGCCTTTATATCTTGACTTTTATATCTGTTTTGGATGTTATTTTTCTACTTATCCAACAATGTGAACTTTATGTTATTTGGAAAAGGGACTGCCGTCAAGGTATTTGATGTGATCCACTGATCCTTAAAATGGTTATTGGTTGTTGATGTTTTTTTTAGAATAATTTGAACTTGTTCACATGTTACAATGCTTATTATATTTCTTCTGTTTCTAATCATTCTTTAAGCAAATGTACAGGACCTACCACGAACCTTCCCTGGTCACCCATGGTTGGACACTTCGGAGGGGCATGCTGCTCTTAGGCGTGTTCTTGTTGTCTATTCTTTCCGTGATTCTGATGTTGGGTATTGTCAGGTGGGTTTGCTGTGTTCCCCTTCCTTTTCTGAAGTATTGTTTTTCTGCTAAGTCTGTGAAAGACAATGTTCTAACAACTTGAAATTTGATACTACTGAATGTCTCATATTAGGTATTTGAGAAGAAAATGTCTTTTTGTGTGGCTTCTTATGTCATTCAATCATTGCTTCTTCTATTCATCTTCTTGTGGTATTAGATGTTAAATCTTCATGAATTAGTAGTTTGCCTGTTGTGTAACTAAAGCATGGATATATTTCTATATTTGCTTTTCTCAATTGCTTCTGCAACTGTATTTTAAGTTTAAAATATTTTAAGGTGGGTAAATTAGAGCACCACACAGTTCCTTTAGTTTAAATTTAAGTTATCAATAATATATGGTTTATTTTGATCACAAATGTTAAATGCATACCTGAGAACATATTTTCTTAATTATTGACTCCGAAATATTATTGCTCCAGGGGTTAAATTACGTTGCAGCATTGTTGTTGCTTGTCATGAAGACGGAAGAAGATGCATTTTGGATGCTAGCTGTCTTGTTGGAAAATGTCCTGGTTAATGACTGTTACACAAACAACTTATCAGGATGCCATGTTGAACAAAGAGTGTTTAAAGATTTACTAGCTAAAAAGTGCCCAAGGTATTTTAATTTGATGAAACTGTGTATCATATGTTTGTTTCTTACTTCTTAGTATCTTCTGAAAATTGGAGAAATGGGAAATGCAGGATAGCAAGTCATTTGGAAGCTTTGGAATTTGATGTTTCCCTTGTTACCACTGAGTGGTTCCTTTGTCTCTTTTCGAAGAGCCTGCCTTCCGAGGTTAGAATGATGCTGCAATGAATTATGCATTGAATTGTTCAATTGTTCCCCTGTATTAATACTTCTTCCATGGGGTTTCTTAATCAGACAACTCTGCGAGTCTGGGATGTCATTTTCTATGAGGGGGCTAAGGTTATATTTAACGTGGCCTTGGCAATCTTTAAGGTACCACAAGTGTAGCCTTTATGTTCTTTCTTGATTTTTGATTATTACACACAAAAATATGGGGGAGTATGCTACAACAGAAGGGATGTTTCAACAGTTGTAACCTCCAATTGCAGATGAAGGAAGATGAGTTACTTCTAACCCATCATGTTGGCGAAGTAATCAATGTTCTGCAGATGACCACTCATCATCTATTTGATCCAGATGATTTACTGACAGTAAGACAACTTTCACTAATTCCTCTCCCTATCTATTTTTTCCTTTCAATTAGTTAGATATCTTTTTACTATTAGCCTGAAATGAATTGGAGGCACAAAAAGTATTTTTATGGTTGCCTTGTTATCATCCTTTCTATGTGTTCTTCAAGGTACTATAACAGTTTCAGTTCCTGTTTTTACAAGAATGCCTATAAACAAGTTTCTAACTAAAGGGTGGATAGCAGTTGTTATTGAAATTCTACAATCACAACTGTTGGCAGGTGATTGTAGAATTTCAAAGTTAATGTGAATGGACAAAAATTTCTGTTCACAGCTACTGTGGATATTCAGAAATTAAAGCAACTAGAACAACTATAACTTGAAGCATTTGATGAGAAAAATCTGAACCGCTTCGCCATAAAATTTCAATACCTGAAACGCTTGACCATAAATGGACAACAGTTGGCTGGAATGGCCAGAAGTTATCATCATGTTCAGTCGATGAAAATGAAGTTTTGAAGCTACCGTGAATATTCTTTAAGCTGATTGAGAGAGAGAGAGGGGCAAGGGGGAAGGAGGTAGAACAAACAGTCAGGATAAATTTATCAATTTGACATGGGCTATTACTCTACTTTGCTTACCCTTATGTGGTGAAGCGTTTCAGAGCTTTCCTTAATTGTTCTTGTGTTTACAGGTGGCATTTGATAAGATAGGTTCCATGACAACCAATACCATATCAAAGCAAAGGAAGAAACAGGAACCTGAAGTCATGAAGGAACTTGATCAGAGGATCAGACGACTAAATTCCCTTAAAATGAATGACAAATAGCAGTTGTTTTGTCGAAGTTAATCTAAAAATGTGAACCGTCCTGGTAGGGTCTGCTGCCTCTGGAGCAGAATGTTGAATTTATGCATTCCTTTAAATACCTTTTGAGGAATGACCAAGTGAAGTGCACGAGCCACGAGCCCTGTTGTTTCTAATGATGTTTGTAGATGATAAGTGTACATTTGAATATGGATACATCATAAACTATTAATGTTATAATGTACATCAAATTAGGGCATTGTGGTATTTCACTGCCCTGGTTTTGTTTTCTTTATTAAGCATGCCGCATGCGTCATGACATATCAAGGCGTTTTGCGCCTGTTCAATTTACGTTCTTGTTAAAACTTACGGGGTACTTCATAAAAATAAATGTAACATGCAGTGGAAGTATAGAGATTAAAAAATTCTGCACTTTCAACTTGATAACTACTTTTCATCTCAAGATAAGACTAATAACAACTGATTGATTACAGTGATATGGAATTAGTTTAGAGGAAGACTTCCATTTTGAGTGCAGTCTTATGTTAATTTGTTCATTTTCTGCTTATGGGGTCTGCTGATTTTCAATACTGTATGACGGTTCTTAAAATGAGAAAGTGTATGTTGATGCTTTGGTTCAACATCGTTCTAACGGTCGATGATGGTAGCAATGATTAGCAAAGAATTCCACACTACCGTCACACTAATAAGGTGGAAAATGGATCCAAAGAGAACTGAGGAGAAACTAGAAAGAAATGCTACCAACTAAACTAGGCAGTTGTGGTTGTAAGCTACGAGGCGCGTGCACTGGTCTTGAAATGAGACAACATTATTCCCTAAAAAAAATAGACAGATTGGTAGCTTTGTAGCAAGATGAAAAGGAACTAAAACCAAATCTTAGCATAAATCTTGGCTGAATTTAGTTAACTTACATCCTTATATCATCCTTATATTATTAGACAATGTTATTACAGTTTATGTAATTACTTTAGAGGATTTTATTTATAGTCTTATTTTATTTGTACACTTTTAGCACTTGATGCTTTGAGAAGATCAACAGAGATTCTAGTGAGAAGTGGATCGAATAGGAGATAGTACAATTGAAAAAGGTAGAGGAAATGTACCCAAAAAAAAGTAGAGGAAAAGACAATAAAATTTTATAATAAATTCTTTTAAAAAAGACCTTGATTTTAATAATTTTAAAAAACTTGATTTTTTATAGAATATAATAATATCATTAGGTCCATGTAGTTGACCCACCTAATTTGATAAGGCTACGTTTTCATTTGATATTTTACTTTCAAAATGCAGCCTAAATAATGCTATAAAGAGAAGCAAAATCAGATTTCTTAAGAGAATTTACCCCTATTTTTAGATAAATTTTATTTGGCGAACGTACATACTCATTATGTCACTTACTGTTTTACCCTTTTGAAGGAAACTCACTAATTGAGTGTGACAATTTGTATGTGTGCAAAAAGGGTCCACACAGACAAATCAAAATATAGGACCGTGCATGCAAAAATGGATAATGTGTTTGTAAAGAGTGTTTTAAGTAGGTGAATTCTTATCCGTACCCTTCCCGTGAACACAATCAGAAATGTCCTGTTTTTATATCTGCGGGAGTCACAAATGTAAGCTTTTATATAGTATCATCCTTAACCTAGTTGATAATATCAAAACAGATACTTCATTTTTTAATCTTTTTAAATGAGTAGATACCTAATTTTACTATCGTGTTGGCAAAATCTTAATAACCCAGTTAAGAATAGAAATCAAGAATACATGCGCATTTGGAGGGAAAGGGGGCGAAAAGTAGGTATATATCGTTTCAAAATATCATGGGAAGACTATGTATTATACATGAATCCCAGAACTGAAATAGGGCAACCACTCGCAAACACTGAAGTGCATAACAATCTCTTGTACATCCACTTTAACCCGTGTCGGCATGCATGCATGAAGAGTAATCTAAGCTATCAGACGGAAAATAAAACTAATGCCTTCCTCCCATCTCTTATTATTGGGGAAAATTGCATGTGATTTTCATCAAAGAATATACCTTACAAAAAACTCTAAATCAAAGAAGGAAAATTTACAGGACCCTTCTATTTTCTGTGGTTTTCCATAATAAACAATAAGCTATTTCTTTCGCACTGAGCACCAAGAAACTAGGATGGCATCTTCCTTTTGTTCTATAAACAAAAATGCATTCTTTTCTCATTCTCTATTGGGTGTCGTTTACTTCAACCTTCTAACAGGTTGCCTCATTTTCAATGTCAGCAGATGTTTTCACAGTTCCGACTTAAGGAGAGCTGGCATTCTCTGAAGCAGTATCATCAATGGCTAAATTTGATACCTCATTAGCTACATCTGTTTCGTTTTCACCATCTACTGAAGCTACAGGTGATGCTTCTGGGGTGATATTTTCTTCTGGTTGCTGCAGGCTCCAGTACATAATGCTAGCAGTTAAAATAAGCATCATCTTCTGGTTGACCTGTCAAGGTCAAATGCAAAATAAGCCAGAGCCAGATAAATAAAATTTCTCAGTCCAATGAAGAATATAGATCGAAGTCTGATGAAATCTAATTCAGAATGTAAGCATTATTACACTATTTATGTAACATTGATAAGTGGTCTATTTTGACCTATCATTTTTTTTTTTTACAACGAAAAGAAATTAGTGAATTATGTGGGCAACAAACTCAAGGACAGATATATTTTGATAATAGATACTAGAACCCAAAATAGTTTACCATATACACTACCAACTAGAAATGCACCTTCTAGGAGTTGAATAGTGACACAAGCTCATTATTATATCCACCAGATCAATTATTGAAACATACATTTCCAATTTTGAGATTTAAGAAACTTCATCTATTTCTAATCCCATAAGCATATTTTGGAGACAAACTGCTACCAATTCACTCACCACTCACCAAACTGGACAAAAAATCATGATAATTGATTTTTCATAGCACCACTTGCAAAGTTACTATTAAAATTATACAACGATGATCTTACCTCCATTATGTCCTCAGGTAACAGGAAAATGGAACACCCAAGTTTTCGGGCAACACTGATTATATATGTTGCATTCAACTTCTTATCTTCCTCTGCAATTCAAATAACATAATAATATGAACTTTTCAATTGTTGCTATATTCACATCACATGAATGTCCACCAATATAATGCTTGATAGGAAATTAAAGAAGTGCAAGCTTAAGTCCAGATAGCCTAGCCTCAATTTCTTGACCACATAACAGAGTTGACATACCAGTTTCCCCTTTAGTAACAAGACTCCAGTTGACCACCCTTGGCTCCACAGCACTAAGAAGCTCAAGGAAGAAAATCCCACTGGAAAGATTCTTGTCCTGATGAAGTAAAAGAAATTTAAATCAATATCAATAATAGGTGAGTAAACATTGAACAGTCTTTTTCTTTCTTCTAAAGATTTACATTACTTTTAGGACTATTGATAACATGCTTGTCAGTTCTCTCACAACATGAGCATCACAAATGTTTAAGACTGATATAATATTGATAGCTCACAACTGGTCAATATTTGCTTGATTACCTTGAAACTCTCCATTTGGGAAGTTCTTCCTGCTCTCTTCACTTTATTGTTTGCCCAGTTTAGAATATCAACATCATTAATCTCTTTACCTTGGGAGTGTGATCTCAAGTTTTTCAGAAGTTGAAGCATAGTAAACCTCATCAGCTGCCACAAATATGCTGTGGGACCCCACCCAAAAAAAGAAGAAGGGTTTAGAAACAAACCCAATACGAATGAAACTAATAAGCAATAATTGGAGCCTTTTAATTTTTATAAAAAATATATACTAATGAAGTTGCTCGAACTTTAACTTTCACCAACACTACATACTTGTCCGTAACAAACTAATCAACCTCTACCCATCATGTACCACGTTCCCCCACCCAATTGTTAAATTTGTACTTCTCCTAAAAGCCCAGTGTTTTGCTTGTACGACAATTAAAATGAAAGATGAAAACTGTCATTTCAAATTAATCACAAATGCCCATAACTTACACCCACTTCCTACTTTTATGAATCTTTTATTTTAAACTAATTTCTATGTAGTGCAGTTTAAAATTGGCTTTCATTCAGTGTTTACATTTAAAGAGAGAGAAAACTGTCATTCTATCATCTCATTAAATAAAATTATATTTTCTCTTGTTCTTTTTTGGGTGGAGAATTAAATTTTCTCTGAACTTGTAGTATATGGATAGATATACATAGATATAAGGACAAATATCCCATTCTACCATTATTTGAGATAAATTATTAATGTTCCTCTGTAACAAAGCACAAGAACATATCTTGCCAATTGGTTCACTTCAGTTGGCAGATTGAACTAGAAAGAGAGAGACGGCAGCATAAAACAATGCATTGATCCACCAAAATATCCAAATTAAAGAGGATAAAGCAGAATTCAAGCAGATGTTAAAAGAGAAAGCACATAAACATATCAACTTCACCAGCAATAACAAATCATGACAATGCTATAAAGAAACATCTAAACTCACCTAGTAAGAGCTTCTTATTCCCTTGTACAATATCATTTCCAGCTACATTCACCAGGGAAAAGTTTAGGTCCTTCCCGATCTTTATAACTTGGTTGCAGTTCTCAACTTTTCGAAATGGCATCTTTATAGGAGGCTTTGTCGCCTGCTTCCAATTAACAGATCCAGGGGAGACCTTATCAAGAACTTCTAATAGAACCCATCTGCAGAAAAGGAAATAAAGAAAATCTTAAGTTGAGAACAAGGTAGAATATTAAAAAAAATAAGTGGAGAACAAACATGATAAGGAAAAGAAAGAAGCAGATGATGAAGTAACTGAAGAGTGGAAAGCTTACCCATTTCTGACATCCTCAAAAACATTATTGACATGAGTAGCAATTCCAAGACTGTTAATCCACAGTCTGAAGCATCTTTCTTCCCGAGATGTCTGTGCATCATCAGTCATCATCTCAGCAAAGGACATTTTCTTGCTGTCAACTGTAAGGCCATTCCTACAAAAGTACAAGTATCAGATATTTTCGGATTTACATAAATGAAACTCACAATCTGAATTGTTTTACAGTCATATGATATGATATAACAAACCTGATATATTACCCAGTGGCCTATTTAAAGAAAGATAACTCGGACAAATTAATCATGGCAAATAAAATACAAAAAGCTAATGTGATACTGTTCCTTTCCATGATATAGAAGCCACCCCACCCCATCCCTATCCCCATTCAAAAACAAAAGGCAGAAAACAGCATGGGATCATGGAAGCATACCCCAAAATATTCTTACTGTAACAATAGAGAATTAAATAATTAGCACATTTGCAAGCTCTTAAAACTAACCATACCTATGCTGGAATATTTGAGCAACAAATGCAAGATTGAGATTAGGCGAGCCCTCCACTATGTCCTTCGGAGTGAGGTATCTCTTGCAATCTAATTTCTCTGCTTGTTCAAGAACCATGTTTGCTCTTTCTGTTGGATCATTTGTGGCCAAGGCAGTTGGGCCTGAGTGTTCTGGAGCAAGAGCATTAAGCAAGTACGCATAAGCCTCTCCATCCTGCAAACACAACAAAGGACCAGACATTTTACCATTTTAAAGCACGTATGAAAATGTAGGCATTTTGTGGGTCAAAACAAATGGTGTAAATAAGGAATACTAGCGCAATATTTTGTCTACCTAATGTTTTTCTGTCACAAGGAGCAGGACCTAATCGAATGCAATACTTCTTTTAGAGTAAGCCATCATAAAAATTTGTTAGAATTTCCCTCACCTTTACGTCAGAAGAGAAGTTTGTAACTGGCTTCTCATATCCAGCTTTCTTCAAGTGGAAATTCATCCATTTCAATAAAACCTTTTCAGGTGGTAAACTGATAAGCTCCTCCACATCCTGCCAGTAGTTTATGATATAATAAAGAGACTTATTTCAATTGTAGTTTTTGATACAAATACACACACATGTATAAGGGAAAAAAACCATGGCACTTGTAAATTACAAATAAAAGGAACAAACCTTGTCGTCTTCCACTAATTCCAGAAGTTGAGGAGTTTTCTTCAGATTGAGATCAGCTAACAATTGAATCTAATGTTGCCACCATAATGAAAAGACAAACACAAGATAGCATAACCATTATCAAATTTTAAAGTCAACAATGAATAATTGAACTCATAATGGTGTCGATCTCTTCATCTGTACTCCATATTATGCAAATAATAAAAGGGCTAAGTTTCAGTAATCTACCTTGATTACTTGTGAAATCAGGCCAAGTACCAGATGTGGCTACAAGATATCCAAATAGGAAAATTTTCACCAAAAAAAAAGAGTTAAGTCAAACAAGAAAAATTGAAAAGAGGGAGAAGATAGGGACAAAAAGAATATTGAACCTACTCTTCCTTCCACTAAATCCTGTGTACCAATATTAACCACTGTGCACCCAATAGCCTTTGCAGAATTGAGGCCAAGGGTGTGGTTCTCATTTCTCTCCCATGGATTAAGAACCCTTTTTGTGTTAATAGCTCGTTCATCTATGGTCCCAGGAACAGCAACATTAATTAGCTTGCTGCAGCAGTAAAATTAACAATAAATACAAACTTCAGAAAGGAAAAAAAAACACTCATAAATAAATTGAGCTGAGGTTGGGTCCTGCACATCTACCAGAGAAGGACTCCATCTTTTGCAAGATCAAACAAAGCATTTGATGATGGATCAATAGGAAGAAACTGCATCATGAATTTATCTTCTGCCAAATAGCTGTTAATATGTGCAACATAAGAAGCTTTCTCAGATTCATTAATAGCATGATGAACAGTTGTTGTAGTGGCCTTCAAAAATGAAGAAGAACTTTTTGAACCACCATTTTTTGCCGTTGCTCGGGCTTGCAAATTTAAATGTGCCTGACATTCAAAGCCACTGAATAAGCTGCTAGGTCCCATATAAATAAAATGCATACAAAAGTACTTATAAATAAACCAGACATACCTGTATACACAGACATAAACAAAAATGTACTTATATGTCAGGCACATATATCTCAAAGAAGCAATAGGAGCATCAAATGGCATTTTTGTGTGTGCAGTTTATTTTCTGATTATTTCTTTAGGAAAGTAAAATACAGACAGGCCATCCTTACAACAACTTAAAAGAATTATATAAGAAAGACATGAACATATGGGAAAAGAAACCAAAAGCCTCAAGTTTTTAAGAAAACTCACCCTAAGGAAGGACTCAAAGTCAATTTCTTCATCCGTGTTCTGATAAGACTCCGCCAACATAGCCTTAATCTCATCCTCCTCGAACAGTTCATCGAAAGGCTTTAATTTCTTAAAAAGGGATGGCAAATCTCCCACAGTGACACGGCCTGATTGAGTCCTTGCGGATACATACTAGAAAGAACACAACACATAAGACATTCCATTGTTTCAGCCCGAGATTCTCATGTAGGCATGGAATGTAATTTTTCTCTTGAAGAAAACAAATAAAGTGACTTACTTTTGATTTGAGGGTTCGAAGTTCGACTTGGGTGAATTGGCTCTGAAGCCATTGATCAGAAACAAGGACACCCACAAAACCAGACATCTTGAACTCGGTTGGAGAAAAATGACAAACACTTGGAAGAACACTGACCCAACATACACAATTACATGTTTATATGGATATAAGCCAACTGGGTAATCACGTTAGACATTCCTAATCAACGATGCGTGCATATCTAATTACGCTTGGTTTGACCGATCCAACAGCAGATTCACACGAGAAAAATCGATAGATAGGAAAAAATAAAAATAGGAAGAAAACCCAGATACGGGAATGAAGGTTTGAGAGAGGGAAATGAAGAAGACGTACCTTATAGACTCAGAAAACGGAGCGAAGATTGAAAGGCTTTCTCATCATTTTTGCGCGAGCTTGGAGAGAGAGAGAGAGAGGTGTTTGTCCGAAAGGGAAATTGGGGTCGAGAGAAAAACGTGTTGGCGATAGGAGCCGCGAAGACCGAGGGAATGAGAATGAAACAGACAAGAGAGAAGGCTCAAAGGCAATGATGCCAAGCCAATAGCATACATTTACATAACAATAACGAAGAGGGAACCTTCGCTTTCCTTTCTAATATGAAAATGACATTTGGCGTCAATCAGAATAACAACACTCTTCTCTTTCTCTATTTTCTTTAGTTTTCTTCCTCTTGTTTTTCATTTCTAAATTTTATTCGTCATATCTTTTCTCTTTTGTTGGTATTTGACAGCCCAAAAAATATCTAACATAGTATATAGTTGAAGTCCGTTTTCTAGTTACAACTGTTAAATAGGATTAAAATTATAGATTCAAGTGACAATATTAATTAATTAATATATTTAAAAAATTAAATAAGATTAAAAAAATTATTTTTATTATCAATTATCATTGCTCTCAATTGGTTTTTCATTCGAACAAGTTGAAGGAGTGGGTTTTTTAATCTTTTGAAAAATGATAAGTAGACAATTTTCCTTTGTGTAAAAGGCATATCGAATTGTGTTTGAAGATATGAGTTTTCGGCAATTTGGTCAGAGTACAGTAGATTAGGAGATAAATTATCGAATAATTTCATTTCAAAGCATATTATCATCGTCATTTTTGCCACGCGGTATCACGCCAATACGGGTGGCGATACACGCCATCACGTCAACACGGGTGGCGTGATGACGTGTATCACGCCACCCGTGTTGACGTGATGACGTGTATCACGCCATCCGTGTTGACGTGATACACGTGGCAAAAATGATAGTACGCTGATAATATGTTTCAAATGAGTGATATTTTGGTAATTTGTCTCATAATCTACTGTACTCTGGCCAAAAAGCCATGAGTTTTCCTATAAGTAAAAAGTTATATATATGTACCATCACTATTCTCATTTTATTTACCTTAAAAGTAACAGTCCAATATGTCATATAAAAAATTTCTAAACTCAGTAATATCCACACCTAACACTTGCATTTATCTTTAAGATTAGGGTGCTTCATGTAAGATATTCAAATATATGTTTAGCTAGAAAAAAATTGTAGTGATATATATTACCGAAAATAGATTTTCATCAATCAAATGAAATGCAAGAGTTAAAAAATATGAAATCAGAAAACGTATACTATTTACATGTAAACATACATTTTTTGAAAACTATATATATATATATATATACACACACATGAAAACTTAAATTTTATCATGAAGTATTTTGTACCTAGGCATTAAATATGGCTGAAAACTTAAAATTGCGCACAAATAGTGTGTAGAGGAGCGCGCAATAAACCTTGGTTTCATTAAACCTGGTGGTGAACAATAGCCGACCTCGTGAGTGGCCCCGTTGTGCGATGTGTGAACGTGAGCGCAAATGAATACAAGAGAGCTCCATAACTGGTCACATGCAAACGCTTCAACCTTTGCTCTGACCTCTAATATAGAATAGATAATATAAGTAATAATGATATTTGTACATTAAATTTTTACATTATTTGTATGTTTAATGATGAGTAAATTTTTAATTAATATAGTGTATTATTTGATTTATGAGTTTTAATAACTAATTACTTATTAGTTGTTAATTTATTAATTAAAAATTTATTCATTATTAATTAAGTTTATAAGTAATCAATTATCAAAATTTATTAATTAAATAATATACTATATTAATTAAAAAATTATTCATTGTTAATTAAATGTAAAAATAATATATAAAAAAATGTCTACAACTACCATTTTTTTAATATAAGTATAAAAAGGGTCTTGTCCAATTACTCAAGCATACACCTGTTGACACTTGACAGTGAAGCCTTTTAGTGTTGCTGTTCACTATGCCCAAACCGTCCAATTACTCAAGCATACACCTGTTGACACTTGACAGTGAAGCCTTTTAGTGTTGCTGTTCACTATGCCCAAACCGTCCAATTACTCAAGCATACACCTGTTGACACTTGACAGTGAAGCCTTTTAGTGTTGCTGTTCACTATGCCCAAACCTTTTCTTGTGGTCCTTTGATGGATTGGATCTGTTTTGAATCTTGTTGATTACTAAACTAAGGGGAAGAATTTGAAAAAATATATTAAGAGAAGTAAAAAAAAACAAAATTTGAAATTTTTTTGACAAATTGCTCTTTACCTGAGAATGATAAACACACACATTTTAAAATGTTGCATAATGTAAGACATTTCACACACACAATTCATTTGTTGTCGGTTGCCTCATCCTTATAACTTTTGCCATGCGTTAGTGTTAGTTGCATCAATAATCAACTTTCTGAATGGGCAATTGGTGACGGCATTAAAACTCTCAAGAAAGGAAGACACAGCTGTTGCCACATAATATAACATGACAATTACATGCTATTGGATTAAAAAAATATTATTATAGCAGAAATCACATTCTCATACATATATTGAATAACACATTATGTTCAAAAAAAATGGATTCAAATCAAAGCAAATTGCACCAAAGGTAGATACATAAGCATAATCTAAATTAAAAATTCTACAAGAGCACCAGCACACCGAAAGTTGCCAAAACAAGGTTGCCCCAGATTCCATAGCTGATGATCCTGTAAGAAGAGGACCCATCAGGTGTAGATGATGGAGAGGATGATTTGCTCTCCGCACTTTGTTCAGCTGGAGAATCTGCAGCCGGGGCTATTTCTGGAGTTGGTGCAGGAGCAGGGGCCGGAGGTATATCAGTGCCAAAAATGGCCTCGGGAAGTAGGACCTTGTCAACTTGATATATTGCAACAGGATCTGTGGCATGAACAGCACTTGTCACCTTGGTCTTTGACCATCCTGAACTAATTTGCACGGTCCCAGACTCATCAGTGAAATTCAAAGTGTAATCCCCACCAGCAAATGTGGGAGTGGAGCTGGTT
Source organism: Styphnolobium japonicum (assembly GCA_023212625.1). Taxonomy (NCBI): domain Eukaryota; kingdom Viridiplantae; phylum Streptophyta; class Magnoliopsida; order Fabales; family Fabaceae; genus Styphnolobium; species Styphnolobium japonicum. The sequence continues at coordinate 699,866 of JALBWW010000006.1, forward strand.
TGGCTAAGATTTTTGAAGTCAGCTAGAGAATAGAAATGTGGCAAGGCATGGAAAAGGATCACTTGCTTTATCTGGTCATCGGTGAGTTTGGATAGAGAAGGCTTCTTTAAAGATGAGAAGGACTTATCTTTTGGTACAAAGATGGTAATTCCTTCTTCAGTGTTGTTGGCTTGGTTTTGAAAAGTGTCAAGCACTTTGGTGGACTCAAGGTAGCCAAGGAAGGTGTGAAATGGACCAGCAACAGTGAGCAAGTCAGTGAGGTTTATGAAATCCGGTGCCGGGGCTGGTGCTGGAGTTGGGCTCAGAGAGGGAGGACTAGCAGTTTTGGCAAATGCTGACGAACTGAGAAGCAGCAGGGTGTTGCTAACCATGAAAATCATGGAAAACTCCATATTTTCCTTCTCCACGAGTTTATCCTACCTTACAATACCACCAGTCTCTCCAAATTCCTGTAAGAAAAGAGCTCCTGAATGTCAGATCTTAACAAAACATACTTCGTTGTGAGAAAGTTCAATAATGCCAAAAATGAGTAAAATCAACTCCAAATTCACCCCAAGTTCAAAGTCAAACTCCAAAAAAACATTATAAATCCTCCTAATTTTTCCACCTACCCTTCTTTCCATAACATTGGACAGTAGTCTACAATTTTAATTATATCTACAGAGACTAACAAAATGAATGAAACCAGATCTTACAACGGTTAAGATAGACCAAGAAAAGAAAAATATTCAACAGAATAGGAACTGCATAGAGTAAGATCTAGGAATGCGAATTCAACCAAAGTAAGCAGAAGCAATTGCAGATCAGAGCATGATATGAACACTGACAATTTGATGGAGTCGAATAACACTTCAAATGTGCTCCCTCCATTTGCTTCACTCTCTTGAACCCCAAGTAGTACAAAAGCAAGAGGAAGAGAGAGTGAAAAATGATAAATTAATAACAGCTTGCGGAGTCCCCGAAGACCAAATTTCGAAATGGTAAATTCGAGATCAGACACCCAGTGACATGAATGTTAAATGATTTTTTTAATCCCCTGTCATCACCCCATTAGAATCCGTTACTAGTTCATTTTCCCCAGAAAGTTTCCACATTCTCGGTAAACCCAGTCAAATGAACATGAGTTATTAGACCAGTCAAGTACACAATGACACAATCCACATCAACCCCAGAAATGAGACAGATCTAGACAAGCTGATCCAAAATCTCAAGCACCCATGCAAACAAGAAATGACATTCAGATATTAAAAATACAAAACAAAACAAGAAAAACACAAACTTGGCACTAAATATCAATTGGGCACTCATCATTCAATGGCATCAACTAGAAGTAGCAACAAGAAAGCAAAGACATGAGATTGAAGGGCACTGGCCTGAACAAGAGGAATTCAGAGAGAGAAATGAGGAGTGTGAAGGACGAAGAATGAGAATGCAGGCAGTGTATATAAAGATGGAATGGAGGTAAAGAGGTAAAGGTGAAGGAAGCAGTGGGGATAGTAACAGCTGGAGGTGAAGAGAAGAGATATAAAGTGGTGGAATGGAAGATGCCTACAAGACTACAACACAAGATGCTTCTAACTTGTGTAGTTGAGGGTGGTTCTTTCTTCCGTGGGACATAAACATAATATACTTTAATTTAATGGAAATGCTTCTCTGGAAAAGGGCTGCGTGTGCGCGCGCGTGTGTGTGTGTGGTGGGCTTTCCATTTCGATTTCAACTAATTACTTCTTTAATTCATCACAGGACCAACCTTGCACTCTACCCCACCTTTTTCCTTCCTTTCTCATTCATGTCTTTCTTTCTCCCTAATTTATCATCTCGGGAAGCTATTCCTAGTCACTAGTCAGGTTCGTTAATTTATTTATTTATTTATCTTGTTCATATATCCATCTTGCAACTGACTTACTAAAATCACAATATAAATTCTAGGTAATTAATCAATCATGAAAATAAAGGTAGAAATACTTGAAATTTCTTTTTTTTTTTTATTGAAACTTAGTGAATGAATTAACTACAAATTTTAACTTCGTACAATCTTTTAACGAATTTGAAATTAAGATAACAAAATAAAGATCAAACTCTCTTATCATTTGAATCAACATTTAATGTAAACTCGTATTAAATTCTGTTTATTTTGTTTTTATCACAAATAATATAACTTCAGCTACAAGCTATACATACTGCAATTAAGCTGGAATAACGTAAAGAGCCTTATATGACTAATGATAGTCATCATACGAAACTTCATCCTTTTCTTATCTTTATCAATTCATTGATGATGTGATCTACTTTATCATACCTTTTCTTCTTTTGCTAATTAAGTTCTATCATACTTTTGGGCCTGCATTGCTTACTTGAATTAAAAAAAATAGATCACTGATGAAAATAAAGGTTTATAGCAACGAGTCAAAACTATATATATTGTAAGTGATGATTAATTTAGTATATGATGCTAATTTAACAGAAATTAGTTTTTGTTTGTTTAGTTGTTTCTATCGGCAAAACAACATGCCATAAGGCATGGGTTTTGTAAACCCTGTGTTTGATTGTCCTAGTTATCATGGCCATGGGAGATTTCTTCTCTGCTGTCCTCTGTAAATAGATTTCAATATCTTAAGGCCAAAGTCTAACATAACCCCTCACAAACATGATAATTTGTGCAAAACTCCCCAGGTGGGGCATAGTATTGTCGAATGTGACTCGTGTCAGGGACTCATGGTAACAAGGTACCAAGTGCAACAAAGTATCGTGAGAACAAATTTGAATATCGTATGATATATTAGGATAATTGGAAATTGGAACACACATGACACTTGCACACACAAAGGTTACATACAATGGGCACCCAGATCGACCCACCGCCACATTGGGTGCTCCATGGTCGCCCCTCAACAACCCCATGGCCATGCCAACTGGGGAGGAATCATTATTTTGGCAAACATCCCCACAAAACAAAACTACCACCTTATTCACCGTCGTTTCTGTCCTGTCTTTCTCGCATGATATGATAACATGACGTTAAATTATTTCGGTATTTATTTATTTTTATTTTAAAATATTAATATTTAAAATAAATTATTAAAATTTTATTTATATTTAATAATTTTTTAAATATTTATTATAAAATTAATAATTAATAGCACACTCTAAATATCAAATTTAACATATTACCATAACAATTCCCACATACATCGCCTTCCCCACTCAACCGACACTAGTTTACTTGCTATTCTCCTCTTTCTTTCTCTCTCCTTTTTTGCTTTTCCCCTCAATAATTAATGCTACTGATGTAATTATTAGAATTAATTTTTTTTGGTAGGCACAATTATTAGAGTGATAATTATGCATATCTAAGTCTATTTTTCATCTGAGTTAAACAAAAAAAATTCTTTAATATCATCGATTAAATTCACGTGAAATGACATATGAGCTAATTGTATATAATTGTCATCAAAATAAATATTTAGATATATAGTATTACCCTTCTTAATTTCTTGTGCTGTAATAAATTATTATTATTATAAATTAATATATGAATAATAAACATTTACTGTTACAAAAGAACACATTAATAGTATGCTACTTATAATCAAAAGCGATTTAAAATAAAATTAAAAAATGAATAGTAAGGGGAAAAGAGAGGATACGGTAGTGAAAGAACATCCTTTCGTCTACGTAAGAGACAAGCGAGTTTGACTTTATACCATTAAATTTATATATAGATTTATGTAGAATTACTTACATTAATTTTTTTACACAAATTAAATTTACATAAACTCAATGACTCTACATATTTATTATTAATTATGACTTCTTATTTATATAAGAATTATCCATTTAGTCTTACACAATGCCATTCACGAAAGTGTGCAATCATAATTGCATGCCATTAGTTCAAATGATTTTACCAATTGTGTGAAAATGTGACTGCAATATATAAGTAGCATTTTTTTTTCTTGTACATATGTAAATTATTCTATTAAAGTATATTTTTTCGCCACCTTATGGAAATTACTACGTACGTTTCGTTTTTTACAATTCTTTTACCTGTTTTTCTTTGCGTTAGGCAGTAGGTAGAAATTGAATTTAAATATTTTGGTCACGGTATGTTTCACAAACAAGGCAAGTTTTCGATCCCTTCATATCTATCTATAAGTAGCAGTGTAGCAATTTCAAAACCTACAAGTTTCTCTAATCATTGAGGGTGTTTGACCGCTTTAGAATTATATTTGAAGGTAAAATTAGTCTAAAAAATAGTATAAATATGTTTAACAATTTTTAGATAAGGATTAAGTTTGAGTGTATACGTGATTTTAATACTTTAAACTTAAAAATGACATTTTGTTGTTTTTGTGATTAAAAAAATTATTTTATGTGTATTAATATAAATATTCTTATAATTTAATATTATAATGTTATTTTAGTAATATTTAAATAAATATAGCCTAATAATTTTTAAAATTATTATTATATTTACAATATCCTAAATAAACTTAATGTTTAAAAGAAATATTTTTGTCATAAATTTATTTATAATCAAAATTTTTAACATCAATACATTAACAATTTAATTCAAAGTAATTTATATATTTTTTTAATAATTATATCGAAAAGTGATTTTTATCAATATTATTTGAATAACATTTATTTTAATAAAATTAATTTTTAAATAAAAATTTTTAAACATAAATCACTCTATTCAAATTCACTTTTAACTAAAATTAAATTTATAAAACTAAATTTATCTAAAATTAAATTTATAAAATCTAATCAACGTATTCACTTAATAATCTGACTTGGTTCGTGAACGGGAAGACAATGCCAAAATAACTTGTTAATGGGAACAGTTATTTAAGCACTGGCTAGCGAACATGTGAAGTTTATTGGGACCTGCGGTCAAATCAAGCAAAAATGGTAAGATTAATTAATTATAGATATGTGATAAAATCAAATTAATTAATTACGATAAGACTTTGGCTAACGAATATTAAATCACTTATGCAAGAATTTAAATAGTAAATATTAAATAAAAAATAAAAAATAAAAAATTTAATAAGATGAGAATTCAAAAACATTTAATTTTTTAAGTAATTAAAAAAATTTATTAAAAAAATATTAAATATTTCTTAATCAATAACCATAGACATTCGTTAATAAAGATTTTTTTAATAAATATTACTTATTAAAAATATTTCATTCATATGTGTAAATTTTAAATAAATTATATTATAAATATACTTATTTAAAAAAATAATTTTAAACTATTAAATAAAATATTTATATTAAGCACTGCCTACCAAAAAAAAAAAAATTAACAAAGACCCTTGCATTAATTACAACTTTAATTATCATTAACTAACAACTTAATAACTTTTGTCTCGTAGCAGAACTAGGTGCAGTGGCGATGTCAATGGCCTAATCTGACTAATTGGTGCACATGAACATCGTTAAGCGAGTCCTTTTAATTATCCCAATGCACATGACAAAATGTAATGAACAAAGCAAGTAGTTAAGGTCTTCAAACTCATCACCTTTATGGCAAAGTTCACTGTTCATTGCTTGTAAATTTCCTTCGTGAAATAAAAGCAAGTAATGCGATTCAAAGATAAGCAGAGATGGGAAAGAAGAAACTAAAGAAAAGTTTGAAAATAGGAAATTCAGCTTGTTGAATTGGAAGCCAAAGGAGTAATTCAAGACGTGTCTAGGCCTAGGAAGAGTAGCATGAGTAATTGAAGAAATGAGAAGATGGGAGATTGCTGTCAATGTGACTGGCAGCTAGGACAGCCCTATCAAGTTGATTCTATTATCCATTGGATTCGGTGGGTCTTCCAATCTTTTACGCGTCCTTTCGTAGAAGGAGATTGCACATTGATGCTGGCCTTCAAGCCATCAGAGAAGCAGGTGTTCATAATAATTTCTCAAGAAATTGAAGAAACATAAATACCAAATACAGCAGTTTAGGAAGGCTATGTTGCATAGAGGAGAAGCATCTTACAGATGAATCCTATCAATGCTCTGGTGAATTTCAGGGAGAACCAATCGTTGATCAAGTTTATACTTCATGGTGAAAACAATTACTTGATGTGTCGTGCTTCTAAAAGTTTGTTTTATTAAAAACAATGTGATTATGTCACAAAACAACTCCTTATAATTTAAGTCCATTACTCAGCAATTCAATCTACTATCTCAATATAATAATTCGCATAATCATCTTTATAATTGTTTCGAAAGGTAGATGTCCATATAACCTATAGATATAGATGCAATTATTTCAGATGAGAATTACAGTAATGCAGCCAAGATGGAGACCGAGATGACAGTCGTCATGGCCTTATCAAGACCCATAATGGGCCTAATGGTTGATTATGTTTGTGTAGCCGCCAAGACTTTGGGCCAGGTCTTCCAAGTGCTCAGGCCTGTCTAGAAAACCGCATTAGATGTATTTTCTGCACAAAGGGACAAAAATAATGTAATGAGATTTGATATCCAAATAACAAAAGCAGCCAAATAAATGAATAGAGTAAACAAAGAAAGGATGCTTAATTTTCCTATATAGTTGAGGTTGTACAACAATTTTCTTTCTTTTTTCTAGCAATTATATTGACTTCTGATCTTCCAATTAAGTTTAGCCACCCAGATTTAACCCCTTTTATCTCCCCCCCCCCCCCCAAAAAAAAAAAAACAAAACTAGAGATTATGACAACTCCTTTTATCACGTTCTACAAATAACATCTTTTTAGAAACATGACTCTTAAATGTTGGGATTCTGCATTAGTATAATTCAATTTTATATGGACTGCATTTTGAGAGTCTAAAAGCATATATGCTGGAGGGTTGTTTCAAAATTTTTAAAATAAATTAATTTTTGGCCACTGGAGGGTTGCTTCGTACTAGAACATCAACTTAAGAATAAGTATTAAAAAAAAAGGCAACTATCTATGGAAGAATCATGAATACTACTGTGCAAACTTTCATGAATTACAATAGTGGTACTAAAGAATGTGAGGATTGAACCAAAAAAAGAGACATTAGATGACCAAAAAAGGCAAGAGGCCACAATCAGCTGACAACAACAGCCAGCAGCTGAAGCAAGAGACCACAATCAGCTGACCACAGCAGCCAGCAGCTGAAGCAAGAGAAAAATTCTCATTCAAAAAAGAGAATCTATCTTCCATTTCACTCCTAATTGCTTGAAAAGCCCACATACCACAGCTTTGCTTCAAATTACAGTCAAAAGCAACCCGACCGCCAAAAAGATTACTGTCACCAGATTTTGATTGGCAAAAATAGTGGAGCTAGGAGAGTCATAAAAGAGATAAGTAGGGCACTTCTATAAGGAAAAATTACCAAAGAATCCTCTTTCTCTTTGTCTCCTTGAGTCCATACCTAAGATATCTGAATTTCTTAAATCAATCAAATAGAAATTAAAAAATATTGACTAAATGAAGGAGAGTTACTATTGCAATTGCAGATTGTGAAGCTCTCCATCTATGTTCAAGCCCAATCCTTCCTAATATCAAAAGTATAGTTGATCTCCAAGTAGCATTTGTTGTCATCATCAAGAAACTGCAGAAGGAAAAACACAACAGTATATGGTTGTATCATTATTATACAACAATAAAAGAAAATTAGTGACAATAGTCAAAATGTTATTCTTGGCTACAGGTCTATATAACCGTGAGGCACCAGCACTTCAGATTTTATAACTCAACAGTTCTTCCATACTATTCAGAACAGTACAAGCAGGTACCCAAAAAAATCTTAGATTAAGAAATAAACTTCTTTTATAAGTAAAAAGCAAAGAAGAAAGCCAGACAAAATGATACTTCGAATAAAGAAGAAAGCATGACCAAAAGAATAAAAAAGAAAGAAGTAACTTGAAAATTTTCTTCTCACCCTTTATTTACTGCTAAAATGATTAAAATAGATATAGATTCAACTGAAAGACTTGACATGTCCCTTGAGTATATGGAATATTCAATATTGTATCAAATTTAGCAAAAATATAAATAAATAAAGACCTCTATATATGTAGGGCAAGAAATTTATGGTTGCAAGAAATGATAGGTTAATGAAAATTGAAAAGCATTACAAATTCGTAACAGTTGGAAATGGAAAGTACTACTTATTACTTTAGATTTTGACACCTTAATAATTCTATGAAATAGAATGTTACTAGAAATAAATACCAATAATTTTAGTTGGAAACAACTAGATATTCCGGTTCAGGGTTGACTTAGATAATTAATATCTCCCATTGGATTATAAAGGTCTGAAGAGTATCCACCAACTGGCCCATCGTCTAATTTATACACAACCTGTCAAATATGACAGAAAAAATGAATTTGTCTATGAAGGAGTTCGTTCCGCCATTGACTGTCAGCACTCCAAATACTTTACCATACAAGCTCAATCTCTAGTACAGCTAACTCAGACGGATATGGGATAATGATACAGAAATTTGAATCAGAAGGCAACTTCTTAGAAGTATAGCCTTTTTGCTTTAGCTGAAGTAACAAGAGTGGACAACTTTCAGGAATTTACAGGATCCAATTATAAAGTCAGCATGTATTCCACAAATTGATCCAAGAATTAGTCAAAAATACATTAGGCCTTCTCGAGATACACACGGATACCTTATATTCAATTTAGGAGTCATATCACCAGATAATGATTATGTTGAAATCTAGCAAATACAGAGTTATATCTAAAGAAAGATGCATAAATATAACATGACATTTTACGTAAGCTTTTTTACTCCTACAACCCACAGTTCCATCCAATGTATCCTAGAACAACTAAAAGCAGGACATAAGGACAAACAGTGATAGCCTAACTATTTTAGCAGCCATCTAAATAGGAACGTTTCATCCAATTACGGAAGTGCATATAGTTGTACAATCAAGTTCAATGTATTCAGTGCTAATATTACCTTTGATCTTGCAGAATATGTTCCTCTTGCAAATAGCCCGGAGGGCGTGGTTTCTTCAAGCATCTCATGTGTGTAAGGCTCTGGCTGAGGGCTGAAAGTTCCAAGCATCTCTTTTGAGCTGTCCACTGAAATGAGACTTATAGTAAGAGAATGTTTCAGGGTTTGCATATTAGAAGTTTGGAAAAAACTAGACACAAAAAACTTACCCTTGATGCCAGCCTTCCAGACAGTATTGGTGTACTTAAAGCCAGACACAATATTATTGCTAACTTGGAAGGTGAATTTCAAACGGTAATGACTACCTTCTTTAAGAGTAAACCATAAGCCCTTCGGATTTCCACTTTCAGGAATAGGAAGAACAATGTCACCTCTACCAGGAGAGACGATAGACAGACTGTTAATTTTCACTTCAGGTTCAAGAATTTCTGGAAAGAAAGATTAACATTTAAGCGATACAGGCAGAAAAGAGAACATACAATAAGTACATCTCGACTAGACACTATATATATAAAAGAAATTTCATTTTATCGAAAATAGGACCAACAGAAAAGCTGTTGCAAACAACATAGTCTAGACTCTAGAGAATTCACAACTACAGGTTTTGAAGTTTTAATGGATTACATTGAAATTATTGTGCTACCTCAAAATGATAAAGGAAAGGAAAAAGCCAATTTGCACGGCTCCTCATAGTTATGTTCTTGAACTAGTAGTTGCACAAATCACCACCATTGTAATATATAGGAAGCAGCAGAATCACAGAAGCCTTATATATTTTAGAAATAAAAAATTAAATGCAAAATTTGAATAATACAATTAGCTTGTAAGGGAAAAATTAAGAGATACCTGCTGCGTTGTTCATATCCACACTCCCAAGAAGTTGTTCCTTCCATCTCCTTAAACTCTCATCGTCCTACATTCCCAGAATTCAACAAAGAATAAAAAATAAAAATAAAAAAAGGAAGAAAGCAGGAAACAGCACAATAGCTGAGAAACGCTTAATTCCAGCAGAAACAAACCTTATCTTTCTCAAGGTGTTCTTTCAGAGTGCACTGAGGACCCAGCTGTATTTTGGTTCCGTCTTCATCTTCTTCCTCCTGATCAGTTGCATAGATAGAAGACTCACTTGCCTGCCTGCTCAAAGGCTCACCTTCACTTTTATAATGTTCTTCATATTCTCTCGCAGCCTCACTTTTCTGTCCAGTTTCTTTGTTTTCATCAAACCCCATCTTCTTGGAACTTGAAACAGCTCCAACAGCAAGGTGATTAATTCATCAACAGTCACAGGGAATAACAAGGGTGACCAAATGCACCAAAAGAGGGAAACCCCACGATACAAATGGCATAGACAAAGAAAACTATGTAAGGCAACAATTCAAGAATCTTTTGAAGGGAGTAATGAAACCCAAAAAAGCAATAACAGCCTGTGTCTCACAAAACCCAACAAAGATGAAATAAGCAAGAAGCAAAAAAAAGGCAAGAGATGACAAAGGAAAAATGGTTTGTTTGTCTCCTAGCGTTTTGCTGTGGTGGGTTAGTTGTTCAACTTCAAAATTGGAGGAGGAGAGAGAAAAAGATGGGTAATTTGGGGAAATGGTCTTGTGGTGATCCGAAATGTTTGTTATGTTGAGACAGAAGGTTAAGGTCACTAACATAGTAACATTGACTCAGGTGAGACAGAATGTTTTGTTGGCCATGACTCTTCAGAGATTTATATTCAATAGTATAGCTTTGTTTGGTTTGGTTCTCTTTTGGGGCCCTCTTTCAAATATTCATCTTAAATTTCCCACTCTGAAATGGAAGTTCGATATTGGAAGATCCATGTTTGACTTACTTGTTAGAAATTTTTAAATTATAATTGTGGTAAAAGTTTGTCTTTTGATGTTTTTGATCAAATTATAATTTTGAGCTTTCAAAAACTAAATCAAACATACAGTTGCCACCAATATTAAGAGGAAATAATTTTGACCTCCAATAATTTAAAAATTATTTTTTAGAGATTTTTAAAGAAAACATAAGTTATTTTGTGTTTGTTTATAATTATAAAAATTATTTTTTAAATGAAAATAACTTATCTCTTTTATCGTAAGAGATTTTTTTCAAAAGCTAATGAGAGTAATTTTTCATTTTAACCATAAAAATAATTTTTTTTAATAAGCTTAAACAAACACAATCAAAATCATTAAAAATGATTTTTTACTTTAAAAAAGTAATTTTTTCATCAAATAATCTGTAACAAACGGGTTCTAAATTCTGTTAAGATTTTATAGCACTTCAACATTTATTGATGAAAATCATGAAATCAACAAAAATTATGAAAAGTTTAATTTTGATTTACTGTTAGTGTAAAATTTCTTTACACTGTTACTAAATTATGTGTTGCCAACTCATTAAAAGAGTTTGACTATTATAACAACTACATTAAAAGTCTAACACTTTTAATGATGTGTCAGTACATGATTAGATGACAGTGTTAAGAAAATTTATACTGACAATGAATTAAAATTAAATCCAATTATGAAAGTATAACAAAAATTAAATGTTAAGGTGAATTATTTTTACAAGCTCTTAATCAGTTTCGCTTCCCATTCTTTTAATATTTTCATTTCAATTAATATAAAAAAAAATTATTCCTCTAGCAAATCAATTTCGATGTACCAAATTTAAAATTCTATATTTTATTTATTATATTTTAGAAATATATACTTATCCCCTTCAATTCATTTGAAAAATCAGAAATATTATAATCGTTAATTATAATTTAATTAAAAGTGACAGAAGCAAGATCATCTGTCAGGCCTGTAATCATTTTCTTCAAAATAAAAAAAGATACACCAATAAAATACGTAATCTTTCTTAGTGCTCTATTTTCTCCTGTACACACATAGCTTATAACATCTTCTGTAGTTTACTACAAATCACAAGATCTCTCCAAACCAGTATATTTTATCCAGTTTAAAAGACAAATCTCAATGCATATTTATAAGATTTGTGTATTTTAGGTGAAAAAATATCATATATGGAGTCTCTAAATACTTAAAGGGGTATGCTATAGTGTATTTTTAAAACTTGAGAGAATTAATTGTAGAGTAACTAGAGTTTAAAAGTTTGTGCATATTGAAGATAATTAGACAAAAACTTTAGATAAAAGGGTTGATTTTACCTATTTATTTACTATATAAAATTTAAAACATTTATTTAAATGAGATGGTTTAGAATGTAATTCTCAACGTGGGCCACAGAATTTCGGTAGGGCTGCAGTAGCTGTTGACCAGTCGATATCGGGCTCAGTATCATCTGTCCAAGAGAGTTGGAAGGTGGTGCCCCAAAATTAGTTGTCCAAAAACTTGGACAGAATAGCCAGCCCACACCTGGTCTCGATCTCTGTCTCTTTTTCTCTCTTCACCACCTGTTGAAGCTGCCGTCGTCCCTACCAATACCATGAAGTCCATCACGACGGAACTTCGTCCAATGTTGTATATATTACTTTTGCAAATAATGTGTAACTACGATTGGTGGTATTGTGAGGTTTGTGGTGAATTTATAATGTTTGTGTACTGATTTATTGTATTATTTACTGAATATTTGATGAAATTAGAAAAAAAAAACCCTAAAATAACAAAAATATAGATTATGTTTTTTTTTTAAATGATTGGAAAATTAATGAAATATGAAGTTATCCTATTCTAAGACGGCTCATCACGCCCCTATATAAATTATGTATTTTATTTATTTATTAAAATAGTTATAAGGATATGTTACTTTTATGAAGTTATCTCATTCTAAGATGGCCCATCACGCCTATATATAAATTATGTATTTTTTTAAAAAATAAAATGATAATAATGATATGTTATTTTAATTTTATAGGTTATAGCATCAGTGACATATTTAATTAGGATTGTAAAAGGTAGGCAAAAATTTACTTTTTGAGTACTCACTCACTTAGATTTTTTTTTTTTCACACGAAAGTTACTCACTCGTGGTTTTCGAACACCATCTATAGAAAGAGATAACCACTAAAGTAGGACTACTGTCCATAGAAGGTTTAAACCTGTATAATTGGAAAATATAAAATTTTATTCAGAACCCGTAAGCCTTGACTATATAAAATATGTATCTAACTATACGGGGACTGTTATTGGGATGATAATCATTTATGTAATTTTTTTTATTTTAAATTTCATACAAAAATATATATATTCAATTAGATTCGGTTGTAAAAAGCTAAAAAATTTTAATCTGAATTTATTCAAAGTTAATATTGGTGAGAGTGCGGTGATTCTTCATGATTTTTAATAATATTGGGTAATTTAAATATTAAATATGACATGAAATTAAGATTTTAAAAGACTCGAATGCTCGATAGTAGCAGAAACTTTCGTTGATGTTAGAAAAAAAATGTATTGTTTTTGTAATATATTATTGGTGAGAATTTGAGAATGTGATGACTTTTCATGATTTTTACTAATTTTTTGTAACTTTTATTCAATATGGAATTAAACTAAGATAAAACAAAACAAATAGTTAAAAAAAAATGCTATTATATACAAGAGAAATGATTAATAGCAGGAAAGGAAATCTACGAATTCTCAACCATCATGTTTCCTTTTTTTTTTTTTTGATAGAAAAGAAAACTAAAATAGTACTGCAGTTGTGCTGACACTACAAGAAAAAAGGGTTTTAAATTCGGCAACTTTAATTCGGTGATTTGGCTAGCGGATTGAAATCATGTTTTTCAATTCGGTTCTTATACTGACCGAATTCATATATAAGAGACATTAATTCGTTTTATTATAACTTAGGATTTATAAGTTATTTTAGTCCCAGGGATGTCAAATGCTTAGGATTCATATATAAATCATTTAAATTCGTTTTAATATCACCGGATTTAAAAGTTGTTTCGAATCCGTATTTCAAGTAAGGATTCATATATAAGACATTTAAATCCGCTAACACATCAATGCAGATTGGAAAGTGAGTCATAAATTTTTTTTAAAAGAAGACTTTCCAATTCGGTTAATTAGGAACGGATTGGAAAGTGCAAATTTTTAAAAAAAGAAGACTTTCAATTCGGTTAATTAGGAAGCAGTTGGAAAGTGCAAATCTTTTTTAAAAGACTTTTCAATTCGGTTAATTGGAACCAGTTGGAAAGTCTTAGGATTAGAAAGTCTGTGAGTCATAAAAATTTTTTAAAAGACTTTCCAATCCGGTTAATGAAAGGCCAGGATTAGAAAGTGCATATTACATTATATCATCTCATATTATATATGATCGATCCTACTACTGCTTTCACATGCGCATCACATGTTACTCCATTCATTACTTCTTAAAGAGGTAACAATACTTAGACATTGGTCCCCACCTAGTAATTCTCACTAAGTCATATGCAACACATTAAAGTTATGCGATATTTTTATTATTATCATCGTAATAATATATTTTTTTAGTTATAGAAAACTCTTATTAGATTTAGGGCTCATTTGTTACAGAGTAAAAAAAAATGATTTTGACCTTTAATAATTTAGAAATTATTTTTTAGATATTTTTAAAAAAGTATAAGTTATTTTATATTTATTTACAATCATAAAAATTATTTTTTAAATGAGAGTAGCTTATTTTTCTTCTATCGCAAATTTTTTTTTAAAAAGAAGACTTTCCAATTCGGTTAATTAGGAACCGGATTGGAAAGTGCAAATTTTTTTTAAAAAAGAAGACTTTCCACTTCTTTCCCTCGCTTTCTCTCTCGTCTTTGCATATCAAAGAATACTTTACGATCAGGTTGATGAGTGCCGGATTGAGAAATGCATATATTCAAATCTGTTACCATATCAATAGGATTAGAAAGTCATTTCCAATGCGGTTATATGTTCTACCGATTGATAAGGTAACTGGAATATTTTTTAAAAATAACAAAGTTTGAAAACCTTTACACTTTTTTCACCTCGCTTTCTCTCTAGTCTTTGCGTATTAAAGAAGACTTTACGATCCTACACAAAAATGCAACCATTAACATTTTACTGTAAGCAAGAAGTTACTCCATCTTCACCGAGTCGTCGAACAACTACTAAGCGGGGGTAACTATTTTACTTCATTTCTGATTCGATAAAGTTTTTGCCCTAACGTCTACGGAAACAAGGGTTTACTAACCTACAATGTCTTTTGACAGGTTATACGGGTATTTCTGAACCAACGTTTATCTCAAATAGTGCATAGGAAACCAAACGTTCATCAAACGGTAACAACCTTGAATATTGATGTGATTTCAGTCCATTGTTCTCATTAAGGTCTTCAAGTAGTATTTCTGTGTACCTTTGTTACTCTAGCTTTATTTGGTTTAAAGGGGGGGTCTAAGACGTGTTATGTGGCAGGGGACAGTAGGCTAGAATATATGCAAAGTGGCCTTGCTATGATTTAATTTCCTAAGGGATTTGGTACCACTTAAGCTACAACTCTTGTTAATGTCTTGGTGTGCTTTGAGTGCATCTTATTCTAACTTCATATTTTGTTTGTCAACTAGTTTACACACATCTTACAAAATTCCAACTTCATGTAGGCTTGAATTTGATTGATGTTGTTTTTTGTGTTGTCATGTTAACCTCAGTGGGATAAGAATCTAAATGCTAATAACATGTAATGACTCAATGTGGATAAAGTGAAAACCTTGCATGCTTGTTATATAAGATTTGCAATAGATATCATCACTGTTGACTTTCACTTCATGGTTATCATGAGTAATGCTTAGTTTGGACATTCTCATTAGACTATCATTAAACATTGATAATGAATGTTGGTTGTGATTAAAATATCCAAGACCATTGTGTTTTAGATGGACCCTGTAGCAAAACCTATTCGAGAGGACATAAAGATGGTGGTTGGAATGTAAGTTATTCTAATCTCCATCATGTGTAACTTGTTTTTTAATGTTAAGCGAAACTTTGATGTTTCATTTGGTTTTTTTAAAAGAGCTTTGAGGAGTTACAAAAAGGCAAAACAACTATCACAAGACAAATTTATCTTTAAATAAAATGTTGTACAATTTTTGGTTATGGAAATTGCAAATCACGAAGTGCAATGGTTTTGGGACTTTCCCACTGTCGAAAGGATATGTTATACACTTTGCGGTCGGTTGTTACGAATTTAAATTAAATAAATACATAGGTTACTTAATTCGGTTGTATTCATAGCAATTGAATATCAAGAATTTAATGTCAAGTTTTCAATCCGGTGTATAGGATTTAAAATCACGTGCTTGATTGATCTTATAATAGCAATTGGAAAATTGTTTTTCAATTCGGTTTTTCTGTAATTTAAAAGTTAGCGAAAAAGCTACCGGACGTAATTCGTTGTTAGAGCAAGATTGGAAAGCTGCGCTTCACAGTAGAATTAAAAGCGTTTACATTTGTAGTGTGAGTTGTGTCGCGTTATTTGTAAAAAAATTTGTAGCATTTATTTTTGTGAGAAATAGCAATTCTCTATATACAATGACCTTAAATATTTGCATCACACATTTTCATTTATTTTATGATGAAAAATTGATAGTTAGTTCATTAAAATATTTGCTCGTGGAGAATAAGTTCAGAAAAGAGCATTTTGACAATGTAAACCATATTGCTAAAGAAACAAAATGTACGTATTGAACTATTTCTCAATAAAACAAACATTGGGAATACTTTTAGAATTTAATTTTAATTTATTATGAATGTAAAAAAATTATAGTTATTTATTTATATATTAATTAATTATTAAATTTTTTTAATTATTATAATAATTATTTAAAAATTTTAATTTTTTAATAATATATTAACATATTATTAAATAATAATATAAAATTTATTTATATTAATAATAAATCAAAATTAACCTGATATAATTGCTGGAATCGTGTTAAGGATTGCACAGATGTACAATCATGATGCTAACTACATAGAAAACGATGGTACAGGCCTTAACTTTCACTTTTTTGTTAACAGATTTACAAGGGTTACTTTGAGGTGCGTTTGGTGAATAATTCCAACGTGGATGATGATGTGATACATAAATTCTCGAGTTTCATCATTCTATTTGCAGGGCAAAGGAATCCTCTGTAGCTGTTGAACATATCTTTACAAATAGGCAGTAAGTAGCAAACAAACCAATTAGTATTGGTACGAGTGGAAAGAATCTGCGTTCTCTTAAGTTAAATTTTTTTTCTTAATTTTTGAGGTATTATGTATAAAAAAAATATTATTAAGAGAAATTTTTGCTTTTGAGGTTGATAACATCTTAATCTCTCACATTTTAAATAAGAAAATTTCTTCAAACACAAAAATAAAGAGTTTAATTTTAATTTATTGTCAATATAAAAAAAATTATATTATTTTTTAATTATATATTATCAAATCATTAAAAGAATTTAATTATCATAATAATTATTTTAAAATTTTAATTTTTTTAATAATATATCAATATATAATTATATGATAATATAAAAAAAAATTTACATTAAAATTAATTTAAAATTAAATTAAAAAAAGTAAGTAGCAAACAACATGTCAATGGTGGTATGATTCACCCATTTTGATTTTGTGATTCTATATTAGTCTAATCACATTCAAATCAAAGAAAAAAAGAGCAGCCAGCCACAAACGATTACGTGGTCGGTGATGTGCTTTCCACGTGTCACATATCCCTTGGGGAGAAATACGGCAGCAGATGTGGAATGGCTCCTTGTGGGCCCACAAGCCGACCAGGGTGTAGAACGACGGTTTGTTGTTTGCGTCAAATGCCACCGATTTGGTGGCATCGTATGCTGCCAGCTATCGTACGGCTTCTCTTTCTCTCCATTAATTATTTTTTGGGATCCAAGAAAGATATATTACTATTTGCTATTTAATATACTAGACCCCAAAATAACAAAACAAAAATTAATTCTACTCCTACGTCATTCAAAATGAGATTTGACAGCAACAGTAAAAAAATTACAATTTTTTATTCATAAATTAAAATTTTATAATAAATATATTTTTATTTCAACATATAAATTTTGTATAAATTATGAAGAAGTTTATGTTAGCTTAATTTCTTTTTCTCTTATATTTTTTTGTTCCATATAATTATAGAAATATTATTTAGTATTGATTAAATAATTATCAAAATAAGTGTGGTGAAGTATTTATCTATGAAAATCATATAAAATAATGACTTTTAATGTATAAAAAGTATAGCTTCCATATATTATGTTAAATTTTTTTAACAATAATGCTTTTTATCCAAATATTGTGAGTTTGTAAAAATTATGCATAATCTGCTTATGGCTATGTACTAGTAATGTTATCAATATAACGCTCCATTTCAATTTTATTCTTCGTCAAAATCATATGCAACCATGTATTGAGAAGTTTAGGAATTAAAATCGCTTACTATATGGGTAGAATACCAAGAACTTTCTTTCTACCCAAGCAAGGGAGCATTATCGTTGATTTTCTACCCAGCCAATAAAAGATATTATTTTCAATTATGAGGCTTATGTAAGTAACATTCTAAAATCTTCGATAACAATGAAAGCTTTCTTATTCGATCGATGTAATTGATTTCTTAATAAAGTTGTATCTTATTGTTATTGATAAGTTGGATATCGTTGTAAAATATAACATTTTTTCCCTCTTCTTTTATTCTGCATTTGGTTAGTTTATGATAGTTATATCAGAGATTTTATTTTATTAGTTTATTAGAACAAAATCTCCAAAAATTTGGCTAATATATGAATCTTCCTCTATAATCGATCTTCGAAGACCATCAATTTAATTCAAACCAAGTCATTTTAGTATATGCAAAATATCATAATGCATATCATGATATAAAAGAAGAGAAGGAATCTCGAAATACAAAAATATTATAAAAAATTCAATATGGAATATTATATTATAATCACAATACATAATAACTTGCATGAAGCTTAAAATTGTTCTTTGATTTTGTTATATCCTAAATACAAATGAATTTTGAGTCGTTAATGATGACAAAAAAAATAAAGAATAAAGACTATTTACTATTAATCAAATTAGTTAATACGAACCATTTCTTTTACCCGCTCCACATTATCATTTTTATTCGTTTACTAGTAAAATTAATATGACTAAAGGTGTATTTAAACGCTCACTCCAAATTCCTATTTGCACTTTACAAATAGATTTTTATGTTTGTGAAAAATCTTAGTTAAAATAATAAAAAAAAGTTTCATCTCAAACGTAGTTTAGACAAAAGTAATATTTTATTGTTTTTACGATAAAATTTTTTTTTAAGTATACATTGATAGAAATATCATTGTAATTTGATATTATATTATTATTTTAGTAATATTTAAATAAATATAATTTAATAAATTTTTAAAATATTATTATAATTATACTTAAAGTGATTTTATTTTATAATACTCCAAGCAAACTTAACTTTTTTAAAAAATTATTTTACTATCAATTTATTTATAATCAATCTTTTTAAAATTAATTTATTAATAATCTAATTCAAAATAACTCATATTCTTTTTGGTAATTATACGTTTAAAAGTAATTTTTATCAATATTATCTAAACAACATTCATATAACAAAATTAATTTTTAGATAAAGTTTTCAAACATATATCACTTCACTTAAATTCACTTCTAACTAAAATCAAATTTACAAAATTAATTTCATTCAAAACTAAGTTTATAAAATCTAATTTAATCCCACACTAAAAGACGGTGGTTTAGGTAAGTCACCCTATGTATCCGACTGCACAAAGCACAGAAGCTCAGAACCAAAAGAAGATGATGGCTTAGATGAAAAATCATCCGCCATTATTCAGCCTCCCAATAGAGAGATCTGAAACAAATATTATAAAATAATAGTATAACATCATCTCTAAGCCTTTGCCACCATTATAGCCAAACATGCTTACCTAACATTCAGTGAATGAGGCGTCAAATCCCAAGATTCTTGAAGTGCCCCCACCTCTCGTTTTTTCTGATCAACTTGAGGCCTCTACCTCTATATAAACCACTATCCATGCTCATTTCTTTTCATCAAACGCATAGTTCCTTCAATACTCTTAACTTTGGTCATTTATATCAATTGCATATTCTTTGAGATACAAATGGCCACTGTTGAGGTAAATTACTTGGTACTCTAATATTCACTGGGCTCTGGTTAGAATCCACGAATATATTTTCTTCCATATGTTGTTTCAGCATTGTTTTCTTTTATTTGTTTTCACTTTGATCTGAAGCCAACTCTATATATCCTTGCTTCTTTTTTGTCTTAGCTTTTAGGGGACCATGTGCTCCTTGAGACTTAACAATTTGTCCTGAATTAAATCTTTCAAAGCATCCATTAGAAAACAGGAAAGTGATATTCATTTTCGATATCCTGCACTGCAGTTTTCCAATCCTCGATTTTTCGTAAATCATGTCACTTGAGCCAGTAATATGGTAGCGCATATATGTTATGATACAACCACTTAAGCGTTTATATATATAGCTCTGTCAGTAAAATTGAACTCCCTTCTTATACTTAAATAGAAAAGTATTAAAGTTATTGAAATGAAAAATTTAATTATTTTGTTTGAGTATAAAAAGAACCACCAAATCTATAATCTGACAATTTTGAAACTTTTACCTTCGAATATAGAGTGCAACCATTATGGGAAAGGGAAATTTCGACCACCCTAAGCTTTTTCTCGGGACTTAATCAAAATCATTTGATTTTCATCTTCTATATCTTTGCCTACTGGAATTGGATTTTGTAGGTTGAATCAGCAAAGACTGCTCTCCCCGAGGACACAACTGAGGCATCATTGAAGGTTCAGGAGAAGACCACAGAAGAAGTTGTTGAGACTCCGATACCAGTATCAGAGCCTGGCTCTGAGCAAACCAAGGAAGAAGGGACCGCACTAACCAAGGCCCCAGAACTCGCAGCTCCAGAAGGTAAGCCCTCGGTTGAAGTTGAGACTAAAGTGGTGGCAGAAGAAGAAGCCAAAGTTGTGGCTGTGACAGTTACAGAAGAGCCAACAGTTGAGAAGACAACAGAGGAAACTAATAAGAAAGAAGCAGCCGAGACAGTAGTTGTTGAGGAAACTAAGGAAAACGCTTATTCTGCTGAGGTTCAGGCACCAGCAGCTGCAGAGCCTGAGACAGGGATCCAGAAAGAAGATGTTGTTAAAGAAGAGAAGGACAAAGTTAACACACAAGCCCAAGCTGAGCAAAGTGAGGAGAAGGTGGACACAGAAGCCTCAGATGAAAAGAAAGAGGAGAAAGTGACCAAGGAAGCACCAGCTGAGAAGAGTGAAGAGGTCACAGAAGCTCCAACTGAGAAGACAGAATAAAGAAGGTCAAGGGGAAATGTGCAGTTTATGTAACTGTTTTAGAGGGTCATTTTCAGTTGCATTGCAGGTCTTGTTGCTCGATGTCTTTTCTTTGTTTAGTGGTCTAATAAGAAATAGCTAGTAGTAGAATGGGTAAGAGAGATGACCCACTTGAATTGACCAATGCCGGCTACTCAGTACTCAACCACATGGCATACATGAGCTGTACTCCTGTTCATATACTGTGAGCTATGTGGATATTTGGGCGTGGGTCTCCAATGTAGGATGAATGAAGTCTATTATGGTCCTTGTGTGATTCGATGCAGGATAGCTCTGCTGTTTGCTCAAATAAATATCTAGACTATTAGTATCTTATGTAATAATTTGATTCCGTTATTTAGCAACTTTGTCTTCCATATCGTTGGCAACTGAGGAGTGTTATTTCATGCTCTCCTTAACCCACACTTCCTTTTTTGTTTTGGTAAGGTAAAAGATCCTTATTGGGATCTAATTAGGGAAATTTGAAATTAACTAGGGAGATCAAACCCTTTACCTTGAACACCAAAGCCTTATAGGGAGAGTTTGGTTAAGCTTTGAATTTTTTTTCCTTTCAAAAATAACATGTTTAAGAATGATATTCTTAGAAATAGTATTCTTAAAAATGATGATTACAATATTTGGTTAATCAGAAACATTTTCAGGAATGACTCTAACCTTTGGCAAGTTAGTAATAGCTTAAGTCGGTGACTGTTAATTGCAGGAAGTGACATTAGGTGGCCGAAGTCAACACCGACGACAGGCGATGGTTGAATTTACTTGTGTGGTGGTCAAAGTCGTTAGACACCGTCAACCATCAGCGGCAACAGGAGGTGATTGGATTTCAGTGACTAATGTAGTAGCAGAAATTGCTGACCATCATCAACTATCGGTGGTAACAGGAGTGACTGGATTCCAGTGACTAGCACGATGACCGAAGTCGCCATTGGTGACATGGATGGTTGAATTTTGGTGACAGGCACGATGGGCAGATTTTAGTGATCGGTGCAATGGCCGAAGTTGCCAACCATAGTCAACTGTCGGCAGTGACGGGGATGACCTAATTTTGGTGATTTGATGCCACAAATAGTGGTCAATGTTGGTCGATGGCAGTCACTGACAATGATATGACAGTAGTTGGTTGATGACATGAGATAGAATGATAAGTATTTCAGACATTTCACATGACAAAAATATTCTCATGCCATAAAAATGTTACAAACTCACCTCTCCTATAAAAATAAAAATGTAAAAATATTAGATAAAAATCATTCTCAAAAATTATTTTAAAATAAATTTTTTTTTTTAAAACTTGTGCTAAACATAAAAATATTGTAAAAATTCTCAAGAATAGAAAAATAATACTCAAAACCAAAAGTCCAAGTAGTCACCAAGAGAGATGCTATTAAGATGCAAGGACATTGACTAAGCCACACCTTTAAATCAGCAGAAATGAGAGCTATTCGATGACTTATTTTCACCCCTTGATAAGCCAACCCTGGCTAAACAGTAAACTTTCAAATGAACCTTGGTCACGGTCACCATAGTAAACTGCAACAGGACCTAAAAATAAGTTTAGTTAGTAGGTAATCATGAACCAAGTTATGAAGCTATAAGTTCAATTTGATGAGATCTACCTAATGCTATCTTATTGTCAACAATCTCTTCGCACAACTGGTTCTATAATTGTACCATATATTGAAGGATCCGCGCTCGATTCCTTATTCCTAACTGCTTTGCCTTACATTTTAATAATGCAAGACATAACTTATTTACGTTATTCAATGATTTTTATAAATATTTTTTAATTCAATTGTTGAATATTAATCATTCATCATATTGAATTTTATATTAAATATTTAAAAATTAAACAACAAAATACCTACTGAGGATTGATCAAACTGGTAAGCAGACTCGTTCCTACAGAATAAAATGAAAGTTCAAATTTTAGTGAGAATCGTTTTACTTGGTAGGCATAAAAAATTATTATACTCTAAACTACTGACTATGAATTAGTACAATAGCCATAGGAGGCCTAAAGGGCCTAACCTGTGGGGATACGTGGAACGTCACTCAGTCCAAGGACTAATTATAGTGGTTGACAAAAAAAAATTAAACAACAAAATATATAACATTTTCTGATAATAATTTTAAATTAATAAAAGATCATATGATTTTGAATTAATAAAAACTGTTATTAAATTTAATTTACATGATAAGAACTTTTAATTTAAAGTAAATTACACTAAATTATCTTGAATTACATTCCATCTCATTTTTTTTATACTTGACTTACAGTTGACTTAATATCGTTAAGTATTTTATATATAAAAAATTAAACTATTTTATTATTAATTATTAATGAGTTTCTCTAAAAAGGTTATTCGTGAGCTATATATTACAATCAAATCTTTTTAAATTTAATCTTATGATTTCTTCTTTACAAAAATAAGGTGACTTTTATATAAAAATAAAATGGATAAAATTTAGCAAATGTTATGAAAAGGAGTATATTTCATAGATTTTTTTTATTTTGTGTACATTAATAAGTGCAAGCATCTAGGCAGTACCAATTGAGTATTGTAAAAAATATAAATTATACCCTCTCTTTCTTATTTTGTTTTAGTTGTTGAGTCTTGTAGTTCAATTGCTCCTAAGGAAGAAACATGTTTCTAATTATTTTCTCTATGCAAAGATATAAGTTATTATAATAATTGTTGATAATAAGGATGATAAAAATATTTATTTAAGTGTGTATTTACGAGAATCATCTGCAATAAGGTGGACACAAAAACAAATTTATCCTATGAGGACAATGATGGAAAACAATTTGTCTTCGTTTAATAAACGGGACTAAGACAAAGATCAAAATTCTCGTTCTTATGAGTATCAGCTAAATAAATATAAAAATACGCTAAACTTAAAAAGACATAATATGTAATGTCCATTGTATTAATTGAATATTTGCATTTGAATTTATAAAACAATATTATTTAATTTTAGAATTTGATGTTGTTACATGTTGAATTGTGTAATTTTAAATTTTCATTTTTTATATAAGGTTATAATTTGTGATACTAAAAAATTTTATAAGTAAATTAAGAAAAGATTCTATAAACTACAAAATAATAATAATAATTAAAAATATGGTCTTTGTTTAAAAACACGTAAAATTAGAAGACTTAAATGAATCAAAATGATAAAAGAAGAATACATTAATAGGTCAATTATTTTTTAAAGTAAAATAAATACATGTATTAATTGTACTCCTTTCATAACATTTGTCAAATTATAAGTTTCACTTTTTTTTTTATTATTAAAAGGTCAACTTAGTTTTGTACAGAAGAAATAATTAGATTAACTTTAAAAAACTTTTGTTGTAGTATAGAGCTTACTAATGATTTTTGTTAGAGAAATTTAATAATAATTAATAATAAATTAATTTATTCTTCTTCTAAAAATACTTAGTAGTGTTAAGTAACCGTTAATTAAAAACAAAAAAGAATTGTTAAAGTGTAATTTATAAGTAAATTTGAAATTTCATGTTATTTTAATGACCTCGAGCTAGTGAAATGTAATTTCCTTTTTATTTTAACAGAACTGTCATAGAAAATGTTGGATAAAGTTGAGATAGTAATAGTTGTGGCTTATGTGGGACTGGGAGATTGATGTCCGCAGGTCAGACTCAGATGCATCCGCACCAGAAGCTCTCTGCATGCTTTGAAGTGTAGAGTAAAATGGCGTCGCTCTTGTCGAACCCAGCAATGATAAATGGCAAAGATGAAGTGTATGTAGCAGCAATGCCTCTAAGGGCCACAAAGGGACCACCCCAGCTGCTTATGTCAGCTGCCTACTCCCTGAATTTCTGGGATTTACAGCATTTCATGGTCATCATCAAACCCTCCTCTCCATCTCCTCATTCTCAGGCAGGTTTCTATCCTTGCTCTTTTACATGTACCCCCTCAATTCAATTTATGGATTACTTTATTAGAATTGGTGGTGTGTATAAATGCAATCTAGTCCATCTATTACCCTTCCCTATTTCTCTAGCTTGAGTTATAATCACAACGAGGTTGCTTTTTCAGGTTCTGGTTTTTGATTTTCAACCAAAAGATCCTGAAGATATATATGTGGCACTAGCATTTCTATCTGGTAGAGCAGTACCAGGTGGGAACTTACGTGTTTAAGCCATAAATAGTAGTCTCATATTTCGAGAATGTTTGATTCTAAATGGTATTAATTACCGAGATTATGCATGATTCTAGACAATTGCAAAAGTGAAAACCTCTTCTGCTATAAGATAGTGATTATAGTTGGACATAAAGTATATCACAAATCACAATGTGAATGTTTTTATGCTGAAAGATGTTCCCCTTAGGTGTTACCAGTAATTTGCTTCATAATTTGGGCTTTTTATGTTATTTGTATAGTTTCCTTCTAGGCCTCTGTTACCATCAGAGAAAGTGTATGATGTAGTTTGCTCTAATAATTTGACAGAGGAAAAAAATTTCTGTGCTGTTGTTATTGAATGAATGGGAGTTTCAGCATCTTGAATTTGATTCCTGGTGCATAGTTCTTCTGAGATGAAATTATAAAGTCAACTTTTTGTGGCAACACATTTGGCAAATTTGGACAGATTTATTTTTCTTTTTTTTCCTTGATCAAATCATTAACTCTGACCATATTCTTAGGAGCTGTTCTTGTGAGGAAGTTAAACAAGTTGCCAAGAAGCAAATGCTGGCTCGTTGGATATTCAAAAGCAGATGCTGTGGAAATAGCAAATGAATTCAATAAAAAATGGGAAACAAGTTTGAGGGTCGGTCTTAATGATTGCCGAGATTATACCAATGGTAATAATTTATTACAATGATGGACCTTATGTTGCATATGTCATTTTTTGTGTGGCTAAATTGGAGGTGCAAGCACCTGGGTAAGGGAGGGAGGGAGGGAGGGAGGGGGGGCGGGGGAGGAAAGGTAGTAGAGGATCAAACTTTCGAAATCAACATCACACCTAGGTCTTAAAAGACTTTGGGTTGGCTTAGTAGAGGATCAAACTTTCGAAATCAACATCACACCTAGGTCTTAAAAGACTTTGGGTCATTGCCAATTGAGCTACAAGCTCGTTGGCGTTGCATATATCCTTTTATGGAAAGAATACTGAGTATCCGTGTGTTTGTGTGTGTTATTACTAGATCAATTTCATAATTGGGTAATCATGAATTCCTGATGTCTAGGATCGTAATTCAATCCTCCCTAATTCTGTTATTGCACTTTGAAATTGTGTTAATCACATAGGAGGAACTTAGACTGTGGATTTAGAAGTTTTATCATACAGAATTTGACTTCAGCTACCCTTTAGTCTATTGGTTTTATTTTAACCATGGGGTATGGATTTTTCTGGTCAATTTAAAGGTTTGGTCAGGCAACTCACTGGCGAAAAAGATGTGCTGAAACGTTTGAGAAACATTGGTAGTTAGAGGCAATCCCATTGACTTGCTAGATGATCATGCTATTGAATTATTTTCCCTTGTATCATGCTTTCAACATTTTTGAGCACCTGCATCGCTTCACTTGGATGGGAACTGACTAAACATCACCTAATTCATGCCGGCCCGAAGAAAGAAATCTCAGTCCAGGAAAAAAACTTATGCTATTTATTTTTCTCGTCTGCAGTGTTCTTTTATTTTCTTGTGTAACTTCTGAAAGTCTGTTCTGTTCTTGTATTATATTATGGAGCTATAAATGGTAATATATAAAATATGAATAGCTGAATGAGAGAAAGTTTTGGAGCATTCCTGTGTAACCTATTAATACACGGTAAAACAATGTGCTGTTCATATCTCGTATTGTGTTAAAGATATTCTAGATAATGATAGTTCTGTGAGGTATATAAAAAATGCACGGAGGATTAAGCTCAATTTTTGGTAACACCCAAGAATAAATGGCAATACAATCCAGACTTGTATTGTGTCACTGATGACTAAGGATTGATGGGCAGATTATGAGAACATATATTGTGTTATGGATATTCTAGTTTCTAGCTAATTCTTGGCTTGTTTTATTGTGCTAGAGATAATCTAAGTAACGATTGGCAGGCTATATGAACATGGTGTGTGTTAGGGACACTGCAGGTAATACTGGGCATAGCTATACCTTGTCATGAACAGTCTTAGCAACGATTGTCATATTATATAAAAAAAAAATTATACCATTTCTTGATTTATGTGTGTCATCCTTGCGCAAAGTCCATTAAATCTCTCCATATCGTTCCAATTTCACCGAATTACCCCAAAGCCCAACTGTGCACTTCTGTTTGCCCTTCAATAGACGTGGGACTATTAATTGTGAAGTAGTTCTGGGAACAGAGGCCCAAGCCCTATAAACAGCTGATGTTAAGCAATAATAAGACTAAAAATTAGACATGAGGCCTCAAGAGTATATTTTGACAGGCGTTTTGCACCGAGTAAAGGCTATTGGTACGATCGAATAGGATCGACTTGTAGGATTGAATAGCTCCCGACTTGTAAGCTTTTTTTGAGGCTTGTAATATACTCTGAAATTATAATTGGATAATTATTTTTTAGTTAAATATATATTAAAAGAAAATACCTAATTGATGATGGATGAGTGATTAATTGGAAGATAGGAACAATTGGAAATTTATAACAATATGAATGGAAGTCATTAAAAGTAAACTACTACAGAGTTTGTAATAAGAATTTAATTTTAATTCACTGTTAGTGTAATACTATCATTCAATTATGTATCAGTCATCTAATTATGTGCTGACATATTATTAAAAGAGTTAGACTTTCTAAGTGGTTATTGTGATAGTCAAGCTCTTTTAATAATTTGGCAACACATAATTAAATGATAGTATACATTTTTTTTATACTGATAGTGAATCAAAATTAAATTATTGCAATAATTGCTATAGATTAAGTTTCGGTACCGAATTATATAAAGAAACAAACATTCGTGACGTATTACAACATACTAGAGTAAAACTTCTGGTCAACTATATATTATGCACTTTGAATGAGGAAAATTGGAAGGAAGAATTCCAGCTATCGTCCAATTATGGATTTTTTTTCCCCACCAAGCTCAGTCATAGTCATAACATTTTAAGAAAAGTGCTCACTACTTTTCAAAGTTGAGCAACCACATTTTAGAGGTCTTAAATATTAACAAGTTTAATCAAAATATTAAAACCCACAACATAATGAGTTTGGAAGAGAAAACTGGTAAAAAAGACAAGAAGAAAATTACTATGAATATCTAGATGGCTAGATGTCTATGCGTCCTGAATAAACTTGGATGGCTATCTTGACTCTGTGTGATGATATACATATAGGAGAATGTGAACCTTCTCTCGTTTAGGTGCAGTCATAGTCATAGTCATAGTCATAGTCATAGTCATTTTAAGAAAAGTGCTCACTACTTTTCAAAGTTGAGCAACCACATTTTAGAGGTCTTAAATATTAACAAGTTTAATCAAAATATTAAAACCCACAACATAATGAGTTTGGAAGAGAAAACTGGTAAAAAAGAAGAGAAGAAAATTACTATGAATATCTAGATGGCTAGATGTCTATGCGTCCTGAATAAACTTGGATGACTATCTTGACTCTGTGTGATGATATGCATATAGGAGAATGTTAACCTTCTCTCGTTTAGGTGCAGGTTAGCATCCTTTACTCGTTTTTTTTTTTTTTTTGTGAATTTAGCATCCTTTATTCTTTTAGTTGGACAAAAAATTCTGTTTATCTTTTCTTAATTAGTTTAAATAATCAGACTTATTTTAGTAACTACATACTTCATAATCTTTAATCATTACAAAATAAAATAAATAAGTAAAAATTTCTCCCTGTTAATAACTGTCCACCTCATTTCTCGATCCTTAACTCTCTGGAAGGACTACTTCAAGTAAGAAGCCCAGGATACAATTTATGAAAAGCTATGGATCATTATTTGTGAAAAGCATAATTGTGGAACAATGGGAACGTTTCGAAACTTTGTTTCTAAGGTTGGTACTGCTTTGTCAAATCAATGCCGCAAGAAGAAAAGATAAATGATCAATAAAAAGGTTAATTATTTTTTATATGAAATATACTTTTTTCGAATTGAATAAAATCAAATGTCATTTTAAAAAAGACTAAATTATAAACTATAGATGTGGTGTATTTTACACCCTTCAACTATAATATGTTATAATTTACCTCTCTGAGCTTGCAATATAGTGCAATTTGAGCCTTTTGTCAACCCTCTGTCCAATTCCTCTTCTTCCTTATGGTTTGCTTTTTAACCGTGCAAAATATAACCCTCAAATTCCTTGTGTGGCTCTTCCAAGTTCCAACACCCTTTAGGCACTGTCAATGCTCTTATACATAAACAAGCAGAAACCTTTCGATTTTACGTTCACCTTATCAAGCCCAATGGTCCTTCCTTGATCTCCCTGTACAATCCTTTGTTGAGATTAAAGCATTGCGAGCTTAGGGAGTTATATGGTTCCACTCATGTTTCATAGCTAAAATGATACTATGTCATGGTTGCTTACATTTTTGCTCCACCTTTGGCTTTATGTAATGTTGATGGAGCGGGTCTCGCCTTCATAATTATGGAAAAGTTGCACTCTTTGTGCTAAAGAGAAGAGACAATGGGCTAATAGCATGACTTGTAGGTTGTGGTCTCATTAAATCTATCATCTCTGTATCTTGCATTCTGATGCATGATTTTAGAAAGCAAATGATGGTGAGGAAGAGGATTTGGATGGAGGGTTACCAAAAGACTCAAAATTGCACATGTTGTAAGTTCAGGGAGGTTGGTTGTAACATTATAATCCAAAGCAGTAAATTGCACTATAATAGAAGTTGCAGGAGGTTCTTTATAATTTAATCTTAAAAAAATAAATTTCAAACCAAATAAGAGTTATAAATACATATTTGTTTTTATTTATTTATTTATAAAATAATAATAAAAATGATATATTAGACAAATTTTTACCTCTACTCATTTCTTCTCTATTTTTCTATTTCTTCTCATTTGAGAAAAAATAAAAAAATTGTGAGACCTATCATTTTTTTTCCTTCTCTAACCAAATAAAAAAATAAAATCATTTCTTTTTTAATTATCTCTTCTCTAATTATCTCTTTCTTATTTCTCTTAAAACAAACAAAGATTATAGAACAAACATGGCAATCAACCATCAATTACCAGTGTGGAATACAGAGATAAAAAAACCAGAGACTGATTTTGAATTCAAAGGGACTGCTTTCGCCAACCTTCTTATGGCTAAGGATTTGTGTTGCCTTGCCCGTGGTCTCACAGTCTAAGGGAAAGGCCGAAGGTGCGTCACCATAGCACGGCTTATTGGCTTTGAATCTGCGATTTTCTAAAATGACGGCTTGGTGTTGTCTTGTGATGTGACGCAAATAATTCTTTTCGTTTCATGTGCAGGGATTTGATTTTGGTACATATCAATTTTAGGGAGATATTTATCATACATGTTGCTGCATCCATCACTACTACATGATCAAAACAAAGTAAATTTACTATTAAGAGAAGAAAGATTATTATTTTTAAATATTTTTTAATAAAAATTTATTTTATTTAAAATTTATTTTATTTATTTAAAGTATATAAAATTAATTATAAGTTAAGATTATTTTTCTATATGTGTATTTAGATTAGTTGTAAAAAAAAATTTTGTTAAAAATTGATTATATATATAATTAATTTTTTTAAAATGAAATATAAAAATATTAATTTATATATGGATGTGTTAGTTTATAATCGATTTTAAGATAAATTTTTTTGTTTAGATTACATAAAAAAATTATTTTTATGTATTAAATTACTAAAAAAATATGAAATAATTAAAAAATTTATTTAGTTGAAAGCAAAAGAATATTTATTTATCAAAACTTTTGAAATAAGCTATAATTACATAACTAAAAACTCTAAATACAAATTTTTTTAAAAAAAATTATTTTTAGTTATAAAAAAAAAATTTTAACTTATAATTAATTTTATACACTTTAAATAAATAAGATAAATTTTAGATAAAAAAAAATTTATTAAAAAAAATTTATTTTGAAAAAAAAATATTTTCCAAACATATTTTAACAGAATATAGAAGAAAATAAATTTAACTGTTTGTTTAATATTTGTATATGTACCAAAGTTATATCCGCATTTTTTCCCCACATATTGTGGACACGTGTTTTAACTTTTTCTTCATCTGTACAAGATTATTATATGTATATCCTTTTGTTTTGTTTGGCATTCAAAGCTTTGAGGCGGCGGCCAAGACAAGATGAATCGTTTACTTCTTTTTTTTTTTCTTTTAAATAAGATCACAAAGTATTTTTATATTTTTTAAGTGTAAAATTAATTTTTATTCAAAAGTTAACTTTGTCCTGTTTATAAATATTTTTAATAAAATTCAAATCCCAAAATAAAGTTTATTAATTTGCTAAGTGAGTTATATATTGTGATTACTTCTCTTCTTATCTAATATCATGCCTTTACTTCTCTTCTTATCTAATATCATGCTCGTCTTTTTTCTGTTTTCTATTTCTTTACAATGCAAGTCTACTTTCAACTTACCACTTTTTACATAAATTAGCACACTTATTTAGTGAATTCGACGATACATTGTATACATGAAGAACAAAATTCAAGCAAGAACATTTGAAAAAAAAAATTAAAAAGATAAACAAAATGGCACTTTCTTAAACTAATGGCTGAGCAAAGAACACAAGTTGTTACAAAAAATTGGAATGAAAGAATTATATATAGACTTATAAAAAATATTTTTATTTAGAAAATTTATTGTAATTATTTAAGTCAAATACTGGCTGTTTAAAAATAATTATTGAAAGATTTGAATTATAATATAATTATTATCATACTTTTTAATACTATAACTAGATTTGTTCTTAAATGTAATGCATTTAATTTAATTTGAGAGTTTTCAAGACTAATTCTCCAAATTTTAAGAAGATAAAGGAAAATGCACCGCTTGATCGTACATATATATGTCACATCAAGTTAAGAATTAATTTTGCAGTGAGCTTCGATAAAAACAAAAAGGGTAAAGATAATAAAATCACTATTAATTTGGACTTTTTTTTTATATACAATCATTACAAATTTTAAAATTTTTTTAATTTAATCTTTAAATTAGTTTTATTATTTTAATTGACTTTTTTATTTATCTTTTGTTAAAACATTAACAGACGTGGTTGAATTCTAGCCTTATATACGTCATAATATCAACCTTCTTTATTAATTTTATTTCAAATTATTTAATAAATCATCATAAAATAAAAAAAATTTAATAATGAAAAAACCAGTGCCAAAGAGCCAAACAGAAATTAAAGACGATATTCGCCGCCACCGTTGCTTCGATTTCGTTGCTAACATAGCAAATGCCGACGAAGCATCCTCCGCTGCTGCCGTGGAAACATTCCGGTCCACCGACACACCTTCCGCTTCGTCGAGCCCTTCCAGCCCTTTCATCCCAGGGAAAAAGTCCAAGTACTCAAAGAAACCACTAAAACCAAGTCTCGATATGCACCCAATATTTAGGTTTTCAAATAGGTATATCGAAATTGAGACTTAGACTAGTGAGTGCAACACCGGAGAATATCAAGATGGATGAAGACGAAGTCTCATACATGATTGAGGGTGCACCATTTGAGTTCAAGTATAGCTACATCGAGACCCCTAAGATGAAGCCCTTGAAAATGCGGGAATCACCGTTTGTGCCATTCGGACCGACCACCATGCCACGCCAGTAGATTGGGCAGGCCCCACTGTTGCTAAGCAAGAAGAAGTTGAAGGAGTTCGATTCGTTCGTGCTTCCGCCATCATATAACAAAAAATAAATTTAATAATAAAAATTCAATAACAAAATATATCTCTCGTGCAACACATATGATATGATAAATATATTATTGGTTTTTTATTATTAAATTTTTATTTTTATTTTTTTGATGATTTTTAAATAATTTAAAATTAACTTAATAAGAATGGTTGACATGACATGTATAAAATTAAAATTTAGTTACGTGACACTTCTATTAATGTTTTAATGAAAAATGAATGAAAAGATTAATTAGAATAATAAAATAAAATAAATTAAAATTTTTTAAAATTTATGATAATTTTATGTAAAAATGTCAAAATTAAGAATAACTTTACGCTCTTTATCCAAACAAAAATGCCGTAAACTACTACCACGTCTACTTGTATACATCATATATACCAACAGACAAAAAGGTCCACAAGGTCTTAAAACATTGCACATAGATGCGATATTCGACAAGAACCTAGAATATATACATAAAAAGTTACAGATTATGAAAAGAAAAATAAAACAGCCGCCAATAAGAAATCTTTCTATAAAAGAATGCGACTCTTTTTTTGTTTTGGTTAAAATCTTTTACAAGAATGAAATAAAAAGAAAAATTTAACATTTCTTACAAACTTTCTAAATCTGCGGTGCCAATCTACAAGGAATGTAGCTCTCTACATTCTCTTACATCAGCAACGGCAGCCAAGCATCTACTGCTGAAACTGAAGCATATTACTGAGGAGAGTAACCTCATATTATTTAGCATAGTCAAACAGGTACTACTCCCACCTCCCACTTCTGTGCGTTTGATAAAGTTTTTTTTTTATTTTTTTATTTTTAATATCAGCTTCTTTTGCTTTTTATAAAAGCTGTTGTCGGTAATAGCTTTTTTAATTTTTTTATAACAGCTTTCTTATAACATGTTTGGTTAAAGGTGGTGAAATTGATTATAATTTGGGATGATTTGTTATACGCTCGAAAATAGCTTTTTTTTAATTTTTTTTAGTATTTTAATTATGTGATTTTATATTATTTCAAATGTTTTAATAAATAATTTTATTTTTACTTTTAATCAAATAAATTTTTTAATTTTTTATATTTCTTTTAATATTTTAATACATAAAATAATTATTTTTATACAACAAAAAAGTCAAATAGCTTAAAGACTTTTATCTAATGTTAAGAAAATCGAATTGGACCGGTCGATTCGACCGAGAATCGGTCACCTTACCGGTCTGATCCATCTCAAAAAATCTCCTAGCTTGAAAATCGATCAAGAACTAGTAAATCAGTCGACCCGGATTGGTCAAATTAAGTTCAATCAATCCTTTTTTTTATTTTTACTAATTCGAATGGTGTTATTTTGATTTAGAAACTTAATGTAAGCCAATTTTAAAAAAAATTTATATGAAATACTTAAACTTAGATTGCATAAAAACTTAAAAACTAAATGTATAATTGATTGTATATCTTTTTGAACTAAAATTAAAATTTTTTAAATAAAAATAAATTATAATACTAAATGCTTTAAACTCTAAAAAAATAAGTTATAAATTATTTTTTTATTATTTATATTATTTTTTATAATTTTTAATTTATTTAATTAATATATAATACTTATTTTTATATATATATAAATATATAAATTATTTAATTATACTTCAATTCAACCACAATTAAACTATTAAATATTAAATTAATCCTTAACCGCTTCAACCACCCAATCCATTTTCAGTACCTCACTTTTATCCTAGAAGCAGCACGAACACGCGTGAAATGGTGAGTCCCATTTGACACCACCCACAAAATGAAATTCACCATATGCATGATGTTCCTATGCTTACATGGCCTCGAGCCATGTAGCAATACTCTTTATATAATTTAAATAAATAAATTTTTAAATATAAATTAATATTTTTAAAAATTAATTATATATATAATTAATTTTTAACATAATATTTTTCCCACCATTAATTTAAACACAACGTGTTTTTTTTAATTGCTGAAATCCTACTACATAAAGGTGAGAAGGCCATGCCTTCTTCATAACACCAACAACAGCTAGCAAAGCATTCCTATCTCCAGCTTCAACGACCTGAGCAAAAATGGGTGCCACTACAATCCCTGCAGCAGTTCTCCGCTCCTCCTCTGGCCAACGGAAGATGCCAGTGATTGGCCTGGGCACAGCACCGGAAGCTTCCAGTAAGGTTAGCACAAAAGATGCAGTCCTTGAGGCCATCAAGCAGGGTTACAGGCATTTTGATGCAGCCGCTGCATATGGAGTGGAGCAGGCACTAGGGGAAGCCATAGCAGAAGCACTTAAACTTGGACTCGTTGCTTCCAGAGACGAGCTCTTCATTACTTCCAAACTTTGGTGCACTGACAATCATCCTGAACTTCTTGTT
Source organism: Styphnolobium japonicum (assembly GCA_023212625.1). Classification (NCBI taxonomy): domain Eukaryota; kingdom Viridiplantae; phylum Streptophyta; class Magnoliopsida; order Fabales; family Fabaceae; genus Styphnolobium; species Styphnolobium japonicum. The sequence continues at coordinate 735,418 of JALBWW010000006.1, forward strand.
CCTGCTCTACAGAAATCACTAAGGTGATGAAAACCCCTTTTGATCTAATGTTGTTCAATACTTCCTCTTCTGTTTTAACCATAAGTATTAACTTTAGCGGCTATGTACTGCTTGCATGCAGGACACTTCAGCTAGAATACTTAGACCTCTTTCTGATCCACTGGCCCATAGCTGCTAAACCAGGAAAGGTTACCTATCCCATCGAACAATCAGAGCTGGTGCCATTTGACATGGAGGGTGTGTGGGCATCTATGGAGGAATGCCAAAGACTAGGCCTCACCAAAGCCATTGGAGTCAGCAACTTCTCTATCAAGAAGCTTGAAAAATTGCTATCTTTTGCTACCATCCCTCCTGCAGTAAATCAAGTATTAATTAAGCTCATAAATTAGTTTAACCCTTTACTTGCATATTTGTTTTGTCGGTCAATTAATCCATTTCGAATGACTAACTGCATGTATAAACCTTAATTGATTGTAATAGGTGGAAATGAATCTTGCCTGGCAACAAGAGAGGCTCAGAGAATTCTGCAAGGCAAATGGTATTACCTTAACTGCTTTCTCCCCTCTGAGGAAAGGTGCCAGTAGGGGAACCAATATAGTGATGGACAACGATGTTCTCAAAGAATTGGCAGAGGCTCACGGCAAGACTGTTGCTCAGGTATATTATCTGTGTACCACTAGCATCTGTCATTTTTTTTTTTGGTTTAATTTTTGCGATTTTTATGAAGATATATTAATCCTTCTTAAAATTATACAGATTTGTCTTCGATGGATAAATGAGCAAGGGGTGATTTTTGTTGTTAAGAGCTATGACAAGGAGAGGATGAATCAAAACTTGCAGATCTTTGATTGGTCATTGACTGAGGATGATTACAAGAAAATAAGTGAAATCTATCAAGAGAGACTGATCAAGGGACCAACCAAGCCTCTTTTGGATGATCTGTGGGATGATGAACAGTGACCGAAATTTTAAGTTCGCATGCTGCTGCTGATTCTGAGTAAAGCAAAAGTATCATCCTTCTGATGATGCTAAACATATAGCTTGGATATAATATGGTGAAAAATGTTCCAAATATACTTCGCCTAGTGTAACAGCCTTTTGTCTTTGTTTTGGTGCTATACATATATGATGTAGTATTGAAAAGTTTCAATTCTAATCCGTCCAATACCAATTGACTGAGTCTTCTTATTGCGAGCATTATATAAAGGATTTATAAAATTTAACCTTGCATCACCACCAAATATATCGTTACTTCAATCAACCCACAACAGCACAAATATCTTCCTCATAATTACCCATTTGAATAATAAAATATTAAAAAAAATGGCTACAAAAAAATATGTGGTATCGTATGATATAGAGTGGTTGTGGAAATTAAGAGTTCCAGAAAAACTCTAGTTCCCCTTAGTGGGTCAAATGTGGAGGATATTGTTCATCTATTTATTCTATGCACTTTTACTGAAGTAGTCTGGGCAATTTTTCCTTGATAGTGCATTCTTCAAATCTGCTGCATGATACTTTCAGACGTGATTGTTGACAATCTGCAATTATCTTAAAGGATCAAATATGTCTCCTCGTCAAATAGAACTGGCTGTTTTTATCTTGTTGAGATTATGGAAATGTAAGAGTGATTGGGTGTGTGTTTGTTTGTCCAAATTTCGAGGGGGCAAATGCAAAATTTCGTCTTTGATGAATCTGGCTGCGGCTCATTGTCGAGAAGGGAAGAATGCACCGTGTGAGAGTGTCTCTGAATCTGGCTCCAAAGCAAAGTGTCATCCAAGGTTTTGAAAACCGAACCCGTGATTGAACAAGTCAGTTGGCTGATTTAAGATTTAATGGTTTAACCGTAATTGAACCATAGTCTAACCGAAGTATAATTAAATAATTTAAATATATTTATATATATGTATATAAATATATATTATATACTAATTAAACAAATTAAAAATTATAAAAACAACACAAATGATAAAAAATAGTTTACAGTTTATTTTTTGAGAGTCCAAAACATTCTGTAACAGTATTATAGCCTATTTTTGTTTAAAAAAATTTCAGTTTCAGTTCAAAGAGATATATAATCAATTATACATTTAGTTTCTAAGCTTCTATACAATATAAGTTTAAGTATTTCATATAAAATTCTTTTTAGATTGGCTTACATTCAATTTTTAGATCAAAATGACATTATTTGAATTAGTAAAATTTAAAAAAAAAAAGAGGACCGGTTGAACCTAATTGGACCGGTTTGGGTCAATCGGTTCACCAGTTCTTGACCGGTTTTCAGCCTAGCCGATTTTTTGGGGTAGACCGGACCGGTGGGGTGACCGATTCCTGGTCGAACATATATAGTTATCTAATCTAATAGTAGAAAATTTAGTTGGGTGTCATCCATACTGTGTTCTTTGGGTGGCATTGGAATTTGATCTTCCACTTTTATGCATTCTACTATTTCTAATCTTTTGTGCTATATAATATATATATATATATATATATATATATATATATAATGTGGATCCACTTACTCACTTTTTATAGAATTATTATTTTTTTAATTTAACCGTTGGATCATATAACATTATCATGAAGATCATGCATACCAAATTTAAGATAACTGACATTTACTTATATTTTGAAAAACATATTATATGTTAAAATAAAGTAGTTAAATGAATTATCAATTAATTTTAAAATTTTATAAAAACTTTATAGGCTTGATTTATTTAATGAGAACTTTCAATCCACCGGTTAGATTGATGAAATTCAAAGTTTATAAAAAGTTATTCAATGGAATAAGTGTGCCAAGACTTACTCTTAGTGTAAGTGGATCTCCATCCATATATATAGGATGAGGATCCACTTACACCAAATGTAAGTCTTGACACATTTACACCACACATTAATTTTTTGTAACATATGAATTTAAACAATCTAACCGTTGAATTGAAAGTTCTCATAAAATAGATCAACTCCATAAAATTTCTTACAATTAAAAAATTATTTGATACTTCATCACATTACTTTATTTTAACATATAATATGATTTTAAAATATAATGTGAATTGTCTACTATTAGATTAGATAACTATGTCCGATTTATTTAAAATTTAGTATGTATGATCATTAAGATAATAACATATATTAAAATAAAGTAATGCGATGAAATATCAAATAATTTTTTAATTATAAGAAATTTTATAAGATTAATTTATCTTATGAGAATTTTCAATTCAACAATTAGATTGGTTAAATTCATATTTTATAAAAAATTTATTAAGTAATATAAGTGTATCAAAACTTACACGTATATATATATATATATATATATAAAATTCAAAGGAAAGTAGATTGCACGGGATGGGGTTAGATATATATATATATATATATATATATGCAATTCATAGGCACGGGGTTGGGGTTAGATATATATATATATATATATATATATATATATATATATATATATATATATATATATATATATTCAAAGGAAAGTAGATTGCACGGGATGGGACTAACCCACTTTTACATGAAAGACAAAATTTTGTGCTTTCTGGATCACACTATGGCCTGTTTGTAATGAATGCAAATCGACGTTTATTACTCGATCGTCAAAGCTGAGATTTATTGAAGTTCCAACTAACATCCACTAGTTTTTTTTCCCGGGGGGGGGGGGGTGTTTCACATATTAAATTATAGGTATTATAGGGGTGCACATTTATCAGGTTGGTCAGGGGAAACTCAACTTCGGTCCTCATTTAAAATTTTGACCGGGTCAATTTATTTTATAGTTTAGAATTGATTATATTGGTGTTTAGGTTGAACCGAGCTGAGTTAAAGTTGGATTAACCTAATTTAGATACACAAAATATTTCTTTTCTGTGATATTTTAATTATTTTCACTTTATTTACATAATTTACATGTATATATTATTTTTTACTCATGCTAAGATTCAATATCTAATTAACAATTATATAATAAGTAAATGGTATAATAGCTAAAATTATAGAGAATTACAATACTTAATCAAAGCTTAATACTTTAAAAATGTCACAATAATATATAAAAAAAATATTAAAAAAATACACAATATCAAACCAGATCAAGATGGCCCAAGAGTTAGCCCTAACATAAATAATATATCGAGTCTTAAAGAAGAACTTGTTCTCAGCTCAAACACCTTGAGCCGAGGTCGATTTTCAGGTCAGATGGGGCCATGAACACCCCTATTAACTTGGCACTCAACAATGGTATTTAAATCTTTTATTTCATTTTTTGTCTTTTTCTTGTCCTTTTAATTAAATACTGATAACTTAGCAAAAAAAGATTCTCTTTCTTAATTAACAATAAATTATTTCTTAATTATTATTTTTACTTGCTGAATTATAAACATTTAATTAGGAAGATGAAGAGGAGAAATTTGATTCCTCAACAATGACGTCATAAATATATTAACCTGAGGATTAATGAGTCAACACTTATACATTCTATTCAACAAGCCTTTTCTATAAAGTTAAAAATAAGTACTGATCACTTTTGTTTTATATTTAATAAAATGTTAGAATTTTTTGTAGTTGGACTTCCATTGATTAATTATTTTATTTGTCAAAATTAGTTGATTGGTAGTCTCATATTTCTTAAAATTCATATTATTATATTGAGATTAAATGAGTTGAAAAATTATATGTATTGGGTTTTGAGCTTTGGGCTCAACATTTTTATGATAGCGATGATGATTTATCTACTACCCCATCAAGTAACAAGGTTAAATTAGGGAGAAAGGTAAAGGAAGATCATGTTCCTCAAGTGCAAAAGTGTGTACAAGTTTTTATTTATTTATTTATTTGGAGTGGATTCATCAGGGAGAAAGGCAAAGGAAGATCATGTTCCTCAGTACAAAAGTGTGTACAAGTTTTTTATTTATTTAATTGGAGTGGATTCATCACAAAGTTAAAATATCTTTAAGAGGTACGCAATTATTTATCATGTTATGTTCTAATATCATGTATATCTATGTTCCAAAGCATACTTTGTGTGTGTTTTAAATTTTCCACAAAAAAAGCCATTTAAAAATGCATTTAAAGCACTAAGAGCTAAGTCTCTGATTAATTTGTTCAGTTTATCTACACTATAACTCACCCACCCACTAGGAAAAACTACCAATAATTCTCATAGAGCTTCTCCTTTCTCGTGGAAATTAAAGGAGGGATTGACTATGATTTTAGCCTGTTCTCACGTGATTTAACCTAAGTGAAGAGACTTGCTTGAACTTATAAGGTTTGCGCTCCATACTTGTATCATAGATATCTAGTTGATAAGATTTCATAGTAATTGATAATATTTATTTTTTCTTGAAATATCTTAAAATTAAGGTATAATATATTTTAAAGTAATATAAAACTATTTGATTATATACTTATTGTTATTATATATTTTCTTAAATTTAATATATAACTGATCAATACCATAATCATTTATTATAATCTTCAAGTGCATTATTGACCAAAATGGCTTTTTACAAGGAAAGATACAGTAACTGCTTCATCTCATACACTAATATTCATTGATTCCTAGTCAATATATAAACATGATACGTACTTTTGAGACATTATTATAAATTTTTTTTATAATGTCATCCAATAATTTGTTAGTACATTATTTTTAAAGAATAATACTTTTTAAGTAACGTTGTTAAGCTCTTTTAATAATTTGTAAATATATAATTAAATGACAATATAATTTTTTTTATATTGATAATATATCAAAATTAAATATTTTTGTTTTTAGCAATTTACTCTCAAATATGCTCATTTTCAAACCATATGAAAATCAATTATTAATTAGCCATTGAGCTTTGTTGCTTATGATGGTATTAATTATTGGGCTCAAATTAGATGAATAAGCTGCGTGCAAAAAATATTATTTCTACTTATACAATCTCTTTTTTATAAGTGACTTACAAATTTTAAATATCGTTACATATGAATTTAAGTAATCTCATTGAGATCGACTTTTTTCTTTTTTCTTATAAACTCACGCGTAGCTATATCAACAATTCATGTATAACTTAAGGGGGATAATTTTTACACGTAGCAATAGACCTAATACATTCGTGAGAAAAAGTATTAGAAATATAATTAGTTAGAAATTAATAGTTAGCTTGTTACTGGTTTGTTAGTCTATATAAAGGCTTGATGTAATCACTTTATAACTACTTAACTCATTTTAATCAATATCAATTTTCAATTTTCTCTCAATCTTTTCTTTCTCTCTCCTCTGAACCATGATTCTTAACATGATATCAGAGTCATATCACCCACCTTGAAGAAAATTCCTTCATCCACTGCATTAAGTTCTCTAGAACTCGAAAATTTTCCTCTTTCTCTGTCACTTTTCTCTCAAAAATTTTGCTATCAGATTTAATTTTCTCTCCCCTCTACATCTATGGCAATAGAATCATCACAACTTGAAAGCTCTCAGTGAAGAGTTTTGACTTCTCATAATTGCAGATTTGAAGAATCTATATCGTTGCAGATTTGCAATTTTATGAGGTCCTTTTTGTGGACTTCTTCTTAGTTTAATCCTCAGGCCACGTGTGAAGTGAGTTGTTGGTCGTCTAGCTTTGAAGAGTCAGTGGAGGACGGTAATCGATAGTAGATATGGCAGTTGCTGGAGAAGATGATCATCTGCGTTGCCATCATCAGTTACCAGAACAATCTGCTGTGCATACAAAGTTTCACGGAGGCTGATGATGCTCTGAAGCTCCATCACATCGTTCATTGCTCTCTTGATGTGGTCGACAAGCGAGTGAAACAATAAATAAAAAAAATTAATAATAAGAATATGAACGATCATAGTGAGATCTCCGAAGCTTGCATGAAATCGGAGGTTACTTTGCAATGAGCAATTTTCTTGCACAAATTCCAAGTTTCAATGGTAGACTTTGACTTTGAATTCAAAGTTTCAAAGCTTCGTGTTTTAATGGTTTGATGATGACTTTTTGGATGCATCTGCACTTTGCTTTCTTCTCTTAATTGTAATGTGAAGACACGTGGCAAAAGATTTGCCATTCATTTTTTTTTTTGCTTTTCATTTTTGTTAATTTTGATTCATTCATGATTTGTCCTTGATTTTAAGCTTCTGTCCTTGGTGGTTAAGCATTGATGAAAGCTTCTGCCATGGATGATTAAGCTTTGATATTCTTGCTTCTATCTTGAGTGGTTAATGCTCATCTTTTACCTTATACTCTTGATAGTTAAGCTTTGGTAACTTCTACCTTTGTTAGGTGGTTAAGCATGTTTGCTTCTGTTAAGTGGTTAAGCCTTGAGTTGTGGCTTCTGCTTAATGGTTAAGCGTTTACATTGTTGGCTTTAATCATTTCAGCTTTTGCCTTGTATGGTGGTTAAGCTTTGTTCATGTCATTGTTTGTATTTTTTTTGTCAATGTATTTTTAGCATTTCTCATTGTATTTCTCTTTTGATTTGATATCCAGTTGTAGTCATCCCAAGCTGGAAGGGTTGTGAACACCTTCCAGCTTGTGGGGGGCTATTAGAAATATAATTAGTTAGAAATTAATAGTTAGCTTGTTACTAGTTTGTTAGCTTATATAAAGGCTTAATGTAATCACTTTGTAATTACTTAACTCATTTTAATCAATATCAATTTTCAGTTTTCTCTCAATCTTTTCTTTCTCTCTCCTCTGAACCATGATTCTTAACAAAAAAAAAAAAACATGAGTTGTTGTTCAAAAGGAACAAAAAAAAAAAAAACCACACAGCTTATTTGTCCGTAGAATATTAATAGTGTTTATATGTCCATAGAAAGAGAGTTAAGGACTTCCAAGAGTAGGTTCTTTGAACTTAGATAGTTGATTTGTCTGTAGTGGTTTAAGTTGTAATCAAACTTCAATATAGCTATTGAAAAGCTTCTATAATATTGAAAATTCTACACTACAAAAAAAACGTTGACTTGTGGCATTTTTTTTGTGGCGGTTATAATAAACCGCCGTTAGTAAAAAAAATTTATGACGCTTACATTAACCCCGAGAATACAATGATTTAGTGGCGGTGTTTTTATTCTTAGAGGCAGCTGTATATTTAAAAAAAATAAACCACCTCTAATTCTCTTAAGAAATGCCCTTAACCTTTCTCTCTCGCTCTTGCATCCTCATTCTTGCTCTCACATTCTCTCTCAAAATCTGAATGCCATTCTTATTCTCTCTCTCGCTCTCGCATCATTTTCACTCTTTGTTGTTGCATCTCTCTGCCATTGATGTTAAGCTAAGGAATCTAACACAGAGGTATGCCCTAATTTGCAAAATTAGAGATTTTTAAGCTTTCAAAGTTGCGATTCTCATTGGGGGTTTTATTTTTGCATTTTGGGGTTTCATCTCATTGGGAATTCAAAACTCGGTAGATATTCATGAGGTGGTGGTGGTAGGTGCTGTTATTGGTGCGATTGAGAATGTGAATCTGCCAAGAGGTGCTAAGAGTGAGTATAGTAGTTCGAACTATTGTTGTTTTGCAGTTGTTTCTGATTTCGGTAGAAGGAGCTTTGGAATGTTAAGCTAGGTTTTTGTCTTTTTGAGCATTTCCACACTTTGGTGGTGAATTGGCGATGAGTTTGAGGGCTTGCGTGGGTCATATGTACGCAAATTAGCAGATATGCATGCTACTTTCCTTTGTTAGAGCTTAGTTGTTTGTTTTTCTTCTCTTTTGCATAAAAAGACATATATGCATTAGACGCTTGGAGCAATTTGCTGAGTAGAACGAGTATTGAGCGTATGCTATAATTAATTAGCTTATTTCTATAGTAGTATAGATGTTTGAAATTGCAATTAATACTATTTTATATCGAAGAAATACAAGATTGATGGTCTAACTTGGTAGTTCACTAAAAAAGTATACAACCATTTTCATTTGCTTCTAGGAATGGTGGTTCACTTGATAATTTATGGCCGTAGCTTGTTACCACAGTAGATCTATCTAATGCACTGCTAGCTCATAAACACACATAGGCACATACACATTTAAATAATATAGAAATGAATAGCATATATTGTTGAATGACTTGTCTTGTTTCAATTTAACTACTGATGCATGATTGCTGTTTTTATTCTGTACAGAATTCTCTGCTTCTTAGATGTCTAATTGAACTTACACACACTATAAGCTCTAAATTATCCATATTAGATTAATAAACTTGCATTAGGTTGCTAAGTAATTTTTGCTTGTTTGGGATGGTGGAAAAAGAGGTTATTTGTTGGGTTTATAACTTTAGATTCTTAATCTTGTTCTGCTTTTAAGGCTAGTCAATAACCTCTTAACAGGCTTTTATACTCTTGACAAGAGGATGTCGAGACCTATCAAATAAAATAACCGGTTCACAAACTAATTTGTAGTATAGAGAATGAACCGAATCGTCTCTCAAGGATCCAAAAACAAAGATTTAATTAGATCAAGATACTTAGAAAAGGGGGGGTTTTGTTGTTGATTAACAAGATTAATAAAAGTAGGAGATTCAAAGTTGTAAACAAATATAAAGAAACAACCAATCCAAGGAAATTTACCGATCTTAAGTTTAACTCATCATTGATCACAAGGAATTTACTTAATTGCTAACCAAGTTCTTGGCCTTAGATCACATCAAGAAGCCTTAACATGATCCAAGAATTCTTTACTAGATAAGCATCTAGGATTTGATTAACCAAGGTTAGATAAAGTAAGCACCATCCAACATAGATTAACTTAAGATTTAGAATTTAACCAAGCTAAACAATCTATCAAAAAGCTTTAATACATTGTTTAATCTTTATGATCCTCTTTGAATACATGATAATAAAGCTATTACACATCAACATCTAAATCAAATTAAGCAATTTAATCTAGATAAAAATCAAAAGAGGAAGAAGAGAAACTTGAATAACAATTAAGCAATATGAACAAGTAAACCAAGATCTCCAAATTAAACAACAAGATGGCTAATCCCTTGGATTGATTATGAGAGCCTAGCCTTCCATGGATGGGAAGGAAGAACTCAAAATTTAAAGAACAAAAACGAAATTGCAAAGAGAATGAAGAAGAAGAGAAAGAAAACTCTCACAAATACTTAAACTTTCTTGAAACTTACTTCTAAATTGAATGCCTCTAATACAAAGAGGTTGGGTCTATTTATACTAATCCTAGAAGCCAATTTGTACATGTACATAATCTGAATACAAGCTATAAGAATCTGAAATTTGTCAAAAATGGAAGCTTGATGCATGGTTGGTGGGTTGGTGCATGGTAGGTGGGTTGGTGTATGGTTGGTGGCTTTTAGTCAACAACTCTTATCCGACTTCTGGCTTCAAATTCATCACCTAGACGGTGTATTTTGGCTTGGATGTCTTCATCAAAGTTGTAGCCAGTTGTCTCCTTGAAAATCTCCAATTTGAATCATGTCATTTGGACTTTTAGAACTCCAGAAATGCCAAAAAACACTTCACCTACCTCAAGTTAGGTTGGAAGAACGTGTTTCCAAATTCAGACCAACTTGTAGCTTCTGAAGCATGCCTAAAACGACATCTATTGACAAAATGGTCTTCATTGAAGTTGGAGATATGGGTCTTATCTTTCAAGTGACCAAGTTTCAGCCCAAGAGGAGGCCTATAACCCACTATATAGTCCAATATGTGCATACTGCCGTATGGTTCCGTGACAGCAAACCCACTCTGCATTGCAGGGAAATTTTGGACCCTTAGCATTCCGATCCAGCTCTTGAATTCTTCATGAAACTTGTAGAGCATTGTCTTAGCTTTCCAAAGACACCAAGATCACCTCAATTGGATCACCGAGTCCCAAGTTATGACCTAACCAAGGAAGAAAAGTCAAAATGCATCAAAATCCGAAAATTATTCAATATTTGCATTAAAGCCCAATGAAGCCCAACAACATTAAACTCATCTAAAGTACTAATATTGGGCACAATAAACATCTAATAATGCCTAATACAAAGCTAACATAAGTGTCTCAAATTGATTGATCAAATTCCCCCACACTTAAGCTTTTGTACTCCTGGACAAAACACATAACAACGAAACTAAAGAAAAACAAGAAACATCATATTATTAAACTAAAAACATAAAAACTGATTGTACCTAATCTAATCCACTTCCATAGGAAAACACGATGGCACTTAGCATGTGCCACAAGCCTTTAAACCCCTAGGTGTCCCTAGTGGACGAGTTGTAGTCTCGTGAGGGTTTACCAGGATGATACCCACAAACATGTAATATTTTATTTAATCAATTCAACTAATTTTTAAATACAAGCATTGTATCAAATATAAACCATAATTAATAAGTAAAGTATGCTTAACAAAGAATAGTTGAATCAAATCAATTGAGAATAAAGTATAGCATAATCATGCTTTAATCGAAATAGCATGTTCAGATTGAGTAAAATTCTTCACAAGTGTCACTCAAATCACACAAGGTGTTTAGGTTAACTGTTTACGCTCAACTCAATCAAATTATGAAAGTATTTTACCATAAGCTTGCATATACATCAATTCTCCACTACTTAGATCAAATAAATTGCAAAAATCAAGAGGTCTTTCAAAAATGTTGTAATGGAACTTATAAGGTGAAGGAAGGGAACAATATAGATAATAGCAGGTTAAAACCAAAGAGAATAAAAGAGCATTGAGGAGTAATTCAAGTAGAAAGAATAATTTTTTACCCAAAACCATAAAATGCTCATTCTCTTCACACATTCCTTCCTTTTTCTATTCTTTTTTTTTTCTTTTTTTTTCTTTTTTTGTTTTTTTTTTGTTTTTTTGTTTTTTTTGTTTTTTTTTTTTTGTGTACCAAACATTTCGTATCAGCACACCAATTCCCCCACACTTAAATCATTGCAAGCAAAAGAACTCCTCCAATAAGAAAATCAATGCTCTCCCATTCCCTAAGGTAAGGTAAAACATGGTTTTTCACTCAAAGCTTGTAATGAGCTAAGAACAAAGAATAGGCAAATAGGTTTAGAGGGAGTTAATAATTGTATAAATGCAAGGTAGGTTTATTTGGCCAAAGCGGCTAAGTCAAGAAAAAAAAATGCCTCTGTCATTTTCATGCAACATACAGACCAATGTAATCTCAAATCGATTCAATGCAAGTTCTAGAAAATAAATTCATAATTGACATCACTCATGAAAGAAAATAACCAAGTGTAAGTATCAAACTTGGAAAAGCCCAAAACTCACAAAGGTATGGAACATTCACTCAATTCAACCATGCCTTCTTCCTAATATCCACAATCATATACACATGTATATTATGAAAACGATTCAACTATAAACTGCTTTTGCATACTTTTATCATCAATTAAGCTCAGATTCAGCACATGCTTGTATCAAAATCAATTGAAAAGATCAAAATTGTGTGTGTGTGTGTGTTTTTATTTTTTTTATTTTTTTATTTTTTTATATTTTTATTTTTTTATAATATATATACAAGAACAAAGATGATTTAAGACCTATTATGAAATGCAAGTTAAGATGCGTCTCAAGAGCAAAACTACTCCTTACCGCCATCATACATCTAAAAAGTTAGTAACAATAAAGATTAGTTTTTTTTTAACTAAACTATGTACATGGTAATGTCAACTATCCCTCCCCAACTAATTAAAGACATTGTCCCCAATGTCAAAAATAAAGATAGGTAGAGTGTAGAAGGTCTTACCAGAAAATCGCAAATCGGGCCTCGAAATAAGAAAAATTACAAAAACTAAAACCATAAGAGAAAACAAAAATTCACAAAGACAAAGTCAAATCAAGTTTTTGCTTTTTGTCAGCCGCTTGTTCCCAATTCCGTGGAGCTATCAGCCGTATCACGTTGTGGTACAAAATGCATTGAGTTGATCGAGCAATTGTTCAGAGTTGTAGCAGCTTACAAGACTTTGACGTGTCGCCAGTGAGATGAACCTTTTTCTACAAAGATGATCAAGAAAACAAAACAAACCGTCATAAAAACCATTAACATTTAATATACCTATGGGTTTTTGGTGAAAGTTCTCCGTGACTGTGATGTAATTTGAAAGAGTTCTTCCAAAGTTTCAAAACCACCAGGTAGGGCAATAAAGGCATCAAGATTACATCATAATGTTCATGGCGCGCTGGTGCATGCAAAATACTATTACTTCATCCCCAATGTTTTTCCAATGGGCTTCACGGGTCGATAAAGGACTCGTGAATGACACCAAGGACTTTGCCACCTCCTAAATGTGCAGCAAATAGCTTGCTACACAACCCATTAACCCAAGACTACCTCCTCCATAAACTAAACGGATTTCTCTCTCAGCTAGCACTCGACCAAGATGGTGTGTAATATTTACAAACTCTTTATCTTTCCCAGGATTAGATCCACAAAAGACACAAACACTCTTGATCCGACGAACTGAAGTGACTTCCATTTTTTTCTCTTTGTTTTTTTTTTTTCGTACTCTTACCTTATCAATGATCTGAAGAGAGCAAAGTGCATTATTTAAAGGCATCAAAACTCAAAGGTAATAATTACACCTATAAAGGAGGGGTAGATCCGTGTGTCAGGTAAGTTTGAAAATAAGCACAACAATGATAATAGCTATATGACAATGATAAAAGACTAATCTATATGTGTCAGAAGAAGTTTGAAAATATGCAATGCATATTTCAAAAAAATACGGCTTTTTTTTTTTTTGAATTTTTTTTTTGATTTTTTTTTTGATTTTTTTTAATAAACAGGAGAAAAAAAAAATATACTTACAGGAGGTGTGATTGTGGCTCACATTTTCCTCTGGTTTTACGTCCAGTAACGTCTTGAAGCTCTCTATGGGCCGATGGTCGGCTTTACATCCAATTTTCTTAAAAATTGGCAAACAGGGTCTTTTTGAAATGATTCCGAGACTATAACGTTCATGTTCATCTTGGAATATTGGCCATAAATCGAGAAGTACTCTCTGCACATCTCCACTAGGATGCGTCTCAAGAGTCAATAGAATGTTATCTAAAGACTCCTTACTCATGCCATCCTTTATGAAGTTAATTTTATCATCTCGGTTTATAGACGTCATTCCAATTGATTTGCATTTTGTGTTACGTGTCCATCTTGCACATTTATAGCGTATCAGTAACCTTTTTGCTCTTCTCTTCTTTGCATATGAACTTTGCCTAGCCCTCGCATATATGAAACAAGAGCGCGTAAAATTCACCGAGCCTGACCTTTGCTTCGATCAACCAACAGTATATCCGCAGGATGCCTTTGTGCATAAGCATCCTTAATCTCTCAAACCTCGTACAATAAATGTTAGTTAAAGCATTTTGAGGGAGAGAAGGGAATTGCTTATGAGAGATTAAAAAGTCGATTATCCATTTCGAAAGAAAGAAGAAAGAGAGAAAAAAATTGAGTAAAATTATGTACAGATTTCAGTGTTTGGGGTAACCGAAGGACCGAAAAAGATTTTCACGGAAAGTACCGTTATCCGCCATTTAACCTGGGTGAAAAAAATCATCCGTCCAAAGAAAACAAACAAAATAAAGACAAAAAATCAAACTTTGATAGATTTTCTCACTTGGCACCGTTTGCCTCGATTCCCCGTGACAACAAATAAGTCAAAGTTAGAAAGAGGAAAGAGTTAGAAAACTTGGGATACCGCCCAAGAAGCGCTACTTTTAATGTCCTTAGCCACCGTGGATTGAAGATTTTGCATGAGCGATGATGGGTCCCCCCCCATAATGATTCAAACATCGGGAATTGAAATTAATCGTGGCTTTTTAATTTTTTTTTTTTTTTTTATTTTGTCTTTTTTTTTTTTTTTTTTTCAACACAGAGTGATCAATCACGGTAGAGGCATCCCGCAATTGAACTTCCTCCACGAGGTTCTCTTGAGCTCCTTCATAAAAATTTTTGAGGCGGTGACCATTAACTTTGAACACTTTGTTGGTGGTTTCACTCTTAATTTCCATCGCACTATGAGGAAAAATGTTAGTGACAACAAACGGACCGTCCCACCTAGACCTTAATTTACTGTGCATCAACTTAAGGCGAGAATTAAACAAGAGAACTTTTTGCCCAACTCGAAAACTCCTTCCGAAGAATAAACTTATCATGGAAGGCTTTGGTCTTTTCTTTGTAGAGTCGGGAGCTCTCATAGGCATCTAGGCGGATCTCTTCCACCTCAGAATCGCAACTCTCCGCTCTATGCGCACTTCGCCAAATTCATGTTGCATTGCTTCACGTACCAATATGCTTTGTGCTCAATTTCATCGGTAAGTGGCATGCCTTACCATAGACTATCCGATATGGAGACATCCCGATTGAGTTTTGTAAGCGGTCCCAGTAAGCCCAAAGAGCATCCTCAAGCCTCATGCTCCAATCCTTCCGATTAGGTTGGACTGCTTTTTTCAAGTATGCGCTTGATCTCTCTATTGGAGACCCTCGGCACCATTATTAGTCCGGGATGGTAAGGTGTAGAAACTTTATGCAACACGCCATATTTCCTCATCAATCCCTCCATGCTCCGATTACGTAAATGGGTGCCTTGATCACCGATGATAGCTCTCGGATTCCAAACTCGCAGAAAATCTCGTGATCTAACAAAATCCACAACAACTTTGGAATCATCGCCGAGTGGCTTTAGCCTCCACCCATTTTGATACATAATCAATAGCAAAATGTAAACATAACCAAAGGAAATGAAAAGGTCCCATGAAATCAATACCCCATACGGCCAAAGATTTCACAATACAAGAGAGTTGGCATCTCATTCTCATGAGAAATGTTCCCTCGTTCCTTCCGACACTGCTCACAAGACTTACGTAACAAATATGCATCATGAAACAAGGTAGGCCAATATAAACCGTAGAGTCTAAAACTTTCCTAGCGTATGCTGAGGCCCAAAATGTCCACCACATGCAAATGCATGACAAAAGCTAAGAACAATGAAACTTCTTGATTAGGCACACATCGCCTAATAATTTGGTCACTACAAAATCGCCACAGATACGGATCATCCCACACATAATATTTGATTCACTCTTAAGTTTATAAATTTGTGCACGAGTGAAATGTGAGGGAAAAATCGTAGCAACCAAGAAATTCACCATATCAAGAAACCAAGGGAAGGTGTTCTTACCTTGCAGTTGCATAAGTCGCTCATCCGGGAAGGAGTCCCGCACAGGAAGCGGATTCAAGCCTTTTCTAATGCGGCTCAAATGACCGCCACTAGGTTCTCCGCTCCACTCTTGTCACTGATCTCTATGTGAAACTCTTGGAGCAGTAGCATCCATCTTATTAGTCGGGGTTTTGCATCCGCTTCTTCAAAAGGAACTCGTAGGCCGCATGATCGCAGAACACAACAACCTTAGTAACCAAGCAAATATGATCTAAACTTATCCAAAGCAAAAACAATGGCTAAAAGTTCTTTTCTATTGTGGTATAGTTGGCCTCGAGCAAAGATCTAGAGTTCGAAGCATAGTATATCACATGAGAAGCTTTCCCCACTCTCTGTGCCAAGATCAAGCCCATCGCATAGTTAAGCATCACACATTAACTCAAAATGGCAATGCCAAAAAGTGTCGGATGATGTGGGTACTAGTCAAGGCCTGCTTTCAAGTGGTTGAAAGTCGCTTGCACTTGTCATCAAAATTGAACTCCACATCTTTCGCAGAATCGAAAGTGGAAGAGCAATCTTGTCAAGTCGGCAATGAAGCGCTGTGAGAAACTGCATTTAATCAAGAAAAGAACGCACTTCCCGCACGTACGCTGGGTAAGATAGACAAGTAATTACATCAATCTTGGCAGATCTACCTCAATGCCCTTACCGGATACTACATGGCCTAAAACTATACCCCTGCTCTACCATAAAATGGCATTTCTCAAAATTTAGTACAAGGTTAGTCTCAATGCATCTTTGCAAGACTTAGATAGTAAGCTAAACATGAATCAAAAGAACCATAGACAAGGAAGTCATCCATAAACACCTCCATGCACTCCTCTAAGAAATCGAGAAAATATGCTCACCATGCACCGCTGGAAGGTACTGTGGGCATTGCAGAGGCCGGGCGGCATCCGCCTCTGTAAGCAAAGGTGCCGGGCGGGACAAGTAAACGTGGTCTTCTCCCGATCCTCCTGCAATGTGGATTTGGAAGTATCCAAGTGTAGCCATCTAAAAAAGCAAGTAATGGGACTTACCAGCCAACCGCTTCCAAAGATCCGATCAATGAACTAAGGGGTAATGATCTTTCCGAGTGGCTTAGTTGAGACGCCCGTAGTCAATGCAGACTCTCAGCCTATTCTCGCACTCGTCGAATGAGCTCATTCTTCCGGGTTGGCCACAACACACCCCGATTTCTTTGGAACTACTTGCACCGGCTCACCCACTTGGTCACGAGAGATGGGATAGATAATGCCACCACAGAGCTTGGTCACTTCTTTTTTCACCACATCTAGAATGAGAGGATTCAGTCTCCTCGGGGTTGTCTCACCGGGTTTAGTTTCCTCCTCAAGTAATATCCTGTGCATGCATGTGGAGGGGTTAATACCGTGAATGTCTCGCAAGTGTCCAACCAATTGCCCTTTGTGTCGCTTTCAAGACTTCCAATAATCCGGTTTTCTTGCTCAAAGTTGGAGGTGTTTGGCCATTATCACCGGAGCTTCTCATCTTCTTCCAAGAATGCATACTTCAAATGCTCGGGCAAGGGCTTAAGTTCAATGGAGGGTGGTTGCTGACTGACGTACTAGTTTTGGAACCTAAACTAAATCGCTAAATTCTCAAATAGCCAGACTGCACTGCAAGCCGTGTACAATCTTGCAAAACAACATCGTCATATCCTATGGAATCAAAAGAATCACACTTAGCAAGCAGGATGAATGACAACATCATTAATAACAAAGATCATTGCCATTAATAACAGAATCATCAATGTCAGAATTAAATAACAAAGACATGACAAGTATGTAGAAATCTCAAGACAGTCGCACACATTGCATCGGGTTTACAACCAAAAAGTCCAAGGTGCAGAATAAGTATCACAAGCTATGCTATCGCTGTATCCTACAATTTCTGTGAAACTCGCCAACATATCAAGATGCATATCATCAACCAAGAAATCAATGACATCAAAATGAAAATGTAATGATCCTCAAAGTGGTATTTCATGGCATCAAAAATGTTAAACCGAATGATATCATCACCAAATTCCATGGAAAGGGTACTAAAGATGCACATCAATCTTAGTTTTAGCAAGTTCAAAAATGGCCTACCTAAGATCAATGGGGGTGGGAAGAGGCGTATTCATCTTCCATATTCAACACATAAAAATCACCGGGAATATTAAATTATGTACCCGAATCCAACGCCCTCCAACACTCCCGCAGTTGTGCGCGGTTTGCCATAATCAATGACAATGCCGCAGGCTTTAGCTCTCCCATATGCAAGGAAGTGTAAACTGACTTTGGCATTACATTGATGGAGGCTCCCAAGTCTAGCAAGGCATGAGTGAACTCAAGGTGCCCTATGGTGCAAGGCGGATGGTAAAAGTGCCTGGATCCTTGCATTTGGGAGGCGGCTGAATCAAAGCAGACATTTCTCCCCATACTCACTTTTTCGCCCTTTAGCTTCCTCTCTATGGGTGCACATCTCTTTCAAGAACTTGGCATACTTGGGGATTTGTTTAATTGCCTCCAAGAGAGGTATATTCACCTCAACCTTCCTAAAAGTCTCCATAATTTCCTTATCCAAGTCTGTTTCAACCATATGCCTCTACTGTATCATTCTGCTGGGAAAAGGAAGAGGAATGTTGGAACCTCGACTTTTGGATGCTCACTTTTCTCACAGATCAATTTTTCGTCAATCACGATTTGATCCAATTTTCTCGCTTGGTCGTTGTAGGATCATTTGTCATGAATCTGCACAAAGATTCTAATTAGCCGCAGAACTTGAAGTTGTAGAATCTTGTTTTCCTGGGCCAAGGGTAGAACTGAAGTATCTGCCGACCGATCCATTGATTTGCTTACCACTCGCGTAAAGCTTTATAGCACTAACATTGCCTTCTAGGATTTGGAGTGGTTTGAGAGGTAATTGGCCGTAACCCCGTGACTTTAATTCATGAATTGATGTGGCAAGTTGACCAATTTGAGTCTCCAAGTTCTCAATGGTGGTTTTGGGCTTCGTTGAAACTGGATGTTATTGGTGGCCAACGTTTCACCAAATCCTCCAATGAGGGCTCGATTTTGTGGCTACAGGATCTTTGCACATTGGAATGGTGGTCTACTGGTCCAAAGCATGTGGTCAAAACTGATTTGGTCCTCGTCACGCCGAATGGTGGTCTATACTGGTTTTTGTGGTCAGCTGATTTGATGCATTCCCATATCTCAGATTGGGATGGTCCCTCCGGCCAGGTTGTAAGTGTTGGAGAATGGATCATATTTCGTTGTTGTTGCCGATGGAATTGTGGCTTCCCAGAAATATACCACCGCAGCCTGCGTATTGGTCTTGAAACTCGTAATCATCTTGCAACGTGGGGCATGAATCAGAGGATGAGAGGAACTAGAACATATGCTACAAACTCTTGCAGGGGGTTTGCACACGTGGTTCGTGTTGTCCTATTGCCATTTGTCTAACCAAAGAAGTGAGCTCATCCAATTTATGTTCCACCCTTTGTTGATCAGCATGTGAAGAGGTATTAATCATTGACTATTATTCTCGTCAAAGACCCATTCGAAAGTACCAAATTGCCGAGAATTTGTCGCCATGTTTGCAATTAAGTTTCGGCAAAGAAACCGGAGTTTTATCTACCAATGCTCCACCACTAAGATCAATCATACTCCTTTCCATTGGCATCAATCCTTCATAGAAGTATTGGATCGCTAGCTGATCACTAATTTGATGGTAAAGTGCTGAAAGCACAATTTCTTGAATCTCTCCCAATACTCATGGAGAGTTTCACCACCGATTGCCTTATGCCACAAATATCTTTTCCTTATTGCAAGAGCTTCTTGATGCAGAAAGAACTTCTCCGTAAATAATCTTTTCATGTCATTCCAAGAAGTGATGGCAACACAGTTGTAAGTAATACAACCAATCCTTAAGAAAGACCATCCAAAGAGAAAGGAAAGGCCCTTAGCTTGATGTGATCTTCACTATTCCATGAGGTTTCATGGTGGAGCAGCATAACATGGAACTCTTCAAATGCTTATGTGGATCTTCACCTGCAAGACCATGAAACTTGGGCAAAGAAGTGTATCAATCCGCATTTCAACTCAAAATCAACATTAAGTTCAGGTGATATTGAATGCACAAAGGTTGATAATTCACATCAAAAATGCACCAATTCCTTAAGGGTCCTATTGTTATAGTCACCATAGTAAAATCAATGCATCCAAAGATCGCATACGTATACCAATGGCGTATGCACTCAACAGATTAAAAGAGTCAACAAGATTAGGTGCAACGTCAAGTTCAAGCCCAATTCCGTAAGAATTCTATTAGCTCTATGAATGCTACTACCACCCTATGAATTCTATGAAGTGTATGAAATGTTCTATCAATTTCAGATCAAATGAATGCAAGGTACCAGGATCGATCTAGTCATACAAAGATGCAGCCTAAGAAGGTATTAGAAAAGCAATAACAACTAAAACACTAAAAATTCCAAAAACAAATACTCCAAAAAATTAAACAAAAATAAAACAGTATCAAATGAATTTTAAAAATTATGGAACCACCACAGATAAAATCTACACAAAATGCTATCCAACAAAATAATAAAAATCTTAAAAATTGAAAAAGTGGTCTAAACGATGGAATTTGGTAAAATAAGGGTGACCTCACTGTATACAGTGAGCCTTTCTCAGAATAATATTTTCCATTTGTGTACCAAAAATTCAGATCAATCTGGAGATGCCCGAACCAAAATTCTTGACACAACGCCTTTATCCAATTTCACCGAATCCCACTTGAAAAAGCTTCAAAAACAAAACAAACACATTTGTTAGAGTTAGATGGGATCTTGAAATGATCAAATAGTTGCCTTGGATCCCGCAACGGCGCCAAATTTGACAAAGAGGATGTCGAGACCTATCAAATAAAATAACCGGTTCACAAACTAATTTGTAGTAGAGAATGAACCGAATCGCTCTCTCAAGGATCCAAAAACAAAGATTTAATTAGATCAAGATACTTAGAAAAGGGGGTTTTGTTGTTGATTAACAAGATTAATAAAAGTAGGAGATTCAAAGTTGTAAACAAATATAAAGAAACAACCAATCCAAGGAAATTTACCGATCTTAAGTTTAACTCATCATTGATCACAAGGAATTTACTTAATTGCTAACAAGTTCTTGGCCTTAGATCACATCAAGAAGCCTTAACATGATCCAAGAATTCTTTACTAGATAAGCATCTAGGATTTGATTAACCAAGGTTAGATAAAGTAAGCACCATCCAACATAGATTAACTTAAGATTTAGAATTTAACCAAGCTAAACAATCTATCAAAAAGCTTTAATACATTGTTTAATCTTTTATGATCCTCTTTGAATACATGATAATAAAGCTATTACTACATCAACATCTAAATCAAATTAAGCAATTTAACCCAGATAAAAATCAAAAGAGGAAGAAGAGAAACTTGAATAACAATTAAGCAATATGAACAAGTAAACCAAGATCTCCAAATTAAACAACAAGATGGCTAATCCCTTGGATTGATTATGAGAGCCTAGCCTTCCATGGATGGGAAGGAAGAACTCAAAATTTAAAGAACAAAAACGAAATTGCAAAGAGAATGAAGAAGAAGAGAAAGAAAACTCTCACAAATACTTAAACTTTCTTGAAACTTACTTCTAAATTGAATGCCTCTAATACAAAGAGGTTGGGTCTATTTATACTAATCCTAGAAGCCAATTTGTACATGTACATAATCTGAATACAAGCTATAAGAATCTGAAATTTGTCAAAAATGGAAGCTTGATGCATGGTTGGTGGGTTGGTGCATGGTAGGTGGGTTGGTGTATGGTTGGTGGCTTTTAGTCAATAACTCTTATCCGACTTCTGGCTTCAAATTCATCACCTAGACGGTGTATTTTGGCTTGGATGTCTTCATCAAAGTTGTAGCCAGTTGTCTCCTTGAAAATCTCCAATTTGAATCATGTCATTTGGACTTTTAGAACTCCAGAAATGCCAAAAACACTTCACCTACCTTAGGTTGGAAGAACGTGTTTCCAAATTCAGACCAACTTGTAGCTTCTGAAGCATGCCTAAAACGACATCTATTGACAAAATGGTCTTCATTGAAGTTGGAGATATGGGTCTATCTTTCAAGTGACCAAGTTTCAGCCCAAGAGGAGGCCTATAACCCACTATATAGTCCAATATGTGCATACTGCCCAGATGGTTCCGTGACAGCAAACCCACTCTGCATTGCAGGGAAATTTTGGACCCTTAGCATTCCGATCCAGCTCTTGAATTCTTCATGAAACTTGTAGAGCATTGTCTTAGCTTTCCAAAGACACCAAGATCACCTCAATTGGATCACCGAGTCCCAAGTTATGACCTAACCAAGGAAGAAAAGTCAAAATGCATCAAAATCCGAAAATTATTCAATATTTGCATTAAAGCCCAATGAAGCCCAACAACATTAAACTCATCTAAAGTACTAATATTGGGCACAATAAACATCTAATAATGCCTAATACAAAGCTAACATAAGTGTCTCAAATTGATTGATCAACTCTCATGGGAGAAAGGAAAGAATTAATACAGGCTTCCATTTTTGTAGATACATTGAAATTGTAAAGGAAGAAGGATTGGAAATATCTCAACCAGCTCTTGACCCAAATTCAACAGAGATACATTCAGTTGTATACAAAAGATTGTTCCTTTTTTTCCTAAATTTATTTTGTTTGGTCAAATTTCTTGGCCTTTACTATAGCTCCAATAAAACTTGTGTTGTTTGCTATTCTTTGACCAAACTCCAGTCAGGTATCTTTCAAGCATCTGATTTAAGACTAACTGCATGGGACGGGGTTGGAATGGATTAGTTGTTTTGGGATGTAGAGTTTTGTGGGATAACTTGATTAGTAACAGGAGCAATCTGCAGCAACTGTATAATGGAATGAAATAAATTTAGCAAATAGATTTGACATTTTCTTGCAATTAACTGAGAATTAGCGAAAGGGAAAATATTCAACCATTTTTTTAATATTGTTTGTTGTGGCCTTTTGCTTCTTGCAACAATAATTCTTTTTTTATTTTTTCATGTTTCAAATCTTAAAGAGACAACTAAGGTACAATTTTTAATGACATTTAGATGATTCTTCATTTCTTCCTTATAATCCTATTTACTTAACTATCGTAATCTTTCTAAAATTCACTTTCTTTCTTGTTGATTTTCTTTCCTAATCAGAGACAAGGTTCAACAGTAGCCATTGATGTGCGAACTGAGGTGAGGCTTTTGAACTACTTTTGAAACCAAGTCTTGTATTGATCACGAAGTAACTTGCAAGTTAGAAGTTATTATTGAATAGAGGAAGGTGGACTACCATTCTAATTTGACACACTTTAGTCACCACTTGTATTTGTTATTAAATTGGAATAGCAAATAAACTGTAAGGTGGACTACCATTCTAATTTGACACATTTAATCATAACGTGTATCTGCTTAACTTGGAATACCAAATAAACAGTTTAGTACTTCTTTCAGCTTGAACTGTTGCAGACAATGTTTATCTAATATTAATTCTTTAATTTTAATGATATGCTTATGTTAATATTTTTACCCTTTACATGAGTTTAGGTTTTGGAGCTTGAAGCAAACAAGTGTGTAAATGAAGAAACATATACAATTGCTTAATCTCCCCTACCATGGCATGTACTATTTGTAGAGCAGAGAAAGCAAATTATCATGTTGGCAGAGCTTGGGAATGCTAGTCCTGCACTTCTAGGTGATGAGCCGGCAGGCTCTATTTTAGCAAGGTATTTGAGTGTCTTTGATAGTTCGTTCTAAATGGAATAGCTTGTAATGCTTGTGCCTTTGCAACATGTTAATGTAAAAAGAAAATATTATAGGCTTTTATGACTATGAATAAAGAATGGTATTGATCTTTTGTTGTTTTATTGATTGGCTGTCAAATGCAGCATCGAAGCTCTAAAGCAAGAAAGGGAGTATCCAGCCAAGAGGTGAACACTAAATTGTTAGCCGCATGATACTATTAGCATGAATTGCATACTGTATTGTCAGAAGATATTAATGTGGTTTTGTTTTCTGCAGCAGAAGCTTCACTTATTTGAGCATGAGAGGGAGATGAAAATTGACCCTCCCATCAAATATGTTCTCTATCAGGTATGGACTTGATTTTCATTTTCTTTAAGTTCCTTTCTAGGCTTATAGTTCTTCAAGGAGTCTTCAGAAAAAGGTAGCTGGGTGATCTATGTAGTTGTGATAGATAAACTTTTATAATGACTGGTAAGTTGAGGCTTTATTGGCTTTGTTTTGGTCCAATGGAGCTCATAATCTTATTGACGCATCAAACGATTATTGATCTACTAGTTCTAATAGTCTTAGAATACAAGCCAACCTCAGAAGGTAGGGATTTTTTATAAAACCTCAAAAGGCCCCACCAAACTCTTCAAATATAAAAGATTTTTTATTCTTTTATATTTTGTATTTTAACAAGAAGGCAATCCTTAAGCATGCATTAGAATAGTAGCTGATGCCAGGGTGGTTAATATTGTGCATTATCGACTATTTAGCCATATACACTCACACATGCAACTTCTGCTCTTGCTTTTGCTTTGACCATATTATGTTATTACTGAGTTTTTTTGTTTTGTTTATTGAAGGTTCATTGCTTTGATGCTGAGAAACTGAATATAATGTACAAGGCAAGGTAAAAATTGATTATTTAATGTGCTAGCATTAGAATAACCTCTGAACTTTCGGCTTTTTGGTGGTAGAAGCCAAAGTTTGATATTGGTGAATATATATATTGTGTGTGTGTTTATGATGCTTGAGGTTTACAAAACCATAGGTGCCTGTTGGGGAAGTTTATGTGTTATATAATTTTTTTTTAAAAAAATAGGTTATTTAGCCGCGATTTTTAATAAAAAAATGCGGCTAAACAACTAAATTTTTTCTCAATATTTTGTTTTTGCGGCGGTTTAGAACCGCTGCTATTATAAATTGACTATTAGCAACAGTTATTCCAACAGTTGGTTAAAACCGCTATTAATCATTTTGCGACTCTCTTATAGGTGGCGGTTTCGCAACCGCCGCTAAACCTAAAATAAAACCGTCGCTAAATTTTTTTTTTTGTAGTGCTAATACATGATAGAATACGTATGAGATAATTTCAATACTTCAAATAATAATTAATCTCATACTTTACGAAAATATCTAATCATAGACTAAAAAATTTTGGACAACTTTAATGGATTGGATCCTCTCCTATAATAGGAGAGGTCCTGTAAAAAAAAGAAAGAGACAAATATTTTTTAATATTTAAAATATGATTTATGTTTATCTTTTTTTCTCTCTTACAAGACCTCTCTTATAATAAGAGGAGATCTAAATCCAACTTTAATTAATAATAGCAACTCGAGTAGGTGTGACGAAGTCTTGCCAAACCTTTTTATTTTAAATAAGTCTTGCTAAATTTGAGGTCACTTTATGCTACTCTAAGAGCTTGCTAAATATGAGGTCACTCTATGCTACTCTAAGAGTAGTACTATCCTTAATTAAAAAATTATTTTTTTTATATTAAAATAATAATATAAATTATATTAAAAAATTAAATATTAATTTTTAATTAAAAAATACTTAAAATAACACAACCTTTAAAATAGGATAGAATGACCCAAAACGTGGTCCCTTATTTGTGTGAATGATTAACTTCATACATGGCAAAGACAAAGACGGTGTCAATTTGTGATTAAAATATTCGTTTCGTTGTCAGAGCTAAAAATCGGATTCTCCACCCAAATGTCACCTTCCTCCCGAGCTTCACAAACAATCTGAATCACCCTCAATTTTTTGGCATTTTACAAATAAAATGCCGCCTTCAAAATCCTCACATTGATGCGCTCAAATGCTCTACAACCACCACGTGCATGAACCTGAGCTACCATGAACCTGAGCTACCACATCAAATTTAGAGTTTTGTTGTACAAATAATAGTTTTATAAATATATATATATATAACATTAAAATTATTTATACTATTATTTAATTACTTGTTATTATATTATTTAAAAAATTAATTATGATAATAATTAGTTAAATAATAAAAAAATTTAATGATGTCGAATTATACAGTGAGTTACTCTGAGTACCATTGAGCAAACATATTTATCTATATATCAGTGAATTTAATTTAATGAAATATATCCTGTTAATTTTATTATATATGCAGTATGTACCAATAAAAAAAATCCGTTGTTAATAAATTTATAGATGATTGAGTAATGATAATTGTATATAATTGTTAGACTTACATATCTCATATTTATTAATCACTCAATTATTAAGTCAATTAATATCATTTAAATTGATTTTTTATATCGACGTATATATAATATATGAGAAGAAGAAAATATGAAAACTATCATTTCTTTAGATAATTTCCCTCCTATAATATATTTATTCAAGATAATAGATAATTCATGACTGATTCCGCCTCCGAGCTTGACCTTGAATTTTGTATGATTCGTCACTCACGGACGCCCACTTGAATGGCATACTCAGCCATATTGTGCTGTGCATGATGAGTGAAGGACGTGAAAGCATTAAAAATAGAACGATAATATGAACAATTTTGTACTTGCATGATTTTTAGTTTTTTAATAAGTCGTTGGTGACGGGGGAAAGCAAAGTAAAGTGTCTTTTTCAACTATTTTTTATTTATTTCCTATACAAAATAAAGTGTGAAATATTTGTACATCTCAAATATTTTACAAAATAAATAACATTAATTACCATTTATTATTGTCACAGCTACAAGCAACCGACTTATGATCTAATTTAAGATATATTTATTAATAGATGATATATAAACTTATTATAAATTTTTATTAAAGTTAATAATTTATCTTAACTTAATTAAAAATTAGTATTTCCTTCACTTTTTTAAAAAAAATACTAAAATGGAATCATATTTGTTGTTATGCAGAATTATGAAAGAAATAAATGTGCGTGTCTTTTATTACCTTCTGGTGCACAAAATATTTTTGTGTATGAAAAAATATTTATTTTTTAAATAAATCTCAATATTTAAAGTTGTGTTTGAAATTAATTAATTTGATTTAATTTAAAAATTAAAATTTATGTTTAGAATTTATTATAAAAAATTATATTTAAATTAATTTAAAAATTAATTTTTATGTTTAGAACTCATTAAAAATAGAATTAATTTGATTTGATTTGATTATTTTATTTTTTTAACCTTATATAATTATGAATAATATTATTAAGTTAGTTAGGTAAAATAAAAAAAATTAATAAAAATAAAATAGTCAATTTAAATAATTAAATTTAAAATTAAATCAAATTTAACGAAATTTAATTAAATTTTTAAATATATATATAACTTAAATTAAAAGAATTTTAAAATTAAATTAATTATTATTTTTAATATTTCAAACACAAAATTTAATTTATAAATTAAATCAATTCTTATATTTTAAAAACACCAATTTAAAGCACAACGCACTGCAGCAGCCCATTACTTAACTACTTTACTAGTGACAGGTGATGTGTCGTGTGTGGCCTTGACCGACAAGGCTTCGACTACCCGCTGTGATAGAATAGAAGAAAAGACTCCATATATTGAGGAATAATTTTATATTTTTATAATAAATCAATGAATTTAATATTTTAAAAATTTTTAAGATATTAATTTTTTTATTTTAAATAATTAAAAAAATAACGTTGCTCATTATAATTTGTATCATTTGTGATTCTTTCTCTCAATAATAAATGAAGGAATAAAAAAGAGAGAATACCTTTAAAAATATGATATAATTTTGATTAAGTGTCTTTATCTCTTTAAGATGATAATATAAAATATTAACAAAGGATCAAATTTAATCCCATAAAAATATTCTAGCTAAAGTGATAGGATTTAATTTTTATTCATTGTCAATGTAAAATTTTTTTACATTATCATTTAATCATGTATTATTAAATTATTAAAATAGTTAAACTTTTTAGGTAATTATTGTGATAGTCAACTCTTTTACTGATTTTACAACACATGATTGGATGACAGTGTAAAATTTTTTTACATTAACAGTGAATAGAAATTAAACTCAAAGTGATATTAATTTGAGTTTAATTTCAATCTTTGAGTTCAATTTCAATTCACTGTCAGTGTAAAGGTCATCCAATTATGTGTTGCCAAATCATTAAAAGAGTTTAATTATCACAACAATTACGTAAAAAATCTAACTCTTTTAATAATGTGTCAGCACATGATTAAATGACAATATAAATTTTTTTTACATTAACAATAAATTAAAATTAAATCTTATTAATTTTTTTAAAAATTAATTAATATACCACACTCAAGTCAATCCACCCATTATCTTACCAGGTCTTCGATAGTGGTGAAGGCTCGTTGCCCGATGTACAGATTTGCAATCAAACAAAATTGATATAATAACATAATGAATTTAATAAGTTGTTACTGTTAATTTTATAATAAATATTAAAAAAATTATTAAATATAAATAATAATTAATAAATATTAAATAATTCATCTTAAATATTAATATTTTAAAAAATTAAGTATCAAAATAATTTTTACTAACAAATAAGAGAATTAATATAATATTACTTTTTACATATAATTACTGAAAATAAATTATAAAATATTTATTTATTATTATATATATTTAATAAATTTTTAAATATTTATTATAAAATTAACTACCAATAAATACTTAACAAAGACACTCACCTTCAACTTCAAAAATAATCAAAGAAGTACTGCGACACATCTCGGGGAGCCACCACCAACTGATCAACCTTGGTGATAACTATATAATAATATAAGAAAAGGAAAGGAAAGAAAAGAAAGAAGTAAAAGTAAAACCGAACACAGCCCACCTAACCACAGCTAGAATTATGAGCTTGCAAAACATTTCAAAATTAGACTGCGCACAGAATTCGGGTATAAAAGCATGCAACTCGAGCTTACTCTTTCATCATCAGCTCAAAGTGTAATACTCTTTAACATATTACAAGCACTTGGAACCTTTTAGCATCCAAAACCAAGCCAACATGCCTGCTACTGAAATCCCTTCATCGGTTCTTCCCAACTCCTCTGGTCAACAGAGGGTGCCGGTGATTGGCATGGGCTCAGCCCCTGACTTCACCTGTAAGAAAGACACAAAGGTGGCAATCATTGAGGCCATCAAGCAGGGTTACAGGCATTTTGATACTGCTGCAGCATATGGGTCAGAGCAGGCTCTAGGAGAAGCTTTGAAGGAAGCACTTGAGCTTGGCCTTGTGTCCCGAGAAGAGCTCTTCGTCACTTCCAAGCTTTGGGTCACTGACAATCATCCTCATCTTGTTGTTTCTGCTTTGCGCAAATCACTTCGGTGAGTAAAATATTGCTTTGCTTTTTCTAAATCACATCTAGTTCTCTAACAATGTTGAGTTGAGTCAGTGGTTTACTTTTACACTTAATTACTGATGAAGCTTCCGGCTTGCTAATTCTGTGCAGAACTCTTCAACTAGAGTACTTGGACCTGTATCTGATCCACTGGCCCATCAGTTCTCAGCCAGGAAAGTTTTCATTTCCAATTGATGCAGAGGATCTCTTGCCATTGGATTTGAAGGGTGTGTGGGAAGCCATGGAAGAATGCCAGAAACTTGGCCTCACGAGAGCTATAGGAGTCAGCAACTTCTCTGTCAAGAAGCTTCAAAATCTGCTGTCTCTTGCTCCTACCATCCCTCCTGCAGTGAATCAAGTAATTAATTAAGTCCATATATATGCGTGTGTGTGTGTTGCCTTTTCCTTTCTCTGCCTAAGTAAACTTGATATTCTTTATATGATCGTGAGATTAATATTTACATAATTTATAGGTGGAGATGAACCTTGCATGGCAACAGAAGAAACTCAGAGAGTTCTGCAAGGAAAATGGTATAGTCATAACTGCGTTCTCACCTCTGAGGAAAGGTGCCAGCAGGGGCCCAAATGAAGTTATGGAGAATGACGTGCTCAAAGAGATTGCAGAGGCTCATGGCAAGTCTATAGCCCAGGTTTGTCTAAGGTGGCTGTATGAACAGGGAGTCACTTTTGTGGCCAAGAGCTACGATAAGGAAAGGATGAACCAAAATCTGCAGATCTTTGATTGGGCATTAACAGAGGATGATCATGAGAAAATAAATCAACTCAAGCAGAACCGTTTAATTAGTGGACCAACCAAGCCCCAACTCAATGATCTCTGGGATGACGAGATATGAGTCACTATATTTGTCTTAGAATCCTTTTTATAATTCAAGTTCCTTATGCTGAAATGTAGTGCTATGAATGAGCTGTGTCTACCATCAGTATGTAGTAGAAGAAAGAAATAAACAGTTTTATTAATTTTAAATTGTGAGATTCACTTGTTTTATTTCTCTCTATTTTTTCCTGTATTGTTGCAGTTACTAGTCTACTTAGAGGAATTAAGTTTGATAATAAGTGAATATGGAATCAGTACACGAAAGCGTGTTAAATTGTGTTGACCACAATTTTTATATCAAAAGTTGAGTCTAAAAAATAAGATATATTAGAAAACAAATACAAGTGGAAAACTAAAAGAATGCTCAGATAGTCAGATGCATGTAGCTTTGGCTTTTGTAGCTCGAATAATATGCGAAACAGTAGGCAATTATGTTCAGAATGATAGTGCAGAATTCAAATGCAACTTTGGATATAGTAGTATATATATAGGGAGTTGAGTTATCGAATATTGAGTGGTAATTTTATAATAAATGTCTAAAAATTTCTTAAATATAATTAACAACCTTGAGAAATCACCCTAAATATTGATATTAGAAAAAAAAAACATAGGTATCGAAATATATATGGAAGAAGAGTAATGAAAAGAGAAGAGGAAACTACATAATTAACTTAATTCATATTTACTTTTGTATCCAGAAATAGCATCAATGTTTTTAACCGCTGCTTTAGTTCATCAGATCATACTTTTAAAACAGAAAGTTTAAAAACTGATAAACCGATGTTGAACCGGTTGATCCATACAAACGGGTCTTATTTTTTATGGTTGAACCGGTTGATTCGTACAAACGGGTCTTGGTTTTTTATGATTGAACCGTTTCAACTTATTTTAATTTTTTTTAGCCTGTTAACTAGTAGCCAATTCCCCTAGGAGCCAATTGATTCACATGATGTCAATTAATGACATATTATTTATGAATTTGTCTTTTGACTCATTTGTTTCTTTAATTTTTTTAATTGATTAATATTATCATCTTGATTCTTAATTAATTTTTAAATTTTTAATATTGTTGGATATGTCATTTTATGGTTGTAGTTTTGTGTTAATGTAATAATTTATTGTATATGTTATGAAAGAATTTAATATTATATTATAAATATATTTTAATATTTTCTATAATTTTTTAACATATATATGCGTTATATATATATATATTATTTATTGATAGAATATATATTTAATTTAAAATTCGATTCAATCCCGATCATACCTTAAAACCTTTAACCTCACCCCATTATCGTTACTAATTGAAGCATCAGGCCAATTTCCAAAACATTGAAAAACCAGCAATTACCACTATACTGTTTGTGGTATTGATAACACTGATAAGTGGCTCAATTATATATATATATATATATATATATATATATATTTATATATAATTGCATGGCTTTGATATCTGTATCTATATAATTGAGTGGTTAATTTAGATTTATGAAGTGGGTTCTTATTAAATAGTATCTTTTAGAGAATTATTTAATATTTTTAATTATTAAATAAAACATATTAAATATTTTTATATTTTGAAAATATTAAATAATTTAATTTTACAGTTAATATTTTTAATTTTTAATTCTTTAATCAATGTCTTACGATCGAACACTCCTCACACCTAATTATGAGAAATCGGTTTTCAAAGTCTCACTAGTGCTTCTTTCATTCATGACCATCTCATGGCGAATGGCGATGAGATGTTCATTTTGTCCACCATATCACTTTACGAACGTATGATTTGTTAACACACTTTTCAGGTAAATCCAAGGTTTTTTTTTTTAATAACGAAAATAGCATTTTTTTTATTTATAATTTTACTATACTTAAGTAATTAATTATAGAAATAATCATTTTTTTAGTTGGGAAATCGGTTTCATCAAAATCAATTTCTTAACATGATTTTTTTAAATTTTATGAATTTAATAAATGAATTAGGATTTTGTTAAAATAGTTTAGGATTTATGATTAATTAAAGTTTTTAATGTTTAATTAAAAGGTTAAGGTGCAGGATTTAAGTTAAGGGTTACTTAAGAGTTATGCTTAATTAAGGGTTCAAGGTTAATTTAGGTTTAGTGTTAAGGGTTAATTAATCATTTAAGAGTTTATGGTTAATTAAAAGTTAGGATTAATTAAAGCTTTATGATTAAATAGGGTTTGAGAGTTAGGGTTAATTAACAGATTAGCATTTAGGTTAATTAAGAGATTAAGATTAAGGGTAAAATAATAGTTAATGTTAATTAAGAGGCTAGGGTTTAGGTTACAATTTTTTTTAAAAAAAATCAGAGGACAAAGTAGGGCAAAATCTTAAATTTTTAAAAAATCATAACTTAAACCCTAATATCTTAATTAACATTAACCATTATTTACCCTTAACCTTAACCTCTTAATTAAATTAAACGCTAATCTATTAATTAACCCTAACTCTCAAACTCTAATTAACCATAAACCCTTAAATGATTAATTAGCCATAAACACTAAACCTAAATTAACGCTTAATTAATCATAACTCTTAAGTAACCCTTAACCTAAAACCTAAACCATAACCTCTTAATTAAACATTAAAAATCTTAATTAATCATAAACTCTAAACCATTATTTAACCCTAAACCATTATGACAAAATCCTAATCCATTTATTAAATTCATAAACTTAAAAAAAATCTTGTTGGAAAGTCAGTTTTGGTGAAACAGACTTCTCAACATGATTAAATTTTTTTTTTTTTCATGTTGAGATGAAACCGACTTTCCAACTAAAAAAACATATTTCTATAATTAATTACTTAAATACGGTAAAGTCATAAATAATTTTTTTTGCTATTTTCGTAAAAAAAAAGAGCCTAAATCTAACATATATAAGAGCATGTTTGGGAAAGTTTTTTCTTTCCCAAAACAACTTTGTTTTTAATAAAAAACTATTTTATCTAAAATTTATCTTCTTTGTTTAAAGTATGTAAAATTGATTATAAGTTAAGATTAATTTTTTTAACTAAAAATAGCTTTCTTTAGAAAAACTTGTATTTGAAGTTTTTAATTATGTGATTATAGATTATTTCAAAAATTTTGATAGATAAGTAATCTTTTACCCTCAACTAAATAAAATTTTCAATCATTCCATATCTCTTTTAGTAATTTAATACATAAAAAATATTTTTTTATACAATCTAAACAAATTTCTTTTTCTTAAAATAGATTATGAATTAACACATTCAAACATATTAATTTTCTCATAATCAATTTTTTTAAAAACTGATTATACATATAATCAATTTTTAATATAATATTTTTTTATCACTAATCAAAACACATGCTAAATGTGTGAAAGAGATTTTTTCTTTGGTGTGACACAGTAAGAGAGAACAACTACACCTTAACCAAAAAGAGTAATTTAAATTGATGCGCGAAACTAATAAATGATATGTGGATAAAATAGATCAATTTTATTGTTATGAATTAAAATAGTGTAAATATTATACAAAAGCTTTGAAAAGCAACATTTTTAAAAAATGTTATTAAGTTTTTAAATATTTTAGTCCCTTATTCATTTAGATAAATGTTTAAATAGTTATACATTATAGTTATTGAATGGAGTGCTTAATTTTTATAAAAATGTCAATAATTGAATGCTTATGGTATGTAGACAATCCTTATTTAAGAATTTCTTACAATCCATTAAAAAAAATTTAAAAGATATGATGTCGCGTGTTATATTGATGTGTTAGCATGTATTCTTTAATGTAATTTAAATTTTTAGTACAAAAAATATATAATACAATCAATATATATGAACTAAAAGTTGAAGAAAATACCAACAACTAAAGTAAAAATGGTCTAAAATATCTAAAAATCAATAGTTTTAATATAAAAAATATATAAATGTAATTAATATGTACTAATCTATATAATAAAGAGATAGCGCAAAAGCCATTGGGAGTTTAATGGTAAGAAAATTGACCAGTTTGCAAGAGATAATAGAAATTTTCGTGCCACCTTTGTATATATAAAAATAGTCTAAAATATCTAAAAATTAATATTCTTAATATAAAAGTATATAAATACAATTAATATGTACTAATCTATATAATATATAAAAAGAGAACGTAGAAGCCATTAGAAGTGGACTAATCATGATAAGGAGATTGAGTAATTTGCAAGAAGTAATAGAAACCCCATGCCACCTTTATATTTATAAAAAAATCTAAAGAAAAACATGGAGGTGATTCTACGCAGATTGATGTGTTGGTATGTGTTTCTTTATTGAGATTCTTAATATAAAAAAATATGAATGCAATTAATATGCTTTAAATGTGATGAAAAATTCCTAAAACTAAAGTGGAAATAGGTTACAAAATATGGCAATCAATATTCTTAATATGAAAAAATAAAATAGAATTAATGTGATTTAAATGTAGAAAAAAAATCCAAACCTAAAGGGGGAAGATGCTAAAACAATCTAGAAATCAAAATGCTTAATATGAAAAAATATATATAATATGTAATCATTATGCACTAATCTATATAATAAATAAAGAGAGAGTACTCTATAAGAAAAACTTGAAGTAGAGAATTCCATTGATAGCACGTGTCCCTTGGTATATTTAAGTTCTTAAAATGAAAAAAAATAGAAATACAATTATTAATATATACTAAATGTGGTAGAAAATATCCAAAAGTAAGAAGGATTAAGGATTTTTTAAATTCTCTTAATGAATTAAGATAATAATTTTTTTAATTGTTTAAAAGTACTAAATATATTTTAGATTTTTAAAATATGGATACTTCTGTTTTTTATTTAATATTTTTAACTTACGAAATTATGCGAATTTTAGGTTGATTGTTTAAGAAGATTTAGCGTTATTGTAGAAAAAGATTATATATAAAGAGATGCAAAGACCCTTGTCATCCATCCCAGTCCCTCATATTCAACATACATATATACATTGTAACCAGATAGCTGTAACACCATGTCAGCAACAAAAATCCCCCAAGTTGTGTTCCAAATCTCCTGAGTCCATAGGTTCTGAAATAATTTTTCTACCACATGAAGGTAAGAAATTCGTACATCCAACCATCTCTAGGCATCACAATAATAGGAGTCTCGTCCAATGAGGCTTCTTTTTTTTATATTTTTATTTTTATTTTTTACTTCAGCAGCTACTTCTTAATAAGCGAACTCTAATTCTTTCTGGTGTAATAGGTATGTCTTAGATGGTTGTATGAGCAAGGTGTGACTTTCGTAGTGAAGAGCTACAACAAGGAGAGAATAAAGCAAAATCTAGAAATATTTGCTGGTCACTTACTAGAAATGACTATGAAAAGATTAATCAAGTCAAGCAGGAACGCATGTTGAAGAACGGACCAGCATTGTTCGTCCTTGCTGACCTATGGGATGGGGAAACTTAGTACAATATCAGGTTCAAGCCAATTTTATTTTCCTGGCCTGTATGATAGCCGGTGAGATGTCTAGTTTTCTTGTATGTTGTGGCACAATAAAAGGATGAACAACAGTATTTCTTGAAAAGGCCCTTAAATAATGCAGGAAGTTGTTCACAGCACTGTTATGCTACTTTCGCTTTTGCTGTCAATTTTCTTTCACGTAATTGTAATTGTAATTCTAATTCCTAGAAAAATCCAATGTTTTCTTCATCTGGTTCGTCTGTTTGCTTTGCAAGGGACAACTGGTAACATCAAAAGAACCTAATTGCAGGAAACTTTAAAGATTCAAATCGTGCAATTGTAAATGGATATGTAGCCAAGAACCCATGCAAAACACATATCAGAACAGCATTGGGAGCAAATACGCAATATATATAAATTCATATATGCTATGCCTGTG
This sequence comes from Styphnolobium japonicum, assembly GCA_023212625.1. Taxonomy (NCBI): domain Eukaryota; kingdom Viridiplantae; phylum Streptophyta; class Magnoliopsida; order Fabales; family Fabaceae; genus Styphnolobium; species Styphnolobium japonicum. The sequence goes on from JALBWW010000006.1 coordinate 771,757, forward strand.
CGGCACTTGGTGGAAAAGCATATCAAAGCAAAACGCGTATCAAAATGCAAATTGACGAAATCAATATTCACTAACAAATAAGCCTGACAAATCCCAAAACAACCTGCATCAAACAAGATCTGAAGTTAACAACCTTGAATTAATATCGTAATCCCCAAAACTGAAACACAAGATATCATATTGATCATTCAGGAACAGCCGGATCGACGTGAGAAGAGAATCTTTACTTACATGAACGACAAACCGGGAAAATTAAGTAGTGATGCAACCCATTCTTTTGCAGTAATGAACAAAACTTGTCCAAAAAAAAAAAAAGGAAAAATTTCCTCTTCCCCACATACATCCATTGGTGGACAGCAAAACAGATTATGGACTTTTTTTTTTTTTTTTGGGTTGAGGCCAGATTTCTCAGTTCTAGGAGGGCCATACAGTAGGGACCCATGTTTCCAAGGCTGACCCACTTTCTTATCTCCTTTATCCTCAAAAATCGATCTAAATCATCAATGATATTGGCATGCTTCAACTCAGGATTCAAGGCAAATGTGTCAAATGTGGCAAGATGCGATAACTCACTATCATTCCGATAGTCATATGACCTGAATAAATCTTAACAATCTTCTGCTTAGCTTTCATAGCCTCGTATGTTCTTAGCATGCAAGGTATATGCCTTTCCATTACTCTCTCTCTCTCAATGTTTCTCATCACAGCTTAATATTAATATATTCTTCTTGTAACTAGTAGACTCCTTTTCAGAATCCTTAACAAGCATCCATGTAAACTTGGTGCCTTCAAATTCGTCCACCACTTGTTGACTTCCATCCATGGCGAGCAGAATTTTTTTGTGGCTTTCTAGTTTGTCCACTTTGAGCGCTTTGTAGGTTGAGGTTATCCTGGAAGGAAGGTACTCGTAGGCAGCATGGTAGAGTTTATTGCAAGTTCCATGATTTCCATCCCAATATTGGTTAATCTAAAGAGAAACCTGGTTATTTGCTTGACAATGGGAGAAGAAAGCCTTTAGAGATTTGTGGATTTAGGGTTTTCTTCAACTAAGTTCCACATAAGAGATTCACATGATATCATTGAATGAGAAAACGTGATACATATAAACATAACATGCACGTCATCAGGCTCTCAATAATGATTTCTTTAGACTGTTATGGAAAAACTAATATGATATCATTTTATATAATTGAAGAACTAAATTGATACAAAAAAATTTAGTAAAAGATCAAATTAAACTAATGTCACTTGTATTTTTAAAAAATTAAAATGAATGTTTTTTCACTTTTTACTAACTCAACAAAACAAATTTTAAATGTCTTTAAACATGGTGTCAATAAGTATGATATAATCAAGAATAAAACATAAACACTCACAAAAATGTTTGCACTTATCCCAATAGATTACTTTATTCTTTTATGGTGAAGATCTATAGGAGATTTCTTATGTGTTCCTTATGTTTTAATTTGTAACACATTTCGGTACTAGTTTAATTCGTTATATCCAATAATACTCTACCATTTGATTTGTGTTAAGATATTTCTTAATAAAATAATGGTACGCAGGTTCAAATTTAGAACCTCTAAATTAGAATTTATTCAACTTCAAAACTCTAATTCCCTATAATCAAGTCTTGTAGAATTTCAGTTGGTAAACGGGGCAAAATTAATGCAAGACCAATATAAAAAAAAAAAAAGCACATATCTCGTGGATCATAAGAAGATCAAAATCCTGCCCTACAACACATTTTAAGTTCTCTGATTTTACTTCCGAATTACTAGCATATCTCTGAGAGAAAGCTGGTAAATATATACACTGCATCCTGCAAGTGACCAGAGCGAACGTCTTCTGGAATGGGAGCACTGAAGGCAGTGTCAAAGCAGCTAAACTGCTCATCACGGGTAGCACCCTCCTCACCTACAGCAGATAGCAGCAAATCACATATCTCGCCTGCCATTTTTGAATACGCCACCCTGCACAATAAGTGGTAAACGTGAACATAGCAATTAAAACTTTTATAAATGGACGACCCTTCACATAGGACCAACTAATGAATGACCACTGGTAGTATAACAAGAAGCTTTGAACATGACAGTCAATATAGATGCCACAAAATATTTCCTTCTACATAAGGCCTTCTAATAATTTTAAACAAAAAATGTAGCCTTCTTATAATACATCCTTCACATCTCATAAGCTCCATCATTGCTAGCCTCCATTGGGTATTGCAAACGAAGGCATTCATGCCTGTAATCTCCCACTCCTATAAAACTTCTATAAATAAACATTCCATTTATCTACAGACTGACAAGTGACAACTGCAAACAGTTGACAAACAATAAACATTTACTTTTCAAAATAGAAAACAAATACGGAAACGTGCCGTAACACAGCCATGCACACCAAATATCATTTCAAATGCTAAACTAGATCCATTATCTGCAGAAGACGAGAAATCAAGCAAAAGAAGTCAACCACATAGAAGTTCACTTGGAGCATTGGGCAGAATTCATCTCCATAAAGTATCTCTTCAAAACCCTGTCCCTAATAAAGCATATTAAAATTAAGCATATTCCTAACTTGTAGCTTCCCTCCCCCATTTGTGCCAGTGTTTTCCTGCCTAAAAGTTTCTCCAACCTTTGTGCCAGAAACAGCTCTCAAGCCTCCATTGAAAAGTAAAACAGGGCAGAATGGGATAATCATTTCCTTTCATTGTTATTTGTACAGAAGATTGTGCAAATATGGTATCTATCTCTCTATCTATCTAACACACACACACCATTAACCTATTAAAGAATTATGAACCAAAAAAGGCTAGGACTAGGTCTAAGATTGTTCATTGTCCAGAATCCAATTACTGAAATAGATCCTGATACCAATCTCAAATTCCATCCATCTAAATGAGGTAGCACCAGTAAAAATACATCACTCAATTGAATGAACTATTGATGCAATCTAGAAATTAAACTCAATAATGCTATTAAATGGAAGGGTAAAATTGTGATAGAAAGGGATAAATGTGGTATGAGTCCACCTCCGTGGACAGTTACTGTCTTGCTCAGAAATATGGCCTTGAGTTGAAGGAAATAACCTTCAGTTTTGGGGAAGGAAAGCAGGGAGTTCCAGAGCATAAAATTCTTTATTAATCTCTAGAAAGTACATATAACAACCCTTATTCATAGACCTTTATGTTCTAGAACAGACTGGACTCTTACGTGACTATATTTATGACATTTGATTGACTTTTTGGACTACCTTTGAATGCACAGACCCCTAATTACGATATTAACTTCAACAAAACTCTTAATTAAAATAACCTTTGACTTACGTTTCACATAGAACCAAGACTCCTAATAAATATATACAGATCTTTTGCCTGCTACCACTTGTTGAAAATAGAATATTATTAATGAAGTGTGTGCTGTGCTGGTTGTAATAAGTGTGTTAGGTGTAGTGTGTGTGTGATGAGTACGTTAGGTGTAGTGTGTGTGTAATGAGTGTGTTAGATAATGAGTGTGTTAGAGATAATGTAAATAATTATCTTATGTAAATTATCTATCTATATATTCTTCAGCTGAGTGAAGAACACTCAAGCATTCACAAACAGATTCAATCTTCAATATGGTATCAAGAGCTGGTTCGATCAACTCTTGAAAATTTTCTCCAAGAGGGTCTCGCATCGGGTCCAGAGACCTGTCCAAACACAACTCGCTCGTCGTCACAGTCGCCCCAAACACCAAATCACCCATTCTGGTTCCCGTTCCAAAACACCACAGCCCACTCACACACCTTTACTAAGTGTTCAGACCAAACACCCACTATACACCACCACCGGGAACCATCTCAGAAGCTTCCGACCGGCCACCCACCGGAGCCCCGTCGCCGGAAACCGGCCCACACGCCTGCTGCATCACATCACAACCCACTGCCCAACATCTCCAACCGTTCAGACCATACACCCACCATACACCACCACCGGAAACCACCTCAGAAGCCTCCGACCGGCCACCCCCCGGAACCCCGTCGCCGGAAACCGGCCCACACGCCTGCTGCATCACATCACAGCCCACTGCCCAACATCTCCAACCGATCAGACCATACACCCACCATACACCGCCACCAGAAACCACCTCAGAAGCCTCCGACCGGCCACCCCCTGGAACCCCGTCGCCGGAAACCTCCCCACGCGCCTCCACGCGCTTCTTCTCTGTAGGCGCGTGAGATCCACGCGCCCCCACGCGCACCATCTTGCCGGCGCGTGAAGGACACGCGCCACTGCCTCTACCGGAAAATTTTTTTTCCGGCGACACAGTGGTCTTACTGCTGTGCTTGAGTTTGGTCTTTCGCACTTCCTGCTTACCAAAACAGTATATTTCTTCTTCTTGTTCTTCTTGAAACAGAGCCTATCAGCAACAACTTGTGCCTATCACAAAATTTTCTGTTCTGATCACTCAAGAGTGATAAAATGGCCTCCAATTCTCAAAGACATGATGGTCCTGCCTTCTCTTTCTCTGGCACACCAACAATTACTTCAGAGAAATTAAGTGCTAAAAATTATTTAGCATGGTCTGCCTCTGTAGAACTTTGGTTTCTTGGTCAAGGATTCCATGAACATCTCGAAAAAACCTCCGATGATATTTCAGAAGACAAACGCGACCAATGGAAGAAGCTTGATTATCAATTGTGTGCTCTCTTGTGGCAATCTGTTGAACCAACCATCTTGACAAACTTCAGAGCTTTCAAAACTTGTCACACCTTCTGGAAAAAGGCTCAAAATGTCTTTGCAAATGACATTCAACAAATGTATGATGCTGCACAAAAATTAGCCACTCTCAAACAAGTTGATCATAACATGGTTGCATATGTCTCGAAAGCCCAATCTGCGGTGGAGGAGTTAAAATTATCTTTGGAAGCCGATAAGCTCGAGGACGTAAAGAAGAAACTTGATAATCTATATATGGTGTTGATTCTACGAGGAATGCATCCAGATTTTGATCATGTTCGCGATCAAGTCTTAACTGGTCAAGAAGTTCCTTCATTAGAGCATTTAATCACTCGACTACTTCGGGTCCCCTCATCTATGGGCAGCAATTCAGTTAACACTATTGAAACTTCTGCCATGATCTCTAGTCGAGGAGGACGAGGAGGTCGTGGCAACCGAGGAGGCAGAGGTGGGCGAGGAGGCCGTCCTCAATGTTCTTATTGCAAAAGAATGGGCCACACACAAGACACTTGCTATTCTATTCACGGATTTCCCGGAAAATTTGTGAATATTTCCAAGTCTCGAAACATCCGAGATGAAGTTTTCGGCCGAATATCAAGAGTATCTCCTACTAAAAGTCGCCAAGGAACCTCGGATCTCCTCATCTATAGGTGCTCATAACTCTGTGCTTGCATTTCCCAATCAGTAATGATCAAAATCCATGGATAATTGATTAGGTGCCTCCGATCACATTCTTTGGTAATAGTTCTTTATTTTCATCCATCTCCTCTCCAAATATTCCTCATTTCATTACTCTAGCTGATGGCTCCCAAGTTACAGCAAAAGGAATTGGTCATGTATCACCCACTTCTTCTTTGTCTTTATCCTCTGTTTTGTTTATCCCCAATTGTCCTTTCAATTTAATTTCTCTAAGCCAGCTTACCCGTTCTCATAATTACTCCGTAACATTTGATGCTAACTCATTTGTTATACAGGAACGTGGTTCGGGTCGGACGATTGGCGTAGGGACATGAATCTAATGGTACGTACTATCTCAAGCCTCGATTCTTCTTGGATTTGTAGTGTTGCCGCGTCACCAAAACTCCTTCATGAACGTTTGGGACATCCACATCTGTCCAAACTCAAAATAATGGTCCCCGGTCTTGCAAAAATAAAATCCTTCAACTGTGAGTCATGTCAACTAGGAAAACATGTTCGTTCTTCTTTTAAGCATGCTGCTAGTCATGTTGATTCTCTTTTTTCAGTTATTCATTCAGATATATGGGGTCCTAGTCGTGTGTCTTCTTTAGGTTATAGATACTTTATCACCTTCATTGATGAATTTTCTCGATGTACTTGGGTTTTCCTAATGAAAGATCGATCAGAAATTGTGTCCATCATCACTTCTTTTGTCAATGAAATTAAAACTCAATTTGGACAAACAATTAAAGTGCTTAGAAGTGATAATGCAAAAGAATACTTTTCTTGACAAAGAATTTCTTCTTTTTGTCATCACAAGGTATTACGCATCGGTCTTCGTGTCCTCATACTCCTCAGAATGGTATAGCCGAAAGGAAAAATAGACATCTTGTTGAGACTGCTCGTACATTATTACTTCATGCTAATGTACCTGTACGTCATTGGGGAGATGCAATTTTGACAGCTTGTTTTTTAATAAATCGGATGCCCTCTTCCTCCATTGAAAATAAAATACCACATTCTATTTTATTTCCCAAAGAACCATTGTTTCATATTAATCCACGTATTTTTGGATGCACTTGTTTTGTTCATGATATGTCTCCAGGTCTTGATAAACTTTCTGCTAGAGCCATCAAATGTGTCTTTCTTGGATATTCCGGACTACGTAAAGGTTATCGATGTTACTCTCCTGTTCACAATCGTTACTACATCTCTGCCGATGTAACATTCTTTGAAGAAAAGTTATATTTTTCACCTTCCACAGTTGAGTCAAAAACTCTACAAGAAGTTTTTCCTATTCCCTATCTTGGTCCTTCACCTCCTTTGCAAGAATCAGGGTCAATCATAGATTCTACAGATATTTCTGAAAATCTTCCACCTGAGCAGCCACAAAGACCACTCATCACATACCAACGACGTCCACAAATTCCCAATACTGAATTGGAAGGCACTATAAGACCAGCTGAATCATGTCCTACTCCAAATAGACAACCCTGGCCACTGGACCTACCTCGAAGAAAATCTTGCCTCGGCCCATTGCTCTTAGGAAAGGTATTCGGTCCCACACTAATCCTCATCCTATTTATAACTTCTTAAGTTATCATCGTCTTTCTCCTTCTTTTTACTCCTTTGTGTCCTCTTTATCTTCTGTCTCTATTCCTAAAAATCTTTGTGAAGCACTTGATCATCCAGGATGGCGACAAGCCATGATTGATGAAATGCAGGCTTTGGAGCATAATGGTACCTGGGCGTTAGTTCCTCTTCCTTCAGGAAAGAAACCTGTCGGCTGTCGGTGGGTATATACTGTTAAAGTAGGGGCCAATGGATGATTGATCGTCCTCAAAGCCGATTGGTTGCAAAAGGTTATACCTGCATTTATGGACTTGACTATGGCGATACTTTTTCACCGGTGGCCAAAATTGCTTCTGTTCGCCTCATTCTTGCCATAGCTGCCATCAACCATTGGCCATTATATCAGTTGGATATTAAAAATGCATTCCTACACGGAGAATTAGAAGAGGAGATCTATATGGAGCAACCACCTGGATTTGTTGCTCAGGGGGAGTCTGGCTTGGTTTGCAAATTGCAACGATCTCTTTATGGACTCAAACAATCCCCACGAGCTTGGTTTGGAAAATTCAGCTCTGTTGTTCAGGCTTTTGGAATGAAACGTAGTGAAGCAGACCATTCAGTTTTTTATTGCCATACCTCTCCAGGTAGATGTGTTTACTTGGTAGTATATGTGGATGATATAGTCATTACAGGAAATGACCCAAAGAAAATTTCTCAGTTAAAGGAACATTTATTTAGTCATTTTCAGACTAAGGATTTGGGAAAGCTGAAATATTTTCTTGGCATTGAAGTTGCCCAGTCGGAGAATGGGATTATCATCTCACAAAGAAAGTATGCGTTAGACATACTTAAAGAAACTAGTATGTTAGACTGTAAACCAGCTGATAGTCCCATGGATCCAAATTTGAAATTACTACCCAACCAGGGGAGACTTATTCTAATCCTGAAAGATATCGGAGATTGGTTGGAAAACTCATCTACCTCACTATTACAAGGCCGTATATTTCCTTTGCGGTTGGAGTGGTAAGTCAATTCATGCAATCTCCTCATAATGATCATTGGGATGCGATGAATCAATTACGAGATACATTAAAAGGACCCCGGACAAGGACTACTCTATGAAGACAAAGGGAGCACTCAAATAGTTGGATTTTGTGATGCAGATTGGGCAGGTTCACCCATTGATAGGCGTTCCACTTCAGGATACTGTGTGTCTATTGGAGGAAATCTTGTCTCATGGAAAAGTAAGAAACAAAATGTTGTTGCAAGATCTAGTGCGGCGAATACGAGCTATGGTGTAGCCACATGTGAGCTTATTTGGATTAAACAAATTCTTCAAGAAGCGAAGTTTGGGAATACTCAACAAATGAAACTATGTTGTGATAACCAGCAGACCTTGCATATAGCTTCTAATCCAAAGATTCCATGAGAGAACTAAACACATTGAAATTGATCTTAACTTTGTCAGGGATAAAGTACTTTCAAAAGAAGTCATCACAGACTCACTTAGTTATAATGATCAACAGGCATACATCTTCACAAAATCACTAAGAGGACCAAGAATTGAATATCTGTTCCAAGCTTGGAGCATTTGATTTATATGCTCCATCTTGAGGGGAGTGTTGAAAATAGAATATTATTAATGAAGTGTGTCTTTGTCTTTGGTTGTAATAAGTGTGTTAGGTGTAGTGTGTGTGTGATGAGTACGTTAGGTGTAGTGTGTGTGTAATGAGTGTGTTAGATAATGAGTGTGTTAGAGATAATGTAAATAATTATCTTATGTAAATTATCTATCTATATATTCTTCAGCTGAGTGAAGAACACTCAAGCATTCACAAACAGATTCAATCTTCAATACCACTAATTAACGAACATTATTTTCTCCACCAATTGCCTTCTGTTTTGGCAGAATTTGTATATTAGAACTTTTACTAGGCCAACTGCATCAACTATTGAAGGTGAAAAGGCCGACCTCACCTAGTGGGGCAGGGCTTGGTTGTTGTTTTTGTTGTATTTAGAAAGGAAAGGTAAGGCCGAAAGGCACTCTAAGAGCACTAAGTGTATATCCAATTTAAGGAGGAAGAAAAAATAGCCATATCAAAAGATACAGGTGCAGAACTAACTGGATCAAAGATGTGTGGTTTTAAAGTTGTTAATAAAATGCAAAACCAATGATTCAACAAAAATAGTAAGTAAAACAGTAAAACATATTATTGAATTTCCTTTATAACAGTTTGTTTCCTTCTCTTAACAAATTCCATGTCCAGAGAAAAAATGATTTAGACATGAATCTTAGCCAGTCTACAAGCTAAGAATCCGAGCTATACAACCTAAAAATAGGTAAACAAGAATATACCTTGCATCAACAGGTAATCTGCTACCCCAAACAGCCAACGATTTATTTAGCTGACTGACAAAATCCTGACAAGCAGCATTTTTACTTTGAAGAGAATCCTGAAAAAGGAAATTACATAATTTTAAACACTTGAATAAAAGAAAGAGTATTGTTCTAATGTTAAAAAACTGAATTCTACAATGTGAGTGTCCACTCTCCTGACCTAGCAAAAAAAGACTACAATATACAACCAGAAAATATTGTCATGGTTGTCAAGCATTTCCATAATAAGATTGTATTGCATGAACTATACCACAGAAACAAATCAGAACTGTTATCTAACTTCATAAATCATATTTTCCTTAACCCTACTAACACAGTTATCTCATGTAAAGGTTGCAATAATTAGAAATATTTTAAATGACTGTCTAACAGGCATTAGTGCCTTCTCCACTACTACTTGTTCCCCCAAAATATCATCATATGAAGTGATAAATTCGTAATGTTGCACTTCCATGTTTTCAGGCTCCCATTGACAAGGCCAGGCTCAGGTTCAAGCCTATTCAAGCTTTAATTACACTTCACAATCAAATTACGCAAGCAACCATTGTTCACATAAATGATGATAAGAGGGATGAGCCTCTTTTATAAGTTCTCATACCAATTCAGTCATGGCATTGGTGTCTCCCTGAAGTGAGTTTCTCATCAAATAAAATGAAATATAAATTCCAGCTCCCAACTCCCAGTTCTCAATTTCAGATTTATGGTCCTCCATGGAAGTTGCAATCCTCCATATCTCAGTGTGTTTGGCTGCACAAGATATTAAACAAGTTACTTATGATGCACTTATTTGGAATCAAGGAGAAAAACTAAATTAATTTTCCTGCTATTGTAAAGGATGACTTAGTAATCAAACAATTTTCAGCAATTTAAAGTAGTCATGATGCTTGCCAAGGGGGATGTTCAACTATAGTTATGTATGGTTTTTTATTTTTATTTTCTATTTTCATGTAGTTTTCGTAGAGATTTTCTTTTGGCAACTTATTGGGTTACTTTAGATAATTTTGTGGTAATTATGATAGAATTAAAGTCCAATTAGGATATTATATAGCTTAGGAAAGTTCTAGAAGATTGTGTACTTGCCAGTCAAGTTCTAATATGCCTATAAAAGGGCCAGCTATGTGTAAAACGAGATACAATATATAATTTCACTTATGAATATAATTCCAAGGATTTTCCTGATTTTCTGGTTAATTTCGAAGTTTTGACCTCATAATTTCTGGGTCATCTACTAGGACAATACCTAAGACCCTTCTTATTCCTTTTGTGCTTTTGTCCTGCGTAATTTCTGGGTCATCTACTAGGACAATACCTAGGCCCCTTCTTATTCCTTTTGTGCTTTTGTCCTGCGTAAATTTGTACCAGAGCCAAATTCAATTCATATCGACCGTAGCAAGAAGTAGAGCAGAATTAGATGAGGTGTGGCATGTGCTTGAAGATTTGTTTCACACATTACATGCATATTCTAGATGATTTCCTTCAGGAAAATTTTCACGAGCAAATGATAAATTTTCAGAAGGTATTTGACTTTATTGGGATAGATCTGTTCTATTCAGATCCTATTCAACAATTGATTGATCAAACTAGTCAGGTGTGCGGGGAATGGATCCTAATTGCTCAAAACTTGGAGAACAAGTACGGAAAGAATTTCAAGATTTTGAAATATCATTTTATATGAAATGGAAAGTTTGAAGATGCAGAACAAAAGTGTGTTTGGGGGGGGGGGTTAAATAATATAATTATACATTGATTTTATATGATTTTCATGTCATTTTCGTAGATATTATTTTTAGGAATTTTATTGGGTTAATTTTAGGTAATTCTAAGGTAATTATTTTAGGGCCTGCTATGTGCAAAATGAGATACATATATATTTTCACATGATTATTATTCCAAGGATTTCCCTTATTTCTGGTTAATTTCAGAATTTCCATGTACCAATTTCTAGGTTTTGTACTGGGAGGATACCTAGCCCCCTTCTTATTCCCTATTGTCATTTCTTCCTCTGTCAAATAAGAAATTAGACAACTGAACACTGGAGATATTCTGCAGTTAGGTACTTATATAGTGCAGGACAGCCAACGTAATTCATCTTTCCTCTTCAATATATTTAATTATACTGTCAGCATAACAATGGTTCCATCATTATTGTCGGGTAACTTAATTTCAAATACTTGTGTTTTTACAGCCCAAGCCTCAGCTGCTGAAGCTCCTTTACAGTTTGGCATTTACTTAGTATGGAAAACCATACAACACAAGTTAGAGTATCATTCTTTTCAATTAATTTATGAAGAACTACTAACATAACAACTATCTAATGGCTATTGTGAGAGAAGTTCAAATATTCTCAGCTCTCTATTGAAATCTAGCACATGTATGATTTACAATTATTGTAAAAAGCACTAGTCAAAACAATAGCACCCCAGAAATTATCAGAAGGTAACATAATAAAGCATGGTAGCAGTTAGTAGTATGTTTTAACAAGCAATAGACACACACGACTTACCTAGCAAGAATAACCTATGAGCAACTGAAGTTATAAAAATGGTATGAGCTTTCTGCCAATTTGCACACTGAAGAAAGTGCTCAAGGGCTTTCGAGAGATCCCCATTATAATTATGATAAATTGCCTGCATCACAACAACAAAATCATTCAAACAACAATAAGAGTTGCTTATTGAAAATTTCAGAACTTCCAAGACATTTCAAGCATAAGCACAACACCATTAATCAGGGAAGAACACCAGGACAAGTGGACAACAAATTAATGCAGTTTTACTCATAAATTGATCAAAATGAGTGCCCCTATGAATCTCATAAGTTTTAAAACAAGTCAAGTGAAAACATCACTTATATACTGAATTCATAGTATCATCAGAATATACTTCCGAGAGAAAGACAGAGTTAAAAAGGGTATTACTGCAACAAATTATGCATGTCATAAGTATTCTTCTTTTATCAAAAAAAGAAATAAATAAATATGATCCATACCATAGCCTCATGCATCCATTCTGTGGGAATGCCTAAATTCTCAATGAACTGACGTTGAGATTCATCTGAACTCCAAGTTTCACAGTATTGGAACAATATTTCCCGAATCAGATTTACATGAAGATATGGATAATCTTCACGAATGGGCAAGTGAAGGACCACATATAAGGCCCAATGACATTTCCCCAAGCACAACAGCTGAGACACAAACCCCATGTCTAGAATATGAAGATCATTAGAATTGATAACACCTACTGCTTCCAAGACTGCACGTTGATGCCAGATCATATGATAATCAAGTGGATCAGGGGTTGAAGAGAAGGCACTAAACATAGCCTTCAGAAAGCTGAATTCTTTCTCTTCACTAGCATGAAGAAGCATGAGATAAAATGAAATGTCAAAGTGTTCATCCACATTCCAACTGATAGCCTCCTCTAATGGTCCTTCATCAATAAAAAGTGGAACAGGATACGGAGCCCTTCCCTCATCAAGAAAATGTTTATAAGTCTGAAAAGCAATGGGTAATGAAGTGTCAGGTGGTAGTTTGTACCACATCAATAAACCTAAGAACCTCCTCCAATCAAGTTTGACATCATGCAATGCATCATGAATATTTCCTGCAAGCAATTCATAGAGTCTCAATCTGTCCTTTTCAATGAAACTAAAATCCAGCCCTTTAGTTCTCCAAAGATCAAGTTGCCTTGCAACATCAGAACGATTCACAGTAGAACCACCAGCCTGACTTAACAAACAAGCCAACCTCACATCTCCTTTGGACACAGCCAGTTGTACTGCTTCATCCAGTTGCCGCCCAGTCAGGAGTACAAAAATATGTTGTAGATAATGAGAGTCATTTAGAGAGCTTATTTGATTTTGAACATGATAGGAAACACTCTCTCGCAACCAATAACTGAACTCTGCCCTCCTCATAAGAGGGAGTGCTTCTTGGTCAACATCTTGACAAACTTCCTTCACATCCTGCATCATATCTTCCTCATTGTCAGCACCCAAAGATTCTACTTGACCTTTCTGTTCTCTATTATAAAAAAGAACTCTAATTAATTCCCAGGCCATTACTTGGTTTGACAAACCAAAATGGGTAGAGGAAGATAACCCAGGAACAGTCAATTGCCTCTCAATAATATCACAGTACCCATGAGAAATCTCTGATAGGGATGTACGATTAGCTTCAAGCTTTTGAAGTGTCAACTTGCAAGGACCAATTTCAACTTCTTTCATCACATGGTTTATTCCTTTGTGAAAATTTAATGGAGAAACCACAGCATAGTCAACAAGTTCCTCTCTCACTTTGTTATTTTCATCCCTGACCAGATTGTCAAAAGCAACTTTCTCCAAATTGACAACAGATGATAATAGCTTGTGATCATTACCACTTCCCACAGGTGCACCAGAATGTACAAGAATGCCATTAGGTCCCCACCCAACTCGAAATGACTTACCCATAAATAGACCAGCATCGACTATATTGCGAGCATAGTTTCCAGATACTGGAGTTTCCTGCTTGAGGTCTAGCTTAAAACCTTCAGCTTTTATGGTCTTAAGAGGCATGCTCTTATGTTGCTGAGCCATCAAAATGGCCCCGGGAGAATTTGAATCAAAACTCCCATGTTTATACTCAAGTAATGCAAACGGAGTTTTTCGTGCAACTGGTGGACTAGATCTATGGGTCATTGCCTGAGCAGAATTGTGTGAAGGTCTTACATACTCCTTACCAAAAGATGATTTGTGACTTAAATCCTCTGCCTCTTCTTCATCAGGAAACATCAATAATCTCATTTCTCTCATTTTTACAGGATCAAGCCTAAGATGAGCAGGAAGAGAATGAGAAAGCTCAATTTCATTGGTATCCGTTGGAGATTCTTTATCAACATCATATATCTCAGCATCATTCATAGTGATGTCTTCTTCATCATCTTCACCAAACCCAAATCTACTAAAGTGTTCAACTAAGAATTTCCATTCACCAGTTGCTAGATCAAAGGAAATAAATTGTGCTCCTTGTCTTTCTGTACTTTGTTTTAATTTTTTCACTAGACCATCTTCCTGCCACTCCTTAGACTTCAATATTCTACTATCTAGTACCAAAACTACTTCAGCTGCCTTGTTAAGGTCCTGACCAACTGCAGGCTTATCATTTTCATCACCGTATACAACTATCTCATGCCTATGAAACTTAACAATTTCATCTAGATCTAACCCTCTGACATCAGTTTTCTTAAGATACCTGACAGACCCATAACCGAATCTTCCAACAGTGAAATCAGGAACACGGCTGCAATAACCAGGATCAAGGATTTCCTGGGTCAATAACTCCTCCAAAGATGGTTTGGTATAGTAACCAGGTGACTGCAAGATTGGTAAGGAAGCTTCAATTTCTCTCATTATCTCATTTGATGGAGTAACATTGCTTTTAGAAACCCTTCTTTTCTTGCAATTATGCACAATGCATGAATCAGTGATAACTCCTGCATTACATTCCATCACACAGCCAGTTTGAAGTGACATGTTGCTTTTTTATCATTAAAATTTCAACGCAATTCCCTGATACATGAACAGTAAATCAGATTGGGCTTGCTCATGAATGCAACCATATAGCAATCTCTAAAACAGAAAATAAAAATTAAGAGAAGCTTGCAAGACATTAAGTAATAGCAATCATGACCTACATTAATTTAACAATTACTCTCTCTTTTCAACAATAAAAGAAGATCCCCCGTGCCTATCTACGTTTCTCATTTAATTCCTAACACGTGTTTCTCTGTTTCCATGGTGAAATCTAGGGATGGCAATTTAGTGGGTCTGGATCAAGCCTGACCCGGCCCAGCCCGATCCATCATGCAAATGTGGATCTGGTGCCCTGACCTGGATCTGACCCGATCCACCTCTTTACGGGCCGGGTTAACCCATATCCAACCTGGTTTTTTTTTTTTACTCCTGCTTCACATGCCGTTGTGGCTTTCTGGTTTTCCTGTTCTTCTTTATGGACGTCAGTCAAAAACACAGATAGGGGAAGAGAGATCTTTAGTTACAAAAATGAAGTATCCACCTTATTAAATGGATGATATCTTTTATATTTTAAAATTTGTTTTAAGCTTCAATGATCAATATATCACCAGGGGTAATCATATTGTATGCAATACAGCACCACACTTTCTATTTTGTCTGTGAAACACTGAATAATGATCAAATTCCATTTGAGGCTTTTAGATAGCTTTGAAACTGGTATCATAAACAAGGGTGTCAAACAACAAGAAAAATAACTAAAGTGCCAGTATGAGCTGCAAAAGAAAAAGGACAGTGTTATTCATCAAAATAAATGAGAACAACAAATCTTGCCTGAAGATGATTGCATATTGCTTCATCAATTTTGCAGAATGCAGACAAGTGTTGAATTATCAGGAGGATCAAATTAATATCAAAATTAAGCTATAACAAAAAAAATGACATTATACTACATTTGATTATCCTGCATACTAACATTATACTTGAGCTTGGCTATTTCTCAGAATTTAATCATACTGGTGAATTAAGCAATTAAGAATGAATGAAACAGATAGTCTTTAGGCACCAGAATCAAATTCTTTAAAGTGGAAAGCCAATATTATATATGGCCTCACAATGAAATGGATATCATACACATGATACTACTTAAGACATGCACAGAAATAAGAAAAATCCTAATACTTACACACATAATATGAACCAAACAGGAAAATGCATGAACACAGATCCTTAGCTCATCTCTCTATTGTACTACTAACAAATACCAACTAACACAGATGCTAGCATTGGCTGAACCAGAACCATCTAGTTTAGACAAGATACCCTCATCTAGTCTCTTCACGAGCTTCTCCAAATTCTTGAACTGGTGAGGATAATTGCTGCTCCCATTCTCTCCAGCATAGTCCCCAACACTGTACATAAAAATAAAAAAATAAAAAATAAAAACCATAACCCCATTTTCTAATCAGCACCACAATTTAACACACAAATTGTGTCTGGTTTTCTATTTTGTCTGTGAAACACTGAAGCTAATGCTTCAATTCTATATGTACAATACTAACATGCTTTTTCTATATAATAAAACCAAACTTAATTAGCTTTAACACGTAGAAATCAAACCAAGAATTCTGTTTAAAATTTAACAAACTAAACAGTTAATTATGACCTTATACAATAAGACCCACCAATTGTAGGAAAAGTTGATAAAACTTCTCAAATGCGCAGCTTGTACAGTATAGTTGTTTTGCCAGCAGCATCAAGACCAAGCATCACAACCAGAACCAGATCAATGGAAAAAATAGAGTAAGTGGAAATTTCATGGTGTAGAAATTGACAAGTTTCCTTGATATCATGGCAACCAAAAGGTGAGGAGAAAGAATTTTTCAAGGGCTAAAAGCACCTAGCAGGAAATTAGAAAAATGATCTAGATGATGTGTGGGAGAGGAAAGATGTAAAGACAGAAATAGAAAAAACATTAGCATGAAACACAAATTGCATAGGAAAGCTCTTAAAGCAAGTAAAATATTAAAAAAAAAAACAGAGGAAGAAGAAAAATTGAGCTTCAAAAAAAGAAAAGATTCCCTTTTTGGCAGATTCACAACAATGAACCAATAAAAATAGTAAACTAACTATGGTATGCAGTGGGTATGGTAAAATAGCTCTGATGGATGAGAACTGTGTGGTTTTGACGGCGTTCTGAACTTTTTGTGAGGCTTATAAGTCAGGACCAGTGGCAATCGGCAAACATGTTTGTTTATGTTATATATTAAAAAAATTAAAAAATATATATTATATAACATCATTTATAAATAACACAAGATGTATAGCAATTAATGAATGTCTACTAATAAAGGATCCATCACAGCATGAGTTAAACTTTTTTTTGGTACAGAGGAAAAATAACAAAGGACTAAGCCCTAAAAAGAAGAAACACCAGAAATAATTGTATTTTAGCTCAAGGACTTAATACACTCAAGATCTCCATAAGTGTACTCCGCCTTTCTTAAGAGCTTGCCATAGACACAGCCATGATCATTAGGATGCAGAATTTAGTCAGTGCACAATTGCACATTACACAGAGTGGATATGGTAAGTCTTCAACCTAATGAAATCAAGACACCACATTTCAGCCTTCAAATTCATACTTATAGCTTCAAGTAAAGTAATTCTTATAAGGACTTTAAGACTTTAAGTCGGAAGGGAGTTTCATTTACTAAGAATCAAAGACAGAAGAAAACTACCATGATTTTGATATAGTTTTTGTAATTTTTAAACTTACTTATATTAAACATGTCCAGTAAAATGATTTAGTTCACACATAACAACTCCAGCCAAGAAACCAATCTCGCAACCCATGTTGAGTTAGTGATGGCAGCATTTGAATTATATTGCAGACAACAAAACAAAACTGATGGCTAAGGTCAGCATGATAAACATTTGTTCAAACATTATTGATTTTTTCCCACTTTATTCCTCAAAAGACATAAATGCAAAACTCACGTATAAGAACGATATGCTTGACAGCTTAAGAACTGCATACATTTCCTGGTCCTTTGACGCAATCAGTAAATCCCCAATAACACACAACAGAGCAAAACCAACTATATCAGAGAAGATCCCATAAACACAACAGACCCCATAATTCCATAAACAAAAGACGACCCATATCAGAGATTAAAATAAACACACATCAGAACCCTCTTTTAGAATGGTAAAACTTCGAAAACCAAGGATGAATCATAGTGGGTACCTCTCAAGCAAGCAGTTGCATAGGCTGAACGCCTAGAACAAGAACAAAGCTTCGAATCCAGTAAACGAGCTTCCAATCCAGCGAACGAGCTTCAAATCCTGCAGATTACACCTCTGCGAACAAATCCCTCTCTGAATCGACCTTGCTTTAGATCTATCACGAGGTGACCGTTCCAAATGAAAGCAAACCCTAGGGAGAAAACATGAATTATCGGGTCATATGGAGACCCGGAAACTGGTTGGATTTTTAAAGAATCCAGACCGACCCGATCCATATGCAATATTGGATATAAATTAATGTGATCCACCGGATTTAGTTGGGCTGGATCGGGTTGGATACCCGATCCATTGCCATCCCTAAATTTAACCCTTTTCTTCACTCTCACTTGCATTGCATGCCTCAACCAACAGCAACCTCTCTCCTTGTTTGCCTTTGGGTGCGGTGCTTGTTCAAAGTTCATTCTTCTTAGTTCTTCGTCTTCAGCTATTAACAATGATTTCGGCAATTTCATGGATACCCAAAGGGATTTCAAAGTCCGAACCCATTGTGGCTGACCCTCCTTCCAAGGAGGAAATTGAAGAATTCATCAACACCGCCGCCTTGGAGAGAAGGTACTTCTTCTATTCTCTTAGCTTCTGCATTTGCTTTTCATCTTCTCCCCCAACTATTTTTCCTCACTTTTAAAAATATATTCTTTCTCTCTCTCTCTCTCTTTTATTTTATATGCACTTACTTACTGGGTTTTGAATGATATTGTTCAAGTTGTTGTGTTCCCTTTGGTTCACATCGCAATTACAAATACTTAAAGACCCTCTTATTGAATATAGTGGAGACAGTGAGAACGAAGATGCTGATGATGAGTATATGGATGCTGATGCCAACAAACAGAGTGATGAAGTTGCTCAAGCATTAACTGTAGCCGACGCAATTGGCAAAAAATCCACAGAAAAATGTGACGATATAACCCTTGGCTTGAAGGAGCTTGACATGGAACATTATGATGATGAGGAGGAAGGTTTGTACAACTGATTCTGTTCAAGTATTACAGTGCTGATATCAAATGCCATTTAACTTGAAGCATGTCTATGTTTCTTTTTGGCGGTGGTTAGGTTATATTGAACACGATATAATATTTCACATTCATACCACACCTGTCATTTTATGGATAATTTGCATCTTCTGCTGACCGTAGGAGTTGAGTTATTTAGTTCCGGGGTTGGGGATCTTTATTATCCAAGTAACGAGTTGGATCCATATATCAAAGATAAAAAAGTAAGTTTAAACACTTCATTTTATTGTTCTCTGGCTTCTTACCTTTCCCTTTTTACTCTAGAACATCATTTGTTTCACATTATTCAGGATGATGATTCTGAAGAACTTGAAGACATGATAATTAATCCCACTGATTCTGTCATTGTTTGTGCACGTAATGAGGATGATGTCAGTATTCTTGAGGTAAGTAAAATGTTAGTTATGAAACAATATACTCCTGCTTCTCCATTCTGCCTTATCCGAAAAGAAGATAAATGGGGAATTCGTGAGTCATTTCTATCTGCATTGGCAGGTTTGGATACTTGAGGACTCCAATTCTAGCGAAGTAAACATGTATATTCACCATGATATCATAATTCCAGCATTTCCACTCTGCACAGCTTGGCTTGATTGCCCTCTTAAAGAAGGAGAAAGAGGTGTGAATTATGGGTTCTTTGGTTGATACTTCCGGCATGTATATTTGTGTTCATCAAATTGATTGATGTGTTTTGTGCAATTGAACTTTTCTCCCCTCCCCCTCTTCGCAAGTAACTGAAGCGGGGGAAAAAATGAAGTTTCCTGGAAATATAAAAATCTGAAGAGAAACTTGTAAACTTTCTTAATCATGTGCTCTGATAATTATAACCTTCATTTTAGTATCCCAAAAACATAAGTAATTCATCCAAAGGTAAAGCAAAATTTGTAACTGAATGAATTGGAGAGAGATTAATATGTGCTATTAGTCAAAGCTTCTGTAGACCATTAAAAGATTTCTTCAAAGGTTGGGTAATTGTTTATATGTTTGGATTACCTAAAATCAGCACCATTCCTAGCAATTTATGCTCAAAATTTGACTTGATCTTTGCGTGATGCCTTTGCTTTATCTTATTATCTTAATATAATTTCAATATGATCGCAGGGAACTTCATAGCTGTTGGTTCAATGGAACCTTCCATAGAAATTTGGGACCTTGATGTTGTAAGTGGATTCAGTATATAAATCTCACTGCACTGTAGGAAACTTCATTAAAATAAAATAGAGGTCTTTTTGCAGAATACCTTGTAATTTTCATTTGTTCTCAGATTGATGAAGTACAGCCATGTGTGGTTTTAGGTGGCATTTCAGAGAAAAAGAAAAAGGGAAAGAAGGTTTGTTATACTTTCTTGTTAATATGGAGCCCCTTATAATTATGTGGTTACTCGTTACCTATTTTATTCTCAAATGACAGCATACTTAATTATGATTTATTTATAGAAGTTACATGTGTTGTTTGTGAGGTTCATGCTGTTTCAAAATTTAAATGTAGTATTGTAGGAAGTTGTTCATCACAGGTGATAGTTCCAAGTCTTAGACCCATTCTTCATGAAACTATTTGGTGATACATGGTTGAGCAGCTGCATGCCGTGGGTGCATGTATATCTATACATGTGTACTTAAATGTATACTTTTATCCTAGTTTTTCCATAAATCTTATGATTATTCATCTTAAATCTTCAAATCTGCCTTTATCCTTTTTTAATGAAACTTTATTCTTCACCTAATTCCAAGAACATTTTGGTCCATAGTCAGGGTCTTGACTTGAGAAAACTTCATTGGTTATACCTTTTGGTGATTTTTGAACTTTGTAACTTTTAATTTTTGGATTGTGAATAGCATTAGATGGAACTGAAAATACAGATGTCGTATGCATGAGGATCCAAGCTGTTATTGTGGACTTCCCTCATATGCTCTTGCAATTTGATTAGATTTTCTTATTTTAGACATTGTACATGTCCCAACTGAAGTTTTCAAAGCTAGATAGGCTAATAAAACGGAGTTCTAGGGCATTGATAAAGATCTCCTTTCATCATTATTTTCTATAATCCTTTTAGATTTAAACTTAAAATATATCTCGGCCATTTCTTTTGATTAAAATTGGATTTCAAGCTTTTATACGAAGCTATTTTACTGATTCTGCGAATTGTTTTATGGTAGAAATCAATCAAATACAAAGATGACAGTCACACTGACTCGGTACTTGGTCTTGCTTGGAACAAGGAGTACAGGTTTGTTACATTTAAAACTGGATTCTGCTTTTATTTCGTCTGCTGGATGCTTTCTGGAACCTGAAGGTTTTATTTATTTATTTATTGGAATTCTCTTCCTTGAAAACTCTCTTGACACCCATTCCATAATCAAAATACAGGAACATACTTGCAAGTGCCAGTGCTGACAAGCGAGTGAAGATTTGGGATGTGGTTGCTGGGAAGTGTGATATTACAATGGAGCATCACTCGGACAAGGCAAGAATTAAGCTAAAGTGCAATTAATTTTTATTATGAGGTCATGTTTGATTGATAAAATAGACTTTCCCCCCTTCATGTCCACATGCTTTTTTAGAACTATTAAATAATGTAGAACATTGGAAATATTATTTACACATTGGTAGATTTAGGTGATCTTTACTACACAGTTATGAACCAATATGGAACAGTTGTGGTATTTAACCATCAGCTCCCAATTTAAATGCTTTCATTAAATCTGGATATGTAAATGTAATAGACAGTTTTATGAGTCTTTCTTGGGGCTCTGTGAGCAAAGCTACACATTGTTGAGATGGGAAAAGCCATTGTTAATATGCCACTTTTTATTCCTTGATCAAATCATTAAATGCAATATTGTAATTTTGTTGTCAGTGACTAATTTAGATGATTTGAGTCAATTCATTTTCTGATGCCTTTTGAATTAACTTTTGTTTGTCTATCCTGACAGGTTCAAGCAATTGCTTGGAATCATCATGCACCACAGGTTCTTCTTAGTGGTTCATTTGATCATACTGTGGTCATGGTAATGATCCAATGTTCCTTAGTCACTCTGCTTTTCTGTATTTTGCTCTGGGATTGAATACTTATTATGCCATAATCTTTGGTTGTATATTCATGTGTTATGAGAGACATTCCCTTTTAAAAGTGAATATATTTGACAGTCTTGGCTTTTTTGTCTTAAGATTCAGTTGCTTTGAAGATATAGTTATCTAATGTTTTTAATGCTATGCACTTTGCAGAAGGATGGAAGGATGCCATCACATTCTGGCTATAAGTGGTCAGTCACAGCTGACGTTGAGAGCTTGGCTTGGGATCCGCATACTGAGCACTCTTTTGTGGTGTGTTATGGTTATTTCCAAGACCTAATCACCTAAGTACTAACATTACTTTATTGTTTTATTTTTTTTTGGATAAAAGATACTAACATTCTTTTTGCTACTAACTTTCCAGTATGTTGTTTTTATTTATGATTATATAATTTATATTAGACAAAAAAGGGGTGGGAAGGGTCAGGGGCGGATTCTTATGCACAGGTATTAGTTTTGCTAATGTTGATTAAATTGTCCTGTTAGGTGAGTCTTGAAGATGGTATTGTCAAGTGTTTTGATGTTCGGACTGCCAAATCTGATTCCACATCTGAGCTGGGTTCTACTTTTACTCTTCATGCACATGACAAAGCTGTTACCTCAGTATCCTATAATCTGTCGGCACCTAATGTACGTATCTTCAACTTTTTTGTGAGAATACTAACTTATTCTGTACTCTAGTTTAACCCTGCCCTGTTGACATGACTTCATGCAGCTTCTTGCTACTGGATCCATGGATAAAACGGTAATTGTGAAGTTAATTTGTTATTTTCCCATATACCGTATCCTGCAGATTGGAATTCATATCATTTGATTGCTATTCTTTGTTGCAGGTAAAGCTTTGGGATTTGTCGAACAACCAACCATCTTGCGTAGCATCCAAAACACCTAGAACGGTAAGTTATTATTTTTCAATTTTGTTTTTCCTTCATATAGGTCTAATTGGTAAAGTATTCTCTGAATCATAATGTTTTTGTTAAATTAACACTGATGACTTCTCTTTTGATGGTTTGTTAGGGAGCTGTCTTTTCTATTACTTTTTCAGAGGACAACCCCTTCTTGTTGGCCATAGGAGGCTCTGAGGGAAAATTGGAAGTAAGTGAAAAGGCGTCTGAACTTTGGTTCTTGTATTGTTGATAGTTTTCTCATTTTGAGACTGACTGTTGTAACTAATAATTTGTAGGTATGGGACACCTTATCTGATTCTGGCATCTCTCGAAGATTTGAGAACTACAACAAGAATAGACCCCAATCTGTGTCATGATGTAATATTGAGTTATAGTTTTCCCTCCCTCCCTGCCCCTCAAAGAAAATATGTGGACTGATAAATGCTCAACTGTGAACAAGATGTGTTGCTTGTATCAAAATTTTGGAACTTGCTGCAAAATGCAAACGGCTGCCCTTACCGTTTGCACTCTTCTTTAGAGGGATTTTTGGTTTATATAATGTTATTCCATACTACTGGTAGTCTAGGCGTATTTAAATTGTAACAGTGGTTGTTGTGATGTAGGTTGAAAGGATATATTAAGGCTGGATTAATACAATTTGATAATATCTTCCCCTTCATGATTCTTGTATTTAGCATCCGAACAAGTTTGGAAAAAAACTTCATTAAACGTGTTTTCTTCGCTTGGATCGTGGATTTTGTTTCAGTTTTTTTTTACTGTTGTAATGGAGTTACTGTGGTTATTGCGTGTGAAGAGCAAGTTGAGTTGCAGCATCTACCTCCAGTCGAACCTGTGTGATGAGTGATGACAATGTCCAAGCTTGTCCTCGTTTGCTTATAATGGATTGATTAAGGGAGTTTCACTTTCACATTTGTGGTAGCATGTCTAAAAGTTGCTAAAAGCCTAGAATTAGATCTTGTTTATTTGTAACGCCTCCCGATCTCACATTCTGAGCGAGGCATGAGTTTGCTTCACTTATCCATCCATCATTTGGTAAGTGAAGCAGCTACACGTACTCTCACTGCCATTTCGCACTCTTTTCTACTCGAGTAATGTGCAAGCATGCGAGAGAAAAAAAATATAATTAGTTTTGAATTTATGTAAAGAATATATGTTGAAATTTTTTTATTTATAAATTTACGTAAGTATTCAATGATTTTACCTATTGATTCAGGTTTTGATCTCAAAAAATCTGTGTTGGCATTCAATATGTTGTAAATTATAATAACAGATACATTCTTGGCTTTTTTATATTAATATAGTCAAAAAAATAAATATTATTAGAATCATGCACTTTTAAAATTAATTACCCGAATGTAGCTTGCTAACATGGTTTTTCTTTAATTACATGTTGAGAAGTCGGTTTCATTGAAACCAGCTTCTCAACATGATTTTTAAAAAAAAAACTAAACACGTTGAGAAGTTGGTTTCAATGAAACTACGTAAAAAAAATTAGTTGTAATTAATTTGTAATAATTTTTGTTGACTATATTAATATAAAAAAGCCTACATTCTTTAGCATGTCTTCCAAAGCAATACATAAGAACTAGGGGTGGACATGAGTTGGGTTGAGTTTGAAATAATTTTGGACCCAACCCACTCATGGAAACAATTGGTGGGGTTGAATTGAGTTTGGAGATTTTTTTCTTCCGACCCGAAACAATTCGACCCGCTCATATGTAGGTTAGGTTGGGTTCAACCCATGGGTTGAGCTTGAACCTAAAAAAAAATATTAACATGCTAAAATAGAAATTAAAATTTGTTTTGAATAACATAACATAAGTTTCCAAATGACATAACATAAAACATAAATTTCAAATTACATATAACTCTAGGATTACAATTACGATCAATACAAACAAATAACAAAGACACATGTAATACAATTAACCAATGACACTATAATCAACGTCTCATCTTCCCTTTGATTTCTTGCAAGTCAATGACACCATAACATTAACCACAATCAACACAATTGTTAAAATAAAGAAAAATTGAAACCAACAATGAAATAATAAGTTAAAAAGAACTAGAATCCTAACAAGTTAAATAGAAAACATCTAAAACAGTCAATTATTACGATCCACAATTTCATCTTTAGTAGCAGACATATCTAACACATAAAGGAATCATGAAGCATTAACAGACATTAATGATTAAACTGTTAGTAATTGACCAAACAAATTAAGCAACTTACTACCTGGTTCAATCTTTTCAATTTCATCTATTTGAGCCTATAAATCAATGTGTTTATCAAGAGTTCTCAATTAGTTACAAACACAAATCAATGCCTCAACAATGGTAAGTTGCAAAGAACTAAGAAAATGATCCAGAACTCGCATTCTAATACTAAATGTAGTATAATTTTAATTTAAAAATTATCAAGAAATTAATTATCTAAAAAAATTACTAACTTATAGAAGATTCTCAAAGGCCCAATAAAAAGTGATTAACATCCTAAAATATTTTTTTAAAAAAACTTTGTGGGTTGAGTTGGGTTTCGCGGATTTAGAGAGTCTCAACCTGCTATCCGACTCATATCTCGTGGGTTTGACTATTTTAAACCTAACCCAACCCACAAATGTGCAGGTTCGTGGGTCTACCGGACCCGCTGTCCACCCCTAATGGGAACCATGGTTAAGAAAACCGGACCAAACTAGCCAGTCGAACAGGTTGAATTGAGAATCGGCCACCTCTCCAGTTCGGGTGTTGTCAAAAAATATTTCAGTTAAGAGCCGATCAACCGATGGAACCAGTCAGCCTGGACCGGTTTTCATGGTTTGGTGGTTTTTTATTATAAAAAAAACAAAACAAAATGACGTCGTTGTGAATTGGGGAGGGATATGAATCTGATGATTCTGATCTGATTCATGGAAGAAACCCCTCGAAGTCGAAGGTCCTGCCACCGTACCCCAGCCAGCCATCGTGCCATTGCGCGACCATCGTGTCACCTCAAGGTACCACCCATCCTCTCTCTATCTCTGGGTTTGGGCGTGACCCATGAACAAGTTTCTGGTTTGACGGTTTTATTCTCTGAACTTATATATATATATATATATATATATATATATATATATATATATATATATATATGACATATCTAGTGAGAGGAGTGGTTTATTGTGAGAGTGAGAAGAGTAAATCTTAACCACTAGATCATCCATATATGGTCAAGATTAAAATTTAAAGTCATGTGACTTTTTTAGGTGGTCATGTGACCTTTAAGTAACTTCTAATCTTGACCATTCATGTAAGATTGAATGGTCAAGATTAGCTCATCTCACCTCTTATAATAAGATAATGCTCTCACTTGATAGAACATTATCTTATTGTGAGAGATGAGAGGAGCAAATCTTAACCATTGGATCATCCATGTATGGTCAAGATTAGAGGTTACTTAAAGGTCACATGATCACTTAAAAAAGTCACATGACTTTATGTTCTAATCTTGACCATACATGAATAATCTAATGGTCAAGATTTGCTCATCTTACTATCATAATAAACCACTCATCTCACTAGATATGAGATATATATATATATATATATATATATATATATGTATGTCCATATGTCCTGGTTGGGATTGATTTTAATCTCATTCTTTGCAAAAGGGTGGGTCCAATGGAAGTTATCGAAATTTCCAATTTTATTCTTTTTATTTTGAAGTATTTGAGCAAGCGGCAATGGAATGAATGATTATGATTCTTCGTAAATGATTTGTTGTTGTTGGGGATTGAGTTATGATGCTCTATATATAGAACGAGTTTTGACAAATAAAAAAAAAAAAAAATTCTCTGTTTAGGCTTGGCTGCCTTGGTGTTTGATAAATTGCCTATTATCCCCCAAGTTATTGATTTATTCCTTTACCTAATTTATGGTTCTTTATGCTCCTCTGTTTATCTTTTTGCTTTATAAAACTATTTTTATGATATTTTATTGTTTTTCACAATTTTTATTTATTTAATTAATGTAACATTATACTCTAATTCAACTACAGTTCAACCAATAAAGTTAAACCTTAAATCAATTCCCATACCCATACTGATTCAATTACCGCTCGATTTTCAGAATCTTGATAGAACATCTTACAAGGTTCATTAAACCGAACAACGAAGCTGAAGGAAGGGTGTTTCAGTTCTACTGACATTTATACGTGAAACGACGTCGTTTTATGGATATCAAAAATCAAAATAAACCAAAAGGAAAAGAAAAACCCTTCCCCCAATTCTCTCTCACTCCTTTCGTTCTCTCTCACTCTCTCACTCCCTCGCCGCCGTGCCGTTGCCGAAGCGCCGCCGCTACGGTGAGTTACTTTGTGCTGTTGTTGTTGTTGTTGCTGTTGTGTCCGCTTCACCCATATTGATTGGATTCATCTTTGAAACAAGTAGGATTCCTCTGCTTCTTCTCATTCTACCCATGTCATGTCTTTTTGTTGAATCACTGCCCCTGCACGTGATAATTTCTGCAGATAGTAGCTGGGTTTTCCATTTCCATTTCCAAAAAATGGTGGGTCTTTCTCCTGGAGAAGAGCATTTCATTGAAGGTGGTATTGCTCAAGACCTCCGCTCTGATGGTAGAAAGAGATTGACTTATCGCCCTATCTATGTTGAAACCGGACTCATTCCCCAGGTATTTATTTATTCCTTTAATCACTTCCCATTCCTTCTACATTTCAATTTGATGGACTGAGTGTAACTTCATCTATCAACACAGGCAAATGGTTCCGCACGAGTCAGAATGGGTGCTACAGATGTCATTGCCACTGTCAAGGTATGCTCAAATTCAAATGCTCCTTTACGTTATCGCTTCTTTTACTAAGCCACGATCTTCATGATTCATGAATGATATATATTATTATTGTCAGGCTGAACTTGGAAAACCAAGCTTATTGCAACCTGACAAAGGCAAAGTCTCTATACATATTGATTGCAGTTCCACTGCTGAGCCAGCTTTTGAGGTTCCATATTCTACTCTTTGTTTAGTTAACTCATACTAATATTCTGGTTTTCTCCCTATTATGTAACTTTAATTGCCATGAGCAGGAATAACGACACAAATAAGCCATCCTTAAAAGATTGAATTAGGTTAACTGGTGCAATGGGCCAATAAGCTATAGACTCTCGGCATTAGTTTAGTAGTGTTTTCTTTTGTTGCTGTCTTTATTTTTTCATTTTTGAGTTGTTGTAAATGTCTCTTTTTGCTACTCCATATAATTATTTTTATCTGGTGTTTTATATCTTTTGCTTGTATATAGGGTAGAGGGGGTGAGGAGTTGTCGACAGAACTGTCAGTTGCTCTTCAACGCTGTCTCTTGGGTGGTAAAAGTGGAGCAGGTCTGTCTTCATCTTAGTGTGGAGATTTTTCTTTCTACCGTATGCCTTCCCTCCCATGTTCTTGTCTCGTTTCTAGTTTTACATTTATAGCTGTTGAGCTCTTGACTTTTTTTTTTTCTTCAGGTGCTGGAATTGATCTCTCCTCACTTGTTGTTGTGGACGGGAAAATTTGTTGGGATCTTTATATTGATGGCCTCGTTGTTAGCTCAGATGGAAATTTGTTAGATGCTCTTGGTGCCGCCATTAAGGTATGTTTTACGTAAAACGAAAATAGAATAGTAAGCTAGAAACTAAGTCTTTCATGTTCCAGGTTGTGCGGTTGAAAAGATGACGATAATGGATTCTTGGCCATAAAATAATTAGCATTTCAGATACGATCCACTTTATATGGTGATGTAAATAATGCGTACTTTTCAACTTGTCCATTCATCAGTTTTTAGCAATTGATGTTAGTATGTTACAAATATACGAATAATAATAATAAGATATCTGGGTTGTTTGAAAGCTGTGGATTAAGACCTTTTTCTTTGGTAATAGCTATTGATGTTAACCGAAACATGTGGCCGTTTGTAATTGTTTCATTAAACTGCAAATTGAAATATCTTAGCGCTTTCTAGATGCTTTCTTAAAGTTATCTCAAACCATTTTGCAATCAGTTTTGTGGAGTTTTCACATGGATTTCCCTTTTCCATGATGTTGAGAATAAAAACTATTTCATAATTAACTGGAAAGGCCCTAATGCAGCTAATTCCTGTTATTCTTTAAGGCTGCTTTGAGCAATACGGGTATTCCAAGAGTCCTTGTTGCTGCTGGTGCATCAAGTGATGAGCAACCGGAAGTTGACGTAAGTGATGAGGAGTTTTTGCAGTTTGACACATCCGGAGTCCCTGTTATAGTTACACTGACCAAGGTAGCATACTTTTACTATCCTATCTTCTCAGATTGACCATATTTTGTGATAGTTTCTCATAATCTCTGTTTTTTAGGTTGGTAGGCACTATATTGTGGATGCCACTTCAGAAGAGGAATCACAAATGAGCTCTGCTGTTTCTATCTCTGTTAATAGGCAAGGACACATCTGTGGTATGACCAAACGAGGAGGTGCAGGGCTGGATCCAAGCATCATTCTCGATATGATATCTGTGGCGAAGCATGTAAGCGAGCAGTTAACAAACAAATTGGATTCGGAAATAGCTTCTGCTGAAGCTGAAGATGAGTCGTGACATAGAACTTAGTGATACTAGGGTGTATTGTACACTTCAATTATTAAGTAGTTGACTTGGACCAAATTTTGTTGTTTGGTAACTCTTGCTAAATAGGGATTAAAGCTGTTAATGTATTTCAGCAATTCCAAATCCTCACGTGTTTTGGGTTTGCGCTGACCTGACTTTAGATTTGACATGGTTATTCCAGTTCTCTTATTTTTTCAAGAGTGAAAGTGAGCCTTACCTCTCAAATTTAACCTCTAGCCCCAAGGTTCGTCACCTTGCATGTCAGGACTCAATACTACACTCTAGCAATAATTTTCAAATTGAGTTATAAGTTTATTGGCTTTATCTTAATATACATTAGTGTATAATATTTTTTTTAACTTTAAATTATACCACATTTTTTTTTTAATTTCTTTCCATAACTTGATTTTATTAATCTTACTCAGAATTATAGGCTAGGGATTAGAATAAGACCAAATATTAACTGAAGGGTAAGATTTCAAACATGGAGCCTAATATATATTAATTAGATCTCTTTTAAATATGTTAGGTATTAGTTTCATACCTAAAAGGATATTAATTAAATATTAGTCCAGCTTTCCACACTACTTTTATAACAAAATAGCAAGATTCTGAAAATCGAACCGGTGATTGAACCGATTAGGGGACTGATTCAAAGTTCAATGGTTCAACCGTAGTTGAACCGTGGTCGAACCAGAGTATAATTAAATAAATTAAATATATATATATATATAAATATATATTATATACTAATTAAACAAATTAAAAATTACAAAAAACAACACAAATGATAAAAAATAGTTTACAGTTTATTTTTTGAGAGTCCAAAGCATTCTGTAACAGTATTATAGTTTATTTTTGTTTAAAAAAATATCAGTTTCAGTTCAATGAGATATATAATCAATTATACATTTAGTTTCTAAGCTTTTATACAATTTAAGTTTAAGTATTTCATATAAAATTCTTTTTATATTGACTTATATTTAATTTTTAGATCAAAATGAAATTATTTGAATTAGCAAAAAAAAAAAAAAAAGAGGACCGGTTGGACCTAATTGGACCGGTCCGGGTCAACCGGTTTACCGGTTTTTGACCTGGCCGGTTTTTTGGGGTGGACCGAACTGATAGGGTGATCGATTCCCAGTCGAACCGGTTTGACCGGCCAGTCCGGTCCGGTTTTCAGATCACTGCAAAATAGAGATAATTTGTTGTAATGTAATGAGCAAGTAACAGAAGCACTAATATTTTTGTTGACTTGCGCCTACATTTGATATCATTGTCTTGATAAATTTTTATTTTATATATTACCAAAACAGAAATGTTTATTTATATAAATATTATATTAGTATTAATGTTAAATATCAACAATATAGTATATATGTTATATACTATTTGCTGAAGTGGTTAGTAACATTGTAACAATGACAATTCTAGAGCTTAAATTTTAGAAGAGTAACGTAATATTCTGATGAATATTATGTAAAATTTTCAATATTTGTGTAATTTTTTAAATTTTTAAAAAGGTGGTGGCTGCCTTCCCCCATAAAAATTTGCCACTGGTCAGGAAGGCCATGGCAACTAGCATGAAATTTTTTCTTAAATTTGAAAGTCAGTCTCAAGTATTTGAAACATTCCACAAGAACCTCAATTTTACAAACCGAGGAGTTTATTTGCAACTAGCATGAAAATTTTTCTTAAATTTGAAAGTCAGTCTCAAGTATTTGAAACATTCCACAAGAACCTCAATTTTACAAACTGAGGAGTTTATTTGCTCTTGAAGAACGTTTACATATATGATATACCTGATAATGTAATAGTCATATCCAACTATTTATTCCCTAAGGACTGCAATTAATAGTCCTCATCGTCACTTTACAGGGACGGCTTGTGTATCTACAGAGAGCGGAAGAGAAAAAGGAAAAGAAAAATCTGATCAAGGAGAGCATTGTGGCTGCAGAAGACTCTACGATGTACAAGTAGGAGCTTTTCCTGTAATTTTGGGCTTGACATTAACACATTTGGCAGCTACTTCAGCTCCATTGAATGTGAGATTAATATCATTTAGCTCCACACCCTCACATGGTACACCCGTGCTGCATATAAGAACCACCCCTTCCCTGGTTGCTGAAGTGCCCTTAATGTTCGTGAAGGTAACCTTGCTTATCTTTATTTTTGATGGAGTCTATGCCATTGAAAGCATGCACACAATAGACAAAAGCAATGTATAAGAAACCTCAGTGTATGGAATGTTTAGTCATTAAGATTAAGAGTTGAAAGATTAGTAGTTTAGATAATAACCTACACAATATGATTATAGAGAGGGCAGAGTTAGTAAAGAGAAAGAGTACCCCTGGATGTGCAACTTACACACTAATGGATAAAGATATATAAGTTTCAGAGTAGCTTTTTGATTAAATACCTGTTTTGAGCACTGATTCCATGGGCAGTACTCTTGGTCTATGATCACCGGGTTCTTGACGTTTACCATGGTAATATCTTCAAAGTGCATATCAGTCACATGAATAGTTCCTGGTGTACCAGGCCAAGTCTTGATCCTCACACCATTATCGGTTTCTGTCATAGTGCAATTCTTGACTAA
The DNA here is from genome assembly GCA_023212625.1 of Styphnolobium japonicum. Taxonomy (NCBI): domain Eukaryota; kingdom Viridiplantae; phylum Streptophyta; class Magnoliopsida; order Fabales; family Fabaceae; genus Styphnolobium; species Styphnolobium japonicum. The sequence goes on from JALBWW010000006.1 coordinate 804,144, forward strand.
TAAACCTTCTACAGGCTCTTCATTTGGGTACCTCCCAAGGCTTCCAACACTAATGCCATGGCCAGGTCCACAATTCACATTTTGGACAGTAATTTGTTTGCAGCCATCACCCAACGAGACACAGTCGTCTCCAGTGGCAATGTTCGTGTTAAGAACTTTCACACCATTTGATCTTCCAATGTGAATCCCATCAGTGTTGAGGCTGTTAGCTGGGGCACTGATGGTGAACCCATCAAATGTAAAGTTGGTGCACCCCAAAACATTGACATGAAAGTTTTTGCTGTCCTTCGAAGTTATGTCCCGAACAATCGAATGTTTTAGGAAATTGAAACCAAAATTCTGTTGGCATTTCACAACAAACTCAATTTATTAGCGTGTTTGGTAGAGGTATACTATTTATGTGATAATGAAATGGGCATATCATTTACCATGGAACGCCTCTTGCAGTTCTTGTTTGTTCCACAATCATTTTGTTTCCAAGCAGTTGCACCTTGACCATCAAAAGTTCCTCTGCCTGATATGGTTAAAAAGTCAATATATCCAAATTTAACCCATTGCTCAGCCCCGTTGAGTTCGTCCGGGTTTGGTGGTGCTTGAATTGTGCCATCAACAAAAACTTCAATAGGAGCCTTACAAGGACCTTTGACATCTACTGCCTTCATCTTGTATGTACCTGTAGGAATCACAATTTTGCTTGGAGTTGCTGATCCACATGCTTCTTTCCAAGCATTTAAGAAAGCCTTGAGAGAACATATAAAACACAAATCAATTATAAAAAAAAACAATAATGATGTAGGGAGCAAATTCTACTTCAACGCCAACTTATGAATCTTGAATCTAAGAGTTGACCCTTAACACCACCCATTCAACTTGTTAACAATTGTGTCTTTCCCAAATGGTGAAATCAATTTTTTAAAAAAATGTGAATTCAACAGGATCTTACCTGGGTTATATCTGCATTTGGTGCTCCGCCAAATTTTTTTATATCAATGACAGCAGATTGAGCTGTACCAGACGTAGCCAGCAATAAGAATAAAACAATTGTTGTAATACTCAACTTCATATCCATTTTGGTTCTTGATGCTAGAACTTTGTTTTCTTGCACTTTCTGAGAATGAATGTTGTTTCCAAAATACGGTGCAACACTATTTATACTGGAGTGGCGAAGCTTCAAGACCGTTAACAACACTATTTGTTCGTTTAGTTTTTTGGCTGAGCTCGTGATCTATTATTGGCAATTCATTTATATCAACACTGATTTATAACCAAGTACTATATATATCCTTAACTAAAATAAGCTTAAAGGGAATGAGTTAGTTTGTTTATGAGACGTCTTATTTTTGGAAAGTCAAAATGAGATAATCATTGAAAGACTGATTGTCTTTTGGAGCAAGGAAGAGCACCAGATTAGGAGCATCCTCTAACTAATAATTGTTATCACCAAATCTAGCTAATTGAGGTATCAAGACATTTTCATCTTCGTTCAAGTTAACAAAAATGTTTAATTTACTTCGCAATTTGTTATAATAAAATAATCATTTTTTATTACCATAATCATTTTATTTTAATTGATTAATCACGTTTAAAAAAAAACATTTCCGTGAAATATTTATTGAAGATAAAATCCCTTGTACACATACACCTAGATAAAACTTTTCTTGTTTAACCCATTTATTTATTCAGCATCTCGTTGGAACTGGGAAACAAAAACAAGAGTCTCAAAGCAAAAGTATGGCAACAAATAAGGAAACGATTAATTATTGTACACTATTTGTTATTTATTTATTACTTTTTACATGCATGTACGTATGCATTTATGTACGTACGTGCATGTAAACCTATATATATGGTAGGTATGCTGATTCATTCAATAATAATAACAATAATAATAATAACAATAACAACAACAATAATAATAATAATAACAACAACAATAATAATAATAATAACAATAATAATAATAATAAAAATAATAATAATAACAATAATAATAATAATAACAATAAAAATAATAACAATAACAATAATAAGAATAATAATAATAAGAATAATAATAACAACAACAATAATAATAACAATAATAACAATAAGAATAACAATAATAATAATAACAATAACAATAATAACAATAATAATAATAATAATAATAATAACAAGAATAATAATAATAATAATAATAACAATAATAATAACAAGAATAATAAGAATAAGAATAATAAAATAATAACAATAATAATAATAATAAATAATAATAATAATAATTAATAATTAATAATTAATAATTAATAATAAAAGATAAACAACTTGACTTCTTGGTGACACCATATAGCTGGTACATTTGCGAATTATCATTGCCATTCTTAATTATGACCCATTTAACTCAATAAAGCACTAAATTGACTAATATACATTGTTTATATCTTCTATAATTTGCCCCCATCTTCAGAACTTGAGCAAGGGAGGGACCATTTGGCCATAAGCCGTGGGCATAACATAAACACAGAGTTAAAGTTGTGCCTTTTGTGCCTGCATGGGTACGTCAAGTTAATATCACTGATCACCACATTCTGACATGGAATGCCTCTGCTACATGCAAGCTTCACAGCCACCGGGGTTGCACTAGTGCCCCGGTGCCCCGGATGTTCCTGAAGCTAACATTGCTAATTTTGATGCTCGAGGGTACCTGAAGACACAATAAAGTTTACTAGTATATATAAATAGCAATATTATGAATTGGGTGTTTGTGTATGTGTGTATATATATTATAGACTTCTGAAGTACCTATGCTTGGCATTTACCATATGGGCAATACTGCTGGTCTAGAAGGACCGGAGTGCTACCATTGTTCATAATAATATCTTCAAAATGCAAATCAGAGGCCACACCACTAGGAGAAGCAGGCCATGATTTGATCCTTGCACCATTCATTGTGTTAATGAGGGTGCAATTTCTGACACTGACTCCCATAACAGGTTGTTCATCACGGTACTTGCCCAAGCTTCCAAGTTCCAACACTAATGCCATGGCCTGGCCCGCAGCTCACTTTCTCAATGTTTATCTGTTGACAGCCCCATCACCAACGGAGGCACAATCGTCTGGTGTTTGTATGTTGACCTTCCAAGATGGATTACATTTGTGTTGAGGCTGTCACTTGGTGCATCAATGGCAACATTTTGCAGGGTCAAGTTCTTGCAGCCCAAAACGCTCGTGTGAAAAAACTTGCTGTTCAGTGATTCTATTTCTTGAACCTTTGAATTTGTGATCGCCATGAATTGAAGGCTCTATTTATTCAAATCATTTACAACAAACAGTTATATATGTAATAAGAGTCATAAGACTAAATTGTAAATGAGAACTAGATGGCCAAACTGTGAACCATACGGTGAATATATAATAGAGACTTGTGCTAATAATCCTCTTGTACCTGTTCTTACTTGGGATTGCAGTAAATTATTGAACTGGCTAGGGAGGGTGAAGTCTCGTCATGTGTTTGGAGAGGCAAACAGAGTAGTGAACTATTTAACAAACTATGCCGTTAATTATGTCTAATGACAATTTATGAGTTTAATTTGGATTTGCCCCAATAGAGGTGGCTTTGCTTATGTTGGGTGACTCTAAAGGGACCACATGGCCCAGCCAGCGTGACAACGTGTTGTTTGATTCGATTCAAATGAATTCTCTTTCAAGTTTCGACCAAAAAATGATAATGGTTCTGAACTCAAGTCCTAGACTGTATATTATAATTTTCTATGAATGACAGCATTTGTGGTTGAAAAATTATAAATTGTCATTGTCAAGAGAGACTAGAGAGTAACATACAATGGGCAATGAGTCGCATTTCCCAGATTTTGCACAATCATTTTTTGTTCAAGCAATTGATCCTTGGCCATCAAATGTGCATCCTTCAAAGAGTGTCAGCCCATCAATATTTTGGAAAAGTACCCAGCCATCCGGTGACTTGAACTGATTCGAGTCACTTGGAGCCTGCGAAGTACCCTGAATATTGATGCTAATAGAGGAGGCATTGCAGGGTGCTTGAAACCTTACTTTGCCAACCATATACTTCCCACTCGGTATTACAAGGGCGCTTAGAGCCATTGATGAGAATGCGTATCTCCATGCACTTGCAAGTTGCAATGGCCTAAAGAAACGAAAAAATAAAAATCAGAAATTGTTGCAGAAATAATGGCATATAACTTTAAGCTAAACATAGTAGAGCTCATGCTGTGCTGTCATCTGACAGGCCATCAGCCTTTTTCTTTGGTAATAGCTTTTGATGTTATTAATCGAAACATGTAGTCGTTTGTATATTGTTTCATTAAACTGCAATTGAAATATCTTAGCGCTTTCTAGTTGTTTTCTTAAATTTATCCCAAACCATTTTGCAATCAGTTTTGTGGAGGTTTTCACATGGATTTCCCTTTTCCATGATGTTGAGAATACAAAGCTATTTTCTGACCTGTTATTCTTTAAGGCTACTTTGAGCAATACGAGTATTCCAAGAGTCCTTGTTGCTGCTGGTGCATCAAGTGATGAACAACCGGAAGTTGACGTAAGTGATGAGGACTTTTTGCAGTTTGACAAGTCCAGAGTCCCTGTTATAGTTACACAGACCAAGGAAGCATACTTTTACTATCCTACCTGGCTATCTTCTCAGATTGGCCATATTTTGTGATAATTTCTGACAATCTCTCTGTTTTTTTGGTTGGTTGGCAATATAACAGATATCATATCATGCTTACATGCTTCGCCACAGATATCATATCAAGAATGATGTTTGGATCTTGCCCTGCACCTCCTTGTTTGGTCATACCACAGATGTGTCCTTGCCTATTAACAGAGATAGAAACAACATAGCTCATTTTGATTCCTCTTCTGAAATAGCATCCTTAATATGAGGATTTTTTTTATAGATATTTTTTAGTAGAGTTTTTTTTTAATGAAAAAGTTATTTTATATTTAAATGTAATGTTTGAGAAATACTTTTAAGATTTTTGAATAAAAAAAGTATTTTTTATAACAAGATTATTAAAAATATAGGGTATGCAGAATGAGAGAAGTAGGGTTTGTAAAGTAAAAATAAAGAGAATATGATATCTAATTTTTAATAAAGGCAAAATGTATTTTTTGTTAGAAAATTATATTAAAAATCATTAGCTTATAGAAAAATACTAACTAAACTTTTTTTTTATAATTTCTATGTTTTTAAAAGTTACATTCAAACATACTTAAAAACTTATAAAAGTATTTTTATTTATAAAAAAGCAATTTATTATTTAAAAAAAAGTATATCCAAACACACTCTTTAAATAAGATTATAAACAAAAGATTTTTTTACAGATCTTTTTCTAATAGATTATTTTTTAAAAAAAAATTATTTTGTATTTGAATATAATGTTTGAGGAATACTTTAAGTAATAGAAGAAATTTTAAGATTGTTTGAATAAAAAAGAATAGAAAAACTTTTTTATAGTAAAATTATTAAAAATATAGAATATTCAAAATGAGAGAGACAAGTTTTATAAGGGAAAAAGAAAAAAGACATGATATATGATATATAATTTTCAATAAAGGTAAACCGTATTTTTATCATAAAATTATATTAAAAATTATTTTTTCTTCTTATTTTTTTAAAAGTTGAAGATTATTAGCTTTAAAAAAGTGATAACTAGACTTTTTTTAACTTTATTTTTTAAAAAATTGTATCCAAACATACCTTAAAACTTACAGAAGATTTTTTTTTAAAAATAAAAATGTCAAACACACTCAATAGGATTCGAAAATAGCGTCTGCCCAAGCTGAAGGTGAGTCATGACATAGAACTTAGCGATACTAAGATGTATTGTACACTTCAATTATTAAGTAGTTGACTTGGACCAAATTTTGTTGTTTGGTAACTCTCGCTACATAGGGATTAAAGCTCTTGTATTTCATTCTCACGTGTTTTGGGTTTGCACTGACCTGACTTTAGCTTTGATATGGTTATTCCAGTTCTCTTATTTCTTAAAGAGTGAAAATGAGCCTTACCACTCAAATTTAACCCCTAGTCCTAAGATTTATCACCTTGCATGTCAAGATTAAGTACTACACTCTAGCAATTATCTTCAAATTGAACTATAACTTTATTGGCTTATCTTAATATATTTTAGTGTATAATATTGTTTTTTCATTTTAAATTATACCACTTTTTTTTTTCCATAACCTTCAATTCATTAATCTTAATCTTAATTATAGGCTAGGGATTAGAATAAGACAACATATTAACTAAAAAGAAATTTTTTCAAACGTGGAGTCTAATATATATTAATTAGATCTCTTTTAAATATGTCGATGCCCAAACATAGATTAGTCTCCAACTTAAAAATATAATAATCAAATATTGGCCCGGATTTGCACACTACTTCCATAACAGAATAGCAATAATTTGTTGTAAAATGTAATGAGTATGAAACAAAAGCGCTAATAATTTTGTTGACTTGCACCTACATCTGATATCATTGTCTTGTAAAATTTTTATTTTAATATTACCAAAACAGTAATGTTTATTTATATAAATATTATACTATTATATTAGTATTAATGTTAAATATCAACAATATAGTATATATGTTATATACTATTTTCTGAAGTGGTTAGTAACAATGACAATTCTAGAACTTAAATTTTAAAAGAGTAACGTAATATTCTGATGAATATTATGTAATTTTTTTCAATATTCGTGTAATTTTTAAAATTTTTAAAAAGGTCGTGGCTCCCCGATCTCCCATTAAAATTTGCCACTGGTCAGGAAGGCCGTGGCAACTAGCATGAAATTTTTTCTTAAATTTGAAAGTCAGTCTCAAGTATTTGAAACATTCCACAAGAACCTCAATTTTACAAACTGAGGAGTTTATTTGCTCTTGAAGAACGTTTACATAGATGATATACCTGATAATGTAACAGTCATATACAACTATTTATTCACTAAGGACTGCAATTAATAGTCCTCATCGTCACTTTACAGGGACGGCTTGTGTATCTACAGAGAGCGGAAGAGAAAAAGGAAAAAAAAAATCTGATCAAGGAGAGCATTGAGGCAGCCGAAGACGTACTCTACGCTGTACAAGTAGGAGCTTTTCCTGTAATTTTGGGCTTAACATTAACACATTTAGCAGCTACTTCAGCTCCATTGAATGTGAGATTAATATCATTTAGCTCCACACCCTCACATGGTACACCCGTGCTGCATATAAGAACCACCCCTTCCTTGGTTGCTGAAGTGCCCTTAATGTTCGTGAAGGTAACCTTGCTTATCTTTATTTTTGATGGAGTCTATGCCATTGAAAGCATGCACACAATAGACAAAAGCAATGTATAAGAAACCTCAGTGTATGGAATGTTTAGTCATTAAGATCATGAGTTGAAAGATTAGTAGTTTAGATAATAACCTACACAATATGATTATAGAGAGGGCAGAGTTAGTAAAGAGAAAGAGTACCCCTGGATGTGCAACTTACACACTAATGGATAAAGATATATAAGTTTTAGAGTAGCTTTTTGATTAAATACCTGTTTTGAGCACTGATTCCATGGGCAGTACTCTTGGTCTATGATCACTGGGTTCTTGACGTTTACCATGGTAATATCTTCAAAGTGCATATCAGTCACATGAATAGTTCCTGGTGTACCAGGCCAAGTCTTGATCCTCACACCATTATCAGTTTCTGTCAAAGTGCAATTCTTGACTAATAAACCTTCTACAGGCTCTTCATTTGGGTACCTCCCAAGGCTTCCAACACTAATGCCATGGCCAGGTCCACAATTCACATTTTGGACAGTAATTTGTTTGCTACCATCACCCAATGAGACGCAGTCGTCTCCGGTGGCAATGTTTGTGTTAAGAACTTTCACACCATTTGATCTTCCAATGTGAATCCCATCAGTGTTGAGGCTGTTAGCTGGCGCACTGATGGTGAACCCATCAAATGTAAAGTTGGTGCACCCCAAAACATTGACATGAAAGTTTTTGCTGTCCTTCGAAGTTATGTCCCGAACAATCGAATGTTTTAGGAAATTGAAACCAAAATTCTGTTCGCATTTCACAACAAATTCAATTTATTAGCGTGTTTGGTAGAGGTATACTATTTGTGACAATGAAATGGGCATATCATTTACCATGGAACGCCTCTTGCAGTTCTTATTTGTTCCACAATCATTTTGTTTCCAAGCAGTTGCACCTTGACCATCAAAAGTTCCTCTACCTGATATGGTTAAAAAGTCAATATATCCAAATTTAACCCATTGCTCAGCCCCGTTGAGTTCGTCCGGGTTTGGTGGTGCTTGAATTGTGCCATCAATATAAACTTCAATGGGAGCCTTACAAGGACCTTTGACATCTATTGCCTTCATCTTGTATGTACCTGTAGGAATCACAATTTTGCTTGGAGTTGCTGATCCACATGCTTCTTTCCAAGCATTTAAGAAAGCCTTGAGAGAACATATAAAACACAAATCAATTAATAAAATGACAATAATGATGTAAGGAGCAAATTCTACTTCAACGCCAACTTACTTATGAATCTTGAATCTAAGAGTTGACCCTTAACACCACCCCTTCAACTTGTTAACAATTGTGTCTTTCCCAAATTGTGAAATCATTTTTTTTTAAAATGTGAATTCAACAGGATCTTACCTGGGTTATATCTGCATTTGGTGCTCCGCCAAATTTTTTTATATCAATGACAGCAGATTGAGCTGTACCAGACGTAGCCAGCAATAAGAATAAAACAATTGTTGTAATACTCAACTTCATATCCATTTTGGTTCTTGATGCTAGAACTTTGTCTTCTTGCACTTTCTGAGAATGAATGTTGTTTCCAAAATATGGTGCAACACTATTTATACTGGAGTGGCAAAGCTTCAAGACCGTTAACAACACTATTTGTTCGTTTAGTTGTTCGGCTGAGCTCGTGATCTATTATTGGCCATTCTTTTATATCAACACTGATTTATAACCAAGTACTATATATATCCTTAACTAAAATAAGCTTAAAGGGAATAATAGTAGTTTGTCTTTGAGACATCTTATTTTTGGAAAGCCAAAATGAGAAATTCATTGAAAGACTGATTGTCTTTTGGAGCAAGGAAGAGCACCAGATTAGGAGCATCCTTTAACCAATAACTGTTATCACCAAATCTAGCTAATTGAGGTATCAAGACAATTTCATCTTCGTTCAAGTTAACAAAAATGTTTAATTTACTTCGCAATTTGTTATAATAAAATAATCATTCTATTATAATTGATTAATTTCATTTTAAAAAAACATTTCCATGAAATATATATTGAAGACAAAAAAATACCTTGTACACATACACCTAGATAAAACTTTTCTTGTTTAGCCCATTTATTTATACAGCATCTCGTTGGAACTGGGAAACAAAAACAAGAGTCTCAAAGTCAAAAGTATGGTGACAAATAAGGAAACGATTTATTATTGTACATGTACGTATACATTTATGTTCGTGACACCACATAGCTGGTACATTTGCGAATTATCTTTGCCATTCTTAATTATGACCCATTTAACTCAATGAAGCGCTAAACTGTCTCATATAAATTGTTCATATCTTCTATATTCTGCACCCATCTTGAGAACTGGAGCAAGCGAGAGGGACCATTTGGCCATAAACCGTGGGCTTAACATTAACACACTGAGATAAAGCTGTGCCTTTTGTGCCTGTGTACTTCAAGTTAATACCACTGATCACCACATTCTGACATGGAATGCCTATGCAAAAAGCAAGCTTCACAGTCACCGGGATTGCACTAGTGCCCCGGATGTTCCTGAAGCTAACATTGCTAATTTAGATGCTCGAGGGTACCTGAAGACACAACAAAGTTTACTAGCAAATATACACAATAGCAATATTAATTGGGTGTTTGTGTATGTGTGTATATATATTATATATTTTTGAAGTACCTGTGCTTGGCATTGACCATATGGGCAATACTGCTGGTCTATAAGGACAGGAGTGCTACCATTGTTCATAATAATATCTTCAAAATGCTAATCAGAGGCCTCACCACTTGGAGAAGCAGGCCATGTTTTGATCCTTGCACCATTCATGGTGTTAATGAGGGTGCAATTCTGACTTTGACTCCCATAACAGGCTGTTCATCGCCAATGGAGACGCAATCGTCCCATGTTTGTATGTTTTCCCAAGTAATGATAACCCCAGTTGAGCTTGCAGTATGGATTCCATCTGTGTTGAGGCTGTCACTTGGTGCATTAATGGTAACATTTTGCAGGGATGAGTTCTTGCAGCCCAAAACGCTCTTATGAAAAAACTTGCTGTTCAGTGATTCTATGTCTTGAACCTTTGAATTTGTGATAGCCATGAATTGAAGGCTCTATATTTGTTGTCAAATCATTTACAACAAACAGTTATATATGTAATAAGACTAAATTCTAAATGAGAACTAAATGGCCAAGCTGTGAACCATACGGTGAATAGTAGAGACTTGTACTAATAATCCTCTTGTCCTTGTTCTTATTTGGGATTGCAGTAAATTGTTGAACAGGCTAGGGAGGGTGAAGCCTCGTCAAGTGTTTAGAGAGACAAACAGAGTAGTGGACTATTTAACAAACTATGTCGTTATGTCTAATGACAATTTATGAGTTTAATTTGGATTTGCCCCCAATAGGGGTGGCTTTGCTTATGTTGGATGACTCTAAAGGGACAACATGGCCCAGACAACGTGTTGTTTGATTTGCTTGAAATGCATTCTCTTTCAAGTTTCGACCAAAAATAATAATAATAATGGTTCTGATCTCATATGGATGACAGCATCTGTGGTTGAAAAATTATAAACAGTCAATGTCAAGAGAGACTAGAGAGTAACATACAATGGGCAATGAGTCGCATTTCCCAGATGTTGCACAATTATTTTGTGTCCAAGCAATCCTTGAAACCTTACTTGGCCAATCATATACCTCCCACTTGGTATTACAAGGGTGTCTGGAGCCATTGATGAGCATGCTTGTCTCCATGCACTTGGATTGGCTTAAGGAAACGAAAAAATAAAAATCAAAACTTGTTGCTGAAGTAATGGCATATTACTTTAAACCAAACATGGTAGAGCTCATGCCGTGCTATCATCTGATTGGCCAGCAGCCTTTGCCCCATAGTTTTTCACGTCAAAATCTGCACCTTTTGCTCTTGTGACTAATACAAACAAGAACAAGAAACGGTTACTAGATTCCAACATTACTGTGGAACCCATTTTAATTTTAGGGAATCAAATCTGTTGTCCCCTTATCTATTCCTCAATTAAATGCTGATAACTCAGCAGAAAAAGCTAACAATTAAGAAAGAAGTTATTGACAATTAACAGATGGAGATTTTTTTGCTTGAGTTATTGACAATTAAGAAAGAAGTCACCCTTTGAATCTTGTTAGTTTTTGGACTTGAACTGTGATATTCTGAAATTAGGATGTTTTGTTTTGAAGAGAATTAATTATAGTTTACATCATGGATAAAAGGCACAAAACTTTCCACCTAACTTTAGGTAAGTTAATTTCTTTGAGAACCATGTGCACTAGTGCTGACAGATTACGAATTTATTTATATGGAGTTTATTGCACAAGCCATTGACTTCAATGTTTCATGGTTATTGCTTGTATTACCTGCTATCCAAGCCTTCGTTTTAGTCCTAACGAATCACGTGGTGAGTTCATATGCCTAGACTTTTCCAAACAACCACCGGTATATCGTTTTCGACCAGACAATGGCTCAAGAAAATGGGCTCAGCGGGACGAAATGACAAAAACCTTGGTGGTGCTTAATTAAAATCATGGCTAACCTACGAGCGTTGGGTGTAGTGGTAAGCGAGCTACACTGTTAAGATAATGACACAAGTTTGAACTTTAGAGTAGACACTTGTTAGGAGGGCCTCTTAGACGCAACAGTGTCCGAGGAGAATTGGTCTTCCAATGCTAGTAGCCTGTAGGGATACCCTGAGAAAAAAAAAACCATGACTAGTACTTAGCAAGATACAAAATTAGCTATGAGGTGGGGGGAGGGGGGCTTTATAAGACATTGGTACCAAACTAGTTTTAGTTTATGTTTGGATGGATGGAGTGAATTGGTTAGTAATGGAGTAGAGTGGTAAAAAGAACTCAATCCATTATTTGAGAGTTTTTTAAGTAATGAAGTTGAATGATTACAGAGCGGAACCCAAACCACTCCATACCAGTCAAACTCTCAAATTTTCATACCTTCCAATTTGGGAGGTTTGGAATGGAACACTTCCTTCTTTTTTTTTTTAATATGATTGTTGGATCAAGTGCTTACCACTAAGCCAAAAGTTATATCTATTAGTTAGGGCGCACCTTTATTTCCTTATTGTGGTAGTGCATAGCCCCGCATCTATATGTATTGCGAGTAGGCTTGAAGAACTTTGCAGTGCAAACGTGACACACTAGCAAGCTAGGCTATCATGCACATATGATGTGTACCCATACGTACAGCCAGTCCATAAGAAGATCAATGATCTCTCATAAGACCAACAATGATCATTTATGATTTTAATGAACAATAAAAACTAAAATGATAGTATTAAAAGTCAAATTTGTAATTTCACTCCATTAATTACTATTATTATTTTACCTTTCTACTCCATGACATTTCAGACTGCTCTAATGACTTCACTCCACACCCCCTTCACAGACGAATTGAAGAGCCTTTTGCAGGTACAAAAATATAAATAGGTTAGTTGCTGGATGCTGTATATAACTTACCAATAAACTAGTCTTTTTACTGATGTACTTTAACAGGCCCAATTATTCTTTCAGGCTTCTGCTTTCAATCCAAGATATACATTTGTTTTTTCATAATAATTGAATTATTCACATAGAAACTGTGATGTCTATTTTCTGCACGATATGTATTCTTTCCGATGCCTTTGAACTATTTCTTTAAGCAATTTATAGTCTTAGGCAAAAGATATGGAGTAAGCAACCATCAATCACCATCTTATTTCTAGTTAACGTTGTTAAATTAGATCTTAGTGGAATATGTTCAACTGTGCAAATTGAAGTTGCGATGATAATTTTAAAAAATAAAGGTGAGCACCTCGGTTAATTATCGTTCTTATTTTCTACTGAAATAATACAAAATCTTTCCATCCTTTTTCTCCCCCAGAAGACAAGGTCCAACAAGGATGATCTCTCTGAGGTACAACTAAACACATAACCATAACTCAAAGCAGCTTAACACCAGCTTCCCTGAGAGAATCAATAACCGCTTTAACCTTGCCATGATATTTCTGTTCTCTCTTCAAGTGAACAGAAACAGCAGGAATGTCCTTAAGCAAAAGACGTTCAGCTAGTAGCTTCCCAATCTTTGCAGCTGCAGCCACATCACGACTAGTTTCCAAGCTTGATCTCAAGGCTTTCTCCTGTGAGCTTGCAGAAGAGGCTACAGTAGCAGTTGGTGTATGAATCACCTGGGCACTCACATACTTATTGGTAAAATGCATCTTCAGAACATAAGGTTTGAGAAATTTTGTAATCCTGGGAGGCCTGACTGGAGGTGGGATAACCATATCTGTTTTGCAATATAATCTTCGTTAAAATAAATAACTATATATTTTAAAATTTTCACTTTTTTGTGTCATATTTTGGGCATATATAGTAAGCACAGAAGAAAAAATTTCTTCATTCTACCTCGTGACAAGTCCGTAAAACTTCATAATAACCATTTCATAACTTATGTCATCATCCCACTAATATCACAAATAACTCAAGAAATTATCAACTGTCTCAAAAAATATTGCTCTATCATTCTCTCTCTGATACATTGGAGAACAGTATATTAAACAAGAAGCCAAGCATTTCAATGTATCTACAAACTATGACTTCTTTTCATTTTTTTCTATCTAGTAAATGCAAATTTCAAAATATCAGCTAAATATAAACTTTTCCCCCTTTTAACATTCCTCCGCGGGTTATATGATGCAAAATTACTTAAGGATATGGGCTATGTAGAGTTCCTCTTACAAAATTTCTATATAAATTCTTGATACCAAATAGGATGAATTGCTTTGGTTCAAGCCAATTTAGCAGGTCGGGAAGGACTCTATCAGCAAAGTTCGATTTTTCAGCACACAATCAGAAAATTATGCATGTAGACATGATTATGTTATAATTATCAATCAATACACAGAATATTACATTGGATTACCACATAGCATATTGAAAGCTTATCTTCCATTGTAAGATCACATTGGGAAGTTCAAAGCTTCCTCTAAAGTCAAGTATTTTGTTTGGATAGCAGTACTTAACAAAATTCGTAGACCTCACATGTTCTTTCTCCCAATAATAATAATATGTGTTATGTGCAGATCGAGTTCATAAACAGCAGGCCAACTATGTTTGCTTTGTAAGGAGGCTAATTTCTCCCAATAATAATATAGGTGTTAAGTTTGCTTTTTTTATGGTTCGCTGTAAAGGTTTGGGTAAAAACATGAAGACAAATTTTACAGCAGTCTGCACTTTATGCAGTCCATTGGTGTATGTGGTTGGAGCCAAATGCCCACAACTTTAAAGATGTCTCTTTGCCCCTAAACTTGTCATGGGATAGAGTTATGTTTTCGGCTTCTCTTTGGTGTTCTGCTCATGATTGATTCAAGGGAGTTGCTATCTTTGATATGCAGAGAGATTGGGCACATTTGCTGTATTATATGTTTTTCTTGGTCTTTATTGTATATAGGTTTTCCTGTTTTGGAGGATTTATTATCCTCCTCCTTTCCCTTTTTTTCTCTCTAATACATTTTTTTCATTAAGAAAAATCACAGTAAACTTTCCATATAACCAATGCCTTTTAAGGAGAAATTAGGTTTTAAGTTTAACACAAGGACATAGCTTAAAACCAGTGGCGTCTTAAAAATATTATCATTTTTCCCTTTTGGGCATTATAAGATTGTCTTTCTACTAAGTTACAAGGTTTTGCAAGTAAACTCAATAGTTTAAATATGAAACCGTTTTCTCAATCTTTCCTTAACATATAAGAATATAAGATAAGTTTCACAATTCACATGTTAAGCCACAGTTAAAAACAAAAATTCGCTCAAAAACACAGGTCAGTACACAGATTTATATCAAATAATAGATACGCAATGCATATCTTGGCCTAGATCTAACTATATATTCAAAAACAGCCCCTTTTGAAAGTAAATTAAAATGTGGCGGCAAAGATTGGAGCTATAAGCTAAAATTTACAAAATGAAAGTATCAAATTATAAATAGGAATGGGGAGTGGTTCAAACCTAAGAAGATTTGTTATGACTTAAGAGCATGTTGTAACAACCCAAAATTTTGCTCAATGTAAAAAGAAGTAAGCAAGGGTATTGCTCAAGTTTGTAAGCATGAAACAAGAAGTTTAGAGGACAGTTATATTAATGTCAACAGTCATATACATGAACAGTGATGAATAATAGAAGAAAAACTAGGAAGGCTAGAGAAAAGGAAACTTAGCTAACGAGTCGCTAAAAGCTAAATTCTCAACTCTCAAATTGCTAACTAATGTGTACTATATTGGGTCTTTTATTTTGAATCAAATCCATTACTGTGAGCACCGGACAACATGAATCCAGTACAATTCTATTTCTACTAGTTTTTTCTGATGTGCCAAACACAACCTAAACCCACAAAACTATGTTGTCACACCAAGGTAGGATAAAATGCTGATCACCAGGGCAGTTCTGCAATCTGCTGAACTCAACAAGATGAAGCCGGGACTATCTAGTCCAATCTGTTGAACTCCTTTGGTTTCTCAAGCATTAACATGCAACTATTGGGTCTTTATCATTTGCTTCCAATAAGTTATTCAGATCATAGTCAAACCACAAAATCAGCAGCCAGGAACTAAAACATAAAAATAACCCATTCCGTATTGAGAAATGAAAACATTCAATCTTGTTCAGAAAAGATAAAAAGTTCAATCTTTGCTTGGCAACTTTGATCAAAACAGTAGATACGCAACACTAAAATGTTGAACGAAAAGATGCAAAAGCATAAAACCTAGTAATAGCTTAGCTAAGGCATAGCTCCCACCCTTATTGGCCTCTATTTGACAACCCAGATTATAAATCATTGGTAGATGGTGGTGGGCACTGGGCAAAACGTGATAAAACAAGTAAAAGGTGAACAATAATAACAAATGTAAGCTGAACTAAACCTATCCAAAAATCTGAATTGATGTTGAGGAGAAGAAGAAGAAGAAAGTAGAAAGGGGAGCGCACCTGATTGTAGGACTTGCGGTCGCTCAAAGGCAATGCAGTGCGTGTCTCAGAGCTCACTGAAGCGAAGAGTTCTAGGGCTAAATTACCGTACACCCATTTTGTGAAAGAAATAATAGTTAGGTGTGAATTAAAAAAAATTGGGTTAAATTCAGTTTAATCTCTTGTTATTTGTCTAATTGTCTTGATAATTACGTGCTATCATTCCCTTAAATTCAAATAGTGATATATATTTTACTGAAAAAAGATTAATGATATAATAAACACAGTGCTATAATTAAAAAATAATGTGATCAAATAAAGGATGATACAATGATATGGATCTAAACTACGTTGGGTAGACTGAATTTAATAAAAACATTGTTTATTTTGAGTTAATGGAATAACATTTACTTATATTATTATCAATTTTTAAGTAATGATAATTGCATAGATATTATTTACTTTATGTATAAATATTTTTGTTAAAATTGTAATTACGTATAAAATTTAATGTAATTTGACTTTAATAAATAAAAAAATTGATTTGGGGACCGGTTCAAAGATGAATCACTAAATTATAGTTGATCATTAACACAAATAATTTCACTACAATATTAAATAATTAATAACTATTTTATAATGATAATATATGCTAGAATAAATCTTTATTGGACATCATATTGGAGAGTTTCCACTTGCCTCTCACTCTCTCCCTGAGAAAGGACTCTGTTGGTTAATTATTCTCTCCACTCATTAATTGTTGCTTTGGTTCCTGTGGTTCTGTATGCCCATGAATTAGTGGATGAGTTATCTTACCCTATTGGTGTCTTGGAAACAAAAGAAATTGCTAGGTACTACATTGTAGTCACTGTTTCAAAGGGTATAAAAAAGAAAAAGAAAAAAAATAAAAGACCCAACATAGTACACATTAGTTAGCAATTTGAGAGTTGAGAATTTAGCTTTAGCGAGTTAATAAAAATTTGGGTTCTCGTTAGCTAAGTTTCCTTTTCTCTAGCCTTCCTAGTTTTTCTTCTATTATTCATCACTGTTCATGTATATGACTGTTGATATTAATATAACTGTCCTCTAAACTTCTTGTTTCATGCTTACAAACTTGAGCAATACCTTTGCTTACTTCTTTTTACATTGAGCAAATTTTTGGGTTGTTACAACATGCTCTTAAGTACAAAATTAATTTAGATAAAAATAAAACAAACTGAAAATATGATTCTATTTTTCATCAAGAATAGAATTAGAAGTCTTATAAAAGCTAAATGAGTACCATATCTACTGTACAATCGCAATCAATATATACAGCTCATAATCTCACATACAGGCAACATAAACCCAAGAACAGCAACAAACAGACCCACACATACCTCTCAATAGACTATTTTATTGAATCTTTGCTCCTCTTTACACTCCACCAAGTCCAAGATCTTCTTTAATCCCTTTCCTTCTTGGTTCTCTTGGTCTGCACAAGAGAAAGGAAACCAATGTCATATCCAAGAAGAGATGAAACAAAAGGATAGATGCAGAACACAATAAAAGAAACTATAGTTGAGAACAACAAATGTAAACTCTTGGGAATCTAGAATACTCTACAGTTAAGACTTACACTCGTAAAAAAACACAAAATTTACCAAGAAATCAATCATGTATAACACAAGTAAATACCATTACTCAGCTGGATCAAATCCCCAAAGGAACAAAACCCAAAAAAATAAAGGTAAAAAAACAATCCTAACCCAAAACCGTAGATCAATCAACAAGAACATCATTGCATTTCACCTATACGATCTCTACATCAAGAAAAAAAAACCAGACATCAATAGTCCTGGGTCTCACCCTTTTGGTCATACCGTTATCATTATCCACTTTCCAAAGCCAATCATTCAAAGCCAAAACAGTGAAAACCAAAAAATAAAAAGCGTCAGTTTAATCTGAGTTCATTGCCAATAGTTTTATTTAATCTGTCTACGTGATATTTTTCTTATTAATTTGTTTAAAGTTGAAACCATTCAAAAGTATAACAAATTTGAAAACTATATACTTCCAGGATTGGAGCTTACTGATGAGGATTTTAAGAAATCTTGGTCTTGCAGACGCGGACACTTCGCTTACTATTTACTAATGTTTGTTACTTTTTCTAAACAATTTTTTAACGACATTTCCAGCGAGGCTCAGACAAATGGTGTTCCAATTGGGACTCACAAGAATCAGGGAAAAGGAAAAAATCTAGCTAGAATGCTAGCTATCTTATCCTGGATAATACTTCAAGTTCAAGTTCAACCACCTTCTTCTACTACTAGGCTACTACATTACACACCCACCAGTGACACAAACCGGAAAATTAAAAAAAAAAATGGCGTTCAAAACGAAGAGCACAAATTGGCGACTACATAAGATTAAACCATTAATTCCATTCTAATTGAAACAGATCAGCTCAGTTTGATTAGGCAACCACACTGAAAGCAAGGATTCAGACGTTAACTTACAACAAATTGTTGTCGTTTTGGATTGCGCTGAATCTCTGCCTCGGACATGCGACTCGAAACCGATTGAGAAATGGATCTGGCGAAGCTCCGCCACAGCTGTCGTTGCCGATGACCACCCAATGCAGTAGCGGAGGCTGTGAAGATTGAGCTTTGGCGATGAGGAGAAATGGAGGAAGAACTGACAAGGCTAGGGCAAGAGAGAACTGAGAAGAAGCAAGCGAGCGATACCCGCTATGACCCGCACCCAATTGGGTTTGGGTTAGTTGATAAAGTTAAAAAAAATCATGGGCTTAACCCATAAAAAATGTAATGACATGGGCCAACCCAACAGCTCTAATTATTTAACAAAAAATGATATCTATTACATATTATTATATAAGGTGTGTCTTAATTCTAAAATCCTTGATAATGATAAGAAGAAGAAATTTATTATCGAAAAAGAAGAAGAAGAAGAAGAAATTATAGTGAGAGTAAAAGTAAGGAGAGAATGAATACACGCGTCATTTTTGTGCATACCCTCCCTTGCTATTATCTCTCAACAAAACAAACTCTTCCCTTGGTTTTCTATTCCTAAAATAGCTCTTTTGCATTTTGTACGTACATTACATACAAACAACATATATAACCGTCATTGTGATCCCATATATATCTCTTTAATTTCTCTGTAAAAACTAAAACCCTATTGTAATTGTAATTGTAATATAATCAAAACTGGGTGGATCGAGATGAAGAAAGATGTCATGAAAGGCCTTTTCAAGCATAAGCCACGGACACCAGTAGAGCTCGTGCGCCATGCCCGTGAACTTCTTATATTTGTCGACACCAAAACAGGGACTCGTGAAAATAAGCGTGAAGAGAAGGTTCAATCATCAAAGTCCTCTCTGCATTCCTCCATTTTCTTTTCTTTTCTTTTCTTCTTTCTTTTATCTACCTGTTGTTATCATTGCATTGCATGTGCTATGACTTACCATATACATGTGGATTTTATTAATTTAAGACTATGACATAAAAGTATTAGATTGCATGTTCTTATCAAGATCATTGTGTTTCTTGTTCCTATATTTTCTATGAGATTACTTAAGTGGTTGGCGGAATTTTAATTACCACAATTTTATTTTTTCAGAAATTTTAATGAAGGCTTCATTTAGCAACCGCTTGAGATGTGAAAATTATAACTTTTCTAGACTCATGTAAATTAATTGATATTGCAGGCCCAAGGTGAGCTAAATTACTAGGAAAGAAAGAAGAAAACTAAAATGGTTAAAAAACACATGAAGATGGTTTTGTCATTATCCATGTTTATGCCTTGCACCTTTGACCTTTTGAAGGCTAAAATATTAGTCATTGTTTCGTTTCACATTGTTAAACCTATTATACGCCAAACTACATATATTTTGTTCTTGAAAATGTCAAATGTGTTTTGCAGCTTTTAGACCTAAGCAAGACCATATTGGAGATAAGAACTATTCTTTTTGGAAATGGTGAATCAGAGCCAAATCCTGATGCATGTTCTCAGCTGACTCAGGAGTTTTTTAGGGAGGACACATTTCGCCTTCTCATCATCTCTCTTCCAAATCTGAAACTAGGGGTAATTAAGCATAAATTTATTACCAAGTACCAACCCTTGGATTAAAGTGGGTAGAGAAAACTCTATCCCTTGCATATTTGTATGTTTAGAGGGAGGGAGGGGGAAGGGACGGTTGCCATTCTTCCCTTCATTTCATGGTATTCTCTAATTTGCTTGTTGCATAAGAATTCATCTATATTCATTCCTATGTATAGGCCCGTCAAGATGCTACTCATGTGATTGCAAACTTGCAAAGGCAGCAAGTTAATTCACGACTAATTGCTTCTCAATACCTGGAAAATAATTTAGATCTTGTGGATATTCTGATACATGGGTAAGCTTTATGTGAACGTTGAAATTTGAATGGTTGATAACTCCCACAATATTAAATGGTTAACAAAAGTTGGTTTTATTAGTTATGAAGATGGTGACATTGCTTTGACTTATGGTGCGATTGCAAGGGAGTGCATACGCCACCAGAGCGTAGCTAGGTAAGCAACTTGAACAATCTATTTCTCAATTTATCATGTAATTGAGGTCTCCATCATGAATGCGATCTAATTATATTCTTGGTATTGTGGCTTCGCAATACCTCCACCTGATTCTAGGAGATATCTATTTACAGTAAGGATCATAATTCTTGTTGACTTCAATAGGTTTGATGCTTGTCACTTTTTGGAGAACCAAAAAAAAAAGTAGGTATAGAAATAATTCTGAACACGAGTGCTGGCATCCGAATCCGAGAACGCAATCATGGTTGACCGAATGATGCATCTGGAAATTTTAATATTTAATTTAATTCCCTTTTCTTGTTTCATCTTCTAAATTCTGACAAGCTTAATTTATGTTTCACAGGCATGTCTTGGAATCAGAGCAAATAAAGAAGTTTTTTGACTATATTCAAATACCAAATTTTGAAATAGCATCAGATGCTGTTGCAACTTTTAAAGTTGAGTATGCTTATGATACCATATCTTCTAATTTTTAATTCACAAATCTTTGCAACTTCTCACTGCTGTTTGCTTATTCTTTTACTCACAAGAAAGGTCTAAAACATATCCATATTTTTTCTGTTAAGTATGTTTTATATTTTCTGTTGTTCTATATAACAGATACTAGAACAAAGGGTATAAATATGTTGTGTTGGACATTTTCTTTGTTGTTGTTTTGCATATTCTATTTGTCCATTGTTCTCAACGACATCCAACGAGACAATATCCTTTAACTATCTAAGCTTATATTGAGTTGAATGTATCTATGTGAAGAACCCTTTATACTTGGGACTCTGTTTTATGATAATTACTTTCTATAGATAGATTTGGACAACTAATACTGATAGCAAGATTATGCGAATATGACTGCAAATTTGTCAATACTAAAGAAACATGAGCTGCCAGTTCATCTGTGCTCAAGACAGGAAGTCCGATTACTAAATGTTGCTAACTTGCTATGACATTTTAAATGAATCCTTTAACCATTGATCCTACTATTATATAACTCATTGGTTGTAACAAGTAGACATATTTTTTTACGGGTTTGATTTTTCTAGAGTGAGATGTGCACTTTAGAGAGTAAGGTGTAAAATTCTAACCATTGATGGAAAAATAAAGGAGGGGATTATTATGTATTCATGATTTGTTATGCAAATGCTTGTATTTTATAAAATTCTAAACTCTTGATTTTCTCATCAATAGTTAAAATTATACACAGTCTCTAAAGTGCACCTCTTATTTTAGAGGATTCAAATCTTTTTTTTATTCCATATTAAATTTATGTGGGGCTAAGGGACAATTAGATTTCTTTAGAATTTATTTTAATGTATTTCCTTTATGTCACGTGTTAACCATATTGTTAAGCTGAAAATTGGGGAATATGTATTTTAGACTAATATAGAATTCTCAATTTTGGGTGCCACTGGATAGTGTTGTTATTACATTATTATATTTTGTTGTTATGGTAATTTTATTAGCATGAAAGCTTATCCGTTCCCTTGATTAATTTACACAGGAGCTATTGACAAGGCATAAATCTACCGTGGCTGAATTTCTTTCTAGAAATTATGATTGGGTGAGTGCGTCATACATAGTCTATGTAGTATCTTAAAGTCATGCACCAGCTATTAGATTTAGTGTCTGCAAAATGTAAGAGCAATCAAGGGTATGGAAGAAGGATAGAATTTTTCCCCAACCGTTGTTTTAGCTTCCAATGTGTTAGTAGTTATTTAAATCAATCCATTTTGGTGTACAAAAAGCTCACTTGTCATGAGTTCGAGGCTCTCTGGTGGAATATAAGGTTATGCAGCTTATAAACGATGTCAATGTGGACTATTGTAAAACAGGTTTGGATCATAAATTAATTCACGTTGAAGGATAAGATAATTGTAGTCACTGCTTCTTATACATTCTCAGCCGCCTGCAAATTTCTTCAGGCATAAGTAGTTTAGCTGTTTTCGTTCGAAATTACAGTGCTTTTAAGTTGTGTGTTTTCATCAAAGATATAATCAACTAAAGCATTTACTCTCTCACTGTCAGTTTTTCAAAGAGTACAACTCTCAGTTGCTGGAATCTACCAGTTATTTCACTAGACGGCACGGTATCAAGGTATATTTATTTTGAGAATGCACCAGCATTGATTTGTTAAATCCCATATTGATTTTCACTTTCATCTTGTCTCTTTTTTTTTCGTTCACTTTCATCTTGTTTTTAATGTCATTGAATCAGACAATTTGAAGTTTGGACCTATCCTATAACGTTTGCCTGATAATTAGTATTGGTTATAGAATAGTAGCAGTATATTTTTTATATAACACTAAGCCTTTAGCATACCAAGTTTCTTTTGTGTTTCGAAAACCATCTTAACCACAGTAATCAATATGTTACAGTTATTGGGGGATATGTTATTGGATCGCTCAAACTCTGCTGTGATGGTACGGTACGTGAGCTCATTGGATAACATGATGATCCTCATGAATCTTCTGAGAGTATGCTTTCTCCTGTACTCACATTTTTCAGACTTGTTAAACATAGAACATAAGTACTTATTTTCTATTTTTTTTATCTTCTTAATTTGCAGGATTCTAATAAGACAATTCAGTTCGAAACTTTCAACGTTTTCAAGGTGTTGAATGGAATATACAGTTCTTTATGATCTTCTAAATTGAGTGCTCTATCTTAGTTTGAACATAAATATTTTAATTTTTTTATTAACAGTTATTTGTTGCAAATCAAAATAAGCCTCCTGAGATTGTCAGTATACTTGTTACAAACAAGAATAAGCTTCTGCGTTTCTTTGCTAGCTTCGACAGCGACAAAGGTAGAAAAGGATCTTGTTCCACTTCTGGTGACTAGTGCGATATTTCCATTTTTAAGCTTTTGTGTGAGAGTTAGCTTTGCCTTTTATTTTGCAGCGGACGAGCAATTTCATGCAGATAAACAACAAGTAATTAGGGAGATAGCCACTCTTGAACCCAAGGATCGTCCATGCACATCTTTGGACAATTGTGAAGTTCCATGTTGAATAATTCGTGACTGAATTTTCATTTTATTTTCCCCTTTTCTCTAAGTCCCACTTTTCCTTTACTATGTGAAGGCTCGTTGGCTCATTATTCTTTTTAAAGATTGAGAGTAAACCAATTTATTCTTCAATGTAAATATAAGATCCAACCGATTTTGGCTATTTTATTATTTGAATTATTAAAGATTTGTTTTCTATTGTTTCAAAGTTTGAATTTCATTCACTTTTAGTATAAAACCTAAGGATGTTCATGATTCGATTCCATCTGAAATGTTTGAATTGGGCTAAGCTCACTCACTTTCAATTACATTTGGGAGAGTGACCCTTAAAGTTAATTTGGAAAAAAATATCCTTATTTGGTTCTTGGATAAAATTAACTAACTGATCAACTAATTTAACTAATAATTTATATATAGTTAACCATGTATCAAGTATTATAGTGAAGATATTAGTAGTTAAATGTATGTTAATTATTAATTAAATTAATTAAATTAGTTAAATATTTAATTATTAATTAATTTTATCTAAAAATTAGATGTAAATACTTTTCTACCAAATCAACTTAAAGAGTCATTTTCACATTAAACTTCAAGCCGAAAAGAAGTACACTTAAGGAATAGACTTACTCTAGCTTGATATTTATATATTATTTTTAAAAAAATTTTAGTTTGGCATATTGCTATATACAATGTATGCTCTTATCTAGTTGGCAAGTCACTTTTATTATAATATGGTATTCTAGGAAAAGTAATTGTATTTTTTTTGTGTCGAGACAATTAAAATAAGAGAATTATTTTAGTACTTATCTGTAATCTTTTTTTTTGTAGCAATACTTAAAGAGAATTATCAAGTATTTATTACTTGTTATTTATATTTAATAAATTTTTAAACATTTATTATCAAATTAACAATTAATAAATGATTAACAATTTACAATATATACTAAAACTTAACAACTGCCTTAAAATAAGCATTTTGCCAATCTCAAAAGCAATTATTTGGCTGAAAACCACTTTGTTTGATGTGCATCCCGAAAATTGTGGCAATCGTACAGAAGTATATAATTTTTTTATTTAATTTTGATTTATTATCAGTATAAAACTTTCTTTACATTGTTGTTTTATCATATTTTAACACATTATTAAAGAGTTAGACTTTATAAATAGTTACTATGATATTTAAACTCTTTTAGTAATGTAACAATACATAGGATTACTCCAGTACCTTTTTTTTTTTGCTATCTGTACTCAGAATGAGTTGTCAAATATTTATTAGTTACTATTTGTATTTAATAGACTTTCAAACATTTATTATAAAACCAACAGTCAATAAATAATTAACAACTCACCTTGAGTATTAAACCTATCAGAGTACCATAGGAACTCCCAACAATACATGATTGGATGATAATTTTTTTTACACTAATAGTAAATTAAAATTAAACATGTTTTTTTACTCTAATGTGATGTATATAAGAGATGGAAATAATATAACTTTTATATAAAAAAAGAATGAGATGATATGAAACAGGCGAAAGGAGATAAGTGTTTAGTACTTTAGGCATTTCGGATAATCAAATAAAAAAAATATAATTGATTGTACATTCACAGAGAGATAAGGACTCTCTTAGCAACATTCAAGGTCTAAGCCCTCTTACAAGTTTAGTTTTTGCCTGATCCATTCCAAACTCAAGTATGATTAAGTATGCTTGGTTTTAGGTTTTACATTAAATCGGAACGAGGAAAAAAAATGGATCCAATAAAAAATTTGGTCTAATCACCTAATCCATATATACTTAAGTATCAAATTTTTCATCTCATTTTTTGAATCAAATTTTTTTTTGTTCTATTTATGTCTCCAATCTTATTTCATCAATTAATAAAGTATAGAAGTGACAATCACTAAATATAGTTACTTGTATATAAAAAGTTTAAATAATTTTTATTAGACCTTATAAATTTATTTAATTCTTTTTGCCATTAAATTTATTTAAATTAATCCGTGCATTTGGCTACTAGTATGTCTAAACCCTAAACCCCCGAGCTCTTTCGTTCTTGCCTAGCGCGCGTCACGTCTGGAAAGGGTTTAGGGTTTGTGATCTGCGATTGCAACACCACTTTGAAATTGAAAACAATCGTGGTAGTTACTGCGAACTCGATCTTCTTTGCGATCTCGTGTGTTCTTGATCTTCATCTTCATCTACGTGGGTAAGGGTAAGTGTAGCTGAGCTGAGGCTCTCCTTCTACACTTGTGAATGCATCAATGCCATATGTTCCCATTTTTGCTTAATTGGTTTGCTCTTGTTCTTTAGCTCTGCCATGCTGGCCCTTTCGAGAGGCCTCGTTTCTCGTCTGCAACTTTTCGCAATCAATTCGGCGGCGACACCCTCACCGGCACCGCATAGGTTTTTGAGGGGATTCAGCTCGGAGTTATTGGGGGATGCCGGTGCCGCGGAGACTCGGATTATTGATGCAAAGGCAGGGGTGATGAGCCCAAGTTCTAAACGAACTGGGGTTATAGCGATCAAGTGTGGAATGAGTGCACTTTGGGATAAATGGGGGGCTAGGGTTCCTATGACTGTGCTTTGGGTGGATGATAATATTGTGTCTCAGGTCAAGACCCCGGAGAAGGAAGGGATATGTGCTCTCCAGGTGCCCTTCTGTTCTGGTTACCGTTTTTAAATTCTATATTTGTTTTGTTTTGCCTTGACACCAAGCAAGCATTAATTAGATTTCATGATCGAATGGAAGAGTAAAATGTATCAAGTCTTATGTCCTACTTGTTCTTTGCCCAACCATTTTATGCCCAGGAGCTCAAACATTATACTTCAATGCGTAATTTCATTTCTAGTTTTCACTATGAGTTTCTTTGCCCACAGAAATAATATTAATTTACCATCATGGTATCATGGTTAAGTGTGTGTATATCTAATTATAGAATTCTTTACCGCTTTGTTTCTAGTTAGATTGGTTGTGGACAGAAGAAGGAAAAACATTTGACCAAGCCTGAAGTGGGTCATTTTAGGGCTCAAGGAGTTCCATTGAAGAGGAAGCTTAAAGAGTTTCCTGTGACAGAGGATGCACTTCTCCCTGTAGGTACATCACTTAGTGTTCGCCATTTTGTTCCAGGCCAATATGTTGATGTCACAGGAATCACAAGGGGAAAAGGTTTTCAGGTGTTTTTCTCTATCCTTCATTTTAAATATTGCTCATACTTTTTTTTAATTGTTTGTTTGTATATGTGTGTATTTGAGTCTTTATATTATATATGTATATTTTATTCCCATATGATGGTAGGTGGATGCATGGTGTTCTTTGTTTGTTTGTTGAGATCATTAGTAATTATTTTGTCAAAGAATTTCATTAAACTTGTGTTTGTAGGGCCAAAATAAATGACCAAATAGGATTGCCATATAGGTGCAGAAATTATATTAGAACTCTGCTTTTTATAGTTTTTTAGTGTTCCTCCCATGGGCAATTGGTTAACAAATATTGCATTTTTTGGATTGCAATTAATCTCAAACATAGATTAAGATGCTGCTAACAACAGATAAGATCATTAGTTGCCACTTGCCAAACATTCTGATGGTACAATGTTAAGTTGACAAATTCAACTGACATTGAAACATATACTATGTGACGTTATTTCTTTGTTCAACTGTTTGGTTTCCTTTACTTCTGGACAACCATTGGTGTGCAGTAGTTTCAAGTTTCAAATTACTTGTACAAATTCACTTGATGGTTTGGTATTTTTCTTTCCTCCTCTCCCTTGCTTGAGTTCTCTGATGGTCAGAAAGAGCTTGTTTGCATGCTTTCTAGGGGGTGGTTTAGCATGTTCTTTTCCTGCTTCTTATTTAATTTAATGTAGTTAATATACATCTCATAACATCTTTTTGTGTATGCTTGTGGATATTTCTCTGTTTCGTGTTGAGTCTTTCCATGTGAGTATGAGTAAAGCAGACATAATAAAATTATGCTACCAACTTTATGGATCTAAGTCTTTTCAGTTATTTGAGTGTCAATTTCCATTATCTTTTTTGTTTCCAGGGTGGGATGAAGAGGCATGGATTTAAGGGAATGCCAGCATCCCACGGTGCATCATTATCACATCGAAGCATTGGTTCTACAGGTCAAAGGGATGCTCCTGGAAGGGTAAGTCGGACTCCTTTAGATCGGTATTCTTTCTTAATACATGGCTTTCTGTATTTTGTATGTTGAGATATCATGGTATGGTTCTTTGAATAAGTTTATTTTGTCTAGAATAATGTTGCTCTCTGATTGTTGTTATAGTAATTAATTTTTTCACTGTTATCCTTCAGGTTTTTAAAGGTAAAAAGATGCCTGGGCGCATGGGTGGGCAGCAAAGAACAGTTAAAAATGTATGGGTCTACAAAATTGATCCAGCAAGGAATTTGATGTTGGTGAGAGGCCAGGTAAATTCTTTTTCCATTTTTATTCTTCACATTAAGCTAAGAAATTGGAGCTAAAGGGAAAGAACTATCTGATATCCACATCAGACACTTGAGCATGAATGCTCTACATTTTAGAAAATTTGAATCCCGCCTAATTTGCATTCATAGTACTGTTATAGAAATTTCTGTCTATGTGTGAGCCAAAATTTCTTGCAGAAAGTGCCTTGTATGGCAACAATTTTGTACTAATATCAGTAAGTAATAGTGGATGGATCAGTATTAGGTCTGTATTTGTTTTAGTGGTTGATTTGCAACTTCTTAGTTCACAAATAATTTGTAATTTGGGCTTTGTCATTGACTGCTTACGTCTCTTTGTATGATGTGCACAACAGGTCCCAGGAGCTAAAGGGAACTTTGTTTTTATAAAAGATGCTGTCTATGAAAAACCTGACATATCTCTACTTCCGTTCCCAACTTACTTTGTCCCAGAAGATGAAGATACAGAAAATTTGGAACCTTTGGTTGCTGATCTTGGGGATGTGGATCCATTTATGGTTACAGATTAAATAGCACTGTTCAGAAGCTGGTTTATTCATGTTAGGTTCAGTTCCTGCGATCATGTTCTTTTCTTTGAATATAGATGGCAAAATGAGATTTTTTATGAACCATCCGAGGATGATTGTTCACTTCTTTTGAGTCTTTTACTGCAGCTTTAGGGTAACTTGCGATGTTCATCAACTCTAAATTGAGATTGGGTAAACATGGCTGTTTTGGATCCTACAAATAAGCGTGGAGACTTTTAAGTTAATGAATCATGATGTTTTATTCTAGTTGATCGTTTCCTTTTTTGAGCCAATTAAATTGGCATTGAACATGCACCAAACATAACTATTAACCAATTTCACCAAATCTATTCTGATTGTGATAATTTTGAAAGGACTATATTTTGTGGAGCAGACTTCCAAGATTTAGATATGTTATCTGTTTAAAGATAAATGAAATCTCTAGATTAAATGCCTGAGTACTATACTTGCTATTTGTTTGATAAAAAATGAATGCACCTAGATCCCATATAATGAATGGGACATCAAAGGATATATTTTGTACAATCTATACTTGAGGGTAAATTTATCATAGCCTTATTTTATATTTAGTACTTGCTTTTTTGAATCTTATAAAGGATAGGTCTTCAAGGATGCGTGTTGATAGTGATCAATAAGATCACTATCAAATACTTACTATCCCTAGGCTTAAGGAAACATTAAAGTTAGTGTCTAGCGTCAGCTGGTTCTCTGATATAGACCTTCATAGTGGCTATCACCATATTAGTATTAGAGTTGGGAATGAGGGGGAAATTGCTTTATCACAGGTTGTTCTTTATGAGTGGCTAGGCATGCCTTTTGGTGCTCCAATGCTCCTAGCACCTTTATGAGGGTCTTGACCCAGGTTTTTTCTTTTTTCTTTTTTTACGCTTCCTAGTAAATATGTAAGTGGTCTACGAACTTTGATGACATCCTTATCTATAGTAAACCTAGGGAGTATAATTTGAGTCATCTTCAATAGATTTTCCCCACTCTCTAACCTGAGAAGTTTTATGTCAATCTTAAGAAATACCTAGTTTTGCAAACCCAATTTGTATTCCTTTGTTTGATTGTCTCTATCAAGGGTCTAGCAGCTGATCCTGATGTTAGATCTATTAGGGAATAAACACAATCTAAGTCTGCCACTGAGGTGCATACCTTATCTACTCTCGTGGTTCATTAAAGATTTTAGCACTCTTATTGGTCTAATCATTTATTGTCTAAAGATGTATAAGTTTCATTGGACTTCTATTCTCCTACTACCTTTAGGGCATTTAAGATTATGAGAGCTGTCCGAAATTCTTGCGCTTGCCCAATTTTATTAATGCTCTTGAGGTTGCTTGTGATGCTTTTGATGTAAGGATTGGAGGTGGTGTTTTGAGTCAAGAGGGCTACCTCATTCTTTTTTTCGGGCAAAAAACTCAACGAAGCGAAGCAAAAGTATTCTATGATAGTCTTAAGATATTATCAGGTCTCTTGAGTAATGGAAGTACTACCTCCTACCGAGTTTGTGTTGTACGCTGATATCAAGATTTTATATTTCTCTATTATAGAAAATACTTGAATGAATAGACATGCTCTATGGATAGAGTTTCTCCAGTGTTTCACCTTTGCTTCCAGGTATCGATCTAGGGTAGGGGAATAAGGTGGTTGACGCCTTGATCAACCACCTTGAGGTGAAGGGTTGTGCCATCTCATATTGGTGGAGTTTCATATTAATTTTTAAAATTAGGTGAAAACGGTTAAAACTGGCTTCATATATTAGTATTAATAAATAATAATTAATAATAATAATAACTAATAATGTTGTACCTTGACTACAGTGGGATCATATTTTGGGAGTGGGGAACAACTCGGGTAGGGGAATGTGGCTTGTGTGGACTGATGGGGGGGAGGGAACAGGAGTCGCGAGATGAGTGAAAAGTACAAAATGGGAGGGGTCTTGGCCTCTCTATGTCCACTTCTATATTTATTTTTTAAAATATAATAACTACATATTATAAAAATTAATTGTATAATCTGAATTACGAGGGGGAAAAAAGTTACAGTAAACTCAATGTTATTTAATATCTTATATAGAAGTATGTGAATATAAGCTTTTGTTTTTCAAAGATGAAAAAGTTATTTTTTCATAAAATTCTCATTTAAAGAATATGGTTATTTCTCTTTCATATTAATTTGTGAGATATTTTTTAATCAATAACAATAATAATAATAATAAAAATGCATACAGACACACACAGAATGGTCTCTTTTGAGTTTTTAATCATTAATCGTTTTTTAATATTGGAATTCAATGTACAAGCATAAAGTGAGTTGATAAACACTCATATTTCGTTTGCTTAAAATTGATGCTGAAATTGCACCCAAAAAAAAAAAAAATTGATGCGAAAATTCTAAAATGTGAGCTTAAATGATTATGGCATAGCTTCAAACCCAAGCACAATATGCAAACATCAATCTTCCGTATCCGTTGAAAGTCACAACTACCCTTAAAAAAAGAGTAGCCGCACTAGGCATAATAGTATCTAATATGATATACTATAATGTCATGTTGGTGGATTTGAAGTTGAACCAATCACAATGTCACAACCAGCCAAAGCTTTCATTTCTATCATCCACCAAACGCACGCTATTGTCTTTCCTTCAAAGTTAAGCACTCACTATATTCACGTACGTGCTCAAAATTCATAATGGCGCATCACAGTAATTCCTCTGAAGATATCATTACCAAGCACAAATTGTTAACAAAAGCTAGCAAACCTTTGAACCCTCCTCTCCCTATCTCTGATTCTCCCTCCACCACCATGCTTCTTTATCTCTTCCTCCTTCTCCCACTCTGTTCCCTTCCCCACATTGCATTCTCATCTCATTGCACCACCGAAACCGCCACTAAAACCTTCCAAAGATGCATGAATCTTCCTACCCAACAAGCCTCCATAGCATGGACCTTCCACCCTTACAATTCCACCTTAGAACTAGTCTTCTTTGGCATCTTCATTTCACCTTCTGGTTGGGTTGGATGGGGCATCAACCCTACTTCACCGGAGATGACAGGAACTCGTGCCTTAATCGCCTTTCCTGACCCAAACTCCGGCCAAATAGTCCTACTACCCTATATCCTAGACCCAACTGTAAAGCTCCAAAAATCTCCACTACTCTCTCGCCCACTTGACATCCACCTCCTCTCTTCCTCTGCCGCCATGTATGGTGGCAAAATGGCCACCGTACACAACGGTGCCACCATCCAAATCTACGCAACACTCAAACTAAAATCAAACAAAACCAAAATCCACCTTGTTTGGAACCGTGGACTTTATGTTCAAGGCTACTCACCCACCATCCATCCAACCACTTCCAACGACCTCTCTTCCATTGCTACTTTTGACGTCTTGTCAGGATCATCTGCTCCTCAACACAGAGATCTCACAACGTTAAGAGTAATTCATGGTACTATAAATGCCATCTCATGGGGTCTTCTGTTGCCAATGGGAGCCATTACTGCTCGTTACCTTAGGCACATTCAAGCACTAGGCCCTGCATGGTTTTATGCTCATGCAGGAATACAACTGTTTGCTTTCACTCTCGGAACTGTGGGATTTGCCATCGGAATCCGCCTCGGGGAACTGTCGCCGGGAGTGGAGTATGGGCTGCACCGGAAGCTTGGAATCGCTGTGTTTTGCCTGGGGGCGCTGCAAACTCTGGCATTGCTGTTTAGGCCAAAAGCTAGAAACAAGTTCAGGAAGTACTGGAAATCCTACCACCATTTTGTTGGGTACTCTTGTGTGGTGCTTGGTTTTGTGAATGTGTTTCAGGGATTTGAAGTAATGGGGGCCAGCAGGTCTTATGCTAAGTTGAGTTACTGCTTGGGACTTTCTACTCTGATTGGTGTTTCTATAGCTTTGGAGGTGAACTCTTGGGTGGTGTTCTGTAGGAAATCCAAGGAAGAAAAGATGAGGAGAGAAGGACTGATTGGAGGTTCTGACAAAGGGAGTGGCATCCACAATTGAGGCAAGCTAAGGAATACTATTTGAAATTCATCACTTTTGATTTTGAAGGATCTATAGATTTGGCCATTTGGGTTTATCATCTCAATGGTCTTCTTACATTTGTATCCAATGCGAGCTTGGTGTGCAATTTTATTGATTTTGAAACATAGGCTAGTTTCCAAATGTTCAATTACTGTTTTTTAGCAATAGCAGTTTTAATACATAACACTAAGCATGATGAATTCAAAGTGGTTTCCCACTGTGTCCAGACTCCACTGCAGTAGAGGTATATAATTCCGGAGAAATGTCAAATGTCCACATGTTAACTGTTAAGGACAGAACCAACTTCAAGCGTAGAATTCAGTTAAGGCTTGAGAGCAATTGGGAGGAAGGTGGAGCTGGTACTGATACAAATTTAAAGCCTAAGGGCAAAATTTTCAATTGGGGGTATCTTTTGCTGCAAAGCATTTGGACCACCCCAAAGTCGTCCCTAAACATGCCTATGGACATATGGAATAGGACTAGAGAATAGGACGTAAAAATATAATCACTTTGAATAAAAATTATTATGGTTTATAAAATATGGATTACTATTCAAATAAAAATTATTAATAAAATATAAAATTTTAAGATTATATCTATATATTTTTTAAGAGGTAAAATTTAATCATAAATAAATAAGTATAAGGATAAAAAATTTATATTATATTATTTATTTTGAAAAATATTGGAGATAAAGCTAGTTTATATTTTGAAAGCTGCATAACTTGTCAAAAAAATTTAATTAATAAACAAACTTATGAAAAAAATTATAGCTTTGTTAAATTGTCATGTATGATAAGTTGAGCATAGTAATTTAAAATTTTAATAACTCAACAATCAACTAATAACGTAGGTTTAAATCTTGCTTTCACTAAGTAGCGTTTTAAAGAAAAAAAGAAAAGAATTATCTCTCCTTCTATAATTAACATCAACTAATAAAAAATAATACTATTTTAAAGAGTAAACTAGCAATTTGGTCCTTGAAAATAACTTACACTCGTAATTTAGTCTTTGAATTTATTTTTACATATAAGTTAGTTTTTAAAATTTTAAAACACATAGCAAGTTTGTCCTTTTGTTATCTTTCCTTCCCAAATAAAACGGTAATATGTGATGTGACATGTTAAGTAATTACATATACTATTAAATGTCACATATTAAGTAATAACCAATTGGTTAAGAGTAAGCTTGGTTAATTGAGTTGATGGAGAAACTGTTAAAAGAATTGGTTGGTTGGTGAGCTGATGGGTAATAAGTTAGGAGCAAGGTCTGTTCGGTCTGTTAGGAGATCTGAGTGATATGCTGAAGGGGGTCGGGTTTCATATTTCTCACCTAAACGACGTCATTGGAAGGACTAAACATGTGGAGTAACCTGCCATGTGATATTTAATGGTACATGTAAACACTTAACATGTCACATCATGTGTTATCGTTTAATTTTGGAAGGAGAAATAACAAAAAGACTAAGTTGCTACGTGTTTTAAAATTTTAAGGACTAACTTATATGTAAAAATAAATACATTGACTAAATTGTAATTGCAAGTTATTTTTAGAGACCAAATTGTTAATTTACTCCTATTTTAAACTTAAGCATTTGTTAGAGCACATGTTAAGAGAATAATTAGTTTTAAACTTTTGAACTAAATATATTAATTTTTCATATATAATTTTATAAATTAAAAATGATTTTAAATATTTTAAGAAACATGCTTTAATTATTTAATATTAACTTTTATATTGATTTGTCCAATTTTAAATTTCCTAAAGCTAGGTAATTCATTATGGATACATTAGCAGGCTATTTGTTGAATCATGATCAAAACCAAAGCAGGTGGCTAGACTTCCAATTTCATTATATTTTAAATGAGGGAGAATGGACTGCTTTTAAGTAGCATGAAAGTATGGTAATGACAAATCTTCTATTAGGACATGAAAGGATCCATTTTTGGCAGCTTGGATGTTGGAGGTAATCATTTAATGGAGGTAAATTTCAGGGCTATCGCCTACCCATAAGTATTTTTGTCCCCCAACCCGTTGGTTTAGATTCTGGATAATATAAAATCAATTTTTAAACAAAAAATTACTTCGAATATCATTCAACCACAAGTAGAAGTAATCCAAAGATATCTTTTGCTTTGAAAAAAAATAATTTAATTTTAAGGTGAATTCTATACATTTTTTAAGAAAATCTTTTTAAAAAGTTAACAGTATAAAATTAACTTTAACAAATAAGACCTATAATGTTTTAAAAATAGCTATATAATTATACTTTAAAAGTGATTCTACTTTATAATATCTAGACAGATTTATTATTTTAAAATCAATTCTTCAATCATCAATTCTTTGATAATAAATTCTTTAACAACACTTGTAGGTTTTGCTGAAAATGTATAACCTGCAAGAAGTTTGATAGATTAACGGTCAACACCTCACAAAAAAATTAATAGAAAGACAAAATTCCATACTTTTTTCTTTCTAATTTGAACTTTTATGATATTAGATTTTCTTTGCTCCCACTATACAATGATATACCGTTTACTTCCCATCAGAGCTATCAAGGAATCACATAAAGTAAAGACAGGGCAAATGAAAGGATATGGTCTGCCCATGAGGTATGCAAATCGAATAAAATAGGAAGAAATTGGATTCAGCGGGGGTGGTAACTATTGACTTCCTTCTAGTTTGCTATTTAAGAGCATTCTTTACCTGGCACCGTTTGAGAGAAGGAAGAGGCTCAAACGAGGGTAAGGGAGGAGAAAGCTTACTAAAATAGAAAGCTTTCCCGTTATTCTTCTCACTTTCTTCTTGCTGTCCCCTTTTTAGGAGGGGAGGGAAGGAAATAAAAAATTCTTATTTTCCACTGAACAATTGATATATGTAAAAAAAATTTTTAAAAATAAATACGTTTATAACATAATCCACGTTACACATGTTTAATATTGATTATGCCTATGATATGCAGTGTCTATTAATTTTTTTAATGATATTTAATTTTACTTTCCAAAATCTGCTAACACAAATGGCTGCAAGAATCTTTTTCTTGAAAGAAAAAGTAATTGATAACTGTTTTGAATTATGCTTTGAAAGAAATTTTATGCTTGAAAAATATCAAAAGCAATTGAAATATTGGAATCTACTATAAAGTATTCGACTTTTAAAATACACATGTTAATATCAATTTAGTAAAATATTATAAGATAGTTGAAATGTTAAGAATATCCTCTGACAAAACACAAAATAATAAGAAAAAACAGATTTTAGAAAATAACTATTGACTGCCTTTTTTAGCATTTTGTAAAAAAATAAAAAAGATTTTACAACGCAGGTATGACAAGTTAAACAAATTTTGAAATTGAAACATAAAATCAGCCATCAAGCATGTTTCCTAATAAAAATCAGTTTGTTCCTAATCCATAATAAATTTCAGTAAAATGAAAAGAGATCCAGTAAAACGCCTCCGTCTATAGGACCTAGCTCATGTGGTATAGGTAGGTACGGTTACAGTAAAGATACTAGGTATGTAAATAGGAAATGCTACAGAACCTACATCCTATCAAAATATTGAACATAGTTCAGATGATGTCTCAAAAATATATTATCAAGAGGATAGCAACAAATATGAAGACTAGAGACCCCGGACCAGCTAACTATCCATGATTAGATGACCAAGGCCACCAAAATGTTGACAAAACCTAGATACCAACATAACCAGCCAAACATTCGTGGTTAGATAACCATGACCGTAAAACTTTGAAAACGAAAATGTATATGTTGATGGTAAGTGGTCACAAGATTAGATATGGTATGACAATATAGTAATGCTTGTATTCTACTGCTGTCTAACTTTGTAGTTAACACCAAAGCCTTCACAATGGTATATTATTAGCATTCTTTATGTCAACATCATATAACCACTGAAACAAATCCAGTGTCCCATATTGTGAATGCATTGCTCTATTATATGATATTTACAAGTTCTATAAATCTTTCAAATGACATAGCTGTGTAAAAAATGGCAATGGGGTAAACTCAACTACACTCTAATATAATGTTTAAGGAAAAAAGTCTAACAAAATATGAATAGTCCATAGAATTTGGAAAATAGGCAAATGGGGAAAAAATTCCATTTCTCAAACATGAAGTTCGAATTTGTAGCGTAAAATATTCCCCTTCAGAAAAAGAATCAGAACATATTTGTAACTTATTCACGGGGACCCTAGATGGGTATCCCTTCAATGTTTCACACTAGTAATCAACAAAAACCTCAGATACAATCTGCTAAAAACAAACCAAAATGATGGATGAAGAAACAAACAATTCCTGAGCAGAACCCACAACTTTGCAAGACATTACAGGCAAAAATCTACCCCAAAAAAGAAAAAAAGAAAGAAATGCTGTCCATCTTTTTATATTGCCGCCTCACAAGTGATGCATGATACACTTCCGCTATATCCCGCAATCAGATTTTACATCTCACTCAAATCCCAAAAACACAAAACCTAAACAGTAACTCAAAAAACTCAAGCCTTAACATTCTCCCTTGTAACTTCTATCTCTATATCTGAAACCTCAAAACAGGCACGCCGCCAGTTAGCTCTAGATAACCAAACATCTTATGTCTTAACCGAAATACAGTAACAACAGTGGTGTGCAAAATTCACAATTCACCTGCTTCACTGGATTATCTTCACCTACAAGTTCGTGTCATCAGAATGATCTTCCTATGTAGCAATTCCTGAAGGTAAAGATATAAGTTTGTCAGTGGTGGCATACAAGACACAAAATTTGTACCAGAAAACAGATAATTAAATAATTAAACAGACATATTTCAAGTAAACTGCATCAATCTTAATTTCCATCTAAGTTAAATGTTGCTGTAAAAAAAGGAGAACTACAAAGGAACATATAGCAGAAAGAGTACTGGTGAATTGTAGCTAAGTTTTACTAAAAGATAAAAATAATAAAAGATAAATTCATATCAGCTCCCTCTCACTTGCAGTCAACTTATTAAGACTTGAGAAATTGAGATTTGTTGCTGGGAGAAATTTAAACAAAGGATAACATATCATAAAGAAATAAAGAATGTAAAAACAGGTTCTGCTCCATTACAAAGAGAACTAGGGTTATAGCAGTCCTCTTGACAAACTAAAGGCCACTAACATTAAACCAAGAGTTTCCATATGAAACTGGTCAACAAAAAGGAAATAGCCTATAGCTGCTTCCTTAACAGACCAAAGACCACCCTAACAACAAAATGGGAGTCACCAAGAAAAGTGTTCAACAACCAACTGGAACTATCCAACCAAAATCATGGTTGTACAAGAATCAAGAAAATGCTTTAGGTCAGAACTACAATTTTATGAAGTAATCTGCGGTGATCTTTGTTAGGCTTCTTTGAAAAAATGAATTCAATAGTGCAAATTTTTTATCAAGACACTAAGTCTCAGATTCTTGTCTAAACTCTCAATTCTTCCTAAATGCTCAAGACTGGTTTTTGGCGATAAAGGGGAATTTTATTTGGGCTATGCTTGTTTGAGTAGGTGGAAAATGGAGAGTTGGAAAATTTGGAATGAAATTCCCTTCACACTTGCTTTGTACAACAAAATTATGGGATGGTTGAAAGTAGAGTGCAACTCATTTACACTCTACCCCACATATTTTGGCCACTCCCCTATAGCATTAAAGTGTACTGAAAGTGATTTTTCATCTTCTATCAAGCAACATTGAGTAAAAATCAAAACATTTCCATTCACTTCATTTTCACTTCTCTCACTATCTTCCACCTACTCAAACAAGCATAGCCTTAAAAAAAAAAGGAAACAAATCAATAGTCAGATAAAACTTATTATATTGCCCTCTGGGTGGGAGGGTCCAGAAGAGCACCAGGAGAATAACAGACAACAAAACATTTAACTCTCATAAGAAGATCTGACAATATGCAACAGAACAGTAGCCATGATTGCATACTCCAGTGTCCAAGTCAGATATTAAACATATTCAGTGAGAAATTTAAAACCAAAATATTTATGCATATCACCTGGACAAGGAAAGATCCAAAACCATATAAATGTGAGGAAAACCACCCAGAGTTATGTAATTGGAATTCTAGCATCTGAATGGCATAACGTCACTCAAAAGATGTGCTCACAAAAGAAGCTTATTTTTCCAATTAAATAAGGCACACAGTTACTCTTATT
Organism: Styphnolobium japonicum; assembly: GCA_023212625.1. Lineage (NCBI taxonomy): Eukaryota > Viridiplantae > Streptophyta > Magnoliopsida > Fabales > Fabaceae > Styphnolobium > Styphnolobium japonicum. Next base: position 843,203 of record JALBWW010000006.1, read on the forward strand.
AAGGGCATAGAGGTGGGAATACAGAAAATGGGGGCAAAGTATAAAAAAACAAAGACATAAAAAATTGGTCATTTTCACTCCTGTTGAGATTGTTGTTGAGATTCAGTACTCATTAGTTGCACTTAGTGCATACTGCATCAAGTGCTTATTAGGTGTACATATTCTATATGTCTGCTGCTTTAGGAATCCACTAACTAAAGCATCATCTTTGTATATTCTATAGTTATCTTAGAATGATTATGTCTTTGTATATTAAGCTATATATTCAGATCCATTGTATTTAGAATTCAAGTCAATACAATCAAGCTATTCATCTCTGTTTACTCATCTCTGTTTCATATTCAAGTTGGTATCAGAGCTCACATTCGTGGGCCTGATCTCGTCCAAAAACAGTGGCAAAACAGCCACTGTTGAAAGTCCCAGATCTCGTCCAAAACAGTGGCAAAACAGCCACTGTTGAAGCTAGAAGTCCCGGAGTAGGCCACTTTAGGCAAGAGAGACTCCGGCCCTAGCCCCAGAATCCTCCGACGAACCATCCTCCACCGGCGGATCTTCATTCCGGCTCTCCACGCGCCGCCACGCGCCGCCACGCGCCGCCACCTTCTCAGCATCCAAGTCAGCGCGTGAGCTCCACGCGCCACCCTCCTGAGGTCAGGTCACCTCACCGCCGGTCTCACCATCACCGCCGGCATCTCCTCTTTCTTTTGAGGGTCCTGTCCGCGCGTGGGTCTCACGCGCCCTCGCCTTTGTTCAAAAATCTTGTTCAAAGTCACCACTTTGTGTTAAAGTTCTTGTTCAAAGTCACCAGCTTTGTGTTAAAGTTCTTGTTCAAAGTCGCCCTTTGTTCATAGTTCTTGTTCAACCTCAACACTGCATTTTTGGTTCAAATCACCCAAGTGAACCCCTTGCATTTTATCAAGATTGATCCACATTTCTCACTATAAATGGCTTCCCACGCATGAGAGTCTCTTGCAACCTCATTGCAACCTCTGGTGCACCTAATGCACCTCACCTGTAGCAAGTCCCCTCTTTCCTTTGTCTTCTGCGGAGTCCGTCTATAACTTCAGGAGAAACTCAACAGCCAAAAATTACATGGGTGGCAAAATCTTTGTGGAAATACGGTTTTGGGGCAAGGCCTTGATGATCACCTAACCAAAAAGGCTACGAGATATTAATACCACGAGATCAAGATCGAGTGGAAGAAAGCGGAACTACGGTTGGTTTCTCTCTTATAGCGATCTATTGACTCAAAGCTATTGGTTCATTTTCGCACCTACAAAACATGCTCGACATGCGGAAGAAAGCTCGTGGTATACACTCAAATGATATCCAGCGACTATATGATGTGGTACACAACTTAGCCACACTTCAAATGATGGAGAATGATCTCCCGGCATATTTGACAAAGGCTCGATCAACCATTGATGAAGTTAAAATTTCGCTCTAATAGGAAATGATATGGAGAACAAAATTGACAACATGTGCATGGTTTTATTCTCCATGGTCTCCACAAGATCTTGAATCAATAGGAACCAGAATTCGACCAATCATAGTGTTCCTACGTTAGGAAAACCTTATGGATCGTCTTCTACGGGTTCCCCCTTGGGAGGCTATGATCGGAACTAGTTCCTTTTCAAGTTCGAGACTCATACGCTTTCTTCTCTAACACCACCAACCGTGGAGGTAGGTGTGGTGGGCGAGGTGGTGGGCCGAGGAGGTCGTGGCTCACAGTAATCGTCGCGATGTTCCTCATTTGTGTCGAATGGGTCATACTAGAGAAATGTTATTCCCTCAATGGATTCACACGATAAATCAGCTCGTATGACATACCTACAACCTCAGAGTCGAGAAGCGGTGACAATCGTAATGATAGTCGAACATCTTGTCGACCATTTGAGTTCAAGAATACCTTGACTGAAATCGAGTTCAACAAGGTCAATCTTGGTACACTGTGATGGCCCATCTTGGTAACTCTATGGTTTGTCTCTCACAATCATTACATGTTGGATCTGGCTATTGGATGCAGGGCTTACGATCATATAATTTGGTAATCCATCTCTTTTCTCCCACTATAACACTGACCTAAAACATCACATTATATCACTCTTGCCAATGGATCAAAGACAAAAGCTACGGCATTGGTCAAGCCTCACCTTCTCCATCCTTACCTCTAAATTGCATTTCTTTTTGTACCTGGATGTCCCTTTAATTTAGTGTACATTAGTCGAACTTACTCGTAACCTTAATTGCTCCATAACTTTCACTAATAACTCTTTCACGTATCCGGGGCCAGAATACGAGGCGGACGATTGTACGGATCTGAATCACATGGCCTTTACTATTTCGGCCTCCATCATCCGGTTATGCCACTGAATTCGACTCTCCGGATATCCTTCATCGTCGTCTTGGTCATCCCAGTCTAAATAAATTGAAGAAAATGACCCTCATCTGTCTCACTTAAAGTCTCACAGAATGCGAGTCATGTCGGCTTGGCAAGCATGTACGAGCTTCTTTTCAAGCAAACCTCCTCGTCGAGGCAAACATTCCTTTCGGCCTTGTTCATTCGACGTATGGGGGCCTGGTCGAGTCAACTCACTCTATCCTAGGACATAGGTACTTTGTTACTTTCATTGATGATTTCTCAAGATGTACTTGGATTTTTAATGAAAGATGGGTCAGAACTATCAACTCTCTTTCAACACTTTTACCAAGAAATTCAAACCCGGTTTGGACATTCTATCCATATTTCACGAAGTGATAATGCCAAAGAATATTTTTCTACATCTTTTAATCGAGTTTATAACCTCTCATGGCATGATTCACCAATCTTCTTGTCCACACACACACCTCGACAAAATGGTATTCTTTGAAAGAAAACACCGTCACATTATTGAAGCTGCACGTGCCCTTTTATTACATGCTCATGTACCCTTAAAGTTTGGGGTGATCTTGTTCTCCTTTGCTTGGTTTCTTAATAAATCGGATGCCCTCTTACCATTACGAATAACAAAGTACCATATTCCCTTTTGTTCCCAAAGACCCATTGTTTAAAGTTCCTCCACGTGTGTTTGGCTCTACATGTTTTGTTCATGATCTCACACCGAGGTCTTGACAAGTTGTGCCGTCTTTGTCAAATGTATCTTCCTTGGTTACTCTCACATTCAAAAAGGTTACAAATGCTATTCTCCATCTACTCATCGCTTCTACATATCTGCGAGATGTTACCTTCTTTGAAGATACCTCTTATTTTCTTTCTTGATTAACTCAGGCATCCATTTCCCAGTGTCTGCTTCCTTTATCCATTCCATATGTTGTCGAGTCTTCTACTCCATTGTCTCTCAGCCTCCTCTCAACTTCCTATTACCTATCGGCGTCGTCCTACTTGACACCATTGGAGGAAATTGTACACGAACAAGCGGTGATTCATCTCTGCTCTAGTCGATCTACCTATTCGGATCCACGGAGTCTTCCCTTGATTTACCTATCGCCCTTCGTAAAGGTACACGTTCCACTTCAATCCTTATCCCATTTATAATTTCCTAAGTTATCATAGCATTTCTCCATCCCATTTATGCTTTTATTTACTGCTATTTCCTCTGTTTCTATCCACTAACAACATCCAGGAAGCATTATCCCATCCGGGGTGGCGAGGCTATGATTGATGAAATGACCTTAGAGTCTAATACCACTTGGACACTTGTTCCTCATTATCCTCTGGAAAATCCACAGTTGGATATGGGTTGGGTATTCACTTATCAAAAGTAGGACCAAATGGCGGATCGATCGTCCCAAAGCTTGTCTTGTAGCTAAAGGTTATACCACGGATCTTTGGACTCGACTATGGTGACACTTTTCACTGTTGCAAAAATGGCCTCTGTTCGTCTTTTTCTTAGCCATGGCGCCGTGCGTCGGCCCTTGCATCAATTGGACATTAAAAATGCTTTCCTTCATGGTGATTTAACGAGAGGAAGTCTATATGGAGCCACCACTGGTTTTGTTGCTCGGGGGAGTCTTGTGGTTTTACTTGTAGGTTACACAAAGCCATATATGGTCTTAAGCGAGTCCTCGGGCATGGTTTGGCGGGTTCGATCTGACCCTCCAACACTTTGGCATGATCGCGATGAAGCGAGATCACTTTCTGTCTTTTATAAATGTTCATCCCTTAGCGATATATCTATCTTGTTGTATATGTGGATGACATTGTCATTCTGAGGAGATGATCGGATGGCATTAAGAGTCTCAGCGGTTCCTATCTCAACAATTTCACACCAAAGACTTGGGACGATTGCGATATTTTCTTGGAATTGAAGTTGCTCAATCTAGTTCGAGGGGATTGCTATATCTCGAGAGAAAATATGCCGCTTGATATTTTGGAAGAAAGCTGGCATGCTAGATTGTAAGATGATTGACACACCTATGGATCCAAATGTCAAGCTTATGCGGATCAAGGAGACCTTACTCGAGATCCAGGAAGATATCGCGATTAGTTGGAAAGTTGAATTATCTCACTATGACCCGGATCAGGCATATCCTTTCTTTGTCGAGTGTTGTCGACCCGAGTTCCTCAACTCTCCTCGTGAAACTCATTGGGATGGATACGGTGGTTCGGATCCTAAGATATATTAAAGGGTCTCCTGGAAAAGGACTAATTTATCAAAATAAAGACCACGATGTTGTTGCTTCTGAGATGCAGTTAGGTGGTAATCCAAGTGATAGACGGTCGACTTGAGGTTATTGTGTTCTCATTGGAGGGAACCTCATCTCGTGGAAAAGTAAGAAGCAAAGTGTTGTAGCTAGATCAAGTGCGGCCAGAATATGAGCTATGGCCCTTGCTACATGCGAGCTCATTTGGCTAAAGCAAACTTTCGAGTTAAGATTAAAGATAGGATCCATGAGCCTTATATGTGATAATCGGTGACCTTGCACATTTCCTCCAATCCGGTTTTTCACGAGCAGACCAAACATATTGAGATTGATTGCCACTTCATCCGTGAAAAGATTATATCTAGAGAAATCACAACGTCATTCGTAGGCTCCAATGATCAGCTGGCAGACATGCTCACTAAATCACTCCGGGGTCCAAGAATAAAATATATATGTGACAAGCTAGATGCATATGACATATATCGCGCCGAGGGGAGTGTTGAGATTGTTGTTGAGATTCGATTGCTCATTAGTTGCACTTAGTGCATACTGCATCAAGTGCTTATTAGGTGTACATATTCTATATGTCTGCTGCTTTAGGAATCCACTAACTAAAGCATCATCTTTGTATATTCTATAGTTATCTTAGAATGATTATGTCTTTGTATATTAAGCTATATATTCAGATCCATTGTATTTAGAATTCAAGTCAATACAATCAAGCTATTCATCTCTGTTTACTCATCTCTGTTTCATATTCAAGTACTCCCTTCTAGATGAATAGCCACAGTGCAATAGAATAACAGACATGATTGGCTGTCATTGTACCTTCTCACAAACAAGCATTTTAAAAATATTCAGGCACAACTTTGCCTAATGAATTACCCAATGAAATCTTCTTTGCTATAAGCCAAAGAGAAGCAAAGCAACAAAATCAAGGGGTTGAGCACAGGACAAAGAACCAATTACAAGTATTCCATAATAATAGCAAATTAACAAAGAAAAAAACAACAAACATTACTTCAGGTACTACTGGAATACCACTTAACAAAGAGATAAAAACAACAAACATTACTTCAGGTACTACAGGAATACCAGAGAGATAAATTTGCAGTGGTCATGAACATGTGGGACAAAAAACTTAGTTGTACAAAGAAATGGAAGTATATGGATAACATGGCTGATAAAGTGACAAGGAGGCAATGGAAAGCATCAGAACTATCATCTATCAAATGAGAAACCAGATTAAAGTGGCATATGAGAGACAAACATACTTTATATGAGCATCTGAACATTTCTAAAGACTTCATCTAACACATTTAGTTCTTTATATTTCTACCTAATACATAAAAAGTTTGAATGTCGACTTTTTTGTCTTTCTACAATACCCAAAATCAGACATTGAAAAACAGGAAATTTCCAGCAGAAAAAACCAAATATTTGAATCAATCTTGACAAAACTATAAAATTTCACTTAGATTGAAATGCCTGAGTATATTTAAAAATGAATTTGTAGAATAAAAACCCTAACTATGAGCAGACAAGTATTGAATGTCAACTTGTTTATTCATAATATGATGCTTTGCTCATGTAACTGTTTACTCAACCAGCCACTTTATTTAATTGAATTCTGCACTGTAAACATGAACCTTACAATAGCTTTCTGTTTATTATTACCACAATACCACACATGTATTAAGAGCTACTTGGTCATGCTAAATAGCCATATAGATGGCTAGAAACTAAATCAAAGTACTACTGTTAAACTAAATAACATGTTACAGAGAAAATTTTCCAGTAGTCAGACATCAATTAACTATGGATCTGACATTTACTCATAAATCATGCCAAGCAACTAGTAGAGAACATTTATCTAGATCATTGCACAAAAGTCCAAACAAATATTATAAACTTTGTCCCAACCCTTTTTTTTGAGGTTTGTAGTAATACTTATACTGCTCGTATACACTAAAGTCATACTATTATTTCAGTGGGGAACAAAAGAGACTGACTGAAAAGTTGAGATAAAATATGAGTAAGGTGGCTCTTACCCCTATTTGGCTGCCTCTTATTAACAGTATAACCACCAACATAACCAGGAGAACTTTTGGCAGAAACATCTGAAGCTGCACTGCCAAGTCCATATCCAAAGGGACCAGAACCATCTCGCTCAGAATTTGAAGATTGCCAAGTTGGGTCCCCATAAACTGAACTACTATTATAGAAATCAGCAAAAGCCCCATCAACACCACCATTTGATGCAGAATATGAAGATGTTGGGGCAATATTGGTACCACTGGTTCTTCCGTACCCTCCAGCCCCTAAACCATAACTGTTGCCACCTCCATAGCCAAGGTTGCCACTACTCTGTGACACATTGTTCCCTCCCCCTTGCCCAGAAATTACTGAAGAACCCCAGTTGACTCCAGTATTTGCAAATGTGTTTCCTCCAACACTCCCACTACCCGAACCAATGTATGCACTGGAATTTGCAGAACTTGTTCCATAACTAAGGCCACCATTCCCCCACAAATTTCGAGTCACAGAGCTGAAGAAAGAATTGTTTCCTCCATTACCACTGTCATATCCAATAGGATTGCCAAACCTATTGGAGCTGCCAATATAATAAGGATTTAATCCCCGACCATAGCTGAGATTACTATTGAAATTTGCATTCCCCCCAAATCCAGCGTTCAAACCAGGCTCAAAATTCACACTCATTCCATAACCAGATCCAAATGGAGCAAATCCACTTCGACCACTAGCAACCGGACTGAATCTACCATCCACCCGAAGTCCATAGCCTCCAACAGTACTTGGAGTATATCCCTGAGTGAACCCATTTAAGAAACTATTGACCCTACTCAGACCATAGTTATATCCACCAAGTGGGCTGCGGCTTGGCCCTGGCGATAGCTCCTTAGGAACTGCTCGCTTGACCTCAACCATTTTACCATTCAATTCATGAAACGTCTTAAGTAAGACCTTGTCAACAGCCTCCTCAGAATCATAAGTGATAAATCCAAACCCTCTTGGTCTCTGAGTGTTGTGATCATACATCACTACAACATCTGTTATAGTCCCAAACTGATCAAAGTACTTCTTGAAATCGCTCTCTGTAACTGTTGATGCTAAACCTCCGACAAATATCTTTCTTGTGCGGCCTGGACCAGGAGAACCATGGATGCTGCCACTGTTTCTACTCAGTATGTTCTGGTCATCCCTAGGAACAGCTTTCTTTGCCTCAACCTAGTGATAAATGAAAGAGTATTAACTAACAATCAGAAAACAAAAAGATTTGAAGACCTATCAATCCTTCCAACAGATATTTAGAAATGATGATAATAATGAAAAGAAAAGGAAATAAGATTAAAGAATATATAATACAGAGAAAAGGTTATTTACTCTTGGTCCATTTTAAAATCTAGCTAAGAAAAACACAATAGTAGAACCAATTTTGCAAATCAAAGTACAATTCAATATCAGAAACTGCTATTTAGGAATTAAGTATCCTGATGTCATGTAATTCAAAAAGGTAACCTTGATGTCAAACTGCAAGGCTAGACTTAAAATGGGGATATAACAAGAAATTACCATCCTTCCGTCGATGTTGTGCTTCTCTTTTATGACTATTTCTGCAACAGCTGGGTCGGAAAAAACAACAAAACCAAATCCACGGGCTCTACCTGTTGTCCGATCCTTCATTATCACTGCTTCCACAACCTCCCCATAAGTACTGAAATACTCCCTGAGTCGCTCTTCATTTGTATCCCATGATATTCCGCCAATAAATAACTTGCCATTATCTGATTGCATTTTATCTGCAAGAAAAAGATACTTCATCCATTAAGCTCAAAAACTTACAAATGCAAGTGGCAGCATCATTAGAAATGAAAAAAGCCAAGCTTCCTAGGATAAACCAAGCACATAACTCGGAGGATAAAACAAAAGGCATGCCCATGGCGGATCCAATTCATTACACATAACTGTAACATAAAAAAACCAAGACCCATACAAAACAACATAAAAACAAAATCTTAGTCTCGGATAAAATGCAAATAAATCCAGCAAGGATAAAATCACAACTTGATAGCATTACCATTTATCAAATTATTCAAATACAAATAGTCCAAAGTATGACAACAAATGCATTTATAGAACAGGCAAAAACATTACAAACAACACCTTAAATTATGACAGACTCGGAAACTGTATTAACGATGCAAATATAGATATTCTCGGATTCAATTAGGAAACATCGGATCCTTCATCAACCAGTGAATCAACCCAGAACTAAGAACTCCTGGAAAAACCCATAAATATTTTCAATCAGAGAACTCACCAAAGATCCAAAGTCACACCCAATTCAACAAATATCAAAACTTCAATCCAGATCTCATCCAAACCAACCGATTCAAGACGACCCAGATGCCAAATCTTACAGAAAACTAAGATCTGAGGGGAGGCACAATGAGATTAAGAACAGAGGGCAGGTTCATTATCTTGCTATGCCTCCCCACCCTTTTCTTCTTTTTCCAATTGTTAATTAGATTACCAAATGCAAATTCAGTTACCAAACCGATTGGAACAATTTATATATACAAAACTAGAGAGAGATAACATAAACTTTATGAGGAGAAGGCGAGAGAGAAGCTGCGAGATGTCTGGTGTGAGCAATATATAGGAACTCTGGAAATGGAAGATGATGATTTTATTTTATTTTATTTTTTCCTTGTTATTATTTATAAATAAAAAAAATAGACTTGCTTGATTTGAATTTAGGAAAGTGTAATATTGACTGGAAAATGGAAAGCAAAAAGAATTTAAATTTACATAAAAAAAAAAGGGTAAAGAAGAAATGGGAATCAAAATATGTTCTTTCTCCTGCCCTAAAAATGGCTTTTGAATCAAATGATATTTTTAAAATTTATTACTAAAATAATATGTTTCAAATCATTTCTCAAAACATTGCTTTTTTCTTTTAGCCAAATTACTCATATTTTTTTTATTATGACCTATTTTGTTGTACCATATATTCTTATACACCCTATATGGTTCAGCCATTATTATTGACACAATCTACATGTAATGCATCAACCAAACTTATAAATACCACATGAGTTACGCCAACACAAATAGTATAATTCACATGAGATACATCAAATCACATGATGTAACTTTCTCATGTTTTTAAAAATTAATAATATAATAATTTTGTGTAAAAATATGTTTCATAAATTTAATTTATACTCTACTTTATGATTAAATTAGATTACTTCAATAAATCATATAAATATATTTAAGTTAATGTATAATTTTTTACATAATTTATATTTTTTAAATACACGTTAAAATATTAAATAAAAAATAATATTTATAAGAAGGAAAAAAAAAGTACACATGAAAAAGAAATTGCGTCGATGAAATTTTTTTTTTAACCGCGTCAATGAAAGTTAAGGATATAGTTTAGGAATAATATTTATAACTTATTTTTCTTAAAAAGAGATAAATAAAATGGTTGGACCGCTAATAAAAGTTGACTCAACTGGTAGATCTAATTATATTGACTCTAAAATTCCTTAAGACTTTCTTGTAAAAAAAAATGCTTGGACCAAAGTATTCATCTTATTAAAGGTACATTTTGAATAAAGTTTGGTGCTTTTAACTTTTTGGTTTATAAAGTGGTGCAGTAATGCACCTTTTTATATTGAAGTGATATTTTTGGTTAATATAATGTTTTCTCAACATCATCTAACTACCAGTGTTTTAGATGCAGTTGGATGTGATTGGCATAGATGAGGCTCAATTTTTTTAGGACCTTTTATGATTTTTGCTGCAAGGCTGCTGAATGCTGATAATGATGGTATAATATTGTCATTGTTGCAGGCCTGGATGCTGATTACTTGAGGTACTGTTCAAAGAAGTATTCAACTATGTCAGTTTAGCTCTGTTTATCATCTATGCTGATAAACCACTCTAGCTTTTAGTAATTTGTTTTTCTCAAATGCTTATTTTACAGCTTGCCTTCCTCATGTTGGGTGATTTACTATTCAGGAGAAGCTTTGGCTCAGTGCTTCCCATAATACCCCTTGCTGATACTGTAACTAAGTTGATATCCCGATGTGAACTATGAGACAAACATGCTTTCTTTACTTTGAGGAAGACAAGAGACACAGACTGAACTGATTGGTGGTGATTGGTGGGCTGATGTCTACGTGCCTGTCTGTCGCTGTCACTATGTCAACGGCCAAGTTGTCATGGAAGCTGCAAGGAATGTCTTGGAATCTCATAAGGTTCGGTTGTCTAGTGATGATTGGGAATTGGCTTGTACTAAGTGTAGCATGTTTGCTTGGGCCCTTTATGTAATTCAACCAGTTCGTAAAACAAACCACGGTGAATTGGACCTCGCATGGTTTAGATAGTATGTCAATCTTCTGCTTACTTATGTTACTGAGTTTCTATTCTTCAAGCTCCTTTTTATTTGTACTATTCTGTTACTTGAGTTAAATCAAGAAAATGTTCTTTACTTACATGTTATGACAAGTTGAAGCCCTCTGAATTCCAACCTTTTTGTCAATTTTTCGAAGTTCAATATCTACAACCTTGTCCTATACATAATTTTGAGGACATATATGTTATGAATGTCAAGAAAGTATATTAGTCTAATCAACTGCCTAATAGTATGTTCATTGCTTAGTTGAGTTAGTGCCTTCTCTTTTCTTTTTTCCCCTTTTTCCCAGTTATTTTCGAAGAAATTAGAATAAAGGAAAAGGAGAATTAAGTCTCCATTGTTCTTTTTGTATCCATATTCATACATCTTACTAGTGGAGTTCCTATGCTATATTGGCTTGGACAATTGGCTAGGAGTTCCTGGCTTTTTCTTTGGTTTCCAACTTCCGAACAAGGTTATGCAGCGAAAGACCTTCAGTAGCCGGCTAACATACTTTCTTTGTGAAGCAAAATTTACAGAACTGATGCAACTAGTCGCCTGTCCAACTGGGCTCATCATTTTGCTTATATATCTACTTTCTAAGCCATATGGTTCCATCTTCTGTGTTTTGATCAAGTTTGACTCTGCTTTAGTTACCTTGTTTTGCAATTGAAGGCTTCTTTTCAAGGATATGAGTTCTTGTTCAAGATTTTCGTGGACTCATTCTGTCGTTGATAATTTTTGTTTCATGATGTCTTTCTGCAGCAAGAAGCTCAAGGACCTGCTAGTCTGCTACCCAGCTCAGGTCCATCAATGTATGGGCTCTCTCCTAGATTCTGACTTACGGAATATGGACATCTAGAGCTTGTTAGGCTTCCTGATAACTCTCCACAATGTGCATACCTAAACGAATCTGAGCATTCTCTGAAGGCTTGGTGTGTATTGAGTTGTTGAACAAAAAATGCTTGGACAATTAGACGTAGAGGAATCAGTTCGTTTTGAACAGCTTCAATGCATGCCTCTTGTGATAACCTTTGGCAGTTGAGGTACTTGCAGACTGGTCCCTTATCAACTTGGGATATACCTAGGTGTGTCTACAGCAAGAAAGCAAAATATGTAACTAATAGTAAGGCTGAAATTGAATTGGTCCTTGCTAATGATTTCATTTGGGTTTTGATATATAAGTTGGGTAATGAACTATAATCAAGCTTGCCAAGCATGTGACTGGTATTTACTCATTATTTCTCCTATTTTTAAGGATCGTGATTATATCATTGAAGTTAACTTGTTAATTTCAATTAATTTACAATTCTTCGCTTACTCCACTTGGTTAAATCCTGGAAATTCATTGGAATGTACTTCTTGAGTAAATAGATGGCATTTGTAATAATGTGAAATCAATCCAACATGTCTATGTCCATGTTACTTTTGAGGAATGCTGAAATTTGTGAATGCTTGCCTTGAGAAAGTTGTTTATTGCTTTGTAGAGTTGGTAATGATTCTGTCTACAAGATGTTGGTATCCTTTCAATGAGTTCCATGAATCTCTGAGGTCCAATGTCTAGATCTGCATCTACATTGGATAGATATGCATCCCACAATTCCGCAACCCTGTAGTTGCTAGCTTCTGGGGTATGGTTTATATGTGAGTTAGATGCTACATATGTTGAAATTATGTTTTCCATAGTTGCCAACTCCATGCTAGAGGACATTGACTCTCTTCCACTTTTTGGAAGAAGAAAATCCTCCACCTGGGCAAAGTGCAATAGTGATGTAATCTGGTCCTGCAACTTTGCCTTTCTGTCAGTTCTCAACTCAAACTCGAGAGATCTTGAAAGCAAGGCAAAATAAAACCCAACAGGAATGGCTTTGCTAGCCTTATCACCCATACGAAGAAGATCAATAATACCTTGTAAAATTACTGAAGCTCTTCTATTCATGTCATCTTCCCCAATTTTCTCACAGGAGCTCTCCCAAAATGGGCATATCTTTTTAGAGAGCACCCATTTATTTGCATAGAAAACAATTATTGGACTTACATAGTTTTCTTTCATTCCTTGTCTTCTTAAAGATCCTATAACCCTCTTGAAAAAATCTGATGGTAGAGCAATCAGATCCTTCGTCCAAAGGTTTTGGCTCACAATATCTTTCATTATTTCACAGCTCCAAGCTTGGGAAGCTAATCCTTCCAATGTAACTACTGGTGTGTCTCGCCTTCTTTCTGAGTCAAGGATCTCTATGCATGCCATAAAGGCAAGTGATTCAATGCAGCGACTGACTATTAGCAGATCTTCAGACCAAGGAAGCATCATCTGGCACCTTTGAAGTGCAATGAGGGTGTCATCCCAACTTTTGCAAGACTAATAGATTCAGATAAAGATCAAATCACTCACAAAGGTTGCCTGAACAGTAGTCTTCAGTCATTTCAAGAAATTCTGCTACACACCGCAGGGCTGCTACATTAAAAGGGTCAATCAATGCAGAGGACCCAGATGAACAAGGCAATCATCTCAAAGGTTTCTGGTCCTCCAGGGAAAGTTTTTGGCAGCTCAATCTCAGATGTATCGTTTAATCTTTTCTTGAAGTATCCACTCCTTGAAGTCAGAGGAAACTGCAATCAACATAACATGTAAATAAGTTGCCATTTAAGTGAATTAGCTTTGTGAAACATTCTTTGATTTAATTTTTATCCAACTTACTGTGTGCAGGTTAAACATCTTATCTTCAACTCGAGCACGGACAGAAACAGGCAAACCAGTCCCTTGGCTCCCGAGACAAAAATTCATGAGAATTGAAAGACAAACTGGAGACATCTAAAAGGACATGGATTATCCATAATCTTACCATGTAATGACCTTAATCTTTAGCAAGGCCCCAATGTTAGGTGAAGAGTAAGGACATGAAGCCACGAAGTAATCTTTTGGGCTCACAACCTCCATGAACAGAACAGAGCTTGATAAGTGCTGACCAATGGCTACTCTACTTATTCTAACTGTGAGTGTGAGTCTGTGTGACTTTACAAATGAATGGAAGCTGATATTACTGCAGGCCCATACGTGTGCATCTGAATCCTTCTCTGATAAGGAACTAGAGCAGAGAGTACCAGCAGGGTTCTTAAATTAAGCAAAGAAAACCAGTGGTAATGAAGGAGGGGAAGAGAGAAAAGAGGTGGAATTTAATGACTTTGTCCCAACACATTCTTGCAGGGTTCTATTATTCATCTTGGCAGTCAAAGTCAACATGCACACGAGTGAAACTAGAATTCTAAATTTTAAGGCTTCAAAAACATTCTCGAATGTTGGGAAGTTGAATTCTTGGGCTACAACTTGGCGGCCTTGGCCAATAGAATATGGTGCATTTTCATGCATCCTAACGTGTCAATCTTGCACTTCAAGTTTGTGTATCAAAACCCATAAAATCCTACTCCTAAAATTTAATAATTGGAGCTTTTCTAACTTGCAATGGCAGATTCAACTTATCCAACGACTAGAATCTTCAAGCTCAATTGTCTCTGTCAAAATTGAGGCCTTCATTGATGGTTGATGAGGCATTTGGGGAAATGATGGGAGCAAACAATTTTCACAACAAGTTACAGTGGATTTGGTTTAGAATTTCATAAAGAACAATTGGGTGTATTGGGAAATAGGAAAAGGATGATAAGAAATAAATGTCTACGGAAATTATGGGATTAAAATATGGTACGGGGGTGAAGATGAAGTGCATATGAAACTTTGTGGCTCTTTTTTGTGGCATACGCTAACACCCAAGACGCACGGCTACTCAAAATTCGGGTGCTTTGGTTAATGGGTTTTGCTTGCTTTCACCCAGCAACCCTCGATACCAATATTTACTTTTCCCCACATTTTGAAAAGAACCCTCCATTGCAAATTCATATCTGCATGTATAATTCTCAAGGTTTTTTTTTTTTTAAAGGATTTTACTAACGAATGCCCTTATGATATTGGTTAAGAAGAGATTACTCCAATATTTATTTATTTTTTTTAAGATATCACTATTCAGAGTGAGTTGTTAAACATTCATTAGTTGTTATTTATATTTAATAGACTTTCAAATATTTAATATGAAACCAACAGTCAATGAATGATTAACAACTCACTTCAAATACCAAATCCATTAGAGTACATAGCAACTCTCGGTTAAGAAGCATGTAATATCCTTCGATAAATACTTCTAATTACTTAAAAAAATCAAATATTAAATAATTTTTGAATTCTCATTATATTAAATGTATTTACTTTTCATTTAATACTTTCCATTTCAATATCCTTAATCAGTGTCCTTAGCACATTCGTTAGCAAAATTCTTTTTTTATTTATAAATCATAGTAGCTCATTTTTTTAATTAAGTCTTGCATCAAAAGGTTGGCAAGCTAATCTCTCAGGAATCTGATGCAATATTATAGTTTTCTATTCTTAGAAATCAAGCAGAGATTCATAAAGCTGAACATACATATGCACGTGGAATTTCTAATACTATATATATATATATATATATATATATATTAGAGAATAATTTGGGCGCCCATTGGCTCTTGGCGTAAGGGAAGCGTTACCATTTAGCGGTTAGCAAACTAACCAGATATAGGAATAGGATGCCCGCAAAATCTTTTTAGCAGATTTGCACTTCCTAATGTCAAACAGCGGATTTTGATTCTCTATTTTTCTTAAAAAATGTGAGTTTTACGTTTTGTTTTAGGAAGAAGTACTTCAATTTCATTATAATGGACTAATTATTTTTTATGCAGGGATTTATAAATTCAGAAATGTTGTGTTTGAAATCAATTAAAAATGAATTTGATTTGAATCAAATTTTTTGTTTGGAACTCATTATAAAAAATTAAATTTGAATTGATTTGGAAATTAATTCTTATGTTTGGAATTCAGTATTTGATTTGATTATTTTACTTTTTTTAACTTTATATAATTGTGAATGATATTTTTAAATTAGTAAGGTAAAATAAAAAATTTAGTAAAGGTAAAATAGTCAATTTAAATAATTAAATTTAAAATCAAATCAAATCTACTCAAATTCAACCAAATTTGATTGGATTTTTCAATATACATAACTTAAATAAAAAAGATTTCAAAATCAAATCAATTCTTATTTTTTAACATTCTAAATACAAAATTTGATTTACAAATCAAATCAATTCCTATTTTTTAACATTCTAAACACATTCAAAAAGAATGCAAGACTTGCTTTGAATTTTGTGAAAATTAACCAAAAAAAAATTATAATAGTTCTTTTCTTCTTCGAGATTTTTTTTCTAATGAAGTTCACTTATCCCATTGGAAAATGAAAACTCCACGAACCAAATTGAAAACAATTTTCTCCACTTATTATACCAAAATGAAATTTGTTTGACAGATGAATTTATTAGTCCTTGACTACACACAAAAGAGAGGTCTATAAAGCGTTCATATATCTTTTAGCTTTACTAAGATGCACTTCTAATATGTAACAATGAATGCAATGCAAACTTATGTTCCGGTTACATTTTATAGACTCCCCCCCCCCCTAATTTTATCATTAAATTCATCAATTGAAATTTGGAGAGCTTTTTATTTTATTTTATAAGATTACGAAATGTCCCTCATATTCTTTGGGTGCAAGACTAATCTCTAACGGGCATTGGGTTAGCTTTGGCCACAAGGTATTTTCAGTGGGATCTGAACCTCTACATTAGATGTAAAGTTCGTACACATGTAAGTTAGTTTGCCAACTAAATCACCTCTTCTGGTTATTAGGGAGCCTATTTTATATAATTGGGTAGTTCAAAGGAAACAATATCATGATATATTTGATGAGCAATAGTTGTTTATTTAAGGACATGAAAGATAAGGAGCAAAAGAGAGAGAGAGAGAGAGAGAGAGAGAGAGAGAGAGAGAGAGAGATTTAAACACCTTCATCAACTTTTATTATGTTTATTATGGTTGTTAAAACAAATTTTTTGTTAAACACGACTACATGTAAAAAAAAGAGTAATGATATTTGTATAGATTTTATCATTATAAATCTTCACAGACTTTAAAGTAGATTCATCTAAACCATTCAAAAAAGTTACAGTAAAACTAATGTGTTATCCAATAAAGTTTATGTAAATATCATTACTGCAATAAAGTTTATGTAAGTATCATTACTGCGTAAAAATTTTTTCCATATGTTTCACCCCAATCTCCTCCAAGCACTCCTCTAATAGTAATTTGGGACACCAAGATCTCTCCACGCAGCGGGCCATCATGGGGTACATGCAATGACGCTCCGACACTCAAGTAAGAGAGTGCTCAAAGAAAGTGTTCTTAGAAAAGAATGGATTAGATGTCATACTTGGGGGATTGCGCCCCTTTTTTATACCTAGGAGGTCAGTATATCTGGCATTCACATCATATGTATGTTGTGGCCTTATTAAGGGATATGCAGTGGATGGGCGTTGATGATCATTAAGGCTGTGTCTATCCAAGTGGTTATGATTGACCGCTAGGTTGGGCCGCTCTCTAGAAGTGGTTGGAAGTGACCTCCAAGCCCCATATAAATTATAGGTCGAGCCCAAATGTTTTTTGGACTTGGGAGGCACACCAAACAAATGACGAAATAAATTGATTATGCCTTTAAAAACGACTAATTAGCTTAAGTTTCTCTATTAAAAAAATAACCATATAATATTGGTGGCATTTTTAGTAGATTTTCGACCAAATTTTTTTTTTGTTAATCAGTTTAAATAATGAAAAGCCAAAACTAATATAGAAGCTCAACCAGACCAAGTCATATTGAAGTCACATTACTTAAAAATGATTCCTTTCTATAAGTTGTGGCAAAACTAGCATTGCTTTCCAAATTATTTTAATTTTAATTTTTCATATAATTTTTGTTTGTTTTGTTCTTTAGGCTTTGAAAAATGCTTGAAAAAAATGCATGTGCATCAACAAATCTAAGCAAAGTTTTGATTCCTAGTGGTACAGACAAGCTAAAACAAGTGGATCTTAGAGGTCCTTGCAAGACTTCAGTTGAGATTCAGGTTGATGGCACAATTGAAGCACCTGCAGACCCAAGCCAACTAAATGCAGACGCTCGATGGTTTTTATTTGGGTATTCACCTCTTCACCTTGTCTGGTGTTGGAACATTTGATGGCCCAGGTGAAGTTGCCTTGAATTGAAACAAAACGATCGTGGAAAAAGAACTATAAGAAGCTTTTCATGGTAAATAAATGTCCATTTCTCAATTTTGTTTCCTATTATTATTAGCTCATTCAGTTCTAATATTAACAAGTGGAGTTTCTTTTAGGACCCAAAATAAAATCATTCTCTCATGTTCTCTTTAATGTAATGAATTAGGTAGCATGACTTTTTAGTTTACCTTGCTTCCATATGAACAACCATTTCCCCACTCGTTCCAAAAAACAGTATAACCATGGAGACTGCAAATTGATTGTACAGTTAGTGCTTTCCAGCATATATTTACCACAGCAGTTGTGTCACCTGCCATAAATAGGCAACGTTTGACTCGGTTAAAACTGACAGTGTGTAATCAACTATGTGTTTAAGCTGCCAGGCAAAGGAAAGATTTGTATTTAGTTTCAAAAATAAAAAATAAAAAACAATAGCATGTCCACACGTGTTACATCTACCTCGGTGGTATAATGCACTTTGGGTGGAACAGAAGTATGTAGGTGCGAGATAGCCATCCAAATAGATAGTTGTCTGCTTATGATTCAAAGCTTATGGCGTACAGCTTAAGATTAGCAAGCTGCAACTGATTTTAAGGAGACCCTCCTAATGGTTTCTATGTTGAAGCAAGTAAAACAGAATATGCCAGAAATAAATGATGGAAACTGCTGGAAAATCTACTAGTGAATTAGCATTTCTACGAGAACCAATTTGTACAGATGAAGTAGGCATCAGTATTATCTATAGTTCAGTCTACTGACGAAGTTATGAACATCACTGATATACTGATAGTGGAGTAGAAATGCCATGTACCAACAATCAGTTGTGGATACGAATATACTTGGAACTAAAAAGTAGTTGGACAAAAAGGGGCAAACAATGAACTCCTGTGAATACGTGCGAATGAAGGCAATCAATTGGTCGGCGTTGATTCTTCATCATTGTTGAGTTCATAAAAGAAAGGATCCTTAAGGAGATCAGTAGCTGAAGGTCTTGTCCTTGGCTGTGCTATGCACTTCTCAATGAATGCCTTCATCTCTGGATCTGTGACTTTGTTCAAGGACTGAGGCTTAATTCCCATTGTGACCTTTTTGTATATCTTGGCGACACTGTCACATTCACTGTAGGGTATCTCCATTGTAACCATTTCAAGCAAACACATTCCAAAAGAGTATATGTCCACCATCTCAGTGTAATCTTCCTCATACAGCTCGGGTGCCATATACTCCGGTGTCCCTAAAATTGAATGTGCTGCATGGCTCCGTCCCACTATTGCAGCCAATCCGAGATCACCAATTTTCACCTACAAAATGCCAAAGTGCAAAACTAATTTTTCAAATTTAAAATTGGCAAGGTAAATAAGCACCTAAAACCTATTAAATCCGAAAATATTGTTATGTTTTAAAAGGAGAATTGCTGTTGACTTTTAGATTTTCTTTCAACATAAACTCAAAAATCAAAGCTTTTTTTTTATTTTATAAAAAACTGCATTACAGAAATAGCTAACCAAATTCAATTTCCTGGGAGCACAAATCCCTTAAATGCAGTACTTCAGTTTTGTTTTCTTTTAACATTCTCAACAGAAGTGATCCAGGCCATGATTAGTGTTCAATATTTATTTATTCTGAGGATCATTTAGGTAAGCTTTCTAGTATTAAATTTTTTGGTTCCTCTGCTTTGCTATTTGATCATATAATCACAATGGCCTGCAACGAGTAGTCACAGCCGCAGGTTTCAAAATTCAGTCATTAAATGTTATACCAAGAAAAAAGATGATTTAAACCATAATATTTATATGACACGAATCCACTCCTACCATATGGGTTACGAAAACTATCATAAAGGAAGGAAGGAGATTAATCCAGTAACCATCTTTTTTTCCTGGGTACCGGTACCCAGGTGAGTTGTTAAGCATTATTAGTTACTGTTTATATTTAATAGACTTTCAAACATTTATTGTAAAACCAACCATCCATAAATGATTGTAAACTCACCCTAGATAACATACCCATTATGGTAGCAAAGCAACTCCCAGGAAGGAAATGCAATGAAATCAGTTACCACTCATCGTAATTTATGGAACAGTTAGTCTATAACAAATCACAGGAAGCCAACTATTTCGTAAGATTTTTCGTAATAAACAATTTCGTGACAATTAACATTTCTCATATTTTTTTTCTACTCTTCATCAGTATCATGACAATAAGAAGTTTAACATAATTGAAAGTATTGTACTTACCTGTCCAATATTCCCATTGACAAAGATGTTACTGCAATTGAGATCTCTGTGAATAATGCATGGGTCATGTGTATGAAGATACTCCAATCCCTCAAGGACTTGTTTTGACCACTTCTTCAAAGCCTTAATGGACACACGACGATGCTTCTTCCTGTAATCCCTCAGATTCCCAGAAGTGCAGACCTCAGTAATAAAATTGATAGTGAGCCGCTCATCATCTTTCCAGACACTATAACAAACAATGATATATTTGTTGTTCAATGTTCTGAGCAACTCAACCTCGGAATGAAGCCGATTTATGAGAACAGGATCTTCACTGAAATTCCTCAGCCGAACCTGATTCCAGGCTACCTCTATGCCTTCCTCTTGATCAAATGCCCTGTACACCTTCTTCACAGCACCACTTCCCAGCAGATCATTGTACCTCCCAAACCTCCCGGTTGGGTCCACTTCAACAAATGGCTCTACTTCTCGATCACAAGTGTTTGAGTTCTCAGCCGGCATTTTCAATACCCAAACCTCTTGAGACACGGCACATAAATTGGTTACAAAATAAGAATCTTTATGCTATGCTTTCAATGAAAATCATGACATATATGAAGAAAGGAGAGAATTGTTAACTTTGCTGATGCAATATGCAATAAAGATAGTGATTTCTCATGAATCAGAAATGTAACATTTTAATTTGTGGTTCAGGATAACATTGAAAATGAATTTTGAAAGGTAAATGAAATGGAAAGTATAATGAGTTATGGTGAAGAGGAGTTAAAGACCAAGGGTTTGAGAATCTTGAGCAGCATTTGAATGCTTACCAGCAGCACAAGCGCACGGAGAATGGTGGAGAATTGGGATTCTGCAACTTCAAATTGAAACCCCTAGAGAGAGAAAGAGAAGCCAAACAGCCATGCGAATCGCGAAACGAAGCCAGACGGCGCCTTTTATAGTGCCCGGTATCGGAAGGCAACTCATTCAACGGCGTCGTTTCTGTTACGCAAATTTGTTATTCTTACTAGAGAGAGAGAGAGAGAGACAGAGAGAGAAAGTTGGATGAGGTGGCATATTTTCAGGTACATTGTATCGAGATCAATCCCTTTCCATTTACTTTTCTCTCTTTGGCTATTTTTTTTCCCCTGCTTTTGGTATCTTTCCCATGAAGCAGAAGCAGAATCATAATGTATGACTATGATCCTTATGTCATGACTCATGAAACACTGCATCTGATTCTGAACTCTCAAGAAGTTTCATTCACGAGAAGAATGGGGATACATTACAGTCGACAAAATGTTTCAGGCAATGCCCGTGCTCAAGTACCAACACTCAGTCTGAATCTTCCAATATTGACTTCAACAACACCTTATTCATGACACTTCCAAATAACCTCCTCACAAATACCATTCGTCCTATCTACAATATTGGTGTAATCGTTTAGCCAAAAATGAAAAAAGAAATAAAATATTCAAAAAATGATTTAAATACAATTACGTTCTTTGCATTGTTGATTCTCGCATACCCTTCATGATACGCAGTATGCCTTTTAAAGACTATGGCTATAATATGCTTGATGGGATCAATCAACATGTAATTTGTATCAATATATTTAACAGCCATGTCGCCTTTCTTGACAAGATGTCTAATAGTCAAATGCTTCAATTATAAATGTTTAGATCCATTGGAACTCTCGTTCTTTTTATAGAATAAGCAGCAACATTGTCATCAATTCAATACTCAGTGAAAGTCTTGTCACAATTTTTCAACCAAACAAATTATGAACAACTCCAAGAAAGCAAATAACTCAGCTTGGATAATAGAAACGGCTGTCAGGGTGTGTTTAATGCCTTTCTAAAACACTGCACCCGCAAACAACATAACGATATAGATGACCAAGCAACTGACTTGATCCTTTATTTTATGGGAATTGCCAATATAATATTAGTAAATTATTAATTATTTATTAATTATTAATTTCTCAATAAATATTTAAAATATATTATATATAAATATCAATTAATAAATACTAAATAACAAATCTTAAATACCGATACCTAAAAAAATTAAAAAATAAAGATGACCACAAGAATGATCTCATTATTTTATTTGAGGCAAGCAGATCCAATTGAAGAGCTGAAAAAGGGATTAAGATAATTCTAATAGGCCATACCATGCTATAAGCATCGAACTGCCATCTACACCCGTTCATCGTTTTCATATGGGATTTGGCTACATGACTGCACAGACGTATATGAAACCAGAAAGAAGCTACTTAAGCACAAAGAAACATGAAGAAACTTGCAGTAAGAACAAAACCTATGTAACAGGCTCAAGGCCAGAGATAGTACATTAGTTCTTCGTAGTTAATCCAATATACAATGCCTTTGGTATAGCAGGATTGACTGGAAAACTTTAATCAAGATTTCGCATATAACCAACCAGTAATCAATGAGTAAGACATACAATTCTAAGCTGATGTTACTAAATTCAAAATGCAAAATTTATTATTATCAGATTGCTCTTTTCTCCAAATTTCTATGCTTGATGAGATTTTAACACATTATCCAGAAAAAAAACTTACAACAACCACATTATCATGGTTTCAAAATATGTTACAACATATCACCAAGGAGGATTGGTACCCTCTCCAACAGATGGAGACCTGGAAACCATGCTCCCATCTCTACCAAACCTTGACACACTTCTAACACTTCTAGGAGTAGCCAAAGCAGGACTAGAACCACGGTAACTTGCACGAAGTGTTTCATCAACAGAAGATGAGGACTTGGCAATTGCATTCCTCATAAACTTCTGAGCAGCAGGAGAAAGTGTCCGCATGTTTGGACTAGCACTTCCACCTCTAACTGGTGACGACAAGGGGGGCTTACGAAACATTTTTGACCTCTCCCTCAGCTTCCGTGCAGCCACCCTAGAAAGTGAGTGTGCTTTTGCATCTCTTGCAGGTGCAGAAGGAATCTTATAATGAGGCCCATCAGCACTACCACCAATATCAATTGGCGTATCCTCCAGGTCCAACCTCAGTGGCGAACCTTCTATTTCTCCCCAAGTAATAAACGGAGATTCATCAACTCCTGGTGCAGGAGAAGGCGTCTTGACAAAGCTATAACCATTCTCAGCTTTCTTTCCAGATTCCAGAAAAAACGGATTCGGAGTCTTCCTCAAATCTTCCAGATCATACTTTTTTAATTTATCCCCTTCTCTAAGAGACATAGGAGCCGGAGTTGCACCAGCAACAGGGGTATAAAACACCTCAACAGTTCCATCATCTTTGGGCCTAGAATCCATCATTTTACCATGAAATCTTGTATTTACGCGATTGATCTCCTTTGTCAAGCCTTTCATTCTAACCTCCCTTTCCTCTTGAGTCAGTGGGGCTTCACCCCGATCAGCTGGATGATACATCAACAAATTCTTAGGCGTATAGTTCCATCCCTCCAAAGTACTCGGTGGCTGATCAGAAGTCCCATACCCATCAGTTATCCTCTCCCTCTTTGCATCCTCAATGCCCATAACATCTTCATTTTCACCTTCATTCAAATATCCAAATCTCTCCTTCCTCTTTCGATTCACTTTCTCCAAAATCTTCGAAAAGCTATGATTGTCCTCACTCGTGTACCTCCTCAGAAACTGATCGAGGCCAAGCGAAGCATCAATCACACCACCTCCCTCGCTAGTCTCTCCCTCCCCAACGGAGAAACCAGGGGTTTTCGGGGTTTTGGCGTTGTCGAATTCATCAAAAGGAGTAAAATTTCTGATAAAAGTGGAACCTGGTGTTGTAGCATGATCAGTGTTTGAATTGCTTACCTTCCTACCAGCACGGCGCTCTATGATCTTCAACTGAGCATCGCGAATTAGAACCGGATCGCCGGTCTTGATGGCTTCGAGCCAGTCGAGGCGGTCCCGAAGCTTGGAGATGTCGGGGAAGAAATCGCGTTCGATGATCTTCTCCAAGGCTTCCACGTAGGTGTCTTCGTCGAGGACGGTGGGGTTCTTGGGAGGGATCCTTGCAGAGGAAGAGGATGAATCATTAGGGTTTTGCAGAGAAACTTGGGAAAGAGAAGGTGATGGCGAAGAGAGATGGAGCGGAGAGTGGCCTGGAGATTGAAGCATGTTCCGTTCCGTTCCGTTCCTAACTGAAATCTGAGAGAGAACAAATTGAAATTGAATTGATGATAGGAAGATGATGGAAACTGAAAATTGAAATTTCTGGAAACTGTGTTAGGGTTAGGAACTTAGCGTTATCGAAGTGTCTGGTCCTCGATGAGAAAACGATAACATATCATGTTGATGGAAAATAAACAAATGTTAGACAATATTATTATTACACCTGTCAAGTCAAATAAATAAATAATAAATTCTCCCTTTGGTTTTTAAGCCCAATCCATAATGTAGCCCAGTTGGAAGCCCACTCATTTTAGAAACAAAAGCCCGGTCCAATTTATTATGCCTGGTTCCGGTTTCCAAAGAGAAAACAACAACCGTACAATGAAAACTTTTGACAAAAGGAAATGAAAGCACATAAAGCGAGGCATATTCTCTGTGTGGGTGTTTGTGTCAGTGAGTGTGTCACTTTGATTTGATGAGAGGAGAAAGAGAGAGAGTAGATCTTTCCGTTTGCTTTTTTTTTTGGGTGAAATAAAGGTGTTGGATTGGACTTCCCATTGGCATTGGTTCCAACCAAACCCACAAACAACACATCAACACAAGACAAGAAAACAACACACAACACAAACAGCTTTAGCTTCTACTTACATCCTCTTTCACTTCACTTGAGTAATTCTCAGTTCACTCCACGTAACTCCTCCCTCTCCTCGTCTCCAATTTCGAGGCCTTCCTCTTTCGTTGCTCTCCTGACTGGGTAATGGTTCCCACGTCCTATCTTTCTTCCTCCTTTCTCAACCACTTTTCTGTGTATATCATTCAATTTGACTTTACTTCTATTCTTTTCTTCTCTTCTCTCTCTCTCTCACTCTCTCTCTCTCTTCAATAAAAAAAATCCTAATATAGTAATTTTAGTGTAGGATTTGTTTTTGTAATCAAAGTATTATGAACTTATGGTTTTTGGGAAATTTTAAGAGAAGATGGAATACATATACATATGTTTTAAAATTAAGATTTGTCACCGTAGGAGACCTAACAAATGAAAAATCCCCGGTTTTCCTCTTTCTCTTTCCACTGGATTGAACTTGGTTGGGTTAATTTCAGACACAAAAGGAAGAATCGGTGATTTTAAAATGTTATGTTTGTAACTGTTTTAACTAATAGAGTAAAATATGTGGAATATTGTATCAATGATCTCAAAATGAGAGCTGGGAATTTCATTTTGGTTTGAGATTTGAGTTCCTTTCAATCTGAAACTATAGATGGCTTTATGTATGTGTCTATGTATATATGGCGTTAAGACTCCGATTTGGAATCTATAGGTCTGCTATTTGACCCAGGAAGAGTGAATGGTTTCGGATGTTTGAAGTGAGCTGAGATGCGAGTTTCATCATGTCATTTCTAATTCATAAGAATTTAGTAAAGGAGTGACACACAAATAATCACTTTGTCCTCTAATTTGGTCCTTTAGGAAGTTCATTAAGTGTCTGTATCTCCCTATTTAACGTCAGTTAACATTGATGAGAAAAAAAAAGAAGAAGAGAAAAACAGCATCACCTCTTTTCTACTCCGCCGAGATCTTTCCTGAAGAGCTCTACCCAATCCCCTTGCTTTTATTAAATCTGTAGGTTGACGTATCTGATGCACATGGTGGGTAAGTGATGACTGATGAATTAGAATTAATGATGGGAAATTCTATCTGCACCATCACAAAACTCTTCTTACTTTATAACAAATCAATTAATTATTATATGACCACCCAAGTCAAACTCACCCACTACCACTAATGCATTTGGCACATAGATCACGTTGCCATTTAGCTTGAGAAATTTTTTTAGCACTCTTTGTACATGTAGCATTACTCTTAATGATTTCGCTGCTAGGGATGAGTGATGTAGTTTCTAGAGTTTATGAAAAGAAATTCTTTCGCAGCCCTACTAATCATACTATATTATTTGTATTAGTTTTTTCTGCTTTTCCAAATGATCGCTGTTTTAATGACGTTTCTGATAACAGTGCACCCAAATTTGTGTTTTTGCTAATAAGCGTTTTAAATATGTGTCAGGTTTGAACAACCACAAGCACACCATGTTTGTTCAAGTCCGTCATTTTGAGACATTCATGGAAGCACTTATTGAAACTAGACCTGTTTGTTTCTGATATAAGATAGAGGTTCACATGGTTTCTTCAGACGAAAGTGCAGATCACAATGTTTCTTCTGAAAAATTGCAGCAGATAGTGAGTCCTCATAGCGATATTACAGTGTCAGAAGAGACTCGTGATATTAAAATTCATTCATCTAAACCAGAGGGAGCAAGAAGTATTCCTTCTGTTGTAGCTAAAAACGAAGTGAAGGATTCTGATGCTACTGCCTGTGCCTTGCAATCAGATCAAGAAGGAATCACATACTCTTTACCACTTGAGAAACATTTTCAGAGCTCTGATACTCGTTCCTGTTCATTGCAATCTGGTCAGGACAGTCCCTCTATAATACGTGAAAAGGTATCAAAGGATGGCTATAACTGGAGAAAATATGGCCAGAAACATGTTAAGGGGAATGAATTTATAAGGAGCTATTACAAGTGTACACATCCAAACTGCCAGGCAAAAAAGCAATTGGAACAGTCAAATAATGGGCAGATTACAGATTCCATTTGCATCGGTCAGCATAATCATCCTATACCTCAACTGAACACCACGCAACCGGTTGATTTTGTTCTGCCTGTTGTTGAAGAAAGACCTGGCAAGCCCTCTTTAGCCAATGTGGAAGGTGAGAAGTATACTTCTGTTATTATTTTATTTCCTATCCTTCCATGAAAAAGCTCTTGATATGTTTTATGGCATCATACATGAAGACAAAGCTCCCATTGAGCATGGATGTGTGCCTCAACAGATCAAGCCTTTAGATACCCCTCCAATTTCAAAAGTTTCCCCAAGTGATGAGGTGAATGTTGCACATTTACAATTGACTAGGGCAAACGATGAGGTTCATAACAATGAGGATCCTGAGCCAAAGCGACTGTACGTTATTTGGCTTAGTTTTTTAAAGTTGTTTGGGTTGATATATATGTGATAGCTAACCTCTATTTTACTGCCAAATTGATACCAAACAGGAAGAAAGACAATAGTAATGCTGATGTCATTGGAGTTGACAAGTCAACTCGTGAATCTCGTGTTGTTGTTCAGACTTCAACTGAGGTTGATTTTGTAAATGATGGGTACCGCTGGCGCAAATATGGTCAGAAACTAGTTAAAGGGAATCCAAATCCAAGGTACAAGTTAGCTTTCATTTCAACATGTAGCCATATTTTCATTCTACCTGTGTTACGTTAGCTGTTATGAATTTAACTGAAACGTGATAATTATGTTTATATCAGCCTAGATTATCTCATTCTGCTTCTTATGGGCCAGCCTGAAACCTTTTCACTATTAATTGATTGCATTAGCTTCTAAGATCTGTTGAATTATTCTTCCCCTTCTTGAAAGCAACAGGAAGGGATTACAGTAGTTTGTTTTACATCTTTGTCAAACTGTATTCCACATGCACTTTTTTCAGGATAATAATTTATAGTTAATTCTGCATAACTTTCTGCCACAATTTTATGGCTTTAATCATGATTTAGCAGCCCTAATCCAGGCTGTGAAATGCCAGCCAAGTTAGCCAACACCACACATGTTTGCACATAGATGAACAATTATATTAGAAGTCTCGTGTTTCTTTGGCATACCAAGAAAGCAATGACAACTGTATCAATAGTGCTTTTGTTCTGAGTTATAATACAAGAAGTATTCCATTCTTCATTGGAATTTACTCACGTTTCATTACCATCCTCTTTTTCCCAGGGTAGCATATGCATTTTGGTAGTTTGTTTTGTTAGTCTAGTTAGTCTAATAAGTAGATAAGGGTGTGCTTTCCTTCCAGGTCTCTATGTACACAGCATATTTGTCATCCAGGAAGATGAAAATAAGAGAGCTTTTTAATCTTGCGTCGCTTTATTGATTTTGATGAATGCCTTTGATGTGCATATATGTTTCTGGCAGTTATTTGAAAATGACTTTCCCTTTAGGAAATTGTTGCAATGATGAACTCTATTCCAACTTTAATTAAACTTATTAACATGGAAAATTCAATGTTACCCCAGCCCAGTTGGCAGTATTATTGACTTGTAGATAACTGTTGGACATATCTCGATACAGAATCCAAGGATCAATTATGCAGGGGTATCACAAAAAAGGACACCATAGAAACCTCCTATTAATATGCATGGAATCCAGGGCTTCCTTGTATTTTCTTATTTATTTGTTTTTTTTAATTTCCATATCTTCTTTGTTTTTGTTTTCATTTTGCTTTCTATATTTTCCTTTGAATCTATAGTTTTGTCTCTTCACAAGCATTGGTACATTGTGGATCTGCTAATGACCATTTGATCTAACTGCAACCTCTTCTCCTTTAAGTATGGGAATAAAGGATACGCTTATCAAGTTTTAGACTTGTTGGTCACAACTGTTTTTAGATGCTTATCTACTCTCTTCTCTCTTGCTTTCAGTTCTGAGCTTACATGGAAATATGCTGCATTCATGTATGTTTTAATTTAATGTGACTGTGCATTTTCTCTCCACTCTTCCAGAAGTTATTATCGATGCTCAAATCCTGGATGCCCTGTCAAAAAGCATGTGGAAAGGGCCTCTCATGATTCAAAAATTGTAATAACTACCTATGAGGGACAACATGATCATGAAATCCCCCCTGGAAGGACCGTCACTCATAATGCTGCTACAAATACTCACACAATGGCCACTAATGGCAAGCCAGGAACCAAATCTGGTGGTAATACTGTATGTGTTGATACAGGGGAACACAGCTGCTTGGACTCAGAAAGCAGGTTAAATGAGCAACTAAATGGCGAGTCAATTACTAAATCAAAGGCTGGTGATATGGATGAATTTCGTGTGATAAGCCTTCATAGTGAGGGTCCTGAAAGTAAATTAAGTGAGCAAGAACAGCAAAATGGTAACTCAGGTACCAAAAAAGATTCTGTCAGCATTGACATCATATGCCATTCGAGTTCCGAAGTTCCATGTAGATCAAATGAACAACTGAAAGATGAGGTAAACACTAAATTGGAAGGAAGTAAGGATTGCCTTCATGTGGTTGCCGTTCATGATACTCCTGGTACAAAAAGTAAATTTAATAAGCAATCTACACCTGATGCAGAACCTGTCCAAAGCTAAATTTGCAATGTATTTTCAAGCTGCAGCTAGGTACTGAAGACTATAAATAGTTGACAATGACATAGGTTATACAAGAATATTATGGGATTATGATTCCAATTTCTACCCGAACCTCTTTTCCCTCCTTCTAGCTCTCTCCTTTCTTATCTTGGGGCAGGTTGACTAAATATGCAAATAACAATTTATATTACATTGGATATCATCACTTGTATACAATTATTTATATGGGATAAATAAGTGAAGGTGTACATTTTCGTATACATGTATCTAAAATCCCAATATTTTGCAATATATTATCGAAAGTACTCATGTAATTC
This sequence comes from Styphnolobium japonicum, assembly GCA_023212625.1. Classification (NCBI taxonomy): domain Eukaryota; kingdom Viridiplantae; phylum Streptophyta; class Magnoliopsida; order Fabales; family Fabaceae; genus Styphnolobium; species Styphnolobium japonicum. The sequence goes on from JALBWW010000006.1 coordinate 873,359, forward strand.
TTGTTCTGTGCCTACTGAATGCCTTTAAATTGTCTTTCTATGTGAATTGAGAAGATGCCTTGCAGAATTGTAGTCTTTGAATAGAAAAATAATTCTGTCATATGTTCGAGTGTGTGATTGCTGTTGCAGTGGTTTAGGTTCATTCTCTAGGTTATTTTCAATGCCCATCTGATTCTGTGTCTTGGAGAAATTTAGGAACAGGATACTCAATTGGTGTTTTACAATAGAAATTAAGAATTTCATTTATCTAAGAAAAAAATGCTTTGTTATTCTGTGTGTTGGAACCTGGAGGCAGTTCAAATTGATTGCTATACTGCCACCCCTTCTATAGCTTGTCCAAGTACTTGGGAAGACCCATTGGTGTCTTACTAGGGAGGTTCACAATGGCCAAAAAAAAGACTAGGGAGGTTCACAAAGAATCTTTTGGGGCACATTACGTTTAGAATCCTCCTCTGGGAGCAGTCAATGCTTTGAGGGATGATATGGGGGAATCTCTTCTATGGGACAGATTTCTTTGTTGTTTTTGTTTTTCCTTTGGACTTTTGCGGTTTTGCCCATAATAATAATAACAAAGAGAAAGACTTGCAAGCCAGAGAAAACCTTCTAGAGGAAGACCTGCCTGACCAGAGAACCTCTCTTAGGGTATCTTTTAAGTTGGAAAACTCTAGTTGTAGCTTTGACTACGGCATGAATAAGTTATTTATGATATTTTACCAAACAGTTATAATTTTTTTGTTAACATTTTTTTTTATTGCATGAAGTAAGTTAATTATCTATAATTATAAAAATTTGAGTTGTGTTACTATCAATTCAAATTTATGGTGAACCATATACGTCATAACATATTTATCAATAAATTTCATAATATATATATATATATACATAATTTTAAATTATCTTTTGAATGGTAGATATGTTATTAATGTATAGGTTCACTATAAATTCGAATTAACATAACTTTTAAAATTTACAACTTTTTTATATATAATTGTAATTTTACTTATTTTATATATAAAAAAAAGACACAAGTTACACAATTTTTACAAAATAATTATTACTTAATATAATGTGATTGCTTTTTCTTTTCATAAAATATTTAATATTTTATCGATTTATAGAATACCCATATAGAAAGTCATCAATGATTTGAATGGTTTCGCACATCAATAATTGTGAAAGGGTTTTGTTTGTGTCTGTTTTTTAAAAATAATAATTGTGCATAGTAATGCAAAATCATTAAATAATACTGCAGATTTCGTTGTAGTCTTTTTAAAACAATCTAATATATGTAATTCCTTTTTTTGTCACTAGTATTATTTTATCAAGTCCACCTTTACAAGTCAAGTTCAAGTGAGTCAGCCCGGTTCATTAGAACAATGGTCACATCAGCATAATTAGCCGTGGAATATGCAGACCCAGGGCCCATGAAATGAGTAACCGTGCAAACTCGTTCGAAATTCTATCAAGAAAGGGTAGAATTCACTCTCCTATACAAAATTCAAGCAATTTTATACAGTTATCTTTCTTTTTCCTTTTTTTTAGTGATAGTTATCTTTCTTTTTTCTTTCAGTAAATTATTACTTATCTTTCTTAATGAAATTACATGAGCTTTTCTATTAATTTAATTTTAAAGGAATGCATAAAATTAAAATATCTAATAATGTGAATGAACAGAAATATTTGCTAACAAGATAACATAGCTACGAAAACTGGTCACTCTTCTATTACTTAGGAAATCACTTTCCATAGCCACCCAGCCAAACTATAATATGTAAAGCATTGCAGTGCTCAGAATTCAGAGGCCAGAAAAAAGATTATGAAATAAAAGAAAAATTCTAGCTACATTTCCAATTAAAATTCTTGCAACAAAGAAAATGGACGATTTTCACATTTGATTTAGTGTGGCTTTTCTCATTAACTTATACCAAGTAATGGAACAGAATAAGAACAAGTTGAGCCTCTGCTTTATCCCCTCTCGAATTTCCAGGAGTTACATAATGCCCAGTTCTCATTTCCATGCGCAAGAAGCCACCAAATCTCTATTCATCCAACCCAGATATAGAGCTCCATCTCTCTCTTCAAGTCTATATCTATCACTGTAGTTCTCAAGCAGTTTCTTAATAGTACCATTCACCAATGAGCTCAAAGGGTAAGGAGTGAAACCAGCCATTGCAAATCTTGACCTCCACTTCCCAAGCAGCTCATGTCGTTCCACCCTCTCAACCCCTTCACAAGCTATAATGTTAACCAAGTCTCTTGCCAAGCAATGCTGCTCAACATTGATTCGCTCTTTATGCTCTCTGGGAAGAGTCACATCTATTGACTCAAACATAGCTGTGTAGTAGTCCAGAGTTTCAAGGAAACGTGGAAAGAATGCAGCAGTGTTTGTGTTAGATTCTTGCTCAACAAGTGTCACCACCTTTGGAGATAGGCTCTTCACCAACCGCAACAGTCTGTCCCTGTGATTCTGAGTACTGACACTTTCATCAGGCATGTGATGTAGCATGAATGCAAAATTTACAGCCAGAGCCTCCCCTGGTCGAACTCCAAGGTTATGTAGCTGAACCTCACAGCCAGAGATAGCTGCAGCATGAAATTCAAATGGCACCTTAAATTTCTCAGCAAGCTTAGATAACCTCTTTCCCACTATATGTAGTCCTCCTCCACGGGCATAAGCTGATGTTGAATCATCAATACCTGTAATCCGAATGTGGGGTGGCCCCCCAGGCCTAGCCGCAAAAGCCTGAATTAAAGTGATCCACTGGCTTCCTTGAGCAATTTGGAAATCAATTATATGAACTCTGTCTTCGTCTTTCATAGCTTCTGCAATGGCTCCATTTGCAGACATGTATCCAAATTTGAAGTAGGGGCAAACCTCATAAAGTATGTGCATGTAGGAAAGGAGCTCAGCACTTTCCGGTTCCTTGCATCTTAAAGCTTTGTAGATTGAACTCCCAGAGGCAGACAATCGTGCAACAAGTCCTTCCAACATGTATGCTCCCAATCTTTGAATTGGTTCACCAGAAACTGACACCATCTGCCGTAATTCGTCCATCAGCCATTGTGCCATTAGCAAATCATTGTCTGCAATTGCTTTTGCACATGCAACAAGGACCTGTTTTAGGTTCCTACTAGAAATTGCCACCATTGTTTGTCTCCAGCCGTCCATCTCAGGTGAGACAAAGTTGGTTCCATCCCTGAAGGCACTGTCATAACTATCAAGATTATCAGAGTCAGGGCCAAACATTACACTTTCCAACTCTCTCAGCTTGTGCTTGAAGCTGCTTAAATCATCAGTTATGCAGGACCCACTCATTGGAGAACCATAGGTATTGTCAGGGGAATGATACTGGTCAGTTGGATATGACTGAGAATCTTGCTGTGATATTGGGCTACCATTAGGTGAGAAACTAACAGTTGAAGGGGAGTTGTAAACAGTGAAACTGCCAGTTGCAGAGGATGACTCCAATGTGCAGTAAAGTTCAGAAGAATTTGGAGTGGAGAAGTGGGTTCCATGGCTTCCATCATTGTAGTATAGCTGATGATTTAAAGTTTGATACTGCGGCAAGCAATAGGCCTCAATTTGTTGCAATGGTTGATAGTACATACTTGAACTTCTATGATGCTCTGATGCCTGCATTATATAATTAATTATAAATTATCTGACCGGTGTCTCAACTATAATGGAGTAGTTCACGTGGCCTCTTCCAGCAGATTATATTTAGAAGATGAATAATCAACAATAGTTGCCTAGAGACAGTTGTTAATTGGTACTCATGGCAAGAAAACAGAAATCCCTGGATTTCCTTTCACAATATCAATTAGATCTAATCCTGGATTTCTAAAGGTTCATTCTTCTGAGAGGACGTACACCACAGGTTTGACATAATCTGCATGGAAGAATCACAGCATCAGTGTTATCATACCATCAAGTTTCAAGTTTCATACAATGCACAGAAAGAGACAGAAAGCCACGGCAGAAATATTCGGTTAATAGGATAGGAACCTGAATACTAGGAGTCCAGGACAACATTTTCATGTCTTAAAAAAATTAGGTTACTTTTTCTTCTTCTTCTTCCGTGTATTATCAACAACTTGACTCCCATACCAAGTCAAACACTTCTTCTCTTTGTTCACTTTTTCTAAAGAACAAAAAATTAAGTGGAATCAATTAGTGAAAATTTCCAAGAAACTGAAAAAAATGACCAATTCTACAAGATAACTGATTTTTCTTTTTTCACCAAAAAAAAAGGAAAAAGAAAGAAAAATATTTAGAAATTTCCAGAATATTAGAAAATGGAAAAATCTGAATATGAACGTCTAATTTCCATTAAACAAATTCAAAAGATAAAACACACAAAAATGTACAAGGCCCTTTATATTGTATTGAATTAGATTAGATTTCATTCGAATAAAATTGAGTATTTGAAACTACTGAAGAATTTACATTTGTACACGGAAAGATTCTCAATCAAATGTTTCACCAAATCTAATGAAAGATATGATATTTATAAAACACCGATAACAAATTTCCAATTCTACATGATTAACTCATTTCAATTTTAAAATTGGCTGAGCGGAAAAGGAGAAGGCTTGGAATGTCAGTCAGAACAGATGCACAAACCACAAAACAAAAGCAGCAACAGCAAATAGGAAGTACTTTTTTTTCTGAGTTTCACGAAGAAACCCAGATATTCTTAACCAATATCACCTATACAAGACAAGGGTAATCAAATCACCCCTTATACAGTACTCACATGTATATCAAGACAAAATTTATGTAATGAGCAGAAAGGTTCACTGAAAATCACCCCATTACTAGAAACTGGAAATCAAATCCCACATCTCATTGCATGAATTGGTCATTAAGAATCAATTACAGATGAGAAAAGGGAAACTGACATTTCAGCAAAAGCCATTTTAGAAAAGAAGTATAATATTCATTCTCACATCACAAACAGAAATGCTAAAAACTAGAACTCAAAAAGTACACAGGCAAGAAGGATGAACTCAATATATTTTACATCCCCAACCCATTTGGAGAAACCCCTGTAAATCAATGGAAAAACAAAAAAGAAGCAAATTTCAAGGAAAGCATAAAACTATGAATGGCTTTTAGTTTGAGAAGAATATGGGTATGAACATAAAACCAGTTTCTTACCTTGTTTTGAGGAATTACAAGGTTGGAAAACCAGTGTGGACCACAATCTGTGAGCGTGGGTGTAGGAGATAGAGAAGGGGGAAGGGAGCCAACGCTATTACAGTGAAGAAAAACTGCCAGTGGCATATAAAATAATGAAGAAGTAATTGCCCTTCCATTATTATAGAAACTACATTGGCAACCATTGACAAGTGTTGATGTTAGTCTCTCATGCTTAGTGGCAACTTTTGTTTCACGCACTGACTGAAATACCCCTGTTAATAGTAGACTTGGTCAAATACATTCATCGATGCTACACTCACATTTCTGTGTCTCACAATCATACGTGTCCCGCTTTGAGTATGAGTAGTTTCACATCAACTTCCTTTTCTCAGTCCTTTTACTTATATACTCATTTTTTCTTACACCCCTAATAATTTTTTATTAGATATTAAAAAAATACATATGTATATTTAATATTTCTTATTACACTTGAGTATCATTCATTCAAAGCTGACAACTACGACCAAAACCAGAGTTTAGTATTTATTGAGCGCCACTGCTAAAGAGTGATTAGTAATTACATTAATGAGTCAATAATATAATGACACATGAAAAGAAATTTCGTAATGCATTAGATGTTTATCATTTAATGAAAATCTCTCAAGAAAATTAAATGCTTTTAAGAACCAGAGCACTGATTAACAAGATCTTCATTATAAACTCACTCATTAAATATTTCCCTCATTTTATATTATTTATCTGTTTTCTCTTATTAAATATATCGTTAATTTACATCATGAAAATCATTGCAAAATAGGGTATTGAATGTCGTGTTAGTAAAGCTTAATTTAACTTGCCAACTAACGTGTTCTCTCTAAATTAAGCGATTTAAAGTAACAACCCCTATTCATTGCAGAGGAAGTACAATAATGCTATTGCTCTCAAGTTAGGATGTGAATTGATCAAGGGAGGTTTAGCTGGACCGATATCTCTTGCACAATATCTATATGGGCAATGACATAATGGTCAGCATCCGAATGGCACACTCAACTTCTCAAATGGTCGGTCGCTTGTAGTTACATTATTGTTATTAAAACCTGTATTATTTGTGTTATAGCATGTGTTATGAAAACTTATTTTTTTTAGTTTTGAAAAACCAGTGTATCTTTCTTTCTTTTTGTCATAGATTGGTGGACACGATAGGACTAGGAAAATTCTTTGTCATTTGACCCCAAAACATTGATAAATTTAAAATTCGAGTGTACAACAATGTGCTTAATATATCACACATTCTACCACTAAATTAGCCTTTTGTGATTAAAAAATGAATGTATGTACTTGCATTATATAGAAATTACTAGCAAGAACCAAACTTTGACCACTTAGAGGTAATATAAAATGCATTTATGACCCAGAAAAAAAAAAAGGAAAAAAACTTCGATCATCCCTTTTTTTAGAGATAACATTGGAAAAGCTTTTCTATGATTTGGAAAAGTGAGAATGATTGTCTAGATGAAATAGCTAAGATGCAGTAGAAGTTGTTTGAAAATCCATACACTCAGTGATATTTTCCCTTAATTCTTCAAGCAGTAATTGAGAAATGACTTCACATGAAATTGGTGATCAAGCATCATATCTTGAAGCCCTCACTCACAAGTTAAACAACACCAATCAAGATTTAAAGGATATATTGTCTTTCCCGTTGCGTGCTTAATGTCATGGACTCAATTCCTACTCTGTTACCTTTCTCAGTTCTCTCATGTAACCAAAAAAATAGACTTAACAATTTGCAATTGGAATTCAGGTGATTGTAGTTAGCAAGAAATTAGCAAGTTAGAAGCAAGGAAGTTAGAACTGGAGAGCAGTATTAAAGCTTTGGGAGAGGATTCACACTGTATGGCAAGTGTCTCGTAGCTTATTCTTTTTTGTATCGAGCAATATGGTTTTGGTCTTATTTACGAAAGAAAAGATATCTACGTTGTGTTCCAATTATGGACTACTCGGCCACTTCCTTGCCACCTATACCAGGGAAAGCAATTTTGATTTTCAAAGGAATGTTGGTTGTCGATTCTCTATCCAGGGTAATGATTGATTCACATCCTTTTGTTCATAACCGACCCAAATCAAATACAGGGCTAAATTTTGGGATTGATAGTTGCAGGTATTTTAACAAGAACACCATACTTCGATCTCAGGAGAACCATCATGTATGATCATCTATGCAAGATAAACTGATATAATACGAACCAACAGACTTTGAAGTTCCAAGGGGTCAAAGGTATAGTTACAAAAAGAACACACAATCTTGACAAGTTCTTGAAAAGCAAACTTTGCTGTAGATGATGTTATGAAGAGCAAATGGTTCCTACTTTTTGCTTACCTCACACACAACATAAAACAAATATTTGGGAAATCAAAATCTGGCTTACAAAGTTGTAAGAACTAGTTATCTCAAAAGTTTAAGTTGTTAGGTGAATACACATGAATAATTTTATATTTCTAATACGTTCTCTCATGCAAGAGCTTAAGCTTTTAGGAGTGTTGGTTTTCGACATAATATCATAGCCTATATGACCAAGTGGTCATGAATTTGCTCTTTGTCACCCTTATTCTTCTAAATTAAATTAAATTTCAATACAATGTATGATCAACTTGTACATTATTCACGTTTTTAATTCAAAAGGCCCTTGCACGAAAGAACACGTTAGAGATATAAAATTAATTTTAAACATTCACCTAACAATTTAAGTTTTTCAAAAAGTTGATACCTGACACAAAGTGTATCTCTTAAGTGTAGTGCTTGTTTCGAAACCTTTCGAGCATGCTCATGCTCCTAGTCAATCTAGGCTTGAGGAGTGACCACTCTATTACCTTATTATTGGGGGAAGAAATAAATTTTAAGTCTACGAAGGAATGAGGAAGAGATGAATTCGACCATGGGAACTTGAAGAATTTCTCCAAAGTTTGAAGTTATTACAAGCATTGTTCGTCGAAGATGATATTACAAATGTTATCCGTCGGATGATTGTAAATGTCGAAAATGATTCATTTTGTTGGTAGAAAATGCTACAAATATTATTTGTCGGATGATGAGTCTGTAGATGTTGTTCGTCGGATGACAAATTTTCGTCAAAGAAGACAATGATTAATCGTCGAATAATAGTCTCCGTCGAAAAGTTGCACTTAATTTCCTTATGACTTCGATAAGTTTTGTACATTGAATGCATAGCCTAACTGCCATGTATACGTGTTCATTTTTTAAGAGTCGGTTATTTTACTTAGTTTGCTTATAAATACTAGAATTTACGATGTAAAAAAGGTTAGTTACTGGATATACAATCCTAACATCTCACTCGAGCAGATTAAATGATTTGATTCTAAGTATGCCTTCCATTTTCATTTCAAGCAATTTACTTTGATGCAATGTTCATTTACAATTCCTTTTATTTGCTGCACTTTATCCTTTAAAATTCATTTACTTTGAGTCTTGTTCTTTAAATTCATTTACTTTCTGCAATTTATATTACTTTGCTTTGTTTTTTTAAATTTCTTTACGTTTCATTGTATTTTTACTTGCATTCATTTATTGTTTTTATTCATTTTCTACAATTTACATTTGCACTGTTTTGTGTTATTATACTTAACTCCTTCTTGCTTTGCACTAAATTTTTATCCTTTCTCATACGAGATTACCACATAACTCGTTGCAACCCACATTCGACTGATAAATATATTTGTTTGTTTAAAATTTGCATTCACCAAATTTCACCATAAATACTTATATAAGTTGTGATTATGTTGGTTCTTGTTTGTGTATTTATCTGGTTTTTAAGTTCACTAGTTTTGTCAGGTGCTCTTATACTTTCTCCAGGTTTGTTCTCCTCCGTGTAATATTGTTATCTTTGTAAATAAAAAAAATTCTACCCCAATCACCTAAGTGTATGTAAATAACACAAAAAAGCTTAAGAATGGGGGGGTCACTTTGGTAATTTAATGTGTATCTTATTTTTCATTTTTTAAAATTTATATTAGTATTATGTAAGCAATCCGTGAAAAGCTGTAATTGAAAAGGTGGGGTGTTCTACTCTGAGATAATGACCCACACGGTTGAGTTAGTAGAACTAAGAAGAGAGAGAAAATTACATTTTTTTTTGGGTACAGAGAGAACCTTACATTAAAGGCAACGGCATCAATGACGTAGGAAGTAGTGCCTTACACTTCAGCCAGCGAACACGCACTTGATCCCTTTCAGATTTATAATTATAATTTTATTTTAAAACTTGTACATTTATTTATATATTCTGCTTGTTGCACTTATCCTCTTTCATAATCCATTGAACTTATCTCTAAAATATTCTCTTAGCATCTCTAAAGCTCTAAAATAATTACAGTCTTATCTTAATCCTATTCAAGTTATTATGATGTGGTCTATGGAAAGTTACTAACTTACATAAATACATTACTGAAGTACATTCCTAGCTAGAGGGTATCTTAATAATTCCGTCTTCAGCTTATAAAAAAGTTGGCGGATAACAGGAAGGTAAAGTGAACTTAAATAATCCAAGTGATAATTGTGTTTCAACCATTTTTGTTAATTGGTTTTTAATAATGCCAAACACAGATTTTCTAATGGTTTGTATAAAATTATTCATATAAAAAACCATCTTTATAATTGGTTTTTTGCTTAATACAACATGATGTCTATTTTCATTTTGTATTCGAGTGCATTGAATAGGAATAATTTGACTATGAAGTTAAGGGCGTAGGAAACATGTTACAACTTTTTGAAAGACAGAGTTTCGTAAACAATGTAATTTGTTCTGCATAACTGACTTTGAATCCACGTTATTTCATTAATCAAATCCCACATTGAAAATAAACTCACTATTTTAGAAGAAAATAAAGATAAAAGACAAAGCAAAGCAACTCATGACTCCGTTTTGTTCCTATCTTGGCCATACTACTATTATTTATTTTGGTCCACCATATATATCACTTTATACGCGTGCTCTTGTGAGATTGCTTGATCATGTTCTTCTTGAATGAAATGTTGAAAGATCAAGTGCAAAAATACCAAATTCTTTCCCTAGAAAAACCATAAATTAATAAAAATATGAAGGATTTGCTTTTTTATAGAGTCAGATTTTATGAGAAATCAACTGTTAAATTATTATACATCCATTCTTGAAAATGATAAAGCTCCTTGCTAAAGCATATAATAGTCCATTGATGTGATTTAGCAAGTGGTTTAACCCCTTAAATATGCTTGTCGAATCAAATGTATCAAAGAACTAAACTAAAAAGAAGAAGAAAAAAAAGGGAATCTTGTTAATACTTTGTCCTCTCCAAAGTGAGTGTACATCATGGCCCACACCCTTATCTTCAATTTACCCTTTATTTGTCAATTGCTCCAGTTTGGAGTTTTATGTTTATTCTTGTATGCGCCAGCGATTGTGTCGAAGATTTACAGAGAGAGAGAAATATTATATATTGTGGTGCTTGTACTTAATTCAGCTTTTAGCTCAAGCGAATATGACTTCTAATCTCAAATAATTTTAATTTGCTTCTATGCTTTGCATCTGAGTTCCAGTTGGACAGAAAAATGAACCGAGATGAAAGTGACATAAGCTACTTCATCATTGATTGTTTGGACTCTAATTTGATTCCCCACCTTGAGTCTTGATGTTATGTGATTACTTGACGTTGAGAGCAATTCTTATGTCTTGGATGAATTGGCCAAAAGTATTCTTGGCTTTAAATAGCAATTGAATTAAAAGATAAAGCATAAATAAATTTCTCAATTCAAATCAAAAGACAATTTTCTTTAATTATCTCAATACTCTTTGAATGTAAGATTAATCCATATTCTTACACTGCAGACAAAATATGCCCTTATAGAGCTCAATTACCTCGTGGTTAAAAACAACTCCTTTAAATCAAGCTTAAATGACAATCTCAAAATTTAAGTGATTGAAGGTATATATAGGGAAAAATTATTTTAAAAAATCTTAGGAGATCCTCGAATTTGGGCCAAAAAAGGACAAATGTACCATGTTATAGTGTTTTCAAAATGTTTTCTTTTGTCACTTTTTTAAGATTAGCTTAAATGATTATAGGGTTAGTGAGAGTTCAAATAAAAATCATAAATTCAAGTATTAGTATAACTCTCAAATGCTAAAAAGGAAATAAAAAAAAGAGAGAAGAAAGCAAAGCTTTCATTTCATATAAAATGTATCCCGTAATTCTTGTTGAATTGTTTGAGTGAAGTTGGGATGTTGTTTTAGATCTTCTTATCTCTATGCCTGGACTTTAGGCCATCAATCAAATTTCTGAAGCTGGGCTGTTGTTTTAAATATCTTTGTCTCCATGTCTGAGTTTCTTACCATTAATAATATTTTGATTTAATTTCTAACACTGACAATTAGTTAGTTTTTTAAACTTGTTAACGACTCAGTTTCGTAAGTAACAATACAGTTAAAAGAACAAAAGTAAAACAGTACCATTCTTTTAATCCCTTTTTAATGTACTTAATTTATAAAGTAGTATCATCTAATGCAAAGGGTATAGTTATCTGATGCACAATGGCAAGTTTTAACTTTAACTTACGGAAACGCCCTTTGAGTCTTTCTTTTTTGGGTTGTCTCCCTTTAAGTCTTTGAAAAAGAGTACGTAGCTTCACTCATTTCACCAAGGTTTAAGGCATTTTGATTGTTGATGGTTTAAAATTATAAGGTAACGTGGGAAGTTTTGGGAATGTAGTATGATACAATTTAAGATTAGAATCAACATGACTCGAAAAGTCAAACTTAACAAGTCAATGACTCATCCAAACATATATACCACAACGCTTTACATTTTTTATATCCAATGTGAGATTTCTTTCTTATATGTTACTCTGCATCTACTCACTCATACGTGGACAATATTAACAAACTACCACTTGACTAGATGTTATTTGCCATGTCCAAGTGTTAAGGGCTCTAAGGAGGTCTATCTCAACACTTTTTTTTTTTTGCCACAGGCTCTCTTCATGTGTAGGTTCACCATTAGGAGAGATCTATTTTTTCTCCTTCGAATCTTTTGGAGAATAACATGCACCAATAAGACCCAAAGCTTAAGCTTACGAATCAAACAATGACTCACAGTCACATAAATAACCTTACCAAAAACTTCATACAGTAAAACAACAAAAAAGCTCTGCTACCAATTGCCTATTCCCTTCTCTAATCATTACCCAACATGCATATAGCAAAATGACGAGGATGTGGAGACAAGAATTAGGTATGTATCTTAATCAAAGGGCAAAATGCTTGTCTCTGGCATGCCAATGGAGTAGCACTTTAGGCTGGAAGCTCCTATAAATTGCATGCCTTACATAGAGAATGTAGGGCTGCCTTTGTCCCCCCATTCCCAAATCACTAAAATGAACTCGAACTCCTAGAATGAGCTCCCAATATTGTTGCACATGTATTTTTATTTTTATTTTTTGCATAATAATTAAATTTATTTGTTTTCGATTATGAAATAAGGGAAGATGAGTTAAGAATCAAGGTGTTGGCTATAGCAGGAACCGAAATTCTTATATGTCCATATTATACATACAACTACAAGAAACGGTTCAGATATATGTGCTACCTGCAAGATACCCAACAATTTCTCAAGGCAGTAGAGAATGGTGACGAGAGTAGTTGAGACTTGAGAGCTTCCATAGAGATTCTATATATGCTCTAATGAGTAATGAGTGAGATCTGGGTCATGCTAAAAAGGTGGAGACGATTAGCTGAGTGAACCCGACCTAATGACTAGGTGGGGGTTCATTTCCATTAGGCCTAGGCAGGTGAGCTAGTAGAAATTAATCATCCACCCATTTATTAAGTCCATAATATTTTCCACGTGGCAGTTTTCAATAAATTGACTTCAGTTATGGGAGAAATATATATCCCTTAACAGAGCATCTAAATTTAATATTTTAACTTTATTCATTCCATACTGTTATGCTTAACTAAACTGTTAAAATAAAATATACATATAACAATCAAGTTTAAATATTTGAAACTCCTTTTAGAATTAGATAAAATCTTGAATTTATGTTTAAATTTTATAAGAAATTATTAAACTAATTTACAATTTTGAGTTTTAGTCTAAATCATATTCTAAATATAAAGTTTGAAATTAGAACCACAATTTTAAGGCTCAATTCTAAAAGCTATATATACATACCTTATTCTTATTTGAAAGATTAAAATTTAAGAGCATTACTTTGATTATTTTTTTTAAGTGTCGATACTCATATAAGTTATAAAATATTTATTAATTATTGATTATGTTTAATAAACTTTGAAATATTTATTATAAAATTAATAATAAATAAATGTTTAACAACTACTAATTACAATACTCATAAAGTTATCATACGAACTCCCAAAATGTAATAACAAACAGTAAAAACTTCGCTCAATTCCCTATTCCCAACTTTATAATGATTAACCAAACTGCAAAAACTTATCAAAATCAAGAGGAGTTCTAGACATGCAAGTCATTGGCATAAATCTTGATCAAAGAGCAAAAGGTTGTCCCAGGCATGCCTAAAAGCTCTTGTAAATTGCATACCTTATAGATAGAACGTAGGCCTGCCTGATGGATGTTTGTCCCCCATTCCCAAATTCCCAAACTGAACCTTAACCTATATTGAGTACCCAATGTTTCATATACACACACACTCACGGTAGCTGCTATGTGAGACTAAGCTTAAACACGGTCCAATTACATGTCTACAATTTTACCAAGTCCTAGGAGCATATGACAATACCAAAAGCCATAATGAGAGCTTCACTTTTGTATTCAATTTTTCTGTCATCACACCGCCCATGTTGTGGCTTTTGGAGATACATTACATTAATGTTCTGCGCTTTTTATCTGCATAATTTGTCCTATTCCTACCAATTACCAAAGTTGCAGTCTTTGTAAATTTGGAAGGGTGGGTTCATTGTTCAACAAAATATTCTGCAATGCATTTTGGGCAACATATGGGTCCCTCTAGGCACATGTGGGCATCTTTAGTTTGGAACATTTTTTGAATTCTTCTCAATATTTTGGGCTATACATTTTTATTTGTTCCTGACGCGGCAAATGCAAATTGGGAAGTGTGTGGAGGAGTTTGTGTTCAGGTTCCAAATCTGATTTTGGGATAACCTTTGTCCTTTGCCTTTTCCAATTTCCAAATCATCCCAATCCATCTGTCTATAGATTTTTTAAGTTGCAAGTTGCTAAAGCATGCGGTTATATTTCTTTTTTCAATTTCTGAATCAATTTTTTTAATTTATTGATTATCCATCTTCTTTCTTTTTTTATAGAAGAAAAGAATAAAGACACTAGCTCCTCTGAAAAGCAACAAAAAGACATATCAGCCAACAAGCAAAGATCCGTCTAATTCAGAGGGAGCTACATTAACAAGAAACTCAGCAAGTTGGTTTGTTTTATGAAGAGATAATCATGCTGCCAATCCCAGCTTCTACTTACTTTAACTGTGAAGAGACCCATGCAAAGGAGCAAGGCAAGGACTAGGAGGGCAACAAATTATTACTAACGTTAGCTAAGCTTCATTTCCTCTCTAACTTTCCGGTTTAATCAGGCTACCATCTTAAAACATTCGTTGTTAATTCAAAGTCATTTTCTAGAAAATCAAGTATCATTACCATCTATAATTAGTCAAACAGCAAGTCCGTTCACAGAAAATTTGATAAGGCATTCGAACGCAGGAGACCAAGAGAAATTGTTTGGCAACTCTGTATTTTTTCTTCCAAATTCTAAGTATTTGGCAATTTATTCAAGTTGAAATGTTAGACTGCAGGAAATGTATTACACCCTTGTCACCCATAAATACCAAAATTTAACTTGAAGCAAAGCTATTTTTTAAGTCAATGTCTTCGTCTCATATTTCCTACTCAATTTTCAAAGGAACATGATTGACCTTGAAATATTAGTATAAAAAATAGTGATTTTTTTTTTGACAAATAAATCGTGGTTAGAAAAAATCCTCAATTGATACATGCTTTAGGTAAAATTCCTCGTTAGAATAACTTAATTAAAAATAGTGATAGTTGCATATAATGTTAGACTCACATATCTCATATTTATTAATTCAGTAATTATTTATTAATTACTTAATTACTAAATTTGTTGATATCACTTAAAACAAATCTTCACTTCAATATATATATATATATATATATATATATATATATATGTACACGTAAAAATAAAGAAAATGTACAAGGATCATTTCTTTTCAATTAATGCTTGCTTTTGGTTTGATAAGATGTCTTAATCAGAATGTTTGTTTTATTCATTTGCAGAGTCCATCAAGGACTTTGACTTTCATGGAAACCTCCTTTTAATTTTAATTCTAATTTCTAAACAACGACAGTAGAAATACTTGGCCATCCAAATTATATTCAAGTTGACTCATGTCGCAAGGCTTCCCAAATCTCAACTTTGGTTCCTTGAATATTGGAGAAACTATTTAAATTCAAGACAGATACCCCCCCCCCCCCGGGGGGCGGCTGGGTGTAAACAAGAATATTAACGTTTTATGCTTGTCCTCATTGGAGTTATGTTCTTGGGAGAAATATTGGATGAAAAATCTGAACTTACATGGCATGGCATGATGATTTTAAGATTAAAAAAAATGAGTTAAGGATTAATTTGATGTAATATAATAATTATAACGAATAAATAAATAATTATTCATAGTGATCACTTATTTATTTTAAATTAAATAATCACTTTAAGTGGATTTTATTTTGTTATAATTAATACACTAAACAGATTATTGACAGAATGTTTTCCAAGTAAGTAATCTGTAAAGCCCAATACTCCATTGCTTAAAGTTCCCCAAATAAATAATGTGTAGCCCATTACTCCACTGCTGAGCCTTACTTCTATCGTATTGGGGCCCATTTGGTTTTTTTCTTTTTCTTTTTATGATTTACAAAGATTTAAACCTATAATCCACCCATTAGCTACATATGTTTATTATTAAATTTAGGCTAAAATACAAGAAACTCTCTCTAACTATAGGTCATGTGTAGAAAATCCTCATGTGCTTTAAAAATTTTCAACACGATTTTCTTAACTCCTAAAAATGTATACAAAATATCTTTTATTAACTCTCCATCCAAGATAATAACAAAAATCAAGTCACGTGAGAGCACTTGATCCTTTACACCCTCAATTCGAAGAAATTTGAGTAATCTAAAAGCATGAGAGAATGAATCAGAGGACGAGTTAGCTCTGTTGAGTTATGAATTGGAAGGTGAGTTAACTCTATTGAGTTTTAATGCAATTCAGTTATCAATTGGATTCAAAACAAAAAATGAGGAGGGGTGATTTGATCTTGACTTAGATACAATCGGGAGTATTAGGGATGACATGCCCTCACATGACTTAATTTTCGTTAATATCTTAGATAGAAAGTTAACAGAAGGTATCTTATACATGTTTTTAGGAGTTAAGAGAGTCATGTTGGAGAGTTTTAAACCACATGAAGGTTTTCTACACATGACTTATAGTTGGAGGGCATTCTTTGCATTTTAGCCTTAAATTTAGTATAGACTTACAACATAGAGACATGAATGTTTCTGAAAACAGAACAGATTTAGATGTCTATATTTTTCAATTAATTAGAGTTAGAATGACGATATCTTAGAATTAACTCAGTAGTTTAGATTATAGGTGAATCTGTGAACAATGACTTTCTGTTATATGTTCAAGCACAAAGTTTCTCATACAGGATGCACATGTCAAGTGGAGGATAGGGGTATTCTAATCTCATATGTTGCTATGATTGGCTTGATGGATAGAAGGAAAGGAAAGCTTTAAAAAGAATGAATGGAATTACATACTTCCTTTGGTTGGTTGGATGGATTTGTAAGGAAAACAAGAATCATGAGAATAGTACTTGAAAATAAAAGGGAACAATTCTTTCTCTTCACTTCCTCCCTTTGACATTTCATAAATGCTTGCCCCTTAACTGACGGTAATAATTCGGTTGCCTAAAACATTATGGATGGAAATGGCTTATCGGTAAGACTTTTTTGAATTCGTCTATCATCAGATTTATTTGGAAATATACTCGTGTATAAGTGTCAAGGATCAATTATTATAAACATTTAAGTTGCTACTCACCTAAAAATCAATTGGTCTTGAAGCGTGGGAAGACACAACTATAATGTGTTGAAATTCAATTTAATTAGAGAATAATAAGAGTGACAAGGATTAAATTATTGACCACTTGATATTTACTAATAGTATGTCTAAGAATCAAGCTTAATTTTAGGTTCATTATCTGTAACAATAAGATTAGGTTTCAAATGACTAGGTGAAGAATCATACCCTTTTTTTATGTTAAATTTCCTGAATAGAATTTACAATTTTATAAGGAAAAATCTATTATTAGTACCATGTTGAAATAATATCTGATCCACGAAAGAAAAATAAGCCCAAAAGGAAAGGACAATTTTAATTGGACTACACATAAATCAATTTAGTTTTGTAAGATTGTAAGCTAGTTAGCAGGACAAGATTTTAATAAACTTCTCAGCCTTCAACTGAGATCAACTGCAATGCAAGACTTCAGCTCTATCAATAAGAAAAGGCAAGAGTAGCGACATTGCTTGATTGGGATTCGAGTAACCAAAAAAAAGTAAATAAGACCCAAGCTCTAGTTTTGCTGCAGTTATTTTAAGTCTTCATTGACAGTTGCGATCAGGGAATGAAGTCATAGTGGCAAGAACCCTGACCTGCACACAAATATTAAGCAGTCACAGGTTATAAATTACTGTTATTCATACATAATTTTTGTGGTGTAAAAGTTACACCATTTTAAATCCTGGATTGTTCCAATCCCTGCACAGGGACTCATCATGTGTGGGACCATATGCATGGACCAATTCTTATGCAAAATAAGTGGCGTAAAAGGTGATGTAAGGCAAAAAAAAAGTATAAAAAGAATCATTTCTTCAGGTTATGGTGGATTAACCGGGTGAAATAAACTAGCGAGAATGAGATTATAAAGACTGGTTATAAACTGATATATAATTGTCCATCAGTTGATTGCTTAAAATTTGTTTGCTGAGAACAATAGTAATGTCAATTGAGTCCAAAATTTTCCGTTTCATCACCCACACACAGGCAGAAGGAGAATGAGAGAGTGTAGTTTAGACTTTAGAGGTTAGATCTATTTGTAAAATCTACACTTAACAGCTTAACCTCTAGGATCAGGTTCTTTAACTTGAGCATAGGCACATGAAAAGTGGTGCTAGTTTGCCTAGTCCGCCCCATTTTATGCCTAATGGATTTATACGTAAGAATGTCAGTGCTTTTACTTTTGAGTATGGAGTGCAACCTGACTAGTTTGCCAAGTTAGTTTTCGTTTTCCTCTTCTGCTGTCATAATTCAAACTAAATCAATTATCCCATTTTAATATTCAAGTTATTCCCAAGTCACATGGCCTACCCTTCTCTGGATCCGCTTTTGCACTCAATGCCATGTGAACAATGAACATGCATATGTCCTAGTTAAAACAAAAACATGAAAGAAGAGAGTGGTTATCGGGAATGTGTTTAATACTTACTAGGATCTGCTTCTGTTGTCATGGCAGCACCTCTGAAGTAGCAAGAACCACCACTGTGCTTGAACTTCTGAAAGTAGTTGTTGAAGGCATAGGAAGCATGGTCTCTTACTGTGTTTGGAAAATAGCAAGGTTGGTTCACTTGAATTTTACTACAATCTGCACCTCCTCTCCCACAAGCCCAATCCATGGCTGACTGCAACTCATAGTCAGTGGTCTGCTCATCGGCTACACACCATTGCTCAAATTCGGCATATACTGCATGTAATGTAGTTATGTAGACGTACGTTATAAAGCTACATTACACAAACATAAGAGAGGGAGGAAAACAAGAAGCTAAGAACATTATGATGTCTACATTTTTGGACTAAATATCATTCACTGCATTGGGTTGGGGTGCCAAAAATTGAACGGCTCATAACATAGTAAAAATGTTAAAAGGAAACAGTATTCAGATTTTCTGGAACAAGTAGGTTTTTATTTACCTGTTTTTGGTGGAATCATGGACATGAAAAGTAGGGGAAGCATTAACTTCAGTATCAATATTGCCATTTTTGGAGGAGAGATAAGAATAGAGGCTTTGCCGATAAAGACTCTGAATAGAATAGCCGAGGTTCGAGCAATTCGGTTACCGATAGAGTGAAAGAAAGGGTAATGACGTTATGGGCTTCTTTGTGCTTCTAACGGCTAAGAAGGCATTTTAGATTCTCCTGCAAGTGGACTATGCAAAATCAGATTGAAAGTGGGCTCTACTCTACCTTAAGTATAATATAATATTCTATTGACAAGTTCTGGTTGTCACAAATGTGACCCACAGAAAAGAACTGAGCCGTAACAAAGCAAGCTTATATCTGTCTATCTGATGCTACCGCTTCCAATTTCAGCTGCTATGCTTACTCATGTGCTTCACAAAAAGGGGGGGAAATAAAAGTAAAAGAATTCATATTTTTAGCATTTTCTACAGTCAGCTATTCTTCCAACTCAACAAGGATTCACTTTTTCTTCTCAATGACAAAATGATCATTTATCTCACTTCCTTTTCTCCCCGTCTTTCCTCCCTCTCTTTTCTGTTTTACAACCCTTTTTCTAGGGAGAATAAATTCCTAGTCCGTTAATGCTTCTCATGTTCTGCTGTTCCTCATTCAGCAAAATCTGCAGCCTTACTCGTGGCTCCATATTCAACTGTAATGACGTGCACGTTTCAGCCTTTATAATAATTATAAAAATAAAACTCCGATGCCACTCCTTCAGACTTCACTGGTAAGTTGGAAACTAAAAAAAATCGATACACATTCCATTCTTCTATCATATGTAATAATTTTGCTTTACATGTTACTTACAAAACTGAGGGTTCAAAGATTTGTCATTTCTTTCCATCTTAGCCCCAAAAAATGAATTAATGATGTCATCACTATAACATTTTATCTTATCCTACTTGCTCCAAATGAATATATACACAGAAAATAAAAAAGCAGCAGGGACAAAACCGAGTTATGTACAAAAAAATGCCATTATGTCTTGACCTCCTCTTGCCTTCAAGAGTGATAATTAGCATGGGTGACACCAGTCCAAGCAACATCTTCCCCCAATTGCACTCGAAATCAGCTTCCTGAGTAAACAAAACAAAAACAAAAAAAACAAACAAACTAAGGAATAATAAGTGAATAGTCTTATAGATCTCTTGCGGAAAAAAGGCCTACAAACTCCTCATCATGGGTCTATATCATTGAATTACAATAGGCACAATTACACTCTCGGTCCTTAATAGCTACAACATCAGTACATCACTCAATTGGTCCTTCCACTTCTAATTTTCTGAATTGAATTCTTCAATGTTTTAATTTGCTTCAAATTGGTGCTTCCATACACCCTAAATGCTTTAAATCCAACACTGTAGATGTGCATGAAAAACCAAAATGCAGCAAAATTGAAACATGGAAAGATACAATCAAAAAAATGAGTAGAAGGACCAAATTTAGAATGTAACAAATGTTGTATCTTTCAATGACCAAAAGGGTTCTACTCATTTTAATTTGTATGTGAAATGCATTTGTAATATGAAAATCCAGGGATGATGAACGTGGTACTTACTGCAACTAAACAAGCTCATAGCTGAGACCCATGATGCTGAGTCGATAGCTTTGATGCTGGCATGCATGTCTTGTCTAGAAACACATAAGCTGGGGTGTGTCCAACTACTAAATATCTGGAGAGAATTTAGCTGAAATTAATCCATCTGCTAGCTTCTTGTAATGGAAAATTGACATTTGACATACTTCGTTCATTGAACACATACTACACGTCGGAGGTCAGTCAACAATTGTCAACAGGGTGCCTGCACTAATAATCAAAGATTATAAACATGGTACTTCCATTCTATGAACCAGACTTGAAGAAACGTGCCACTGCCATATAGAGCTGCTCTTCTTCAAATGGCTTTGACACATAGTCATCCATCCCACACTTTCTACACTCTTCATTTGAAGCCTGAGTTACATCAGCTGTCATTGCCAGTATTGGAGTGTGCCAATAAGAGATATTACCAAACATCTCTGCTGATGCTTTCCCACATGCAATTTTCCCATTTACCTCACTCTCTAGACAGCGGATTTGCCTTGTCACTTCAAAACTGTATCATTTAAGATGAAAAGAGTACTTGTAAATTATACCTAGTCATGAATCCTGCTGTGTGAGATCCTATCTAGAAAAGCATTCAGAATCTATCAGATTTCTTACATAAGTTAACTGGCCATCTGTCGTACCTAAGACCCAACAATCAACAAAAGGATAACTATATCCCCGTAACACTTCCCACTTAGATGTCAAAATAAAGTAGTTCATCAAGACAAGGCCAGACCATCATACATATTTTCTTTTTAATCACTAATTTACTGTTTTAGCAAGAATCTTGTTTTGTGAGATCCTATCAAGAAAAGCATGCAGATTACTGACCATCTGGCAAAACACAACTTAACAATCAACACAAATATAGTTCATAATAAACTGATACCATTTCCCAACAATTGGCTAAATAAAGCTGTTAATTATTAGGCCAAAGCGTAATCATTATATATTTACTTAGCTATTACTTGATTATAGGTTAAAGATTAAGTAGACACTTTTACAGGTCAACAGTGCTGCCATGTGACCCAGGATAAATCAAATGAAGATGTTAATTACAAGGCCAAAGCATAACCGCTATATATGTTACCTTATTATTACTTCATTCTAGGTTAAAGATAAAGTTTTACAGGTAAACAGTGCAGCCATGAGACCAAGGAGAAACTAGTTGCGGTTCAATGTAGTAGGTTCTTGGCTAAAAGCAAATAAGGGTAGTGGCCCTGATTTTTGGCATCAGTTATTTTAATTACTATCCAATAGTCCAGTCACTGGTCCTTGGTTCTATTCTTATATGGCCAACTACGGTGCCTCCATTTGCATTCAAACAAAAAAAATTTAGAATAGGCAGATCAATTACCCATCCATTTCCGGCATTTGGAGATCCATGAAACAAGCATCAAAATTATGTGGTGGCTTAAGCATCTTTAGAGCAGCCCTGCCACTCTCCACACAGGTAACTATTGCCCCATATTTCTGCATAACACCTTCTGCAACTTTTCTGTTCACTGCATTATCATCAACCACCAAAATTTGTTTGTGTATTAATAAATTCCCAAGTTTGGATACTTTCTTTCTATTTATTTGCCTTTTCTCAGTTCCGAGGGATTCTCTGTAGCAGCGAATCAAAACACTAAGCCAGAGAGGCTTCATTAGTATATCATCTACAACACCAACAGACTTGAGCTCATTACGTTCATTGGGGTTAAGGTGGGTGGCCAGGAGAAAAATCTTTGGAAAGTTTATTTGGTCCCCTTTGATGCCATTCTGTCTGTGCTTCTTGATGGTGTATAAGATACTACTTTCCTTATCCCAAGCATCTTTGTCTATAAGAATCATGGCCAACCGCGTTGACATACTGAAAGAACCAAAAAACAGAATACAAGTAAAAATTCAGTAAATAAAAACCTATTTACCAGTACAAGTTTGTTAAAAACAAATTAATAAAAAAAAAAATTCATGTTTACTTCATGGTGAACATAATCAAATGATATGCTCTTCCACAGGTAGAATGAATGCATTGAAACTATATGTTTCTTAAAGTAACTGCCTCTGAACTCAAGCAATTACCATTTTTGACAAAATGGAAATTATCTTGATGATGCTAAAACTTACCAAATTGGTTCAGAAGAACCAGTTAATGCAATTTAGTATGGACAATACATGAAGATACAGATACATGTATGCACTGAACGGGTGATATGCACAATGATAAGGGGAACAAAATGGGTGACATGCACAATGCTAAATAGAATGAATGCATTGAACAACGCAATTTAGTATGAACAATAAATGTATCAAATTTCCGCCAGAACATCAAACAGTTTAACCATGAGAAGAACATGCAAAGTTCATATAATCATATTTCATTTGTAAGATGCATGCATTTATGATCAGGTCAGTTTGAACAAAATATTCCCCTTATCATTGTGCATGTCACCTATTTTGTTCTTTCTCCATTTCCGACAAAGCGTGAGATACATATAACTTATATTCTAAAATCATTTGTTTATTTACTAAATGACTGGTACACACAAAATATTAGAGCAATATTTACTTTAAAAATTTTGGGTAGTGCTCTAATGTCAATAAGAATGTCATAGCTTAAATAGTTAATTCTTATGGTTTGTTGTGCACTGGTGGACCAGGGTTTTTAATTTCAACTGCCAAAATGAAAAATTACCTCATGTTGCAAGTACGAGATAGACAAGAGCATGCAGATTTCAGACTAAAAGTCACATCCACAGACATCCCCAACCTCTGTAGATAATATCTTGTGACCTCAGCTCGAATTTTTCTTCTATCTACCACTAATGCTCTCAACCCTTGGAACTGTGAAACAAAAGGATGGTACTTCTGCCACTTTGCATCCAGAGATGTCGTTTCTCCTCTTCTGAAAGTTCCGGTAAATGAAAAAGTACTGCCAATTTCAGGCTCACTTACAAATCCAATTTCTCCTCCCATGAGGTCAACTAGACATTTACTAATGCTCAGTCCTATTCCAGTTCCACCATATGTTCGGGAGGTGGAACTATCAGCCTGCATAAATGGTGTGAATATGCGGCTTTGTGCATCCATAGGAATTCCTATACCTGTATCCTCAACTGTTACTAGCAGTTGAATCATTTCAGGCTCATCCATCAAATTTATGCTACTTAACTTTTTAAAATTTGCCCAGCTTTTCCATCTGTTGCCTACAGGAAACCCACTCAGTGTATTATATGTTCTGTCTGACATGTCTTGATCCAAGTTTAAGCCTTCTCTCAGCACTGCATCCATAATATGAAGTGGGTTCTTCACTTCATTCGCAAGATGAACCGAGACAAATACGTGTCCTTTATCATGAGTGAACTGTAATGTAACAAGTAAACTAATTAACAGAGATTACGAATCAACAATAAGATTTTTTTAAAGATTTTGAAGGTATCAACAAGATCCATTAATTTAATATAAAAGTTCTGAAAGATTATCTTTAAAATCTAAAGAGAGAAAGGGAGATTTAGAGATAAATCATGTACACTGTTTATGTATTATTACAATGTCTGCCCATCGCATGGGTCACTTACTAGTTACTAGTGAAAGTAAAAAAAATGAGATATTATATAAGAAACAGTAAATAAAAACAATACACCAGGATTATGGATGAATTTCCTTATTAACTCTCCTTTGATGCCTCAAGAACAATCAACAAAGGGACCCACAATTTTCAAAAAGACAAGGTTCTCAAAGACTGAAAGGATTAATTGATATGGTAGGTGGAAAACATCTAATGGGAAGGCCAAAATCTACAAACAATATCCTTGTATGCTTCAAGGGTGAAAATGTTACTGTGTAAAATTAAGAGATGTTTCTAGCACCATAATATATGGGAAGTATAAAATGGGTCAAACAAAAAGATGCAGCGTGAAACATAGCAAACCTTAAGTGAGTTCCCAACAAGATTAGTAATTATTTGCCGGAACCGTTTAGGATCGCCAATGACAACTCCGGGCACTTCATTGGATGCATAAACAGCCAACTGTACTCACCAAAAATAATAGAGAACCAAGTTTATGCAAGACTTAATATCCAACTATTATAGGAGGTACAAAAACTAAGGTAGCTGAAAGAGAGGATTTCACCTCAATTCCTTTTTCTTTAGATTTTCCAGAGAAAAGTGATAGGACTTCATCTAGAATAGCATGTGGATCAAAAGCTACAGCTTCAAGTTCAAGTTTGCCTGCCTCAATCTTAGCCTGATCAAGAACCTCATTTATCACTGATATAAGATCTTTACCACTCCTATGGGCAGTCTGGGCAAAATCCATCTGGTTTTCATCGAGGTCAGTGTCCATCAACATTTGCAGCATACCTGGAAAATGATTTGAAACAGTTGACAATTATCACCTAGTATTGACAAGTTAGGATTATCTATGATAACATCAAATACTTTTTAATTACCTAAAACACCAATCATTGGAGTCCTGATCTCGTGTGAAACCGTTGCAAGAAACTACAAAAGGGGAAACCAATACTTGGAGATCATGGAAGAAATATTGATTTTAATTAAGTAAAAGGTTATATAACTTCAGAGAAATAATACTGATGTTGAATGATGACCATCATGTGAAGCACTAAATATATGAATTGTGTATGAGAAATCACAATATTCTTGCCATTGCACTAACAACTATGTTGCATATCAGAAAGCAACTATCCCAGAAATATATAGCACCTGAGATTTTGCCACATCTGCAGCCTCAGCACGAACTTTGAGCTCCCTCATTTCACGATAGTCATCCTCCACTTTCGCTATTCGATTTATTGCTGCATAAAAAATATGACCCAGAAGCAAAGTAATAACAAGTACCCCCACTGATGCATTGATTGCTGTCCAAGGTAATGGAGGCCTCTGCTTGAACCTGAAACAGAAAGGAAAAAAGGAAAAGAAATTTGGAATTGTGCTGATACAAGAATCCAAGTCTTTGGACATAACACAAACTTTTCAGTGTGAAAGCAAACCTGCAGTGCATCTCATGTTTTCGTAGTGGATCCCCAAAATCTAGACTGCTTATATGTAGTAGGCCAGTATCAGCAACATCGGTACCATACATTGTGATGGGCGAAGATGCATTAGTTGTATCATAAACATTTACAACAATGGTTTGCTTGCTGGCAAGTTGGTGCAGAAGCTTGTCCACCAGTGATGGAACATCATAAGATGCACCCAGATACCTTCCAATAGACAGGTACCAACACACACATTACACTGAGTTTGTAATTACAAATGCAATGTTTTTTTTCTTTCGGGGAGGGGGTGGGGGGATATGAGCACAAATGCGAGTATATTTTAACAAGTAGACAGACAGTCAGTCATAGGGTTTAAGTAAATCTATAATTAGATAAAATTACCCCACAGTAGCTTCAATATGCTGCGCCGGTGTAGCATCTGGAGGAAGATTAGTGTTATAGACAGCAAATGTAAGCACAACACCCACGTGATTGGACTTCAGTAGTTTAAAAGGAGATGTCAGAACCCCCTTTCCAGATGCCCTTGCTCGCAAAATATTCTCACGATCCTCCTGTATAACAATGCAATAAATATTTTCTATTAGACAACCAAATAAATGAGGAGTTTAATGAACAATTCTATAGATAACAGCTCCTAATCTTATCTCTTCATCTATCTCTGGGATGACTGTAAATAAACTAATCGAGCCTAATAAGTAGAGCAAAAACAGGTGATACCAGTGCTTAGAGTCATCTTATTGATGTCAGGAAGTGAAATTCCTATATGTAGTTGGTTCTGTTTTCCCAACATTTAACTTTCCCCATTCAAAGTAAATTTTGTAAGATACAGTGTAAAGGGTAAGGTCTTCGGTTCAAACATTCAGCTCCATATATTTAAACAAAATCATCAAGATTCAAGAGTCTAATGTTACCAGCTTGCATAAAGATAATAGAAAGACAAAATTTAAAAGTCCTTCTGACTGATAACTTCACACAAATTTTTGTTCTCTTTTACAGAACATATATGGTAATGACATTCATCACAGGAATGTAAAAGCGGCAGTTTCAGCCATTGCCCCACAATTTGCTTAGAAAAAGAAATTTCTGTTAGGGTGACAGCAAGCTAAGCAAGGCACACCTTCCCTGACATCATGTCTATAGATACAATATGGGAAACTGTTTCTTGAGCAAATATCACTGGTGCATATTCATCTTGAATGGGTGCAGGATCCAAATTTTCTGGAATACAATCTTGGACTAGTGCCTCATTCTCAGTTTCCATTTTCTTAATTGTCCACCCATGCTGCTTCTCAAAATGCATCCTATCAGAGTGCAGAACTTTCATAGCATAAGCAACACCACTAGTAAGCGGTCTCTCAAATGCTGTACTCTCTGTATATTCTCCAAAAATTTTCTGCAGTAAAACAGAAGCTTCAAGGTTATTTTTCCTTACTTTTTCTCTTTTTTAATTCTGTTCCCTTAAGATGGACAATATTACAAAATAAAAATAAATAGAGGGTGGAGAGATGAAGAAGACACATAAAATTTAACGTGGTTTGAACTTGGTGACCTACACTCATGCAATCTTCACACACATTGAAACCCTAGTCTAATACACCCAATGCCACTTTATAAATCATATAAGAATTACAAGTGAAAAGAGGAATAATGTAGGGTTCAGCTTGCACTTTGGACAATTTTGTAAAATTCAACAGATATTTAAACAAAAGCAGCTTTAAAGTTCGTAATTTCGTATCAATGACCAGGAAATGATGCTGCACAATGCTGCCAAACATGCTTATCTTACTATAGCCATTACAAGTACCTAATGAAATACACCTGACACTCGCATTTACAACATCTTCCTTTACAAATCAGTTTTGGTAACAACATTACCATAATGCAATGAAGAGACAAAGAGAGGCTAGAAATTTATTTTAGGCAAATCAATTCACATGTGTAATTTAATTTTCTCGTTTCAAGTACATACTTCAAATTCCTATTACTTTTCTGATTCCAGCAAGAAAATCATACCACAGCAAATTCATGGTCGTGGAAAAAAATAATAAAGCAAGAGCTTAACTTGATGTCCATATTCTTTAATAGCTCAAGCTTTTGGCACATTAACAGGGACAATGACACAACCTGAACTTTTCCATTTGTATTTTTTGTTAAATATTTCAGTATCATGTTCTTATTTCTCAGCCTTCCCATTTTCCTTTCTGTTACTCCTTTTCTTATTATTTTATATGTATGCAGTTGCAACCAGATGAGAGGGAGCTCCCATGCCTCTCCACAAATCTGTCAGTTCGGTTCACGTGTGACACACTAAGGAAAAGCTAATGGCTAGAAGAAATGTACAATATCTATGAATAAGTCTGCATAGAATGAAATAGGAATTGGCATTCAGACGCCAGGCAATGCTCCAATAAGACAGAACAGACGGACGTTGAGTACACTACCTGGTCAATTGCAGAAGGATGTTTACTATGGTGAAAGGTAGATACAAGAATAGCCAGAGCGTGAACATGGTTCATGCTCACATTAAATTGATCTTGCAGCATACGGGCTCGCTCATCACACATATTGGCAAGCATTTCTTCCCTTCTCTGCACAATGTCCATATTTAAGTGCCAGAATAACCAAATGGACCCAACTATTCCAAGTGACACAAATATAACTAGCAACATTTTCCTCCACCTCCCAGCACTCTTTGAAGGACCCCGGGTAAAATGTTGCAGCCGCTTTTGCTGAGCAACCGGATGCCGCTGAACTAGCTTCTGCTTTTGACTCCTCCATAGTAAACAGAAGCCGGACAACTTGCAGGACATTATAATTCCAATAAGGACCCACCAACATCCTTTAGCCATATTAGATGAACTTACAGAATCCTGAATTGCACGGACCCCTAGTTCCCATGACTGCACAATGTCCTGAAAAGCCAAAATAAGCAAGCAAACTAATTATATTGTGGATGATATGTTTCAAAAGCATGTATGGTCTGCATGGTTTCACAGTTACAGCACAAGCTTAGATGCAGAGTCTGTGCAGTATAATCCACAACTAACATGGGAAAGACAATATTTAGAGCAACCTTAACAAAAACCGACCCCTTTTCCATAGAAATGCCTTTACATAATAACGTTATTAGGTTAAAGGTTAAATGAAATGAAATGCCACTAACCATCATTGGGATTGCTCTGTCTTTTACAGTTTGTAACCATCCCCACTTATTATGCCAATTCACACATCAAGACAAGAATTTATTCTAGCACTTGCCAAACTAAAAAGAATGTTATGATGCTGGTTAGGAAATTCTAGGGAATCAATCTGATTATGTTCATGTGCATATAAAATGGTATCATTGTAGATCCATATGATGTATTATTAATAATTTTATTTCTCACCCAGCTTCGACAAACTAAGCAGTCTTACAGGAAATGATATTGCAGGAAGCCTAAAGCTCAGTCACTATGCTTTTGTATCTCCATTCAACAACCATATCATGCCCCCTTGGATAGGTTGAGCAGTGAGAAATAGGAATAGTAAGTCAGGATATAATTCATAGGTAATAACTATTTTGCAAAGAATCAACAGTTTAAACTATGAAACTTTAGGGCATAAGTAACATATACATTCCTCAGCTTTAGTGTAGATTCTACCTTTCCACAGGGCAAATAATTAACCAAATTGGACGAAAATGCAGAGTGTGAGGCCCATGATAGAGATTTTTTCAATAGGAATGACAATTCAAGCTTTGTCTGGACATA
The DNA here is from genome assembly GCA_023212625.1 of Styphnolobium japonicum. NCBI lineage: Eukaryota > Viridiplantae > Streptophyta > Magnoliopsida > Fabales > Fabaceae > Styphnolobium > Styphnolobium japonicum. Next base: position 903,009 of record JALBWW010000006.1, read on the forward strand.
GCCATCGAGAATTGGGCATTGTTCTATAGGTTCTACAGTGTCTGCAACACATCTATGCTCCTTTTGTATCTCCTGATTCTCTGGACGTATTAACTGTGGAGTGCTGGCTATGCCACTGCTTAACAGCATTTGTAGTCCTCTTTCATCAATACAGTTGGATAAAATCTGCATTATAGACTAGTAAGACAGAGGACAAAGAGCACCACTTTGTTTACTGCTCATATTCATCTCTGCAACGAGCACTGTTTTCTTTTAAGAGATGTAGTAAGAGAGTTTCTGTCACTTTGTCATTAAACTGTTGTACAACATAAGGTGATCCTAGAAAAACCTTGTGGAAAAAGCATCAGAAGAGCATAGTTTATACCCTTTCTTTTCAGGCAATCTCTTGGTTCTCATTATTTTACATTTTTTACTTCAGCTCAAAATTATAATCCAACAAGAAGTCATTTGTTTTATGAAAATAACGCTCTACAGAAAGAACAGTTAGTATAGAAGAAGCCAACTAATTCAAGTATCAAGCTAGGAATCAAAAAAAATCAAAGAGTGGCAGAAAGAGCAGGTCACCTGATCTGATCCAGAGAATATGGAAGCCAAAGCATGAAGCTGCTTCCTGCTGACATTGTAACGTTGTAGCAAGATTCGAAATCTCTCTTCACAAGCTGTTTCTTTTTCCTTGCTCACCAAAGAATTACTATTGAAATTCAAGAAAAACCAGACACTTCCTATAGCAACAACACCAAAAACCCAGAGGAGCAACGGCTTCCTCCTGCATGTCCTAAGAAAATTAGACCCATGCAGAGGCTCATTTGCCTTCCAAGACTTCATACTTGGTGGCAGTCTGCCATTTAAACCAGAAAGCCTTCGATTCACAGACATCCTTACCAAATTCACCAACGTGTCTTCACAAACTGTCTTGAATGCTCCAGGTAAGCCCCAGCTTCAGCAGAACATTCAAAAAATTGGACCTCCAAGCACCCCACCATGAATCTTCAACTGCTAACCAAAATTGAAGCAAACCCAAAACTCCTTTCAACAACTCAGCTCTCAAAACTCATAAAGTTTGATGCTTTATGATATTTTTGTCAATAGAACCCAAGCAAAACGTTAAATTGCATGAAACTCAGTTCATATTTCAGCGAACCAGCTCCAACCAAGCACTATGTTGAGAAAACCAACTGGTACAACCTTTTTTTTTTATCTCTCTTGGTCCAGTAGTAAGTTCTTTTATCGATATCCGTGAAGCTTGAAGAGATATCAAAAACCAGATGTGGAAGAGCAGCATGGGGTAATAATCACACCACACAACCAGCTGAATCAAACCCAGTTGTCATTTTGGCAATCTCACCGAGAGAATTGTGAATGAGATAGGAAAAATTGTTCTTTATCTATAACTGGCTCTTTCTGCCTCACTGAGCTCTGAACAGCCAAAAGAAGCATCAAGAGTGGAACAATCTCAAAGAGTACCCACCATCTTGCAAATGCTGATATAACCCATTTTGTTTTTCTGAAAGTAAATGTCTCTTCTTTCACCTCTCTCCAGTTTGGTGTGCAGCATTAGCTAATTGAGGGTGGATCATGATTATCTCATCATCTGGTGGGGAAGTTAACCAAAAGCAAACAAAAACCCAAGATTAAAAAACAAGGCCAAATATTAAAAGAAAAAAAAAGTCATATTTTTTAATATCAATAGTTACTCTTCTCTTATTTGTTTTGTTTAATTCATATTTACTTCTCTTTTGTTTTATTGCTTTTGCAAGAGTTGAAAAAGACCGCACCCTTCAGTGTTTAAAGATGGGGTACTCCAACTGTGCACTGCAGAATACGGATTTAAGTGACAGAAAAGATAAAGAGAGTCAGAAAAAAGAGGGGAGAAGAAATGGTTCTGGTGAAACCGTGAGACTGTGAGAGTAAGAGAGAGAGAGAGCGAGGGAATAAGAATTTGAAAGAGAGAGAAAAAAAAAGGGTAAAAAGGGCAATGCATGTAGCACATTT